>OU611890.1:2502500-3752500 GCA_914767815.1 Eupsilia transversa | reverse complement strand
AATTATTCTGTGAGTTATAAAATAAATAAATAACAATTGGTAAAGTATTGTATGTAAAAGGTATTCATTACTTACATAAAATAACATCAAAAATATGTTTCTCAAATTTAAACATTTCTTCAGTGTTATAACAGAAACAAAAAACAATTGTTATAGTAGTGTATTTAAACCTTATTAATTACATAAAATAACAAAAAAAGAAAGCAATTTACTTACCAAGCAATGAAGCATTCACGATTACTTTGTTAAGGCAAACGGTGAAAACATCCCCATTTATTTTTTTAATAAAACCCTAAACGAGATAAATATAAAAAAGAAACTAAAAAATCTCATTTTATTTTAAGTAAAATCCTCTCATACTGCGCACCCAGCACCAAGATTAAATTAAACAGAAGGGAGCACAAAGCTAAAATTACCTAACAAAAAGCATTTCTACTTGTATTAAAACGACAATATGTAGATTAGGAGTGTCACAGTATAGCGAGACAGCGGTAATTCAAGCCAGGGTAATGACTAGTGATGGGAGAGAATGTTCTCTCGAATATTCTCTCACGGGAATGTTCTCCGAGTATTCTCGATCGGAAAAAAAAAGTTGCAGAAAAAAAACTTAAGTATTTATAATTTGTTCTAGTTGCCCCGTCCATAAGGTATTATGTATGGGGAAGAATGGGCAAGATCCATTGTTACTCTTTTAAAGCAGATTATTTTGTAAATCATAAAGTTTGTTTTAATGCAGAAATCCAAGTTTAACATTAATACTATAAAAAAAGAGAAATTCTTTCCCAAAAGTCTGTATACACGACTTTAGAATTTTGTTATATGAATACTTTTGTTTTTTTTAATGTATTAATGATATTGTGTTTAGTTTAGTTTGTGATCTTCCTCCGTTCGTCACAATAAATACTTTTTTTTCTTTCTTTTTTCAAAGGATTTTCTCGAAAACTTAACACCAATGTTCTCGGTAGAAGAATATTCTCGAGAATTTACCATCACTAGTAATGACATGTGCCAGGGTACGGTAATGAGATCCCAGGACGCCTTCAGAGGAAATATTCAGCAGGTGATACAATTAACCTAGGTATGGTTACATCGTTTCGATAACGAGGTTATTGTATTATTTTACAGTTTAAATCTGAGATTACAAAGAGTTCGTGTGGACATGTAAAGGCTCATACAGAATGGCGGTACATATCGTGCGACGTATCGCGTGGCGATTCTCGATTATCGCCAGGCAACACTTTTCATATTAGCGCGTCGCGAAATCGCGGCCGCGGCCAGACATGACGTGCAGCGCGACACCAAAGGTATAAAGTGTGGCGTCGCGCGGAAAAAGCGTCGCGGCTGCGACGCGACACAAAGCGTATTTTCTGTGTCACGACGCGATAGGTGGCTGCTGTGTAGTGTCCCGCGCGTTTTCATAGTAATTGTTCTACGGATATAATATATCGCAGAATCGCGTCGCGCAACAAGCTGCGCCAATCTACACGAGCCTTTATCTGGACCCGATTAGCAAAGTAAATTACGCTTCTGAAGACTTATTAGAAGGTAATCTAAGTCCAATTACAGACATTTGTTAACAATGTGATGATGTTAAATTTTCTAATCAAATTCTGAACTAGCTAGACTCACTTATCTTCACGAATTAATCTCACAAAATACAGCCTAGCTCATTACTAGTTCGCATGTTCAAATTAAACTAGGGAATTGCCAAGGAACGCAGTTTACGTACTGTATAGTTAGTGACAATGTCGTGAGATAAAATTGAGTGGATCATTCCCGGTATTACGTCATTAACGTTTATGGAGTCCCGGTAATTGAAGTGCTATAACTTTAATCAAATCATCAAATGTTTAAGTCGAAATTCGTTTTCTAGCTACAGTTTTGGCAAGACGAGTGAGTCAATCTGCTTAGCCTATTCCCAACTATGTTGCGGTCGGCTTCCAGGCTAACCAAATACCAGTATTTTGCATGGAGCGACTGCCAATCTGGCCTCCACCACTCAGTTACTGGGTAACACGATTGGTGAGACTGGGTGGCAGCTTGTGGGCTTCTGATTACACGTAACGACTGTCAAGATCTAGGAAGGATAGCTGACACTTAACGTGCCTTCTGAGGCAAGTAGGCAAGACCAAAGAACCTAAGAAAAAGTAGGTTGGTTACTTTAACGATTGTCAAAAGGGCATTATCGAACTCAAATACAAAAGGAATAACCAATTTATTTATGTTATATCTACATAGGTACCTAAGTTAATGAATTTGTAGACGAGATCAGCCTCGAACGTCATTGGACGGTCATCAATCATTCCCTTATTACCATTGGTAATATTATCACAGCGGCCATATTGCCGACTTTTACAAACTAATTCAGATAACAAACGAGAAAACTTTTATTAGCATTATTAGCGAAAGGCCTTAAAGGTCGGTAACGAGATTGTTTTCGATAAAATCTCTGCGATTACTCTGTCCATGTTATAATAAGATTTATTTTAGTAAAAACGATAACGGAGTTTTACTTTAAATTCTTAATTAAAATTTCGTCCTGATAAAATTCGGGGTAATCGAATAACTTTAGTGAAAATTTTTGTTTATTTCGTTTTGCCTCTCAAAAAGCTCTTAGTGGAAAAATAACAAGGTTATATATACCTGAGAAAATCTCATTGGAAAATAAACTTTGAAAAAAATCATGATTAACTTTGTCGTTCAATGTTTATTGCACAGGGTAATTTTAATGCAGAGGCGACAATGGCGTCAAGAAAATTAATTCTTAGGACGACATACAGCATGTATCAGGAAGGTGTGGTACCTAGAATTAATAGGGAACATCAAAGTGAACATCCTCCATGGGAGCAACAGCGTAATCGCAAGGAAAAAAATAAACGTGTGGGGTCGGGGGCTTTACATTTGATTTTAAAAACAAAATTTTCGCAGCCGCTATCTTGAATTTAAATTTTGACTTCAATATCGACTTTAGCACCCTCGAAAAACTATGAAAACGATACCCATGATGAAATATTTGAGAATTTCCGTGAAGTTTTCATAGAAATTGTTCCATCAGTGACATTGCGCCTGGCTGTGGAGAGCCTTTAATTTGACGTATTCTGATACACGCTTTATAGGACAATAGTTTGCCGTTGTAGACAATTGCAATGATTTTACATTAAGTGTTTGCTTGATCGTGAGGTACACAAAAAATCAACGTTAATACCGAAGTAATCGGATTACAATTATCGAAACCACTCATTGGATATAACCCGATTTTTATAACTGGGCGCCTGTCAACGTCAACAACAAATTATATTAATGTATATGGTTTAATTAATAGAAATATAACTTTCTTATATATCTATGGTTTAATTAATAACAATAACAAGTTAACGAATAATATCACAGAACGGTGGAGACGACACGAAAAGCTGAGCTAGCAACGGTTGCACCTAATAATTGGAAACACGACTTCAAATTGACGGAAAACATCGCCGTCCAATGCGGGACATGTCACATAGTATTCATATCACGTATTGCATGTGATGTGTAACTAGTTACGAATTGTTTTCAGGCCCGATCAGATTGCCTGTATCGAATTTGGCAACAAAAATGATTCACGGCGCTCGTGCCAGCGAGTTTTGTGGCATAGATATTGTTGAATGTAACAATATGTAAAAGATATGTGCAAAAGTAGAACTAATGTGTATTTTTTATTTATTTATCGACCATGCATTTTGACAGAACTTGAGGAATGCTAATGACATATCCAAATACTGCACGATAGCTCTGCAAAAATTCCCGCGTTGACCGACTGCAAGGAGTTTAACATAGGTGGACTGTACCAGAACTGCCTTATGAATGAGACCGGATCAGATATTCATGAATGTGTAAATGACGTATCAATGAACGTGGGTTTTACACTTGTCATTGCCGCTATCACGACACCTTCACTGACAGGTCAAGTAGATGTTACTATGTGGCGGAAATGTCTGTCGTTTAGTCGCATAAGCTGTCACGCATGCGCAATGCACTTGCAGCTAAACGGATGATTGCCGAAGGCCAATTCTCGTAAGTACTTAAAAAACGTTCATATTCAAGTCTCAATCTGTCAAACTTGTCAAAAATGTTGGTAAATTGATTGTATTTTTGACAGATTGCAAATGAGATGCGAATGCGAACTTTCTTAAAAATATGGGAATTGCCCCTCTGATGGATGACAATTAGGAAGTGGAAGAAAACCTTAGGTAGTTGTACGGTTAATTTTGATGAAAACAAATTTCACAGTCTTGCTTATCCCACTCTCACACTTTCAGTGCCATCACAGAAATTCACACAATATAACATACGTTTTAATAAACTAGCTCTGTAAACCGAAATATTTCTTTCTGCTCAATCGCACTCCGACCCCAATTTACAAGTCCAGCTTTGTTTTGGGGTCAAAATCCAACCATTTTGATGTAACAAACATACATCTAATATTGTCATAGCTTCTTCTTTTTGCCAATAAAACTTTTAGTTTCTTGTAATTTTTTTGTTAATTATTCATAAAATGTAAAAGACACAACGGAAACATTAATAAATAAAAAAGCTGTAAAACCAAAGACAACATTAAATAAAGACTAATGTATCACAGACATACTGTCTGTCTCTGACGTTTTTATGGCGCGAATTATCGGCCTATGTCATATTTGTGCGTCATCGTCAGTCAAATTTCCGTCTCGAAAGCGGTGACACGAGAAATCTTCTGACGTTGAATTATCCAAAAAGGAACATATGAATGAGAATTTCTTTTAAACAGACACATGATTATTTTTATTTTGTTACGTTTTCACGATTTTTTTTGTGTAATTGAGTGAACGACTGTGATTTGACGACTCCGGTAGAACATTTTTTATGAAAACTTCAAGGAAATTGTTCTACCAAAGTCGCGTCACATGTCTGAGGGAGCCTTAAATGGGCAAACCCTACGATAGGTATTTATGGAGACTTCGTCATTCGGAACGTATCGATCTATGTGTGACTTGGCTTTGTCATTGGTTCAATAACGAGTCGTAGTTCACTTAATAACGGCCAGTTAATTATAGCAACTGGGACAGGTTAATGGGCGATAATTAGTTTTGACCATTACTCCAAGATCATATAAAATAATAACCCATATTCATAGAGACATTAGTGGAGCTCGTGGCTAAGTAATAACAGCCGCACGGGTCGATCTATCAGGTTAAGCTGCGCTTGCCGGGGTTGGTCCGTGGATGGGTGACCATCTTTAGATACCGAGACTCCTCCGTGCTTCGGAAAGCACGTTAAGTCGTTGGTCCCGGCTGTCATTCGTGGATCTTTGACAGTCGTTACAAGTCGTCAGAAGCCCGAAAGTCTTACAACCAGTCTTACCAAGGGGTATCGTATTACCCAGTTACTGGGTTGTGGAGGTCAGATAGGCAGTCGCTCCATGTAAAATACTGGTATTCAGCTGCATCCGGTTAGACTGGAAGCCGACCCCAACATGATGGGGAAAAGGCTAGGCAGAATGAAAAATAGAGACATTAGTGAATAATAAATCGTCTATCTATAACTGTTCATAGTATTTATAGTAACCGTCTACTCGTAATGCATATTCAATTCGAAATGGTATATTTACGACTTTTTTTACGATTCCATTACTAGCATTACTGATAGTGTAATGAAATGATAAAACTACGCAACGAGGCGACAATGTCCATAAAAAACCTCAAGGGACCATCATTATCATATTTCCGGGCGTATCAAACGTGGTGACATCAGCGGGAGTATCAATATTGTTGGGATCGTGGGCGTCTGTGGTAAATGGGTGATATTTGTCTCGCATACGGACCTGCTCTAAGGATATATTGCGGAGTATGACGAATAAGTGGTAAATAAGAAGCTTGTAGGGGAGTATATTTATTGTGATAAAAGAGGACTTCGAGATGTCAGGAGGAAACGCACTGCGTATTATGGACTCGATTATATTTTTATGCGTTAGGTACTAGAATACCTACTTGTGTTTCTAAAATGTGGTGAATATGAACAATGTACACACATGCGCTAAATTACTTAGTCCAGGTTCTAATGCGGCGAATTTTTAAGCATCGTGCAGACGGGCGTGACGCGACTCTAACAATACAATTCTAAGAAAACTGCACGGTAGACCAATTACCGGTGTCGTGTCGCGCCAGTCTGCACGAGGCTTTATCGCGTACTGGATTTTCAATGCTTGGCTCAACACGCAGATTTGAAAATCCAGTACGTACTAAAAATGATCAATTAAAAAAAATCCCCGTGGGAACGAGGACTTATTAATGATAGATGCGAATGCGAAATAAAATATACATATAAGTCTCAAAATGGAGGGTGCATGTGGTTCCAGGGCTTCGGAGCAGCTTTCTAGCAAAGATTTTAAGAAGAAGTGAAAATGTTACCTTTTCATATATAGAGCAAAGACTAGAGACTAAAAAGAAGAAATTGGATGTCAAACAACGACTTATGCCGGAACCACACGCACCTTGCAACATTAATATTTATTAAGTATTAATTTCACGTAGGTATTGGCGTGCGTCGTCCACAATCCGCCCCCATCTGGCAAAACGAGGTACTTACTCGAGATAGCAAGAAAAACTTAAAACAATATAAGTTTGCGAAATTCATTAAAACTTAAAAATTAGAATTAGTGCTTTTTAGGGTTCCGTACCCGAAGGGTGCCAAACGGAACCCTATTACTAAGCCTCCGCTGCCCGTCCCTATGTCTGTCAGCGGGCTGTATCTCATGAACCGTAATAGGTAGACAGTTGTCACAAATTGTGGTTTTCTATTGCCGCTATAACAACTTTGAAATATAAACAAAAGTTCTAAAAAAAAAAAAAGTTATGATGGTACGGAATTCTTTGTGTGCCAGCCGGTTTTGACTCCTATTTTAAACGTGATAGTGGATGTAATAACTTTATAAGTCCGTTATAATAAGCACTTTAGTTGACAAAGTTTCAGGCAAAAGTTTCTAAATTGCAAGCGCGACTTTTCCCTTACCAAAAGTTTTAACGCTTTAAACGAAAACGGTAAAAAGGGTGCTAGTGAAAATATGAAAAACTGGATTTCAATAAAGAAAAATAAAAGTATAAAAACTAAAACCCAACTACTTACGGCAAAAAAAATCAGCTAAAAAGGTATAAACAAGTCATTACAGACAGACAAATTAAAAACCCGGAGTCACCTGTCTTAAGGGATAAATCGAATAGATTACGTGTGACTCCGGGTTTTTAATTTTTCTGTCTGCAATGACTTGTTTGTTGTGTTTTAGTTTTTATACTGTGACGTAATTTAAGTAGGCAGTTTTTAATCACGTCTTAACTTGTATGGAGTAGTGACAGGCGCTGATTAATTTGACAGGACTAAACTAAAATGCATCTTCTGTCCTCTTCTTAATGAAATACAAAGAAAGTGATGCACTGAACTTAAATTTAGTTTACTTTGTGAACAAGGGAATCGGCACCATTATCGTGCTTGCTTCTTAATTCTTAAAGCTTCTTTATATTAATCGACTAGTCTTCTTTCTTTATGAATGGAAAAAATATATACCTATCCCATTCGAGGCCAGATAAATTATGCTTTTCTGCATAAGTCGACAAAGTTACTCCTTGATGAATAGACGAAAGATAACGTAACATATCCGAGGTGAACTGCAAAAACGATTGAGCTCGCTTCGTGGAGCTGAAGATGCACCCCCTGAAAATAAACCTGCCGGCACCCATGGTCGCACCGACAGAGGACGCGTTCCGGTTTTCCGAACAAAAAGTGACACTTGCACGTAGGGTTACCAGAGACCTTAGTGTAAGTTTGCAAGTGAGTAAACGTAACTATCGCGTTTGCGTTAAGATTTGACTGATACATCATAATGCTAAGAATATAAAGGTAAGAATAAAAATCTTAACGCAAACGCAATAGTTACGTTTACTCACTTGGAAACTTACAATAAGGCCTCTGATGAAAAAATCAAAAGTCCGGAGAAAAGGCCTGATTTCCATTGAAAAATCCTGAGATTTTTTACAGTTTGAGAATTTTCTCTCAAACGTAATTAACAATTTAAATAAGTCGTATAGCCATATTTAAAGAAAAAACCTTGCTTAAAAATGTATCTTCACTTTAAGTTTAACTTTTAATTGAAGAGATCTTTAAAATGTAAGCTGTATTTTAATAAAAATTCAAAAATCCTGAGATTTCATGAGATTTGCCTTCAGAAAAATCACATCACATGAAAAACCCAGCCGCAATCCTGAGATCTCCAGAAAGAGAGTCCAAAAATCCAGAAATCTCAGGACAAACCCTGAGATATGGTAACCCTACATGCTCGCGACCTATAATATTATGCAATTTCAATTTTGTTCCCTACCCACTTGGAACATGAAACCATCAGTTTGATCACAAGGCTAAGCCTTACAGTCGTAAAGCCATGAATACAATCATAATAATAAATAAATAATTGAAAACCAGTAATAACAGCCCAGCAGGTAAGTACTTAGTTTCAGTACAATAGCACATAGATTATCTTCCATGTTTCTTTAGAAAACACTTTAAAATATTGAATCATTAATAATAAAGTACCCGCTAGTAATTATACGTGCTTCCAACAAACATAAAACACTATACAGAATTTAAAGTAATCATACAAGTTCATAAAACTAGGAATATAAGAATTACTTAAGTAAGTGGTGGCATCTAAATGATTGATTATATTGATTGATCAGCTGAAGTGGCAGAGAGCCTGTCGAAGGAACTATGGCTTTTGGAGCTGACGAATCCTTGAGTGGGGGACTTCTAATCGGCAAAAGCACCGAAGACTGACCTCCAGTTAGATGGACCAGCGACCTCAAACAGACGAGTCGGTGCAGACTGGACGCGGAAAGCGGAGAACCGAGTGTAATGACGTCATTACTCTACTTAAGGCTCATTTTACAATGCCACGGAACGGAATGGATGCGAGTTTTTGTAACGATAATGTACATAGCAAAATGAACTTTATGTCAATTGTGTAACATACAAAGTAAGTAGATAAGAGCTTGTAACTGCGGGAACTAGCGAGAATGCGCAAGATTTCTCCAGAAAACGCGCGACCTGGTATTTAGCTCGTATCTAGTTTGTACGTTACACTATTGACATAAAGTTTATTATGCTTTGTACAAAAAAAGTCGGTTCCATTCTAACTCAATGCAAATTGAGCCTTAGGAGGGGCTTGTGTCAAGCATTGGAATGTTATATCCCTTGGTTTGATGACCGGACTCTGAAGACTCCGACGTCAAAAATGCCCCAAGTCGCCCAGTTTCCCAGATATAGATATATTTGATTGAATTGAATTTAGATATACGCAGTTTAATTTATTGTTGTATTGTCGTCTCCACCTTGTATATGTATTTTGTAATTGTTATTTTGAATACATGCAAGCACAAAAGCTTAATAAATATGTTGCTTAACGAGGAAATTCAATCGCTACCTACACAATTAGATTTTAAACGAGCACAACAAATCAACACTAAACGATGCAATGAATAATCAAGCGCTCTAGCGCTGTCTGTAAGCGTACCTTCAACGTTTTCAGCGCTTAATTGTTCGTAATTGCTATATTTGTGCCTAGTCGCAGACCCCTTCCGCGGCAATTTGTTACCCCTCTACTTCGTTATGGTTTTGGAAAAAACCGTTTTGCTATCTCGGGGTAGGAAAACACTCGTTATATTTAATATTTCCGCCGAACTTCTGTCGGGTTTCGGTCGGGTGTCGGGGACTTTGTGACCGAATTCGGTCGTATAGCGATCGCTATGTCGAGACTGCAGTCACAGGAAATATAGAAAAGTACATAGTGTTCATTGTTTTTTATGCGGTTTTACTACTGCTGCGGTTTTTAGTTCAAATTACATGGAAATCTAGTAATTTAAGTATAAACAGTATAGAGTCTACATCGTACTTCATCTGCCTAGCCTTTTTCCTGTTAGGGTCGGCTTCCAGTGTGACCGGATGAAGCTGAACTCCAGTATTTTACGACTGCCTATCTAACCTCCACAACCGAGTTACTAGGAAATACGATAACCCTTGGTAAGACTGGTTGTCAGACTTACTCATCCATCCATCCGTTATTTTTATCACTGATTGGTAATGGTAAATTTTCATCAATTTTCTTAAATAACTTTAAAAGTACTTATTTATTTTAAAATTATATTTAAAAAAATGAGATACAAGCCCTTTTTTCATTTAATATGTCACGCGGTAGATTTGAAAAGTATTTTTTTTAATTTTCCAATTTACACAAAAAGTGTATATGTAAGTGTGTGTGTTTCCGAAAAGTGACCCCCAAAAGTGACCTCAAAATTCATTTATTTACGTTGTACCTCCGTGTTTGGGTCACAGAAATTCATATACATATAAGTATACCAAATTCCTACTAGGTACATTGGTCCAGTTGTTAGTGAGCAAATTGGCTGAGACACGAACGGACAGCCTGAGAGCTAGCTAGCTAGCCATCCAGCCAGACAAATAGACACACGAGTTTTAAGTTTTCCTATAAGGGTTCCGTTTTTTCCTTCGGGCGTACGGAACTCCAAAAAGGTGTGTTACGCAATTGGGGTGCTGGTATATGATTGTGCGAGTTTTTTTATCATCGCTGTTTATAAAGGCTCGTACACATTGGCGCGACTTGTCGCGCGACGCGACACCGGTAATTGTTCAATCGTGAAGTTTTATTAGAAATTGTATTGTTAAAGTCGCGTCGCGCCACAAATCGCGCCAGTGTGAACGAGCCTTAAATTGAGAATGGGGAACTCCGCTGGTTTTGAAGGGAATTCGTAAATCATTGCCATCGACAACGTAAATAAAACACGCAATGAATATTGTTGAGTTGTCAAAATGAATAACATTGCGATCCTGAGTGTGTTACGCAATAAAGCCGCAGGCCAAGTCCGTAAAAAAAAACAAGTTTATTGCCATAATTACGCAAATAAACAATCAAAAAATGTAATAAAAAATATCTACACATAGTTTTTATATAAGACGTATTTAACAATAACAGTCATAAAGTCTAGTAATCAGATGAGAGAGTAATAGAGCAGTGTCACCGACTCAATTTAGCAAATTCGTGCACATTTTATGAATCATCACAAAGCAAAAACACTTATCGTTTACGTTTTATCTGCATCATGTGTTACTAAATTAAACATTCCTTATTGAAGGTCGCAATAAAAATCTGAGATATTCTCAACGTATTCTAAGCTTTATTTTGAAGATTTTTAGGTTCAAGATCAAACTCACAATGCTGCAATGGTTTGATGTTATACGAGTGTCAAATCTGAATCCGTTCAGGGTGTGGCGAGGTTAACACTTATATGCCAAAGTGCATACAGCGACCGAATTGACCGTGACAAATCTTTAAATCTGATATGCCAAAGTGCATACAGCGACCGAATTGACCGTGACAAATCTTTAAATCTGTTGAGATGAGATTGTTGCTAAGCGAAACTGACACAGGTCAGCCTGATAATTGTTACCTCTCCATGTCCTGAGGAGGTAACACTGTCAAGAAGAAGTAAGAATGTCACTATGCCTAAGTAAGCAAAGTGACATTCTATCAGCGATAAGGATGATAGAAAAACTTTTTACAAAAAAAACCAACCGACTTCCAAAAAAAACACTAGAAAGTGAAAAATAACTTTAATTTCGGAAGTCGGTGTCTTTGGTTTTGAATTTTCGTTTTAAGCCACCGACTTCCGAAATTAAAGTTATTTTTCACTTTCTAGTGTTTTTTTTGGAAGTCGGTTGGTTTTTTTTGTAGAAAGTTTTTATTTTTCACTTTTTAGTTGTGGTACCTACCCCCTACTAGTTCGAATATCACGACCTGCTATGTAAATAACAGTGACAGGAAAATGTTAAGAGATCGTCCATATAGGCTAAGTGGGAAAAATACGTATTAATGAAGCTAACTCAAAAAGTACTCAAGCTAAGTTAATAAAATTTATATGGGACCACCTTGAGAGCATACCCTTTCAAACAAAAAAAGAATTTTTTAAATCCGTTCACAATTGACGAAAAAGTCGACGGACATACACAAAAAAAAAAAAAAAAAAAACATACATACGCTACGAACATATAACCTCCTCCTTTTTGGAAGTCGGTAAAAAAATCAAAATTAATGTGATAGACATAGCTACCGAAAAGCTTATGCTAGCTACCAGGGGCCTAAGTCTACTAATTTATAAACGTTACAATGGTCTCTCAATGGCGAGTTTTTGACAGATTTGCCATTAGAAAACTGTCAAAAACTCACCATTGAGAGACCATTGTAACGTTAGACTTAGGCCCCTGCACGCGAAGAATGACCACCGTAGAAATGGGTTTTGTCGACAGAAGAATAGACAAAATTACAGATAAACAATCACAATCTGTTATTTTGTCTATTCTTCGGTCGACAAAACCCGTTTCTACAGTGGTCTGCTTCACGTGCTGCACTTATCCAGACCGAAAGGCCAGTCAGTATCGTCACGGGCAGTACCTACCGGAAGAATTCAGACACAATATGTCACATTGTGTTATTAGCTCCACAGCAGGTAAACACCGACATTACTGAGAACTTTATGTAGGTAATCCTTTGTTGGATGGGTGGATTACAAAGTTTGGCAATAGTTGACTCGTAAGGTAACACCAATTATTACTCTGAACCTAAATTCTCTTGTCATCAAGAATCCTTACTAATCTTCTATCTTCTGTTTCTTACGCTTTCACGCTAAAACGCCTGAACGTATTTGGATGAAATTGGTCACATGGGTAGACCATGACCTGGGTTAGGACATAGGATACTTTTTATTCCGATATTCCCACGGGATTGTGACCGGGCGCAGCTAGTACGTATATAGAAGAAATAGGAGAAGTATTGCCTCTGTACTAGATTGCTAAGGTTTTTGTTAAACTGTAGGTACAAAAATCACATAATCTTGGAGATTCTATCTGATCAAGGGGACCTAGTTTGATAGTTAAGTCCCTACCAAGAGTCACAGGAATGTGAATTTGTCTATCGATAAAGCGAAAGTGCAAAATGTATGGGATTAAAAAAGCAACTGGTTCCGTTTTCAAAAAACAAATATGGCGGCAGTTAGTGAGGCGGGCATAGGGCATGACAATGTGCGCATTTCATCGAGCGTTCCTCTCGCATTTCATTTCACATTCCTCCGATAAGTCAGAGGAATTGCTCGCGAATTGATTGGACGGCTTGTCTACTTGTCTATGTTTCCAAAGAATTTGATTTTCGAACTTGGTTTGACATTTGAAATGGATAATTTGAATTAAGCCTCGTGCGGACAGGCGCGACGCGACTCTAACAATACAATTTCTAAGAAAACTTCACGGTAGAACAATTAAACCTCGTGCAGACTGGCGTTTAGAGACGCGTCGCGCCATTCTGCACGAGGCTTTACCATTGTCGCGTCGCGCCTGGCTGCCCGAGGCAACTTCCGGAACAAATTCTCTAAATGATAGTGTAAACCAAATCAAAATTTGTTGCGTTGTTTAGAAGAACAACGCGGTCACACAGACAGACACAAAAAGCGACTTTAATTTTTATTATGTATCTACTAGCTGCGCCCCGCGGTTTCACCCGCTTAAGTCTCGATCTCGTGGGAATCGGGGTTAAAAGTGTTATTTCCTAACCCCGGTTATGGTCTACCCATGTGCCAATTTTCATCCAAATCCGTTCAGCCGTTTTAACGTGAAAGCGTAACAAAAAAACATGCAAAAAATTAAATCCTTTCTCTTTAAAATGTTAGTTTAGATCTACTTACTTAATGCTTTCGTGCAAGATGGATGATGGGAAACAAAATAAGATCTCCTTGAAACTAACCTAATTTACAGACAGAGTGTGAGTTTCTCATTTTAAATTCTTTTGTGTCTCATAAATTAACCTCTCGTTTGCGCACGTTGCGCACGTTGCGTACGTTACAAAGTTTCTCGGGCTTCCGTTACCAAAGGAAAACTTCAAGTACTTTGTAAACTTAATAATAACACCGCAATCATCGGCGTACAGGTTAACATCAATATTTGAACGAAAGCAAACGTTTACAAGGTTATCGCGTAATTGAATAAAATACTTTCTGGATAAGTAATTATATTTCTATTTAACGAAGAATGGTTTACAGACGTAGGCCCATCTTTAGTTGGTTGTTCCATTTTTTTCGAAAAAAAAAAAAAACGAACGAAACACACGACAAACAAACTCAAACAACAAAACACACAACATAAACAACAACAACAACAAGACATATACACACACATTACGCTGTCACACATCATAAACATATTTATCATCAGAAAAATACTAAGTTTACAAGGTCCGCTGTACTTATAACAACCAGTAAAGCTACATAAACCAAGTAATTTCTACTCCTTTTCTAAACCTCGTTTGCTCTCAATTAGGCCTCCCTAAGCCACTGGAAGCGTCTGCTTTTTGATGTAAATTTGAATATTTTACAAGGCTTCTACTTATGTGCGCGTTCAACCAAGAGTTGGATCCTTTGTTTCAACTTTTGCTATGTATATTCTACTAACTTTTTTAAAGGTAAACCTAGTTACATTTGAGTTATCTTTACCGCAAAGGAAATTTATACTTTGAAGAAAAGTTTCGAAGAAAATAATAGAATATCATCCTAAAGGAACAGCACCCTAATTGTGTAAAACATTTTTAATCACAATCCGAAACATTTTGAAGGAAATTGCTAATCCATTGATTCATATGTTAGGAAAAATCGTCTACTCAGCAACGTAAATAACGCAATGAATGCTGCTGAACTGTCAAAATTATGCATTGTCACTGTAAGTGTGTTACGCAATTACATCGCAGGGTTGGTTTCAACTAGTTAGGCTCCCCTTTGGATCATCTTGCACAGCATTTGATTCGAACCATTCTCAATCATTTGATCTGGGGATTTCAGTTTTAGATAGATAGACTACTCTACCGAATACTCGTTACTATGTACCCCACAAAAATTAGTTGTACTGTTGTTGTAATTAGTTGTGTTGTTGTTGTAATTAGTAGTGTTGTTGTTGTTTGTTGTTGTTGTAAATTTGCTTTATTTAAAAATATACGCCATTAGTACCTATAACACAGCTATTTAATATTTTATTTGATTTATATTCTATCGGCTACTGAAAGGTATTGTCACCTCGTAGAAACTTTAAGTACCTACTGCACATAACCGATAAGCGATCAATGACGCGATACCTACCTACTAGTCGAGTTTCCACTGAAAATGTAAACATTATTTGTTCTGAAGTTCAATTATACCTATCCTTAATAATGATCTTTATGAAATAGAAATAATTAAGTCAGCTACTGTTAGCCTGCTTTATCTCACTGCTTGGCAAAGGCCTCTTCCCATGAAGGCTCGACTGCAGACTGGCGCGACGCGACACCGGTGATTGTTCTGCTGTGAAGTTTTCATAGAAATTGCTTCGCCAGAGCCGCGTTGCGTCGGCCTTGTCTGGGGGAGCCTTGACTCCCAGCGCTTTCGATCCAGGGCTAATGTGGCCAGTAAAGAAATGTAACGGAAAAAGATGCTGAAACAATTTTGAAGGTCTTTATTTTCCCTTTTGCAGTTCCCGTCTGTCTGTAATTACTTTTTGTAAATATTAAGCGCACACAAAGCTCGTAATGAAAAGATTTAGCGCGTTTATTGCTGCATTTTGCAATTTCGCGCCACTTTGTGGTTAAATGCAAAATCTGGCGCCATGTTGGAATTTACAAGTATGTGAAAATTTGAAAACCGAACGGCAAAATAAAATGGTTTCTTGCTTTTAAATTATTTACGTTATTTTATCACCAGTTATATCAACGAATTAATTTTATGTTAGCGTTCATAACATTAAAAGCTATTTGCTAACATCACTAATATATTCATAAGCTGTTCAAAAATACCACCATATTTTGGTCCTTCATGGTACAGCTGCGGCATACAGAAATAATTTCCGAAATTAAAATTATCCAATAAAGCCTTCGTGACCAAGTTGTAATTATGTGTACAAACCAATTATGTAGTCAGTTATTTAAATATTAGGTTATTCATTTTGTTAATTAAATACTCATGAATACAGTTGGTTTAATAAGCCCACCAGACAACAAATTCATTAATTTATCATTGATACAGTAACAAAGTAAGTTAAATAGGTTTTAGTCAAACAAAAGCAATTAAGTAAACTTTTTTTACTCTATTTATTTATCAAAACTAGGATCTTTTCGGAAATAGATATAAGATGTCCAGTAACTAGAAATTTCCATAGACCAAAACGTTCCTGGAATAGACACGGAAAATTGGCCTCTGTAAACGGGAGTGACGTGAAAAATGGCTTCAAAGCAACTCCAGCGCTTTGAACGGCTGATTCAGGATTTTTTTTAACGATTTGCCACAAGGGCCGAGGCGAGCAAGCGATCTCACACAATGAAGTGTGCTAGTTAGCATTTCTTTCCCACTGAACTAACGAGTAGACCCGAGCTACACCGCATGTTTTTTACTTAATTTGAAGCTAAATTTTGGCGTTTATTTAAATATTTTTGGTTGCTTTCGACGTCCATTTAAAAGTCATTAAATTAGTACTGGCAACTCTTAAAAAGGAAAGGCAATATTACAAACAGCCATCAAATATTTGCCGTTAACTATGTTTTGAACGCTGGCTATTACCGACAGGCGGTTTTAAAACGAGAATGGAACCATAGTGCACAATGGCTAAAGCCAAGGAACAAATATCGAACGTCTATTTTGACGACCCGTGCATTTAGAACCGTTAGTTTATGTTCAAGCTTCGAACGTACAATTCGATGTTAGAATCAATAACATCGCAGCATTAGAGATGACTGCAACCAAAGATAAAGTTAGAAACAAATGTTTGTAGTCTACGTGATTGTGTTGGAATAGGAACGAAGTGTCCTTTGACAATGTTTTAGTTCTTCCATTTGCTCAGCTGCAGAACCGTCTTCGACTAATACCAATCTCTTTGTCTCTAGCGCAAACAAGCTTTGATAGCTCGTTACTCTGTAGATTCGAAATTCGAACAATCAACTTAGGGCGGATCCGACCAAACAGGAATTTATTTTTTTCTGCGGCATAAGCCTTCTCTTCCGAATAAATTTTGAATGTTTGACAGTTTCTCCATACGAAAACTGTCAGAAGTAAATCTTATTCCGCGGATAAAATGTATTCTTGTTTGATCGGATCCGTCCTTAGATGATTAAAAAATGGTACGATTGTTTTATCAACAATACCGTACCTAGTGAAAAATAAAATAAATTATATTTTTGTTACTGTAGGTACGTACAGTACAGAAAGCCGTGTATTCAGAAAACAAGCAAAAAGTAGGTATTTGTACTCCAATTGTTTATTTCTATAATCTAGTTTCTCGTCCTAGATTTCATGGCCAGTTTATGCACAGGCACACACGTGCGCAGCTTTACTCGGAATATGCAAAAAATGCTAGTGGAAACGTAACGCTCCAAATTTCGTTCAAAATGGCGCTAAGCCTACAGCTTTAGGGCCGCAGCGATACGCCCAGCACTCTAATTGCGTAAAGGCTCGTACATACTGGCGCGATATCGCGGGCGCGACAAGGGTAGCGCCGCCTGTCGCGCCCGCGATAACGCGCCAGTGTGTACGAGCCGTAACACACATTCAATCACAATCCGGAGCATTACAAATTGTTAAAATCCATTGCTTCATAAGTTTGGAAAGTGTTGAAAAAAAAAGAAAATTGAAAGGTAATAATTATCAGTATGTTAAGGCTCCCGCAGACAGGCGCGGCGGGACGCGACACCGGTAGAAAAATTTGCGTGAAGTTTTAAAAGAAATTGTTCCACCAGAGTCGCGTCGCGTCGCGCCTGTATGCAATTACCTGCTGTTTTGCTTCTTACGATGTACTATACTCCTTCGGTAGGTAGTTAAATAAAGGTAAACAAAAAAAACCACGTGACGAGACAGCAGTCTATTAATCGACTAAACGTAGGTAATATGTTTCATTTCAGTTGTCATGCTTCGTCACAGTTGTACTCTTAAATTTAGCAACGTTATAATCCGTTGACGTTTAGAGTTTGGGCTCTTTACAATAGACAGATTACAAAATATTATAATATAATTATAAATCTAACAAAAAAATTTTAATCTAGCAGTTATAACTACGTAGAGTAGTTTAAGAATAAATGATAAAGTTTAAAATGACCTTATTAAAAGAGGAAACTGTCGTAAAAATCTAAAATAAGTTTAATTTATATAAAACGTATTTTTAACAAGAAAGAGTTATCTTTATAAACCTTTTTTACGATTTGTTTACCTTTATTTAACTACCTAAACCGAAGGAGTATAAGTATTATTATTTAATTATTCCAAGAAACAGAATAAACGTTATTATGACCTCTTTTATGAATTCCTAGATAAACAAATGCAATTAATAATAATTATACAATAAAAAATTAAATACCAATTAATGTCATAGGTACGACTACATATCAAGCTATACACATCCAGTAAAGGTGATCTCGTATTGTATTGTAGTATTTCTGTACATCACATGACGTATGAGTCAATCAATCTGCCTAGCTTTCTCCTAATGTGTTGGGGTCGGCTTCCAGTCTAACCGGATGCAGCTGAATACCAGTATTTTAACATGGAGCGACTGCCAGACCTCCACAAACCATGTAATGAGTAAAGCCTTGTGCAGACTGGCGCGACACGAGGGCGCGACGTGACTCTAACAATACTATTTCTAAGAAAACTTCACGGTAGAACAATTACCCGTGTCTCACGTTCAAGCCTCGTGCAGACGGGCGCGACGCGACACTGGTATTGTTCTACCGTAAAGTTTTCTACTCTGGTCGAACATTTTTTATGGAAATTGAAGTGTAGCGTCGCGCCAGTCTGCACTAGCCTTTAAGTATCCCAGTTTCCAGTGGCGTCGTCGAAAACACAATGCAGCAAAGCGATTTTTTTTTCTTACAATTTTTATGAAAATAATAAATATAATCTACAATACAACTGAACATAGAGTAAACAAACTACCAGATAAAAACACATGTTCCACAAACGCCCCTGCCAATAAACGAGAAATATCCAATAACAAACACATTGACCCATAAACCTTGACCCGCGGCAAAAAGAGGAACTAAATTCAAATGTACCGAATTTGACACATCGCTGACATTTATCTATGCAAGCAGCGCCACAATGAAATGTCAGAATATACTGGGCAGCCTGTAATACAATATCTATATTATTTACATAGAGATTACATTGCTATCGTAAATCCCAGTCGGTAATGACAAAAGCGTCAGCCTTATCTAAATTTGCTTGTAAGCAAATATTTATAAAATATTGACTGTCAGACTGTCAGATTTGTTTACAATCGTAGATAAAGTAACAACGATAATATGTTTGCGAGTAGTATATTATCCTTAATCGTTTGTTTGTTTGGACACGCTAATCTCAGGAACTACCAGTCGGATTTGAAAATATCTTTTGGCATTTGATAGTCCAATTCTGGAGGCTATAACCTTTATAGGCTAATTTATCATCACGCTACGAACCTTAGAAGCCAAGCAAAAAGAAAAAAGTCAGAAAGAACACGGGCGGACAAGAATTTCACGCGTGGTTTAATAAGTACTTATTACTAATTGGGAAAGATAGATACCATATCTCTATTTGCATACGTTGGCTGTATGTGGGAGTGGGCGTAAATAGATTAAGTACATAACAATATCATCGTTCAATATTAAATTAAAGCCTCGTGGCTAACCGGTATTTTTTGTACTGTGAAGTTTTCTTAGAAATTGTATTGTTAGAGTCGCGTCGCGCCAGTCTGCACGAAGCTTAAAAGTAAGTTCCTCATTTGTCTATGACGGCCTCTCGCCCTTGTATCATAAACCACATCGGCCTTGGAGTGAAATGAATCAACCAAACTGTGTACCAAAAGATTTTGTGGACGAAATATATGACCGCCATTGGGTGTTGGGTGCCATCTTTGTTAATTGTTATTTAAATTAGTTTTAATATTTTTTTTGGAACAATGTTCTATAAGGCGGCTTGCGGTAGGAGTAAACTGACATAAATCGTCACGTAACGAAAAAGCGTTATGCCCATAGATGTATTATTTAAAACTAGCGTGTTATGCCCGAAAAAGTCAGTTGCAAGCAAGTGTCAAAGTTTTTGTTTTTTTCTACTTCAAAAGCTCATGACACTTTTTTAATACATATTTTACAGTGAAAGGAACTTCGTTCCAACCGGGTGTCTTCTGTGTCTTTTTTTTTTTTAATTTCTTAAATATGAAACTAGAATAAAGTACCCAGGGAGTAGTTGATTTAAAATAGTGTGCTTGGGGTTTCTTGCCCGTTCTCTCCATAGAGATCTACGTTTTAGAATGGGCAACTATGTTGCTTCAACAACTGGAACTGACTAACTGACCGTGACCTTATCGTTGACATTTCAAAAGAGCCTGGTTCAAGGCTCGTGCAGATTGGCGCGCCTGCGATATCGCGCCGGTCTGCACGAGCCGTTAATTAAAATACTTTGCTTTGAGCTTGAGTCCGAGTTTTAAGACTTAGGTACCTCAGAGCACCAGAGGAATGATGAAAAAATGATGTTTCTGATTCATCAATAAATAGAAAATCCAAATTCGAACTTATTAAATGTGCTGACAACATGAAACCGATAGCTCCATCGACAGCACGTTCCTATAAAAAAATACGAATAACGCTATACGACACGACATTGGCGTATTTTCATATTTTCCAAAGGGGGCGATAAATTCTCGTCTCATACGATACGAGTTACGTCACACTCAATACAGCCTTTATTATATTACTTGCTTTTCACTGGAATACCTTATGGTGGGTGAAAATATTAGGAGCTGAAAAGACGCGAATTATGTCGTGCACTCCCTCGATGTTATTTTTATATTTCTCACTAATGCTGTCGGATTTACGGCAGATCATATGTGATGAGGAAAACCGTGCGAAATACATAGTATAGGCATGGGCATGCCCAGCAATTTTTAGGAGTAGGGTAGAAGTAAATAAACTCGATAAGTAGTAGGAATTTCTCTCGATAAAACTCTAACTACACATGCGCGCTCGATTCATCGATACTGCATTGTTTCGCGCGGTTATTTTGAAGTTTAACAAATTAATAATGAATTGTGTTACTTAATAAACCTCAAGTGTTTGCTTCGAGTCGGGATCCAGCACCATAATTGCGTAATACACGATTAAACACAATCTGAATCTTTTTGAAATAGATTGCTTACCCATTGCTTCAAAAGTTCGAAAAAAAAACTGCTCAACAAGGTACGTAAATAAAGCAATGAATGTTGTGGAACTGTCAAATTGAAATTAGTCTTAATCGTTTACGAAAATGTGTTACGCAATTAGATAGCAGGATGGGGCAGATGCCTCACCTAGGGTAAGCCCATGAGTATAGGTATGATAAGTAATGAATAATGTAGACTCTTTACAGTATAGAATTGTTCGTCTGTGGTAATTAGGGCCATAAATATTATTTATTTAAAAAACATTTTGTAGACTTAACAGGTAAACCCAAGGCGTCTAAAAACAAGTTACATTTGCGTAATATACGCTTACAGTTACAATTTCCGCTTAACTTGTTATTATTATTAGGTACTAATGCTTAACTATAACTTCTAATGAATACAGCTTAGCCTAGTTTCGTATCATAGGTTAAATTGTAGATATGTACCTACTTGTATGAGGTAGACATTTGCCCGGCAGATATAATTGGTCCACATTTTGAGTAAGTACTTATAATCGATTTGAGGAGCGTAAGAGTAAAATAAAATATTAGATACTTGCTGAATTTCTCCACAACACCACTAACTTTTATATAAGAACGTAGTTGATTTCACGAACGATAAAACGTGAAAAATACAGCCTTCTCCATGAAAGATAGAACAATACACAAAGCTATAAATAATACTAACTTCCACCATTTTCTTCGGAAACATTTCAGTGAAATAAACAGCTGTGATTGACTGCACAAAACTACACCATTTTCTTATTTGAATCGACAATTTTTAGTTCAAGATTTATTACACACATTACACATATACATTTCTACATTTCTAATACAATTCTGACTTTCTGAGTTCCATTTCCTCACTTTAGACTCCGGCCTTTGTCTAGACAACGAAGGATACACTTTATTAAAATTTGAATACCGTCGCCGACGAGACGTAGCGATAGCGAATCGGTTGTCCGATTTGTGACAAAAAAGTGTGACAGACATGCTTTTTTGACTTAGTTACCCACCTCTAAGTCAAAAAAGCAAGTCAGGCCAGGTATTTTTACATGAACTTGTAACAAGATTAGAATGATTAGACTAAGCACTGATATCAACGGCACAAACAAATACAATCGTAGACTATCTTCTCTACATAAAAAGTATTATTGTTGTCCGATAATAAAGAATACAGGCTGACTTTGAAAACATGCAACAAAATTTAAGGGGGTTTTCTACCCATCAATATGAACAACTTTTACTATAGGAACAACTAAGCACTCGCAAAAAAAAAAAATTGACCTTATACAAAATGGTCCAATCGGGTATATTATCGATTATCGGGTATACCTTTATACAGGAAAGTCATTTTTTTTTGTTGCGAATTCAAGTTGTTTTTTCTGTAAAAGTTGTTCACATTGAGTCCAACACCTCCTTAAATTTTGTAGCATGTTTCAAAGTCAGCCTGTATACTAATAATAATAGCTAAAAGGATATCCTAATTCAATTCTCGTGATCGATTTACAAGACAAGGCTCATACACACTGGCGCGACTTGTCGCGCGACGCGACTTTAAGGGCGCACCGAGCATTTGCCTTTGTCTCTGTCTTTTTCTTTACGTGTAAAGAGTAAAGAAAATAACCACACTTTTGCCCTTTTTTAATGTTTTTTGTTGTTATTTTCATCATATTGCTCTTAAATAAAAAACTATCGTGTATAAACGCTCCATTCAACTACTAACTTTATTTTAGTAAATGTAACATAATATAAAATTACTTATTTATATAGAAAAGTAGGGAAATAGAGAAAAAAATACTCGATAAGAGGTAACTTTGCGAATTTATTCTATCGAGCCAAATTGATCAAATTGTTCCATCGTGTATACTGTCTAGTATAATAAGCCCAAAAATACCAATAAATTTTCCTACATTTTAATTTAATTGTTTACTACTTCAAACAAGCGTTATAAAAACGTGTTTTTATGTATAAAAAGCTCGGTGCCCCGTTAACAATACAATTTCTAATAATATCAATCAATCGTGAAGGATTGAACAATTGCCGGTGTCGCGTCGCGCGACAAGTCGCGCCAGTGTGTACGAGCCTACAGGAAACTTTTTAAAATGCTGGGAGCGTCCGACATATTAATGAATTCGATGTAGAAAATGAATCATGGTGTTGCGTGCGCATAACAATGGTGAATGTGACTTCATCGGAAATAGAGCAGTCAGTGCCAAGTCTTATGATGTACAAGTACTGTCCAATTATCGTAACGTTCTCGACTGGTAATGTCTTGTGGCTTCGAATTATAGTCCGACCGAATTTCGTTTGGGTTATTGGTGACTCCCACGAATTTACACTTTTAATTAATATTATTTTTTCTTGAGGCAATATGCCTTTCGTTTTCGGTAATTTTCGGCGGTAATATCCTGTAGCAAAAAACATGTAGGTATTATGATATTTACCCACAAGCGAATAGTCACCAAGTATCTATCAAAAAACTATCTGAAACTTGTATAAGTAATAAAAACTACAAAAATCTTTAAAGTTATTATTTTTTTGCAAAGTTCACATCGAATATCTAAAATTCTAAAGGAGCCAAAAACTCCCAAAAGGTATTCCATGTAATATGTACGCCAATTTCGCAGGTAAAAATTCCTGAAAGTAATCAAAATATTTTCGGCTGCCCAGTGCCCCGGATGAATGTTCTCTAACGAAGACCGTCCATTTTGGCATCCGGTAGCGGATTTATTCCGGATTTGTCGCCGGTATGAAGCCGGCTCCAGACTTGACCGGCTTTACCAGCGTATATCATAAATTATTGGAATGGTTGGCCACACACGATAATGGATGGCGCTGCATTAGAGCCGAGGAACCGTAAACGAAATTTGAAATTAACCGCTCAGTTTTTGATCTGATTAGAACATGGCAAACTCATCAAAGAGTTTAGAATAGCCATGATGCAATGATGTAAAAAGAGTTATAGCGCGACAAGACAAGGTCATTTTGACGCGTGGCCAAAATCGGAACTAACGCCGCCATCGTGGTTTCTTGAATACTTTCAACTGACATTTCACAAATGTTTACCAACAGCGCCGGGAGACTGCGCTCAAGATAAGACTGCACGCGACTGGCGGCGGGCGCTGGCGTACTTAATTCTATAATATAATATTTAAAATATTAAATATATGTTAATAATTAATCTTATATTAATATTAATTAATTAATGTGACCTTACATAAACGACAAGACGACGGCATACTTATTAGTTCCGATTTCAGCCGCGCGAAGACTTATCTTGCGAACACTACACCTCTTTTTACTTACAATTCCAGTGCAATGATGTCATGCATGAAACTAAATGAATGTTGATAGAGCTTAGCAGAAACACGCAGAAAAGTTTTATGTCTTTTTCAATCTTTTGAAATATCGAGATGTATTTGGAGTTCATTCACTCGCGAACCGTGAACCAATTAGCCCGCGAACTACGAGTATTTATGATGAGAAATTAATGTTTCGGTTGAATGGGAAACAATATCAGGATGATGCCCACCAATCGGCTCGCATCGCATCGGATCGAAAAGGATTTACTTACAATCTTTAAACGATATTAAATCGTGTAAGTACACTGTATTTTAAAGTCTCAGCTTGACCGCGGGCGTGTTCACGACACGCGATTGTAGCCGAAAGTATGCTGCGACGCGCGATCGGCTCCGTTCGCCTGTCGTCGTATCCAATCGGATCCTTTCGGCTTCAACAAGGTAGGAATGAAACTATTTGACAAGGCGCAGAAACGGATACGTTCGCAAGCGAAGGTACGGAGCCGATCGTATGCGTCGACATCCTGCCGGCAAGATCGGCTGTCGCCGCATCCGTCGTGTCCTTTCCGATCCGATGCGATGCGAGGTTCGGTTTGGTGGAAATCCACGTGCAGCCTACTTTAAGGCTCATTTTCATTAGTCGATAGCTCGATCGATATACAGCATGGGGACTCCCCGCAGGCGGCGGGCGTAGCGACAAAATGAAATTCATCGAACGGTAAAAAGCATGCGGATGAAAATGAGCCCACAAAGCAGCTGCCAAATGTGCGGTGCAGGTATACCGCAATCATTCCCTATCGACGAATGGAAACGGTTCCCCGAAAACGGGCCCTATGGCATGCTTTGGCAGAAATCTGCTGCATCCCACATGCGAGCCCTAGCGACCAATGAAAATGAGCTTTTACACAATCAGTACGTATTACCAACACTATTTTTTTTGGAAAACAGTGTTTATATTAAAACAATATTTTCTAATGACAATAATAAAAACACTTTTTTTTTTTTTACTGGAACATCTCGCGTACTCTGTTAACTGCTGTTCGGAATAACTACTTAACTGAATTGAACAAGATTAACAACACTCGAAACTTTAGTCTTTCAGGTTCAGGATAATAAAGTTTTACGCTGTCTTTAGATTAAATTAATTTCCGACGGAACTTTAAAATTAGGTTCTGAGGAGCTCCCATTCGGAGATAAGCCGTCCTTATCTTAGCCTTACTGCAATTTTCAGTAAAATAACTGGTAAATGAACAATGCTTGTTTTTTTAATTTATTTAATAAAGAAGTCAAAACTGCGCAATGAATATTTTTGAAAAAAAAAAAACTACGAGGTGTGGCAATGAGCCCGATGCCAAAATTATAGTTTTTAGACATTTTGTACGTTTTTTCGGATTGGCGTAAAAACGGCTGAACGGATTTGGATTAAATTTGGCACACAAATAGATGATGAACTGAGGCCTAACCTAACATAGGGTACTTTTAATCCCGGTAGTACGTTCCCGTGTGATGTTGTCCGACATCCACGCGGGGTAAGCCGCAAAAGCTTGAATATTTTATAGTATTTTTATTATTTGTTTTTATAGTAGCAATACACAATCTGTGAAAATCTAGACTACCTATTACGGTTTATGAGATACAGCCTGCTGACACAGACAAACGGACGGACGGACAGCGGAGGGTTAGTAATAGGGTTCCGTTTGGCACCCTTCTAGTACGGAACCCTAAAAACCAGCGTACCTAATCCATGACAATCACGCATACATATTATAAGTTTAGCTCGCTGCCCATAAACACTGCAGAAAAACAATACTTAATACATGTAACACCTTGCACTTGCAATAACATTGTGCATAATGCATTTTATTGTCTATGGTCGTAAAGCGTCGCATTCATACGTCAAGCAAGACTAACAACACTATAATGTATGTATTGTTTTCAAGCAGTTGTATCTACTTGAATTAAAATGGAATCTGTGGAGCTGCTGACACAAGGGTGTGTGAAGAGATGGTGAATTTAAATGAAACCAGACGAACATAAGCAAGATCATAAGTAAGTACTTAATACTCATGATACTTATGGTACCTATTAGTACTTCTGATCTGAAAAAGGATTTGAAATATTCTTTTTTTAAATATAATATTTGATATTTGCATTTGATAGCCCAATTCTTGAAAGAGGTTAGACGCTATTGAACATGTTACGACCTTTAGGAGCTGACCAAAGTCAGAAATAACGCTAAGCGAAAACGAAGTAAACGCGCGCGATGTGGGTCTAACTTCGGTAGGTAAATAATTATTAGCTTTATAACTAATTTACATAATTTATATCGGAAGATCCATATGTAATTGATTTAATTTATGAATATAGCAATCGAAATGTGTTTATGCTAGAAACAAGAATTTCAACTATTTTTACGCTTAGTCAAGTCTCGTATAGGTATAATTAGCCCGATGCTTATAACTTTGTGATAGGTAAATGCTAAGGTTGAATATCTCATCCTAGTTTTAGCGATGAAATAACAAAAAAGAGAAGACGAATTCTATGCAATTTGTTAACTTAATATGTTTCTGAACGACCATTTCAGACACTAATCTAAGTACATGATACTCATATGGTCTGACCAAGATTATGTCTGGACTTTAAAAGAGACTGCGACCTCGTGAGTTTGTTTCGGCCTTTCTTCTCAGAGTAGTCAGATAGGAAACGCAGATTTTTAGTGATTTTGATGTCCTATTTACAGAATAAACGATTTCATTTCAACGATAATTAATTTTAAATACAAGGATTATAATATTTATAATTATCTGTGACACATGTCAAATGTTTTAAAGTGGCTAGTGAGCTGTCATCATTATGTCAAACTTGCGTGGTGGTGGTGCTTTGCATGGTTGATGTAATCGGTGCCTAATAATTGGTAAAGAGTATTATATTGTTGCTTGTAGGTATTGTAGGACAATGAACACTATGCAGTCGTAATGTTTATTGTGTAAATTACACTAATTACCTTGTTTTCCTTATTATACAGAGTGATCCAACATTACTTTCAGTTTCTCATTTTGTGTTTCACGAACTGTGTCCAAGAAAACGTTACTTATTGTATTATTTCTTTCAAAAATTGACTTCATAAAAATAAAATAGTTTCGTCATCGCAACATACATGGGGTATTTTCGGATACCCCTGGGGGGGTATCCGAAAATACCCCATGTATGTTGCGCGATTATTGATAGTTTTCAAGTTATAATGTTTTTTTTAATTTCTTGGAAATCATCTGCCTATCATTAATTCAAAAATGTTGATTAAAAAGGAGGAATTTACGCTCGAGTGATACCGAGTCGAAAGACTCAAGCATTACTTAAAACTAGCTTCAACCAATCAAAAGGCGTTAAACGAGTTTTAAGTATTGCTTGAGTTTTGAGTGAGGTTCCGTAAAGGCTCCTTCAAACAGGCGCGACGCGACTTTAATAATACAATTTTACAAAGTTGAATAATACAATTTGCGCCATTATGCACGAGCCTTAATACGGGCGTAAATAGAAATAGCAATTAAATCCTTTGTGTCTCGAAATTCTTCTTAAAAACTCTAACTCATTTTTTTATGACAGCCGGAACCATTTGGATGGTCGACCCATCCACAAAATGACCGATACAAGCGTAGTTTAATCCGCTGTTATGATTTAGCCATGAGCCCTCTTGTTCTCATTATTATGAAAAACTTTTACTATGCCACCAACTTTGAAATCGCGAAGAAATAAGCTGCTCCATACATTTGTGTTCACTTACAAAACGTATGGAGCAGCAGATTTTTTTTCGCGATTTCGGGCTTTGTGCATAGTGATGAGTACCTACAAAGCCTATTCAAGTTAAGGGTAAACAAAAAAAAGAATTGCGTAAGTAACACATTTTCGTAAACGATTAAGCCTAATCTGTATCATTTTGACAGTACAACAACATTCATTGCGTTATTACGATGTTGAGCAGATTTTTTTTCATTCAGGATTTTCTGCCTACCCTCATGGGAAGAAAGCGTGAGTCTATGTACTTATGTAAGTATATAATGTACTTAGGTAAAATTTAAGATTGTATTTGCATATTTTGGATAAAGCTACCAGCTTTGAAACAGGACGATATACGCCTCATATGCTCTAAACGTCGCGCGTCGTTGAGAGCATTTTAAGACTTAATTAAGGCTCAGCGTTAGAAATTATTTAATTATCTAGCAGTTTGTATGTAAGACAGCTCCACTGTTTAACTTAAGACAATGTTTGTGATGCTTCATGCGTGACATTTCATTGTTAATTATGCTTCATAATCTCGTCCTCATTGTACACTATGTAGTTTGCACTCGTTGCACTACTACGCTATCACATTATTTAAAGATGAAATACTTCATCCTAAAACAAAAAATGTTATCTGTGGTCCACTCGCTGGCGGGCCCGCATGACGTCTGTCAAATCATTGTACTTTTTTGTGCCGCGCGCTAATCATGTTTCCGTTTAAAAACTCCGAAATTTCTTAACGAAATGGGAAACCATCGAAGAAAACGTGGCAAAAAGAAATGGAGGACCTTAACGAACGTCTGCGAGAACTGGAAAACTGAGTAAAGACGCGAAAGCGGAGTCTTCATCGACATTCGGGTAAGTTTCTCGATATACCTACCAATTTGTCGTTAGTTGAAATAATTTTCCGAAAATTACCTTGCGATCCATACGCACATCAGTCTCTAGAGTTTTCATTAGAGGTTAACCATGAGAACAATAACTGTGCCGTATACTTACAAAAGAACGACACCACACGAGCTTTCACGAGAGGCTAGCCGATGGTACCTATATCGTTGAGTGTTAAAAACATATGCCTGCTGAATCCCTAGCAGTCTCTAAGAGTTTTCACGAGAGGTTAACCATGAGAACATTAACTGTGCTATATAACTACAAAGAACGACACCACACGAGCTTTCACGAGAGGCTAGCCGGTGGTATATCGTTCAGTGTTAAGAAAAACACATCCCTGTTGAATCCCAAGCAGTCTCCAAGAGTTTTCACGAGAGGTTAACCATGAGAACATTAACTGTGCCGTATAACTTACAAGAGAACGACACCACACGAGCTTTCACGAGAGGTTAGCCGATGGTCTATAATAAAATTATGTTCAGTGTTATAAACACGTCCCTGCTGCATCCTTAGGGCTATCACGAGAGGTTAGCCGTGCATTTGGGCCAATGTATCACGAGAGGTTAGCCGTGAATTTGGGCCAATGGTTTATTTGTGAAGCTATCAGCCGCGGATTTTAGCAGTCTGGGACCTTACTCTCATATTCTTTGTAGAGGAGTACGAAGTTCGTCTCTGTGGAAGACACTACAGTCAAGCACGTTCGAGAGGCTGTGTGTCACGTGACTGAAGCTGATGCAGCCAGACTAAATAGCCGTACTCAATGCTGCCAGTTATATGTTTATTTACATATTGGAAAACATTATGTTCTCTTAAAAAATTCCAAAATACTAACAATAATAAATTCTAGATATACGATTACATTCGTTACAGATATTCGTCATTCGATACAGACAGTATACGATTTAAGTTAAATATGTTGTGTTAGTACTTGCTTCATTTCCACTACAATGCAGCCGGAAGGAGACTGAGAGTAAAATGGTATCTATACCCCAACCTCAGGCCTTGCCTTCAAGTGTTAAGAATCTGCTCGGAGGGTGCAGTGGTTAGTTCACCTATGGAACTGCATTGCAGTCTGGCCATACGGTGGTTAAAAGTTATGATTAATAGACTAAGCTGACTGAAGCACCCATAATCTGTGGCCTGTTGAACCCACCAAGGTTTGAAAGGGGGGGGGGGGCAACAGTGAATGAAGGTGGAATCAAATGGGAACAAAGGATCAGGGGGGCAGAATACAGGGGCTGCCATTATGTCCATTGACAAGGTCCTGAACAGTTTAATAGCCTCCCGAGGGAGTCTCCCGAGGGAGTGACTACTGTGTGTCATTTATCATGATTGCATCACATGAAGATCCTTAACCCTACCCAACTTTATAAGGATATGAAAGAATTGATGGAGTGGGCACCGATACCTAACAGGTATTTTTAAGTTTCAAGATAAATTCAATGCCACCAAACATTGTCAGATCTAGGATTGTCACTGGCTCAGATACGGAGTGGTGGATTGCAGTATTTCTCTAAAGTTATGCATGGTTGTATTGCTACTTATCTAACCACACATTTGTGAATCAAGGGTTATAAACTACCCTTTACTGAGTTTCCAGTTCAAACTTCTAAATAACTTCAGTAAATTTTTACTAAAATCAGATGGCACTTTAAATAACTATGGTGCCACATACCACTTTAAACTGGTGGACTTAAGGACAGCTATTATGATTTTTTGCCTATATTTGTTACCCATAAGAAAATATGTTAGAAGATATCTCCAGTTTCTGTTTTAAGATACATTGTAAGAGCCTACATGCCTCGCATTCGGGCTTAGCACAGCACCATGTGTGTTCGCTGGGATCATGGGTTGTCTTTCATAATTATATCCTGACAATATTCTGTGCCTTGCTGATCCATAGGCAAACTGCATAGAAAATGTGTCTACTACTCAAAATGTGTTAAAGAAATCTAGGACTTATTATTAATATTGGAAACTGGAAAGGGTGCCCTAGAACCCAGCCAGTATCTAGGTTTCTTGTTGAATCAGTCCAGTTTGCCATTTCACTTAGACACTCCATCCAAAAGGAGATGCAAATAATAGAGTTTGCCTAATTACTAGGTATCTTTGTTGCTACATGCCCAGCTGTAGAGGGCTTTACACCAAGATCATGAAAGGTCACACACAACAGTTAGCCTTAAAGAATAACAATGAAAATAACAAGGCCAGAACTGGTTTATAATTCAAATTTATAATAACATATCGCCTGTATTCCTCAGAGGGCTGGGCAGAGGTGTTCTTATTAAAAAATCCAAATTCAATTATTATCAAATACAATAGAACTAGATTAAAATTCAAAATAAATTATTTGCAAATACAATAGAACTAGAATCAAATCCAAAATCATTTATTTGCAAAGGTTGTCTCAAATTTCAACGAACCACAATATAATTAAACAATTTGACTTTTTTCTTGAAATATTCTCTGTTGCTTCTCAAACTGACTGGGCCTGGTATGTTATGATAAAAAGTTCCATATAAATTACCTTGAACTTTTAACAGCAGGTAAGGATCAAAACAATTGCAAGCAAACTCAGATACTATGATGTATTACCTAGAACAGATATCACAACAGTCATAGCCTATATCAATAAGATGGGTGGTACTTGCTATACTCACCTAAAGCTTAGCTAGACAGTTATGGCAATGGTGCAAGGAAAGACAAATATGAGCTCTTGCATCTTATATTAGTTCCAAAGAAAACACTATGGTAAATCTAGAATCTAGACATCCTAACATAGAAATTGAATGGAAGACCTGCAGGTCTTTTCTAGTCAATTGTTATTAAACTGGGTCAGCCCCAGTTAAACCTGTTTGCAAAAAGTCCAATACTAAGTGTCAGAATGACATCATGGCTCCCTGATCCAGGTGCATGCTCAGTAGATGCAATCACTATAAAATGGGACATCCACACCCATTGCGCAGGAGTCTCTGACACTGATTGGCCGCAATATTATCAGGGACGATTCCCTGAGAAGAGGAACACCAATCCCTTTAATTAATATAGTGCTAACTTTCTTGTCTAGCAAAGCAAGAAAGCTATATGAATCTGTTAGATCAGTGGATTCACTTCTGACAGAGTCAAGATATTGGCAGGCTCATTCACCGTGGTGATATTATTATTAACCACTAAGTTTAATCAAGGATTGTCTTATGGCTCACTCCCTAATGGTATTGAATGAGTTATAATTATATAACTGAAACTGGAGAAATTACCGACTATTACTATTAGCTGACACAGATGAGTAGAGTATCAAGGTTTCTTAGGGTAGGTAATTATATTTGAAATAAGAGCAAAGAACCCCAAACATGATATAATTTTGGGACTCCAGTAACATACGGGGTTATCTAATATCTTTCATAATTAAACCTTTGGTTTAGAATATTACAAACCAAAAAAATTGTAACCATAATAGCTCTTGTAATTGTACATTGAATTCAACCTTATCACTCATTAATATAGATAACATTTCTTATAATAAGGATAATTATGATCTTATAGATACCAGAAATATTTGAAACTTCTGCACCTGGAAGATCTCAACCGAACTTGATATTTTTTTAAGAGAATTTATCTATCTGGCCTGCCACAACCCTTTTTGTTCTATCCAGATTTTACTAAGAGTATAAGACAAGATTTTATATCATTAATTATATCCATAAGAAAATCTTTTCATGTCGCCTCTAATCTAACCATTAGTGGATGGATAAAACAAAATTTTTGTGCCCAGTAGTAGAATAGATGTTTCTAAATTCACATAGACAGACATACCTCTACCTTCAAGGCCTCTAAGGGAGGTATCGATGTTGAGGTCATAAGAAGAGCTGCTGATTGGATCACAAATTTTTGATTGTGGTCCTAATGCTTTTGCCCAGGCTGTGTGTTCTATAGAGAGTGGCTGCTCATAAAAAATTATTACATTTTTATGTCAATGTTAATTGTCTGTTTATATATAATTGATGTTTGTAAGTATAGGATTATTAATGACATGGTTGATTCAAGACTGAATAAGAATTCCAGGACTCATAGTACCTAATTAGAGAATTTTAAAGTTAGGTAACTAAGTATGTCTTTAACTTAATGGAAGACTGATTTTTAAATAGAAATACATTTATAATGAGACTTGGAATAACATGGTAAGTTATAATGTTCAGTTGGTAAATAATGCTGAACTGGTTACCAACACAACTTTATTCTTTGAACATCTACATAGTGTACAATGAGGACGAGATTATGAAGCATAATTATACAGATCGGACTAACTTACCTAGTGACGTCCGATCCTTAATTATGTGAAGTAATCTCGTCCTCATTGTATCCCAACCCCTCCCAGATAATCAACCTACATATATACCTATGTGTATTGGATTGCCTTATCTAAACCCCTTCTAAAAGTTGTGTTGTGCTGTATGGACTATACGATGCCCGTACCGGTCATCGTGAAGTCCCGTTCATATGCTTTGAAAGAATGATTTGACAGACGTCATGCGGGCCCGCCAGCGAGTGGACCACAGATAACATTTTTTGTTTTAGGATGAAGTATTTCATCTTTAAATAATGTGATAGCGTAGTAGTGCAACGAGTGCAAACTACATAGTGTACAATGAGGACGAGATTACTTCACATAATTAAGGATCGGACGTCACTAGGTAAGTTAGTCCGATCTGTATAATTATGCGGTTGCTGGCAAGGCCCGAAGGCTCAAAAATATATAAGTAAGGCAAAAAAGTCAACTGAAAAGGTATGAAGTCATCTCAGACAGTCAAATAAAAAAATCCGGAGTAACACGTAATCTATTCGATTTATACCGTAATAATAGGTAGACACTTGAAACTTTCAGTGTAGGAGTACCCTACACTCAACACTGAAAGTTTCAAGTGCACTATGGCCGCGGCCGCTACAACAAAAAAAAATGGTTAACAATTGACAACATTTCAAAAATGACACGGCCATAAAACAAAAATACCATTTCTTTATTTTCATATCCTGAGTTCAAATATATTTTTTTTATTTTTTTTTATTTCTTCATTTCTGAGAAAAAAAATTAAAATCAAAAAACACGTCATGACGTCATAGAAATAGTGGAATGAGGTAGTTACCTTTGCCTAAGCATTCCAATGTAATAGATGAAAACTTGACTTGTCAAACAAGACGTCAATGTCGAAAGTTTGTTTACAATCTTTTTCTTAGGAAATTAAACTTTAAAATATACACGCTGCTTACTGTAAATATTGCCAACTTTTGATTGATATTTCGCCAATGAGGATAATAACACTTGAAAATAAGAAAATTTACGAATTTAATTGAAAACAAACAAACAAGTTTATAGGCACCAACGAGTTTGACACATTTGACAAGATGACACCAGTGACATCTAATAGTTTTTTTTTTGACGATCATAGTCAAGCAAAGGTTTTAACGCTATTCCACTATATGTTTGACGTCATTTGGCGCTTACGTCTTTTTAGAATAAACCGAATTTCAAAGTTAAAACTATGAATGAAAAGTACATCATTTTGAAAAACGGAAAAATACCGGTGCCCTAGTTTTGGATTTACTTTTATAAAACGTAATAATACATGCAGGTTAAAAATATGAAATGTTGTCAATTCAAGGAACGTGATGAACCATACAAGAAACGTGTTTTTTTTTACAAAACAAAATACCTGCATTAAAAAATATATATACCTACTTAGTGTTGAATATTTTACGGAAACGAGTGTACTCGTAAAAGTAATGAAAGAAAATACATTTATTTGGCACAGACAGAGAAAAGCGGCCAAGTGCACATAAACCTAATGCTAGTAATATTATCTATAATAATTACATTTGTTTAACAAACTTGAAATCCAGTGCCTACCTACTCACTCGATGCTTGTTTTATCCAATCTTTTATGTTGCCGTGCCTTAACCGGGTTTTATGTTGGATCTTTACTGTATATAATTATGTAACAGCTGATGTACACAGTACACATGAAAGCAATAAAGAATTTGAGTTTGAGTTTGCGGTCCACTCACATTTCGCCGCTTTTTAAGTTAACTGCAGGCTTAAGGTAGTACGTGGTAAGTACCTACCAAATAATAATTAATCGTCACGTCTTCCACACCTGTTTCTAAGTGGCAACATGAACGCATTTGATGCTAATCATAGATTGTATACCACTTAACGAAAACATTCGTCCTATCAGAATCTATCAAAAATAGATACCTACCTAATCGAATATCTAACTAGTAAGCAAACATACGTATTGCAGTCAAGGTGAAACATAACAGGAGCAAAACATTCCACTTACTATGACGCGAATAGAATCAGTTTGCTTACCTATCGCTAGTAATTCTAATAACAAGAAGAGTTTTTGTTTGTTTGTTTGAACGCGCTAATCTCTAGAACTATACTATTTTTTTGCATTTGATAGCCCAATTCTTGAGGAAGGTTATAGGCTATTCAACATCACGCTACGACCGTTAGGACTCGAGCAAACAGAAGAAAAGTCGAAGCAGAAGTAATAGCGCAGGCGGGCGATGCGATGGCGTATTTTATGCTAGTCTATAATATACCGCTATTTATGACAAGTCAGGCCATGCTGCAACGTTCAGTCTTGGGACAGGACATCCTGTATGCTAATGAACATCTTGACATCGGATCGCACGTCAGTCGTCACATAACCACCTATCTAATTGCGCAACGCATTTTCGTAAACGATTAAGACTAATCTGTTTCATTTTGACAGTTCAACAACATTAATTGAGTTATTTACGTTGTTGAGCAGCTCTGAACTCTAAAGATATCGATTTATTCGTATTTTCCAAGTTACGTAGTGACTCATTTGATAAAGGTCATAACTTGACCCATATTAATCTTTGAGAAAAGACAATCCATTATCAATTTCAATGACTCGAGTCATAAAAGTTTTATTGCGAAATCTGACATAGTAATACCTTACAGTAACGTTTTCACGGTAAAAAAATCAAGTAAGTAAGTAATCCGAATCTAATCTTCATCGAATCTATTACGATAATTGGTTTCGTTATCATAGATTTAATTATCAAAAACCGAAGTTCGCCTTTAGCTTAAAAAAACCGGGCAATTGCGAGTCGGTCGAACAGTTCCGTACCCCCGGGAATAAATGGGACCCTTTTTAGGGTTCCGTAGTAAACAAGGAACCCTTATAATTTCGCCATGTCCGTCTGTCTGTCTGTCTGTCCCCTGCTTAGCGCAGAGACTGTTAGTACTAGAAAGCTGTAATTTGGCATGAGTATACATACTAATGACGCCGACAAAGTGGTAAAATAAAATCATGTTTTTTTTTTTTTTTTTTAGGGTCCCCAACATGTAAATTGGGGATATCTTTTTTTTTTCTTCTTTCCCATAGTGTGGGGTATCGTTAGAAAGCTCGTTCAAAATATTGTGAGCTTGTTAAAACCATTTTTGGATTGAAGAATCCGTCTGCGAAATATTAAGCTTTAAAGTGCTAATTTTTGTCAGAGTCAAGTGTGTCCCCCCCCCCCTGCCAGCTAAACGGTAAGTTCTGGATATGTGGAAAAATTCACAGCAGTAGTATATATAACGAAATTAAAAGGAAAACTATCACAGCTAAGTAGGCTCTACTAGTTAACGAGTAATAATCGACCAACTTAGCAGTTGCAGAAACATGTTCTCCCATACATTTTATATGGGAGAACATGTTTTTAACTACAATGTTAAGTTTGTTCTTGGGATCCCAGCTACGGAACCCTTCATTGTGCGTGGTCCGACACGCACTTGGCCGGTTTTTATTTAATTTTTAACTTTACATTATTTTTGTCAAAAATTGTTGTTATACGAGTAGCAGCGATTGAAATACACAATCTGTGAAAATTTCAACTGTCTACCTATTACGGTTCATGAGATACATCGCGCTGACAGACAGACTGACAGCGGAGGTTTAGAAATAGAGTTCCGAGTAAACCCTAATAAAACGTCGGAGCATTTAGCACGTTCGTATCCGAATGCGACCGAAACTGCGACGTCATTAGGATAAAAATCACGTTTTCGAAACAATGACACGGACAGTTATGGTAGGACGGAGGCACATTAGCAGCATGGAGCCGTGTGCATCTGGTAACATTCTGCCATTATCATCCTCGCACACATGGTATCCTCTTTAGCACATCGGTAGAAAAAATGGGGCGAAGTCAGACCCCACACGAAGGGTAGGACCGTACAATATTTAACACTAACTACATTTTTTTTTTTTTTGTTGTTATAGCGGGCATAGTAAGTTGGGTACGGAACCCTAAAAACAACGTAAAGAAGCGAAGCGCTCATGCATCATTTTAGTGAAATAATTAGTAATATTACTTAGTATTTCTGTGAGTAATTGCTTCTTACGCAAGTAACAAATCAGTGACCGAAAACCTTTTTAAATGACGGTACAGATATCGAAGAATAAAATTGTAGTTACTTCTACGACTAAGGCTACCGCTATTTGGGTAACCCAAGAAGAAGAAACATGTTTTAATAAACACACTCACAGGCGATGCGCGCCCTTTGACTAATACTTAGGTATTTTTTATTTCGGTAACCGGTATTAATACTGGTTGTATTCAATTTAAGGTAACCTTTAAAAATACCTGTAAAAAGCATAAATTTTGTAACCAAAAAAATACCCGTATTGTATTGATCAACTGTTTCGGTCCCTGCTAGAAGTAGCTGATTACGGAAACATTAAACTCGAATCTCCTACATCATAAACTTTGATTGAATGTTGTATGGAAGGAATAAAAATTCAAAGATAAACAAAAAAAAATCTTTAATTCATAACATGACAATTTTAGTATGTGAACATGCTGCCAAATGTAAGCATATTTTGATTGCGTATGCGCAGTCGTTCAAACACATAAGAATACATGCTGTAGGTCAAAATACTCGCCCCGAAAATAATGAATAATGACAGTAATTTGAGTTTAAAACCAGCCATGCGACCTGGAGCTGAGGAATTAGGGAATCCAGGAAATGAAATACTTCGGTCCTGAGGATAGGAAGGGTGGAACACTGGAAAAGAAATATTACTAATTAGAACTTGGCGACGAGGAAACGTATTTTTTTAACCCCCGACGGAAAAAGAGGGGTGTTATAAGTTTAACGTGTGTGTCTGTGTATCTGTCTGTTCCCTCGTAGCTCCCAAACGGCTGAACCGATTTTGATTATTATTTTGTTGTTTGAAAGGTGTCTTGATCGAGAGTGTTCTTTAGCTACAATTCAAGAAAATCGGTTCAGCCGTTTGAAGATTATCAGCTCTTTTCTATTTGATGAATGGATGTGCGCATCTTCCACAGGTCTTATCGATTCGAAATTTCGTATTCTGTTACTTCAATGATATTAGAAGAACGTAGTAACCTTGAACCGATACTGCAGCATCTACTGGAATTGTCTTTGTGTCGGGGGTTATTTAATTTTTTTTTTATATTTTTTTTTAAATAAATTTCTACGTTCCGTCGATGGACCTAATTAATCTGATTTGGTTATGTTAAATACGTTATTATATCCGGCTTTTAGGACCAAATGTCCGGATTTTGTACTTTAGGGACTGGCAACCCTAGTCGAAAGGTCAAGCAACTATTTTGACAATTTTTTTCCAATGGAAACTTAAAACATTTGTCGTCATTCGAACAATAAGACTAGTAGCACATTATTTTTTCATGTGCTAGCATTCATTCGTTATTAGCATTTAGCATTAGTATTCTGTGGTGCTAGTACCACATCTTCATACTCCGTCGCCAAGACCAATGCAAGACGTGCCGATGAGGGGCTTATGAGAATCCATGTTAGTTATGTAATGAATGACGAAGCTCAGATTCTAATTACCGGAATATATCGCCTTTCCTGCTATTATTTCGACTTGTGCTAGGTACTGCCAGTATTGTTAGAGCCAAGCCAACAAGAAGGTATAAAACCTCTTTTTATGTTTCAATTTTATTATTGTTAAGTTTAAATATTTTATACTTAACTTCTTTTTTTATTTCTATTGTGACATGTAATGTATTCACAAAAGTCAAATAAATATTTTAATAATATTTCAATATTTTGTTTGCTTATGTGTAACTGGCATTACACATGGGTGGGACACGATGGTTTTAAGCAAAAGGACTCTCAAGCCCAGGACACATTTAAAATGGCGTCAGGCGCGGACATGGCACGGGCGGCGTCCTATTTCATTCAAATTTCATACAAAATACATGGAAATAAAGCGCAATTTAGGACACACGGTATGGTCGGACGTCTGAGCAACATTGATCAAGTAGCGCCAGTATGCACGAGCCTTTACTTAAACGATAGAATAGTTACAAAATTTGGCACACGTATAGTTTAAATAACCTTTTCATTCCGGTAATACGTTCCCGTGGGATAATTATTTCCGAATTCCAGGCAGGCGAAGACGCTGGCAAAAGCTAGTAGACTTCATAAAAGCCATAAAGAAATATATGCAATAGCAAAGGTAACTTTAATCTATAATGTAATTGATAAGTGTTTACGACCATTCATAAAATTGTACGTAGCGTAATCTTGTTCTTTTTTGTCGGCAATAGCATGGCAAATGCATTACCAGTATTATGTCAATACGAACGGCCTTAGATTACGTCACGGCGATGCTCAGCAAGATGAGGTCAAACATAAGTCCGCATTTTAATACATTAACAACGACCAAATAATAATTATGCAAATTAACTAACACTAAACAGATTTAGAACTAGTCTTTATGATGTAGGAATAAGGTTCAAAGTTCATTGTAGGGGTACTTTTTATGGAGGTTTATAAAATCTATATTTAGAAGGCTTTTTGAAGCTAAATTATTGTACAAAACTGTGTTACCATAGTAGAAACAAATACTTATATACTGTGACTTTATTAAGTAGGTACCTATCTACTGATAATGGTAAGTCTCAGATGGGAAGTTTGAAACTCAATATTAATAGGTACAATCAACTACACATATCAGTGGTATCAATTTGACAGCACTTATGTCACAGTATAAATATGTAACAGTATTATATCTTCATAGAAAGCGGCCGAAACGACGCGCTTCGAAATCTCTGTGTTTACCAGTACGCGTACTCAATACTGTTGGTATTGAGTGCGCGGCAGTTACGGACGCGGACGGTTTATCTACCGAGCGGCCGTAGCTAATTATTTCAAGGTCAATGCCGAGATATAATACTGTTACTTATTTATACTGTGGTTATGTTATAGCAGAAAGGGCTATTTTTATAATGCAGTAGCTACCACGGTTGTCTGTACTACATTGTTCACACAAAAATAACTATTACTGACAAACTATTCAAATTAATAGGTACTCAGTAGATATTTTTATCCAGCTAATATACGGCTTTGATAACTAATTATTTAAATAAACTATTATACTAAAATAAAAGATAATACTGGTATTGTAGTATCAAACCCCTAATAATATCTCACACAGGACTATAAGAAAGTAGTAAAACATACCTACCAGTATAATATAGACAAGGATAATAAACGTATCATTAAAATCCTTTTACCGGTCTTTCCTTTGGTTTCCTCCCTTTAACCGTAACAGTGCATAACATGTTAACAAAGGGTTATGGATTTATATAATTAATTAATTATTGTGTTGTATTTTAAAATTATAATTAGTTTTTTTGAGTAATGTTGTACATGACAGTTTAAAAAAAAGAACACATTCTACACTAAGTATTCTTTTTTTTAAACACTTGAAAAATGCTGGCCATATATTACAAATGGGACAAAAAGTAAAATTAGAGCAGTGTGCCAGTATACACACATAGGAAATATTTAAATGAAATTATAGTGCAATCACTTCAATGGGCACATCCTCCAGACAATAAGACTTGTCTTGTCGAGGTCATATCAATATTGGAGTGCTAAATTGTACTCTTATGTAACAACCATAGACAGGAACACTGTTGGGAATATTCTCTTTGGTTTCTTATTTTGCTAGACAGAGGCTAGTAACAAAAAAGTGTGATATAAATTATGGTACATGGCCGGTGGCTGAAAAGTTAAAAACATTATCATGGAATAATTTAACTATTGTTTAAAAACTTTTATAGTTACTTTTATGTACAGATAAACTTTTAATATTTTACTCACATTGATTAGGACAATAAATATTTCTTCATAGATACCTAAAGTACATGTTTAAAAGGACTGTTTTTATGTTGCCAAATAGGTACATTATGTTGATTTTAATTGATGTCATAACAGGGGCCTAAGTCTACTAATTTATAAACGTTACAATGGTCTCTCAATGGTGAGGTTTTGACGGATTTGTCATACAAAAACTGTCAAAAACTCACCATTGAGAGACCATTGTAAGGTTTATAAATTAGAAGACTTAGGCCCCAGTAATAAAACCAGAAGTAATTGCAATGTGTAAAGGTTTAAGAGTTTTGATTTATTATTTGGTAGGTACTTACTATAAAATTTCCATATTGCACACACAATATTTATTCATACCGATTCTTTAAAACGTCTGCCGTCGTTTTCCAGATTAAATATTTTAATAAAAATATCAACAATCTCCGTATTATACTTGGTAAGTAATTACATAAAACAGGTTTCTATAATTAGACCAACGCTACAAAATAGCCGTGTTTTATAATAATAGTACATGGATAAATCTACCTAAGTATAGTTCTTACCTTGTATGTAGTCCACTTAGAATTTCCGAACAAGTTGCGCCAAAAATCAGGAACGAAATACACAAAAAAACAAGTCTGTCGAAAAAACACTGCTTACACGATTTTGAGGATAATAACTGCCAGCTACAATACTAACACGCTGTTACAGTTATTTCAACACGTAAATATTGTTTATTGCACAATATGATGATAATTAACTGGTGAAAGTGCGAATATTAAGAATATTGTCAATGCGGAAAATCCACATGCGCCTGAACCCGACACTGCCTGCCGCAAACCGCAATAGTCAACTGACAATTGACATTTGACGTCGGAAAAGAACGAACCGGTGTTACCAGTCCAGGAAATATGTTTAACATTGCAGTCAGACTTGTTTGTAGACAGAAGTAAAACAAATCAAAAGTTCAAAATAAATCGATTGTTGAATGATAATAATTGTGCTAAACAATGAAGTTTTTTGCTTTACAATACCAACATTTTTTTCGTCATTAACATCTATATAATAGCAATTTAGAAAAGTGTTCTTTTTACTAGTTTTACTTGTTTAGTCTTTCGGAAAACTTTTATGTGAGTAAATTATTAGTGAAATTGTCCTATAACTTTAGTAGACTATCAGGCCATGGCAACACAACGCAGAACGTTTCGCTTTGCGTAGAATCTTGAATTGGTTTTTATTTATGCGTATTTTTTTATATTGTTTATTTTAATTTTGTTCGAGATAATTTAATACAATATATTAATTGTGAAATCTTAAATAGCTTTTAATATTATTTGTTTTGTTTCTCATGAAGTAGTTACAATATGTATAATACGCACAGTGACATCTACCGAAAATATGAGAAATTAAAACACTGGTCTACCTATCTGTTCCTCTCACTCACGCACGTTCGCTATTTTTGCCGTGGACTGCACTCAGTGCTTCTATCACAGCTTCTATCTTCCAGTAAAACTTTACAGAAAAGTGATACAAAGCTAATGTCAGGTTACAATGTACCCACTGGCAACTGCTGAGACTGGGGCCCCCTTTTTGTGATGGGTCACAATAACAATAATGTGTATGGCTTCAGATTTCATGCTAATCTGTAGCTGCAGCCTCCTCCATCGTTATAATAGGCTAGAGTAGATACTGGTTTTAAGAAAAATGTGTATGAAAATAATAATATAATAAGTAAGTAAGTACATACCTATGTTTATTTTATATTATACTTAATATTTTTATTCCTGGCGCAGAGATGTCTATTTGACGTCTGCGACCACTTCGAATGATAAACGGATGAAAAGCTCAATGAAACACAACAAACCAAGTTTTTTATTTTTATTAGCTTGATACTGAGCTTGATACGCTCGTGTTGGGGAGCTTGTGGCTAAATAACAAACGCCGCACGGGCAGCTGTCTATCAATAACAGTCAATTACAACTATGATCAAGAGGTTTTATCTAAAGAGGAAATAAATAAATAGTTTCTATGTGCACGCCGTCATAAGAGGTGATGCAGCGTTTTTTTGTCGCAATAGAAATAGTGGGACAATCAGTCTGAATCAAGCCCAGTATTTCTATCAATAGAAATATCTAATAGAAATAGTGGGATACACCTGGGGCCTGAGTCTACTAATTTATAAACGTCACAATGGTGTCATAATGGTTAGTGTTTGACAGATTTGCCATACAAAAACTGTCAAAAACTAACCATTATGACACCATTGTGACGTTTATAAATTAGTAGACTTAGGCCCCCGGTCGATCGCTGCGTTTGCCGAGGCCGTGGATAGGTGACCATCCATTACATGTCGAGCCCCTCCGTGCCTGGATCTTTGTTTTGCCAAGGGAGCATGTATGCAAGGTTTTTTTTTGATATCCCATTACTCTAGGGTAGGTAATGAATGAGGTAGGTGCTTATGAATGATTTCATTTTTTTTCAGATTTGTTTTCATTTTTCAATCAAAATAATTCGACAGTCACGATTATTAGGTAATGTTAAACACCCTTACGTAAAATATGACAAGGTCGCATTTTCTTAGCTTTTAAGAATTATTTGTTTGAATGAAAATGATTAACTCGTACTTATCAATGAAACGTAGCCTACTTTATACATCGAGAGTACCTATATCCTATAGTGTTATGTTATTTTCGAAACTATGCAATTTTGAATCTACTACATAGATAATATTACCACATAGTACTTTTTGCATTAGAGATAGGTATGGCATATAAAAAAACACGTTGTATAAGCTGCTATGAATGTTTCGAATGTTGTTTTTACAGGTCATCCAGAGGCCGTATTAAATGTCACCATTTATAGAGAGACGGAGCTATACAAAATTCAAGGCCGATAGCAACATCCTTTTTCGTAGTGGAATAATGATGGCATTTATACTTCATAAGGCCCCAGATTGGTCTAAAAACCAGCCAGCACAAAACTAAGACCTAGTCCCACTTATTCATAAACGCTGCTTAAAGTTAAGTAATGATTTTATGAATAAGAGGGAGTATGTTCAAATATCTTATGATGAGTCACAGGTAATTCCACACATCCATTCCCTGTGAGAGAATTACCCTTCCCTGGAGACGCCCTAGGTATAGGGTACATTTTCGTAGGTAGGTACCTACTTACATCATCATCATTTCAGCCGAAACACCTCCACTGCTGTACATAGGCCTTCCCCCAAGCACCGCCACTTCGACCAGCACCCTTATTGCGTAATAAACGACACTCACAATCTGAATGGTTTTGAAACAGATGGCTATCCATCCATTACTTCATTAGTTCGAAAAAAAATATTTGCTCAACAACGTAAATAACGCAATGAATGTTGTTCGACTGTCAAAACGAAACAGATTAGTCTTGGTCGTTCACGAACACAACTGTGTTCGTCAAGATATCAGCAGTGCTATTCTGTAACCATCTCATCGTGAAAACTTAGGTGAAGTGAGCTGTCAGTTCACCCGATGCTAGGAATTGACACTATTGGTACCTCACTTCACGCACACTTCACTTATGTTTTCACGGTTTTAACAGAATAGACCGGCTGCTCTAGTCTGTGCTTCTCCTGTGGCCTTCACAAGGTCAACGGCCCACCTCGTGGAAGACCTTCCAATCCTACATCTTCCAGTAGCCCTCTCCACTGGGACGTTTGGTGACTCTTAGTCTTCTAATGAGGCTATTGTGACCACTACTAAGATATTAATGGTGGACTAACAAGTCGTGTTTTCGGTCCACCTACCCATAAAACTTCAGCAAACTTCGCCATGATTGCCACTCTCTAAATTATAACAAAGAAATAAAACGCCATTGTAGGTATGACAGAACTTTAATTAATAAAACTTAAATCCATTGCTTTTCCATTTATGATTAAGATGAGTTATGTTTTCACCTCGTGGATTGATGTCGACCACGATATGCGTATAAAGAGGTTGAAATTTCGTAGAAATGACGTAATATTCAGAATTTGAAAGTCCGTCAATCTTGTATCTTTCCACAACCCTACTGAGAAGATGCTGCCTGAAAAAAAAGAAGATTGCTCAAAATCAATACCGCAATATAGTGAAAGAGTATGGCCATAAAAATATACTCATAAATTATATATTTTTTTTAACTCTCCTTAGTTCATTTCATCGAAATCGTATGTGGGGTTATTAATATTTTGTATTTAATTAGTTCTTTATTGGATATAATTGCATACTTTTTTAAATGCCGTATTTTAGTGAAGGCAGTGTTGCCAATTTTAAGAACCTCCCCCTAATCGGTCTTTAAAGGATAGTCAGGGCAAACGCTGAGTTTAAAAAATAATTTGAATTATGACATTGAAATGACATAATATTCAGAATTTGAAAGTCCGTCAATCTTATATCTTTCCACAACCCTACTGAGAAGATGCTGCCAGAAAAAAAATTGTCAGTTTGTTTTACAATCGATCTTTCTTGTATAAAGGACAAGAGCCTATTGTATATTTCGTAGTGTTTGATTTATGTTTTGTTACGTATTTGTATGTAGGTTGTATACATATATCAAACAATTTTTCTTTGTTTCTTCTTTCTTTTTGATTTCAAAAATCGGGAGACTTCGTGGGACACCCGGCTGGAACGAACCCCCAACCTAACCCCGAAAATCTATTTTTCTTTCTTTCTTTTCCTTTCACTGTTTATTCAGTTTTATCTTCTAAAAACTTAAACTCTGTAGGCATTAAAAACCTCATTAAAAAAACCAATAACTTTTGACATTATTGAGACCTTCAAACTTACTTTTTCTGGCATAAGTAATGCTTTTTCATACCTACCTATTCGTATAAACCTCGAATATGTTTTTTTGAAGTGAAAACTTGTTTAGTCGCGAAAAACTTAAAATACCTTTACCTACCTAGATGGCGCATATACTAGTTTTCACTTCTGTTGGCAGTCCCCGTGACTATGCATTAAAATTGTATAATTTTTTGTTTGCAATGATAAAAATGTAGGTAACGGTTGACAAAGAAGTCCGTGATTGGTCGTAGCACAAAAGCATGTTAATTTCGAGCAGATGTTACCACCTAGTTAGCATTCAATTAGCACGAGCATACGAAAATATAAGGTGCTATAAAAATATCTGCCACGGCTCTAATGAGAGGTAGTATTGTGTTTAAAGATAACAATAGTGAAGAAATTTCGTACCCCGGCACAGTTAAATCAATTTGAGAAAATAAAGTAGTTAAATAAACATTGACTCTACTCTGCATAACGTGGTTCACAAATTACGCGCGAAGTGCACTTCGTCAATGAAAACAACTGCTATCTCTTTCCATCTGTTCTGTGAATGAAAACTGAAATCAGCTGACTAGTTCGTCACTTGCAAATTTATACGTACAATTTTTTGTATGAAAAAAAATATGACACATGATCAATAATTTATCTTTACTATTGTAATCTATAAACACAATACTATCTCCCATTGCAGCCGTGGCAGATATTTTTATAGCACCTTATATAAGGTGCTATAAAAATATCTGCCACGGCTTTAATGAGAGGTAGTATTGTGTTTAAAGATAACAATAGTGAAGAAATTTCGTACCCCGGCACAGTTAAATCAATTTGAGAAAATAAAGTAGTTAAATAAACATTGACTCTACTCTGCATAACGTGGTTCACAAATTACGCGCGAAGTGCACTTCGTCAATGAAAACAACTGCTATCTCTTTTCATCTGTTCTGTGAATGAAAACTGAAATCAGCTGACTAGTTCGTCACTTGCAAATTTATACGTACAATTTTTTGTATGAAAAAAAATATGACACATGATCAATAATTTATCTTTACTATTGTAATCTATAAACACAATACTATCTCCAATTGCAGCCGTGGCAGATATTTTTATAGCACCTTATATATACCTTAGTATAGTCATACAGATGCAAAGCATTAAGGTAAACTAACAATGCTATTGGTTTCAAAGGTTTTAGTTACCTACTATTGGATATTGCTGTTTTTACTGCAAACTTATAATTACAATGGTTATTTTTTAAGAGATGTTGCTGTTATTGATTTTGACAGATTGTGATTTTTTATCTGTCATTTTGTCTATTCTTCTGTCGACAAAACCCGTTTCTACGTTAGTCATGCTACGCGTGCTGCATATCTACATTCATTAAACATTACCTAACGTTGTGCTATCCATTATGTATATTATTTAATAGGTGTGAAGGCAGCAACATCCAATTTTTTAAATAAAGCATCTTTGAATACAGCCTGTCAATGTCAAATCTGCTTCATTGTTTGAAGTTTGTAGCAAAAACGGCAACATCTCTAAAAAATAACCGTTGAAATTATAGGTTTGCAGCAAAAACAGCAATATCCAATAGTAACTAAAACCTTTACGGTCGCGAATCATATTTTAATCAACATACAACCTGACACTGACCAGCAAAAAACGTAAGGCGACCCATACACCTTCAATAATATTGCGCAATGTTGATGATTGCACAATATTATTGAACATATAGGGGTAGTATTGAAGATTGCGCAATGATTGAGCAAAAGATTGAGGACTTTTAAATTTTATTGCACAATATTTATTTATTGTGTCTTGTGTATGGTATATTGCCCAATATTTTTTAGTCTACAGTTCGGAGCGGTCGCGCACGCACGCGTGTATCTTTCAATTCAGTTAATTCTAAATCCTTTAACAGGCGTTCGTAATTGTAGATTGGCCTTTTCATCAACCAGCCCTTAGTCCAGATTCGGCGTTTTCGTTTTTGCCGTTTCGCTACAATTAAACACACGATAGCTGCAGCCAAATCTTTATCAGACATGGTGCACTGAAGAAAGTTATGACGAGAATGCTTGTTCAATTTTATTGTCTCAATTTAATTGTACCGTGTAGGTTTCGGAGCTCATCAATCATATTGTGCAATCATCAACATTGTGCAATATTATTGTAGGTGTATGGGTCCTTTAAAGCTACCTTGGCGCATCCCCCTTAAGAGCGGGTCGAAAGCAAAATTGCCAATCGTAAAATAGATTTTTCATGAAATTGATAACGAAAAGGTATACATATATTATATTTATTAAATATTAAATTAATAATTTTGAGTAACAATATGAGAATAAAATAATAACATTTTTGCGACATAAAAACATCACGAAGTTACTTCTAATTTCCACGCATTTACGATTTCAATTACTTTTGGATACACATTTGATAAATTAATTGTATTATGTAAAACTATGTTCTCATCGGAGAAAAAGTCGCATTTGAAGTATAAGCATATTTTTATCTCGCTAATCGGGGGTGTGCAAGGGTGAGCGGGTGAGAATATTTTCTGTCTATAGATACGCACCCTTAAAAGTCAGTGGTCCCTTCTCCCTACCTCTCTTTCTATCCCACTTAACGTGCAGACCGGTGCGATATCGCGGGCGCGACCCTCGTCGCGCTCGCGATGTCGCGCCAGTCTGCACGAGCCTTTAAACTCAGTGGGAAAAGGTTGGTAAAGTCTGAAGAATGAAGGCAATATTACCTGAAAGGATTGGGTTCCTGACGCGTGTGTGGCAACATTAGGTACACGCCAACAGTGCTTTTGTACCGAACAACTGGGTATCCGGCAGCACGCAGCCTTAAACAAAAAGGGTACCTATTTACAGCGCTACTTACATGTTTCTTTTGGCGCGTGGCCAAAATCGTAACTAACGCCGCCATATTGTTTTTCCATACAATTTCTGTGACAATTTCACAAATGTTAACCAACAACGCCCCCCTGTCAATGTCATTCAGGCGCCAAAAGATCAACACATGCTGCTGCACTGGACTGGCTGTACAAGGATCTTGTCACTTTAGTGACACTCATTTTCATACTCTAGAAACATGCTCAGACATATATTTTATTTAAGAATGGTTCATTTCACTGACGTGAACTGCACGTTCATGATAAGAGATCCCGCGACCTACGCAGCCACGGCCACGACTTGGATTGCCGCAATTTGGCCGCTGTAGCTCTGACCAAGAAGACAGTTTGGCCGCGAGACCCGTCTTCGAATCGACTCCGTATTGTTGAAGATTGCGGCTGGTCGTACGACACGTCGTGGTCGCGGCCGAGTAGTTTGCGAAGTCCCGAACCCGTGTTCGCGATTTAGTTTCCAAAATGTAAGAAAATGTGTTTTTGGAATAACATCTTTAAGTCGTCATTCATAAAGTTCAATTTGCGCTACAAATCCAAAAAAAATATGACTTTAACAAAAGTACTCGTCAATCTGAAATCAACCTAAGGAAAACAAACGGAAAATTGATATTCGTCTGAGGAGAAATTTATTTAAAAGTAGAATTTAATAACTATTTGACATTGACAGAACCTTTATTTCGTAACCTTTATAAACATACAGATATTCTTTGTTAAACTGTACGATACCATCATTGTTGTGCAGTTGACCGTGGCTACTCTACGTCCTCAATCCTCACCTCCAAAACATGTCACTGTCTTCACCCCCCACTCCGAAGTAAAGGTTGGAGAATCCGTTGGCTCTCTGGAACTGCTCTATGGTCATGGATACCACTCCACCAAACAGGCTTTGAAACTTATACAATGGCCTGAAAAAGGAATATATAAAAAAATGCCAGAATGGTGTATACTTTTGCCCTCGTATTTCTTAGATACATTATTAGGAATGCTACTTCCTGTAACGTGTGATAGTTTGAATGTTGTTAGTTGTTTGTACGTGTGACCAAAATCGTTCAGCGAAACGCGAATGGAGCTGAATAAGTGTGAGTAGTCCCTGAATACGTTTCGACATTGTACTCTCCATCGTTTGCTACTGAAACTGTAACGGTTTACCAACAGTCGATTGGTCCATGAATCGTTGGTCAACAGTATCTTTAACCGATTAACTTTTCATCCAAAGGACTTTTCACCCACGAACGTTTCGCCAACATAACTCAACGTCAGTGAATGCTTAACCAACAGTATGTTTTGACCAATAACTTTTCACCCAAAGAACAATTGGCCAACAGACACAGGGATAGGTGAAAGTAGTATAAAAACTTGTAAAAATAACTTAAAAATGTGATAGTTTTTAGATCTATACGTAATACTTACAAAGTTAACAAATAATTAAATAATTTTCAATGGATATGTGATAATATAAACTCCTCGGTTATTATCTTATAGAACGTACAGTGGCCAGCACATCAAGCTACCCAAAACTGTCAAACTTTCCCAATCAAACTTGAACCTAATGCTTTAGCGATAAAGTTTAAAATCTACTAAAGAAATTTGACAGATTTTAGTAGCTTGATGTGCTGGCCACTGTACATCATTTGTTACAATTATTTGGGGTCATAAAAATAATACATTTTACAATTAAAGAAGCAAAAGCAACCAGTTTGATTTTGTCTATATCCGGTAGCTGTTCATAAAGACTTACTGAATCTTCTTCATCTCCGTATCGTTAACACTGGCGCACATGTGCCTCGGTAACGTCGGGCAATTGTACACGATGTTCTCGTGGAGAGGCAATAGGTCCACATCATGGAACACTACGCAGTGGAAAAAATTGAACTTCATCATTTCACTGAAGCCGGCATTGTACACTCGGCCCTTGTTGAATTGCTCGGTTCCTTGAAATATAAGAATCTTTCATAATTATGTATACTGATTATAAAATCTTCTTCTTTAATTGCCACGATCTATAATATTATGAGAATAGGTAGCTTAAGCCAAGCTAAAGCATAACATACATAAAATTCCAAATCAATTTTTATTTTTATTTTAATAAGAACTCATTTTCTTCTTCTATCTTTCTTTTTCTTTTCATTTCTTGGCAATGATAACCCACTGCAGGGCAAAGACCTCCCAATCGTCTTGACATTCTGTTTTGACGTCCCGATATTTTTGGTAGAAGTTGAGCTCGTCCCGCCATAGTCATCTTGGTTTGCCATCTTGTTCAGTCGAAACATAGCCGAACCATTAGCCAACCATAGAATATCATCATTTATATTACTTTTATAATGAATAAATAATTATAAACAATTAGAAATATTTATAACAAAGAACTTTATCTGAAGGACATAATATAGTGACCTTATTGGTGATGCTCTTCAGAAAGGTCAGGAACGTAGTACTCGCAACCGGCGCGTGTGCGTATTGTGGACGAAGGAAAAGGAGTACCTTAAGATCGAAGCAGGCGGCGGCGTTCTGTAGTTTTTGGTAGGCAGAAACTAGGTACCGCCACCGAGGCGTGAGTTTGTGTATATGTCGCAGTAAGATGGTTGAAGCCGTGATATAGTTATATCCCGGGGGATATAGCTATATACATTATTATAGTTATATGAAAGTTATTCAAAACTGTCTTACTAGGAATATAACTATGATATGAGAACGATCAAGTAATATGACCAAATAGGTTAGGGTAGGTTAGAACTAAGACCAACTACGCGCGAGCTGAGCGAGCGTAGAGAGCGTTGCCGCGGTAGCGGCGTGCGAGCGCTGCGTCGAAATTGGTCGCAGTAACAAAATTAGAGAACGCAGGAACAAAGTTATGAACCGCTTTCATATTACGGTATAGGCCTAGGCCTAGGCTAGGCATATAACTAGGCCATAGGCCTAGGCATATAACTATATCGCAGCTTCAACCATCTTACTGCGAAATATATGCATGTAACTTTATCTTAGTGATCTTACCTTCCTGTTCGACAACAAATATTTGATAATCCAGTTTCTGTCGCATTAAAAACGGATGTATGTTGTACAGGAATGTACCGAGATGACGTTCACGGTCCCTGAAAAGATAATCATTTTAAAATTAATTAGCATTTTATGCATAAGCTAAGAAACGATTGATGTATTATGTAAAACATGATGGGTGCTGAACACTGAGGCTTAAAGTCTTACGTATCGAAGAAGAAGACATGCTTCGTCGAACCCAAATAAATTGGGATCATGATATTTGTATGCTAAGGTATTACAAAAATATATACCCAAACGACAATTTTCTAAAATTACGTACCGAATTCGGATAATTCTGATATCAAATCAGCGCCATGTCAGAGTCTGCTCTAAGCCCTTTAGAGCAGATTCTGACATAGCGCTACAAAATGGTTTAAAATAATACCTGTATGGAACAATGATGCCCACTTTAAACCGAGCTATACAATCCGGAGGGCGATACGACCCCCCTTTCACCACTAGAGGATATACATTCTCCTGCGATAAGTTCACACTCTTCATCTTTATCTGAAATGTTGCTAAAATACGAATAAATCAGTCATTAGTTGTTCAGTTTATGGTGATAGGCTCACCCCATATAAAAATTACTGGCGGAATGTTCTGAACGTTTTTGTCTAACCTCTGGGAGGCAACCGTCGCGTGATGTTATGTAAACTATAAGTGGAATTTTGTCTTTAAAAAACTTTGGGGTTTCGCGATCAAAATCGGTTGTCATGCTGAAGAGCTTCCTTAGATGTCACTGCTTGCGGTAACGTCGGGGGTCGGGTAGCCTCCTTCCCTCCCTTCTATGGCGAGGGGGAATGGCTGATCTTTGCATTATGCTCGTGAACGGGTGCTGATTGTGGTGACTGGTCGTCTTGCTGATAACGGTTTTGTTATTAGTCATTAACTGTTTATTTTTTATTTCAATGTCCGATGGTCCTAGTTTATCATTTCTGACTTCCATTACAGCTATAATATAAAGCTTTATGTAAGCGGGCACGCCCTTTACGCCTGGAGGCTTTGTGTTGCGTAATGTAAATGATTTTGTATACTATTGTATTCATTTCTGTGCTGCTCGGGCGCCCCACTTCTTCTTCTCAGCTAAAAGCTGGTGAAGGGCGGGCGTTTTGAGGGACTGCCTTATCTAATTTTGACGTTTGAAAAGTGCTGATTCTCAGTCTAGTAAATGACTTTTGATTTTTGATTTATAGTCAGCATAATTATGTCACACTTATATGAAAAATATCATCTCTTACGATAAGGTCTCTTCCGGAAGCAAAGTGGCAAATCGAGTCCGGGGTGCTCGTCTGAAAGAAGTTAATAATGTTCAATACTATCGCCAATACCACTACCTACAGTAGAACTTTCTAACGATAATTAAGAATTTCCGAAATAAATAATAATAACAACTAAAAATATTTCGCCCTGTCCTGTAATTAAAAAAAACAATTTTAGCTAAATTCATTCCCTATGGGTTTAGAAACAAGTAATTGAACCAATATTGCCATCGAATAGAATAGACAAACTCCTGTTAACGGAAAGATTACAAGAATACGGTTTAGCACTCGAACTTGAATTTGACAGCAAATGAACCGCAACTTGGTCAATCCGTCTTGAAATTACATGATTTCACTGAAATAGACAGAAACCCTTACTTACTTGTTATGTCATAGTCTCGTAGTAAGTTATTCTTGTAGAAATCCATAGTTATTTTAGTTTTGTTGCTAGCCCTTTTATCTATGATTTTACCCGTGCTGGGCTTGCGGATGGGAGGAGCTGATGTTTTCTTCTTTTGAGTTACATAATGCATAAATTCTGTAATGACAAAGTATCTTAAATGGGGCCATTAGGTACAATTCGGCCCTATGTACAGGCCTCTTCTCATACGGAGAAAGAGCTTCCCCCCTTCTCTCAGTTATATGTGCCATCGCACCACGGACACATCTAGCTGTAGCTGTTCATTACTAAGTTATTACTATACGCTGACCTGGAAAGCCTAACATGCGAAGACATCAATGGTATAGTTTAACTTCTCGTTGTGTGTTGTTACTAGATACATACATATTTAAAATAACAATTCAAATTCCATTTTAAATGTGGCCTTTGACGACCGAGGGTGGCTTCAAGCCACACTACCCATCCGTTTTGGTGGCCTCGGCGTCCACAAAATTACCAGTCTTAGCTAACCAGTGTTCCTGTCCTCTGTCCACGATACTGAAAAGTTGACCAGGAAAATGTTTGCCCCTTTCCCCGGTTGACTCTGAAGTGCCGTTATTGACCAATGCAGTGAAAGCGGAAAGCGGCTTGCCCGGATACAGATCAACCCGTAAACCCATCCTCCCAGAGACGGTACGGAATACTTTTATCAATACGTCCGCCAATACTGCTGAGCGTGCCCGCCTGCTGGCTGTGAGAGAGTGGGCGTCGGGCCTCTGGCTTCAAGCACTACCATCACAAAACATAGGCACTATGCTGGGTGACACCACCATCCGACTCGCTACTTCTGCGTCTGGGCACTCCATGCCGGGCTCCACATCGCTGCACAGCTTCACGAGTTTCGCAGGTCGGATGCACGGCACGCCAGCATTAATGACATCATCCGTCGTGCTCTTGTCACCGCCGGGGCGGCAGCTGTTATAGAACCCAACTGCTTGGCACGCGACGACGCACGGAAGACACCAGACGGAATTACCATAATGCCTTGGAAGTAGGGTCTCTTTCGTGTGGGATGCAACATGAGTCGACACCCTTGCGCCATCCCTAGTACGGCGGGTTGTGCTGCGGCGGATGCTGCAGTTGCGGAAAACCTCAAACGGCAAAAATATTCCAATATAATTGGGGGTTATTTGTTCGAATCGTCTGGGGTTGAAACACTAGGGCTATGGGGTCCAAGAACCCACTTGGTTATCCAAGACATCACCAAGCGGTTGGTCGACTCTTCACGTGACCAGAAGACTGGCTTATTTTTTGGCCAGAGAATCAGCATTGCTATACAACGTGGCAATGCTGCCAGCCTTTTGGGCACCGTTCCTGTTGACAGCGATGCGGACGAATTATTTGATGCCCTATGATTCTTTTCCCTCCCCTTTTATATACATGTACTTGTTATTATTTTAAGTCTGGTATCGTATGTATATTATGTAAATCACAACAATAATAATCTCTTTTAAGAGTTTGACGAGATGTCTTATAATTTACAACAGACATAAAAAACAACTTACTGATTTTTTCAAGAGGTGGTGCGTCGTATATTTCATCACTAAAAACCCGTTCATTCATAGCAGGCAGGTACTGAGCTCGGTGACAGTATAAGTAGATGGCAACTGTTAGAAGAATGAACAGTATGAACCAGGGGTTCCACCGGCAGCGTCTTCTGGACCCGGCGGCCGAGTGAGAGCATTCTTGAAGAGAAGATCGACGTTCGTGTTCTAAGTAATCAACATAGAAACAAAAGAAAAAGGAAGGGAAGGGATGGATCATAGAATTTATTGTTGAACAATAAAGCCGACTCGAAGTAATTCCTTAACATATTCGACTCTCATTCTCCGTGTGCCGATCGACAAACTCCGTTCAGCATCGACCTATGCTGAATCATGTTCAGATCAGCTCGGCACAATTCCAGCTAAGCCAAGCAGCATTTTCCGAAAATATAAATATCTGCATAATTATGTTCAATTTTACCGCCCGGCTATGCCGAATCATGCCGTGCTGAACAAGCGTGGAGCTGCTAACATGCGAGGCACAGTATTCACAAACGTGCCCATGCAACTGCTATTGGATTTTCTCATCAGGAATGTGTCAGTAGCAGCCCATAGTCTGGATTTGTGTCGTTTGATGACAATAAGCACGTCCCCAACTAGGTAAATTCAGGGAAATTAATAGTTGATAACCAAACACTACCACCACAATCTTTTTTTTTTTGTTTAACCACAAGTGGTAAGCTCTTGTCCTGATTCTCACCTGATGGTAAGTGATGATCAGGCCGAAGGTGGAAGCGACCTACTAACGATCTAGCGATCCTACTAATATTATAAACGCGAAAGTTTGTAAGGATGGATGGATGTTTGTTACTCTTTCATGCAAAAACTGCTGAAAGGATTTTGATGAAACTATACAGTAATATAGCTTATACATCAGAATAACATAGGCTATAATTTATAAAGGTACGTTGGTGAGGCCCGGGGAAAAGCTATAGGCAATTAATTCTATAGTGGTATTGAATGGCTGTTACACGGCAAATTGACGTAAGGGGTCAATTTGCTTAAAAAATAATTTCCCTGACTGTACGTGAATCTTAATCATGGCGAAATGTGGGTATTTCGGACACAGATATTATAATCACATTTTACATGAAGCAGTTTCCCTAGGATGAAGGCAAACGGTATTATTCCAAAAAAAATAGGTAACTATATATACTTACTGGGATTGCGTTGCGTGGACACTATTTTGATAATCTTCCTGACTGGCACGAAGGTGTTCATTGTTAGAAGGTTGAATACAAAATGACTACTTTGTTTTCTGAACAAAAATTCTGTAGGATTTTAAACAATAACTGAAGGATGTGTACGCATTGCTTGTGGTGTCATGAGTTTTATGATAAGAATTTGTTTATTGACAAATAGATGTAAGTAAGTGTTTATATATCCTCCCGACCGAATTTGTGACTCAGCGCCCAATTTCAATGAAGATTACCCAAGTACGCGTGAGATATTTTAAAGCACAAGTGTGTGCGTAATACAAGTGTCTCTTTCTTCCCTCTCTCTCATAGTCCCGAACGGACGGCAATCCGTATCGGATCGCCGATCGGCAGTCTAGTGAGCCCAAGTTTGCATAACTGCTGAGCGTGGTAGTAGGTTTATTCCCCGTAACGGCCAATGTGCTGGTCTAGTAGCAATAGCAGCCTGAGAACTCTGTCTGATTAATTGGCCAAAGCTGTAAGGGCTTGGGAGTACGGGAGTTAGGCTTTTGGCAGCATCTACAACTCGACATGTGAACTACGCATCAAAGACCTGACGCACACAAATCCTGCATCGTGCAATTAGAGTTTACCGCGTGATCCACATGTGTAAGACTTCTCGACATCAACCGTTGGGCAATTGCCCGCCAGACACGACACCCGTTTGGTCGGAGGATCCCCCTTTTTATATAGAGGATGAGCGAACTTTACAGTCTGTTCCTCATACTTCTAAAGGCTTATAACTGGCAAATAACTTTGCCTACCCCCTCGGGATACACAGACGTGGTTTTATTATATTGTAAGGTAGTCATTGAATCCTAAACCTATCACTTATAAATTCATCTTCAATTTGCGAAGTTATCACAGTGTTGCTCCAATTATTTCCGGGGTAATACCCAGCATTTAGCGCCGTCGACGGCACTCCTATGGAAGATGTTCCGGAAATAGAAGAATTCGGCTTAGCCATGAAAGTTTAAAATGTATTGAGATTTTAATGCTTCGAAAGGGAGGTGGTTCGATACTACATAATTGAAGCTGCCTTACTGGGGGCAAGGCAGCTTCGCGCGGTATTTATAAGGGTTGACAAGAGTTCTGGGAGAAGAGGGGTTTGTGGCTAATTAATATCAGCCGCATGGGTCGATCGATCAGGTTAAGCTTCGCTTGCAGCGGTTGGTCCGTAGATCGGTGACCATCTTTACATACCAAGTACCCTCCATGCCTCTTAAAGCACGTTAAGCCGTTGGTCCCGGCTGACATTCGTGGAACTTTGACAGTCGTTATAGGTTGTCAGAAGCCCGAAAGTCTGACAACCAGTCTTACCAAGGGGTATCGTGTTACTCAGTGTCTGGTCAGATAGGCAGTCTCTCCATGTAAAATACTGGTATTCAGCTGCATCCGGTTAGACTGGAAGCAGACCCCAACATAGTTGAGAAAAGGCTAGGAAGATGATGACAAGAGTTCTGTGTCTCGGTGTCATTAGCGTTCCATTCGATTTTGATCTAGTAAAAAGCAAATTTTTTGTACAGGTATACTGAAGGACTTTTACCTGCAATAATCCAGCGCGTGAAACACAACAAATGCAGATTGCGTTGCGATTCCATAATAGGAGATGTGCCATCTTCTTTTGACTTTACAATGAATGGTTGTCAAGCCGATCATTGCTTTCGGTTGAGTTCAGGTGAAATCGGAAATGTTCGTAATGGTTCTTCACAACCTTCCTGACCAGTTTGGTTCTTCGTAACCTTCATCTACGAGTATATGATCGACTATTTCTTGACTACTCAACTCGAGATATCTAGATATGGTAGAATGAGGTAAAAACCCAAAATGATCGTAAAGCACAGAAGAAAGCTTCGATTCATCAATTTTTCTAACGATATCAAGTACACATATAATCAAATCAGTGCTTTTATTTTTATTAGCTAATGATAACAGCTGGGACTTTTTAACAACATCAAGAAAATCATTCAAATTACTCTTCTTTATGTAACATTGGAGTATTTTAACGAAAAATAATATGAAATTATGTAATTGTTCGTCCAAAGCGTCTGTTAAGGCCCAATAACATGCCCCACCGATTCGACGCGGTATCAATGGATACGATTTATTGATGTTTTCTATACAACGTGTAACGGAAAGGGTATATACATATCAAGTGCACGGCTTCTTGGGATGATAACAAACTATGTGGCAAGGGTTTTAAAATCTTATTTCTACATGTTACGAACATGATGAGAAATTTCAGTACATGATACCAACCGCTCGGTACTATTATGTATTCTGTTCCGCTTGCGCTTCTCCGTATTTTCGGTTATTCGATCCCGTCTGATCCTCGTAATGCGGTGACACGTTTGTTATGATTTGACAATCAATTTTTCATTCATAATTCAATAAACTTGCGAAACCTAAAGTTTGGTAAAAAATGATTTGAGTAATTTATTTTGAGCTGAAACTTTACATAGAGATTCTATACCTAATGTAATCTTCACCCCTTTCGGATATATATACCCTTTCCGTTACACATTTTATATTCTGAATAAGGTCCCCCCCTGTTCCATCAACAACTGAAATATCGTTTCTTTATTATTCTCAAAAATACTCATCAATATCTTGTCGACTTTTATTTTATGATCTAAAATAACGCGTAAGTATGAAATTTTTTGGATTGAAAATAGCACATTAAATATGAAATCCATCCATGATATTTGCTTTTCGCTATTATTTTTGTTTTTCAAATAATCACAAACATATTCAACTGCAAAATATTCAGTAAATCTCATGTGTATGAATATTGGAATTTCGTTTGTTACAGTACATAATATGAGACCTGTCTTCTCTCCGCCTTTTTCTATATGTTTTATCGTCGCTTTGATTTCTTCCAAGTCTTTCATTGTAAATAATAATTTACTACGATGAAAATGATTGAAAAGGGCATATGCTGCCAATTTTTTATGCTTTTAAATAAAATCTGCAAGTTCTTTCTCGTAAGTATTAATAATATCAGGATTATAGATGTTCATTTCGTTTTTCTCCTGAAATCGTTTTGTTTTCATCATGGTTTCCAAAAATTGCTCGTAAAAGGCAAAACTGTTGACTTCTAGAATCCATTTCTTACTCTTTTTATTAACGCTTTTTAAATTGCCTTCGACAAAAACAGCTGCTAGTAACAGATGTAAAGGATTCACATCACGATTTTCTTTGAGAAAAATTGGGTAATTCGTAGCTACTTTTCTCATACTTATTTTACTTACCTGAACATCATATTTTTTATCATTTGTCCATAAAGGAATAAACTTGTACTTAATCTCGTTAATCAAATAATGGGCAGCGTTGATATAAACAGTGTGTAGTGGCATTATAAAAGCATTTAGTTTAAAATTTACTAATTTAGATATGTATTCAATGAAGTTCTTAACATTTTCGAGTTGTGTGCTATTAAAATCTTCTAATCTCAATTTAAATTTCCAAAATGTTTCTAAATATTTTTCCGTTTCCCTTTGTGAAAAGCTATCTATTTCGTAAGATGACCCAAATTCTTGCTGCAAAATAGTTTTTACTTCGTTATAAGACCAGCCGGTCTATTCTGTAAACATCTCACCGTGAAAACAAGGTGAAGTGAGCTTTAGGTGAGCTGTCAAATTGTGTCAATCCCTGTGGAATAACGGTCACTTCACGCTCACATCACCTACGTTTTCACGGTGAGGTTCTTACAGAATAGACCGGCTGCTTGTGATCCACATTCTACGCTTACGAGGGTTATTACTGAAAGTTTTGATACATTTTATAACCTCATTCATATAATGTGGACAGATTTCATAAAAACCATCAAACAGAAATATAATTTTCCCTTTGTTATAAAAATTTAGAAATAATTTCAACTCAAACACAGTCCACTGATCGCCTGTACATTGTTTCAGGTACACAACATCGTTTTGTTCTTCCAACGCAATCTCCACTTTATATTCTTTGATAAGTTTCCTGCGAAGTATAACTTGGCACATAAACTTTAATGCCTCTAATGTATCAATGGCTGTTTCATCTTCCTTCCACATGCTGAATTCTTTCGAGTATTCCAATAAATTTATCCTTACAATCCAAACTTCCGGGTATACCTCTTTTGTATTAAGCGATAGGTGAGTGAGTAGAGTTGACTTGCCCATTCCGGGTTCTGCTGTTACAAGTACAACGTCGTCCGCTATATCGTAAAGATTTCTAACGACCACACTGACTCGTCTCGCCTTCCTAACGGATCTGTCCACATATAAGTGTTTAATTTCTTCATAATTTCTATTGGCAATTAGTTCACTAACTTCAATTATTTCTTCACTGACAATTTTATTACTACTACAATTTTATTAGTACTACGCACCTTACCTTTCTTAAGAACATCACAAATAAAATTTGTCCTTCAGATAAAGTTCTTTCTAAATATTTCAAATTGTTTACCTATATTCTTTATCAAAAATGATATTCTATGGTTGGCTAATGGTTCGACTATGTTTCGACTGAACAAGATGGCAAACCAAGATGAAGATTGCTGGACGAGCTCAACTCAGAGCGGGCCTGCAAAACACAGAGGCAAGAAGAGGGAGGGAGGCCTTTGCTCTGCATTGGGTTATCATTGACTAGAAGTTCATTTTGAATTTTGTCTATAAGAGGGGCTCTCACTGGTATAAGTACACACAACCTGTATACTGGTCCTGCTATCAAGGCTAAACAGCACGAACCATGCTATTTCGCTCGCACTCATATTTTACGGAGTTTGGTGGTAAAAAGATTTGGCTTGGATTTTTCAATCGGTATAATTATGTCACATTCTTATATTTCAAGGAACCGGACTGTTCAACAAGGGCCGAGTGTACAATGCCGGCTTCCGTGAAATGTTGAAGATAAAAAATGTCCACTGCGTAGTGTTCCATGATGTGGACCTATTGGCTCTTCACGAGAACATCGTGTACAGCCCGACGTTACCGAGGCACATGTGCGCCCTTGTGAACGATACGGAGATGAAGAAGATTCAGTAAGTCTTTATGAACACCTATTGCTCAAAGAAAATTGTAGCTTCCCACCTCGGATATATATACGATTTTGTTTTGGCATATCATATAAATAGATTTATATGATATGCCAAAACAAAATCTAGTAACTCCTAGATCTAGGAGTTACTCGGTCGTCTTATGAGTACCTAGGTTAGGTATAGTATATGAAGAGCGAGCAGAGCGAGCTCAAAAATTTTAGCACGCCGCGTTGTGCAGGCTGTGAAAGAATATGTAGACACACATCTAATTAACAAAATAAATAAAACGCCATTCTCTGGCAACACTTTAATAAAACTTATATCCATTGCTATCCCATTTATGGTCAGTTTTATTATATTTTAGATCAGTTATGTTGTCACCTCGTGGATTGATATCGACCACGATATGCGTACAAAGAGGTTTAAATTTCGTAGAAACGACATAATATTTAAAAGTAGAAAGTCCGTCGGTCTTGTATCTTTCCACAGCCGTCTTGAGAAGATGGTACCTGAAAAAGAAATAAGTTCATTCTTGTGAACAGAAAAAGTGAAATATTTTGCCAAATGAAATAGGTGAATTCAGATAAATTAATTGTTAAGCCCGTAGGTATACGACTATACGAGCAACTTAGATTGTCCGTATTTAAATCATAAATGTCATTCTTTGGCAGTTGTAGGAAAAGCTTTTATCACGACTAATTGACATTAGTGTCAATTTGCTTAACAATTAATTTCCTGGACTGCACCAGTAAGGGCAATCAAATCAAATCAAATCAAAATCATTTATTTCAATCCTATTCAAGATCATAATAATAATTACACATTCAAATATAATAACAATTAACTAAATAAAATAAATAAAATTAAAATTACACAAATAAATTATTAATAATACGCCTGGCTCTGAGTCATTTGTTTGTTTGTCATTACATTAAAAAAAATTACTACATTGCAATTATTACATTGCAATAAAATTACTCAGAGTTCAACAGACTTGTCAGCGGCAGCAACCCAACAGCAACCTTATCATAACGAGAATAAAGATCACTGTGATTTTGACAGTGATGCAAAATCACAGATGAAATAACTATGAAAGGATTGGAGGTATTGTATTAGTCTTTGGCACAAATCAATAGCCGCAGCTAATAATATTCAGAGAGGAATGTCCCAAGTATGTCTGCGGTAAACCAACAATGTGACAGGTAATTAATTAACTGTCAGCTGAAATCTGAAATGTAGTTAGTTAATATGAGTAGGGTAAGGGCAAGGCTTCAAACTATGAAATAAAATTAGAGTATTGTTTAGAGCACACTGCACAGTGCACAATGCACATTTGCACAATACATAATAACTATACTTTTTAACAGACTAAAAAAAGGAGGAGGTTCTGAAATCGACGCGAATTTTTTATGTATGACCACGCATAAGATCATACATAAAAAAATCGCCTCGTCACGTTCTTTAGTTTTATGTTTATGTTCTTATTCTGGGGAAAAAGTGGTCTTCCAGCGCTTGTTGCGGGAACTAAAAGCATATTTTTATCTCAGAAACCGGGAGTGTGCAAGGGCGCACCCTTGCACGCCCCCGCTTGGGTGAGAATATATTGCTGTCTTTATACGGTTTCTTAAAAGTCAGTGGTTTCTTCCTCCTATCCTTCTTAAAACTCAGTGGGCTAAGATTTGGTAAAGCAATATTACCTGAAAGGATTGGTAGCTTCACGCGTGTGTGGCAACTCTAGGTACACGCCAATAGTTCTATTGTACCGCATAATTGGGTATCCGGCAGCGTGCAGCCTTAAACAAAAAACGGTATTTACTTAGGTATACCTACTTACTGAGGCCTTAGTGTAAGTTTGCAAGTGAGTAAACGTAACTATCGCGTTTGCGTTCTTAGCACTATGATCTATCAGTCAAATCTTAACGCAAACGCGATAGATACGTTTACTCACTTGCAAACTTACACTAAGCCCTCTGGTAGAGTGACACTCGTTTTCCTATTCTCGAAACATGCTCAGACATGAATTTTATTAATGGCGAAAGCGTCAGTGTGTAGATCGCTCCGCTCTGTACTAGTACAGCTTAGGGCAGGCGCGCACTAGGCAGCCTGGCTGCGGCAGCCGGAATATAGACACAATTCTTGGCGCCTGCCCTTACAGTAGTATAGTAATCGCGGAATGGGGCGCGTCTTCCTGGATGGCACTATCCGTAAAAGGGTAATTTGATTTTTAGGGTATTTTGATTTGTACTGCTGTGTCGCTGTTTTGCGTGGGTGTGACGCATATTTACCCCAACATGTTCTTTATGTGTTTGTGAGAACACATTAACACATAAAAAATATGTTGGGGGAAATTTCGTCATGTTTTACCGCAAATAAACGTATTCTTTCTTTTAACGTAACATAACAATCCTCACCTCCAAAACATGTCGTTGTCTTCACCCCCCCATCCGAAGTAAAGGTTTGAGAATCCGTTGGCTCTCTCGAACTGCTCTGTGGTCATCGACACCACACCACCAAACAGGCTTTGAAACTGGTACGATGGCCTGAAAAAGGGATAGGAAAGAATGCCTCAGTGGTGTAGTATAGACTTTTGACGACTTAAAAAAAAAAAAGTTGAAATAAATAAATAATTAATAAATATTACTTCCTACATTAAGTGCTCAATCACGCATTACGGCTGGTCGGGTTTTAATGAAATCGTCTACACATAAACACACATAGACCATGACCTGGCTTACAACATAAGATACTTTATATAGGTACCTGAAGTAATTCTTTGAGCAATAGGTGTTCATAAAGACTTACTGAATCTTCTTCATCTCCGTATCGTTCACAAGGGCGCACATGTGCCTCGGTAACGTCGGGCAACTGTACACGATGTTCTCGTGAAGAGGCAATAGGTCCACATCATGGAACACTACGCAGTGGACATTTTTTATCTTCAACATTTCACGGAAGCCGGCATTGTACACTCGGCCCTTGTTGAACAGTCCGGTTCCTTGAAATATAAGAATGTGACATAATTATACCGATTGAAAAATCCAAGCCAAATCTTTTTACCACCAAACTCCGTAAAATATGAGTGCGAGCGAAATAGCATGGTTCGTGCTGTTTAGCCTTGATAGCAGGACCAGTATACAGGTTGTGTGTACTTATACCAGTGAGAGCCCCTCTATGGATCAAATTCCAAATGAACTTCTAGTCAATGATAACCCAATGCAGAGCAAAGGCCTCCCTCCCTCTTCTTGCCTCTGTGTTTTGCAGGCCCGCTCTTTTTAGTAAGAGTTGAGCTCGTCCCGCAATCTTCATCTTGGTTGGCCATCTTGTTCAGTCGAAAAATAATCGAACCATTAGCCAACCATAGAATATCATTTTTGTTTACTTTATCTGAAGGACAAATTTTATTTGTGACTAGCTGCTGCCCGCGGCTTCGCCCGCGTGAGTGTCGGAAATTACCCCATACATCCCCATGGGTTTTAAGTATAAATATTGAGTTTCGAGTTAATCGGACAGCGCGTTAAAATTCTTCCATTCAAACACTGACACCCCCCAACCCCCCCTTAGGGGGTTATTTAGACAAACAAAAAACTAAAAACTTTATAATTTATTTAGATAACTATTCGTGCGAAGTTTCATGTTTATTACCGCAAGGAATAAGATTTTTCATACAAACTTTCATCCCTTATTTTACCGCCTTAGGGGTTGAATTTCGAAAAATCCTGATACACGTTATTCTTAATTTTTGGGTTTAAGTATAAATATTGAGTTTCGAGTTAATCGGACAGCGCGTTAAAATTCTTCCATACAAACTTTGACACCCCCCAACCGTAGGATAGGATACTTTTCCGGGATAAAAAGTACCCAGTGTGGTGCCCAGGATATTAAAGAATAATTATACCAAGTTTCATCGTAATCGAACCGGTAGTTTTTGCGTGATACCTGAACAAACAGACAGACAGACAGACAGACAGACAGACAGACAGACAGACAAAAAAAAAATTAATCACACTTTTGGGTTCGGTGTCGGTCTAGTAACACCCCCTGTAATTTATTTTTTTGATATTTTCAATGTACAGAATTTTCACTTCTACAGATTTATTATAAGTATAGATGTTTTTAAGAAAGGTAAGGTGCGTAGTACTTCGCAACCGGCGGCGGCGTGTGCGTATGACTATTATATGCATGAACGAAAACGAGGCAAAAGGAGTATACGTAGGTATTTAAGGAGCGTTCTGAAATTTGCCTACCCCTATGGGAAAAAGGTGTGAGTTTTAAGTATGTATATGAAACTATAACTGAGTGGTCTTACCAGCCTGTTCGATGACAAATATTTGATAATCCAGTTTCTGTCGCATTAAAAATGGATGTATGTTGTACAAGAACGTACCGAGATTGCGGTCCCGGTCTCTGAAAAGACAATCATTTTATGCTTATGCTAGGAAACCAATGATGAAATGTGTAAAAGATGTTAATAACATACATAACATCACGCCTTGTTTCCCCGAAGGGTTGGGCAGAGGTGTAGGTACCTATAGTACACCCACATTTCGCCTGTTATGTTTAAGTCCCATGTAATAGGGGGCGAGCCTATAATTGCCATCAACCAGGCACAGATCCAGACTCCGGGCTGCTACTGAGAAATTCCAGATAGAAAATCCCAATAACACTTTCCCCGACCTGGGAATCGAACCCGGGACCTCATGCTCAGCAGTAGCGCTTGCGACCACTAGACAAACGAGGCAGTCAATAATATGGCTGGATGTTAATAATATGGCTAGAAAAGGTGTGTGGTTACTAAGATCACGGCAAGAGATTTTTGGATGAAGAAGATATGCTGCGTAATTCAAATAAATTGGTTTATGGCGAGGAGGATGATGTGCCAGCCAGAAACATTTATATAAAAATCACGTAGGTACCTAAATCGGATAAGTTCCTAATTTTAATATAGGATCAGTGCCAGTTTAGAATCTGCTCCAAAGATAAGTAGGTAAGGCGTTACAAAATGGTTTAAAATAATACCTGTATGGAACAATGATGCCCACTTTAAACCGAGCTTTACAATCCGGAGGGTGATACGACCCCCCTTTCACCACGAGAGGATATACATTCTCCTGCGATAAGTTCACACTCTTCATCTTTATCTGAAATGTTGCTAAAATACGAATAAATCATTCATTAATTGTTCAGCTTATGGCGATAGGTCAACCGCTTACAAAAAAAAATACTGGCCGAATGTTCTGAACATTTCTGTCTAACTTCTGGGAGTCAACCTTCGCGTGATGTCATGTAAATTTAAGTGGAATTTTATGTTTTTAAATTCTTAGACTTTGGGGTTTCGTGATCAAAATCGGTTGTCATAGTATGTGATGCGGACAAATGAGGAAAATGTCGTAATCCCGGGTAGTTTAGATTATGAATGTGGATGGCTGTATACATATATAGGAGAAGACTAAGAAACGATGGATGGACTCCGTGAAAGATTTCATTTTGCTCGGCTCCTACGGGTCGTAGCGTAATGTTACATAGCCTATAACCTGGCCGAGGATTATCTCAATAGATTAATAAAGTTTGCATCAAAATCCGTTCAGCCGGTTTCACGTGATGCGCGAACAAATAAACAGACAAACAGCAAATGTCACACTTATATGAAATATATCAACTCTTACGGTAAGGTCTTTTCCGGAAACAATGTGGCAGATCGATTCCAGGGTCCTCGGTTGGACGCAGGTCTTGTCCTGATTCTGCAAACAGAAGTAGTAATGCTCAATACTGCTATCGCCAATACCTAAGATAACTTTGTAACGATAATATAGAATGTCCTAATGTTTAGAAACAAGCTATCGAATCAATATTACCATCGAATAGATAAACTCCGGTTATAATGCCCCATATTTCTATAACATAACATCACGCCATGTTTCCCCGAAGGGTTGGGCAGAGGTGTACTTATAGTACACCCACATTTCGCCAGTTATGTTTAAGTCCCATGTAACAGGGGGCGAGCCTATGGCCATCAAGCGGGCACAACTCCAGACTCCGGGCTGCTACTTAGAAATTCCAGATGGAAAAACCCAATAATACTTTGCCCCACCTGGGAATAGAACCCAGGACCTCATGCTCAGCAGTAGCGCTTGCGACCACTAGACCAACTAGGCAGTTATTGAAATTCATGTTTTCACTGAAATAGATAGAAACCTTTACTTACTTATTACGTCATAGTCAGTCTTGTAGAAATCCACAGTCACTTTAGTTTTGGTGCTAGCCATTATATCTATGATGTTACCCGTGCTAAGCTTGCGGATGGGAGAAGCTGATGGTTTCTTCTTTTGAATTACATGATGCGTAGATTCTGTAATGACAACGTTGCTTAAATGGGGCCGTTTTAAAGCCATGAGAAGAGGCTTGGCTTCCCCACTTCTCTCTATCATAATAAACATTCGCACGACGGCCATATCTAGCTGTACATTACTAAGTTTAAGGTGACGGTATCTAACACGGTTTCGTGAACGATCAAGCCTGATTTGTTTCATTTTGACAGTTGAACCACATTCATTGCGTTATTTACGTTGTCGAGCTGATTTTTTTTCGAACATTATGTTGTAATGGATTAGCAATCTGTTTCAAAACGATTCAGATCGTGTATTACGCAATTAGGGGTGCTGAGCTGTAGGGAAAGCCTATAAAATGCGAAAGTTTGACTTCTCGTCGTGGGTAGGTAATAGTTACATATTCAAACAAAAACCACTTACTGATTTTTTCATAAGGTGGTGCGTCATAATGTATATTCATAGCAGGCAGGTACTGAGCTCGGTGAGAGTATAAGTAGATGACAACTGTTAGAAGAATGAACAGTATGAACCACGGGTTCCACCGGCAGCGTCTTCTGGACCCGGCGGCCGAGTGAGAGCATTCTTGAAGAGAAGATCGACGTTCCTGTTCTAAGAAATCAACATAGAACCGAAAAGAAAAAGGAAGGGATGGATCATATGAACTCATTGTTGAATAATAAAGCGGACCCGAATATTCGACTTTCATTCGCCTCGTGCGATCGCAAATTCCGTTCGGTATCTAACTTCGCTGAATCATGTTCGGAGCGGCTCGGCACAATTCCGGCTAAGCCGAGCACCATTTTCCGAACATAAAAGTATATATACATTTATTCAATTTTACCGCTCGGCTGTGCCGAAACATGCCACGCTGAACAAGCGTGGAGCACCTAACATGCAAGGCACAGTATTACGTACAAACGTGGCCATGCAGCTGCTATTGGGTTTTCTCATCAGGAATGTGTCAGTAGCAGCCCAGAGTCTGGATTTGTGTCGTTTCATCACAATAAGCACGTCCCCAACTAGGTAAAGTCAAGGAAATTAATAGTTGAGCACCAAACACCACCACCACTAACTTAAATTGCTTGTATATCCGGCGGGCAAATGGTAGTATTAAAAATTAATAGGTTCCTACACTATACTTACTGGGATGACGTTGCGTGGACACTATTTTGATAATCTTCCTGACTGGCACGAAGGTGTTCATTGTTAAAAGGTTGAATACAAAATGACGTTCTATCACGTTAGTTTAAGACACTACTCTGTTTAAAAAAACAAAAATTCTGTAGGATTTTAAACAATAACTATAGGATGTGAATGCATTGCTTGTGTTGTCATGACTTTTATAGTAAGAATTTGTTTATTAACAAATAGATGGAAGTAAGTGTTTAATATCCTTCCGACCGAATTTGTGACTCGGCGCCCAATTTGTACGAAGATTAGCCAAGTTCGTGCGAGATATTATAAAGCACAAGTGTGTGCGTAATACAAGTGCACTCTTTCTTCCCTCTCTCTCATAGTCCCGAATGGACGGCAATCCGATAAGATCGGCAGTCTAGTGAGACCAAGTTTGCATGACTGCTGAGCGTGGCAGTAGGTTTAATCCCCGTACCGGCCAATGTGCTGTTGCCAAGTTCCTCTGGGAAGCTCGGGAAAAAGAAGGAGCATGGGCTTTTGCTATTCGAACGTCGTATGACATCACTAAAATTAAGCGTGGCTTTGCAGGGAACCAGGGTGACGCCCGCATCGTTTAATAACTTGTTTAACGGTTTTGGATTTGTGCAGTTTTTAAGGTTTGCATATGTTACTTTGTGATTAGTTCTCTCTATACATGCTTCGATTCATATTATTCCCTTTTTAAGGTAGAATTTAGTGTCATGACATTTGCCTGTGCGATTTTATAGGTAGGTAAACAATTTTGTGCATACGATTGCTATGAGTTTTTTGCTAGGCGAATATTTAAAAATAATTAATTTTAATCAAACATTGTACGACATGACGTACTGTTTGGTATTTTGCTTGATAGGGTTGACCTGTTTGACCTATTTTTTCGAGTCTTATTTGTTTCTTGTTTGTCTGTTGCTTGCGATTACGTTAATAACGGATAATGCTTGTATGAATAATTATTTCCTGTTGAATTCTACTCTACAATAACTGATCAGTGATAACTTAGTTATGTCGGATGACATTTTTATCGACTCAAAAAAAAATGGCTATATTAGGTGAACGGAGTAGAATCTTATGGCATACCTAGTTGTTTTTTTCTTTTTTCCACAGCTTAGAAAAAATATGATCTATCATCAAAAAACACTACAGTAAACTTTTCATATTAGAAAGAGAAATTTTGAAAAACAAAATATATTGATAAAAAATATCGAATATCAAATCATGCGCAAGTCGCGTTTGATTTTAATTTCGATTTTTTTTAAACTAAGTAGGTATATCATTTGCTTTGACTCCGTTCACCTATTATACCCATTTTTTTTCGAGACGGTAACACAAGTCATCCAGTACCTGTAATTACCATGATTGCAGGGGGACTCGCACAAAATTACACATTCTTTAAATGAATAAAATAAAAGGCAATTGTTACGACATTATAATTGTGTCTGAGACCTAGTGGCCGAGATATTTAACAAAGAGTTCATTGATGAACGTTTTGAAGTATATCGATGCGAACGTGATCGTAACTATAATAAAAAATGGCGGTACTGAAAGAACTGTGTTCAGTAAGAATAATTCCGCGTTCATATAGGCACACAAACAATGAGGATATTTTCGTGAGGCGAGTTTTAAGTATGAATTTGGATGGCTATAAGATTAAGTGAAGGCCTAAAACGATGGATGGACGGTTTAAGATGATATGTTAAGATAAGATGATAAGATGATTCGGGACTATGTGATAAGATGATACGTTCTTCTCCATAGGTACCTACTACGCTTTGGAATGGGCAACTAGCTTCATATTTTCTGACTGACTGACTCCTTGACAATTCAAAAGTGCCTGTAATTGGTTTAACTGAAATAAATGCTTTGAGTTTGAGTTTGAGTTGGGGGGTTGCTTGCCCATTCTTCTCCATACGAAACTTCGTTTTGGAAGGAGCACCTAGAATCAATTATTTTTTCATGTACATTTTGTCGTTTTATTATTTCATGAGTCCATAATACGTATCGAAACACAGTTATATCATAGTTGCTATTGAAAGCATAAAATTACTTTTTATAGTTTATCTACACCCATGCTATAAATCCTCTATAAAAGTTGCTGAATCAGTTAGCTTATTGCCAACATTAAAACGACCAGTGTCATACTAACCATTAAATCATCCAAATGAGTGTTATAATGTTGTACTAAATTTCATAAATGCTTTGAGTTTGAGTTTATGATATAATTATATGGCTAGAAAGTGACTACGAGATGCCGACTAATAGAGAAGTTTGGATAAGAAAGAAAAGAAAGAAAAAACGTTTATTTGGACACAGTTCGTGAAACACAAATACAAAAAACAAAGTCATAATCAGTGCAAAGGAGACCAGACATTATAGCGTTAACTTCATGGTTGTCCTGCAAAATGATCTATAATTAATTTTTCTGAGGTATTGGAATAATTTACATGAGGACTCGAGTTTTTTGTGTTTGATCCGCAAGTCGTGGAAAGTGTAGTGTATATATTTGAATCTTATAAATTTTATACCAATAAACTTGCTTCCAGTTCCTTTAACTAGCCCATTAACTAGTCCCATATTGGCATACCTGGGTGTAGGTAATATCCAGACACCTCGTCCTGCCCTTTACGGAGAATACAAAATGTGATAATAATGCTGTAATGTTTTCATATTAACTCCTGGTAATCCCGAGAAGGAAAAGTTTAAGTTGTCGCCTAATATATTTATACTATATCAGGTGACAAAAGGTTATCATAAATATATTAGACGACAAAGGTTATCATTTTGGCTCCACAGTGTTTTTTATTCTGGGTATTTTAGTGTACTAAGCTGTCGCAGACAGGAGTGCTGCGTACTATTGATGTAAGTCAATATATAATTTATTTCTTTAACTCAAATCACTTGCAATTACTAAAATTATACAGCCATTTTCAAATAGGAGTTTTGTAAGCTGTAGTCTGATTAATTTGACAAAACAGGAAAAGGCGTGTTTGCGTTCTGTGTTTTCAAACAATATTTTATCTCTTAGATCGGCCATCGTTAAAATGTCACACAGTTTATAAGATTTCTGTGAAATTAGATAATCTAGGGTTATCTCTGTCTTACGAGGAGCATTAAACAAAGCTGTGTGTAATTCTGCTTCGCTTCGCAGTGAGTCACTGTGATGTGAAGTGCAGACTCGAAAACTACACGAAACTGTAAGTACATTCGAGAAATCTTTTTCTTTTACTGATTGATGATTCCACATTGTGGTCAACTTTCTTTATTTTTCTTCTCCAATTTGTCTTGTCCTTGATACGACTCGTTGCATGTGATGACTCTGAGCAGAGTATACCAAGTTGAGGTCTCCCTCAGGATCCCTGACTTAGATACCAGCCGATGTATTCAGAAAAAATGTAACTGTGAAAACTCATGTGAAGTGAGCACTCATCCCACCTAGCGATAGACAGCTCACTTCAAACACACTTCACATTTCCACGGTGAGATTTTTACAGAATCGCACTGCGGTGGCATGACAGCTCACTCCACCCAAGTTTTCACGCTGAGATCCTTGCAGAATAGATTGGCAATTTTGTTGTGTAGAGTAGGTAGGTATGCAATAGCCCACTTCGAGAATAATCCCAGCCTAGCTAACAAGGATAGCAAACTAGAATTAGAAGCTTAGTTAAGGTAATCTAGGATAAATAAAACTTTTATTTACATTATTTATTATTTGTATGCCAGTAATTCTAAATTCTTTGAAAATCTTAAGAGCGTGAATTGTGCAAGAGGGCAACGTCGCAAATATTTCGCTATTTTGATGATGAAATGCGGTAATTAATATGGTAACACCGAATATTTAGTTTTAGGTGTAAAAAAAGTATTTGAAAACTTTCCAAATGCTCTTTCTACACCAAAAACGGTTACAAAATCAAATTCAGTGTCATAATTGCAATTCATTATCAATATTTTAGTTCACTAGTTAGCAGTCTCTATATACAACGTGGAACGTTAAATGCGCAAAACCTCAGACACCCCAGCTGATTTTTAATTCAATTGACTTATCTAAGAGAGAAAAAAAAACATTAAAAAAATTGTAAAGGTTTTATGTGCTGTTTTAATTTTACTGGCAATTCTTTGCATTGAAATAAAAGCTAGTATTATCCCGCGTATGAGTAAATTTAAATTGGTCGATAACAATTTGTGTCTTTTTACTTATTTTGGCGAGTTTGCGCATGTGCTGGCTTGATCTATTAATACCTAATTATAGACACGGCAACGTTTTTAATGAAGATTTTTGAAAAATGTAACCTATATTCAAAAGCGGTTTAAAAGATTCTACTCGTTATTCTGATCAAACTACTTTCAGGTTTTGCGCATTTAACGTTACACGTTGTATTATACATTCCTGCACTAGTGCGGGAATGTATGAAGTAAAATTCAAGCATGTTCAATACATACCTTAGTTTGTGTTTTCGGTTGTTTAGGCTGGTTTATCTTACCCACCATCAGTCTTTTACTCGCGAAACTAAAACAGTATTATGAACTAGCCACGCGCCCATGAATCATTCACAATCATCATCATTTCAGTCGAACTACGTCCTCTGCTCGACATATGCCTCATAATCATAATCAAAGGTTTTAACAATTACTTTGTTAATCCTCCAGGTCAAACATGAACCAGCTATGTCTTGTCACGCTGGTGACGTTGGTGACACTGGCCACATGGGCTGATGCTGGCCCACTTGGTTATTGCAACAATGCCTTATTTAATACGTTGGCAGAAGTTTGTACAACTATGGACGGTACGTTGAATTGTTTTTTATGTTATAATAATAACATTATAAACCTGCCCAGCCTTTTCTAAAGATAAGTGAAATTAATAAATATTTATTAAAGAGGATAGAATTAAATACGTACACTAATAACCTTCTTATACTAAATGAACTTCGACGGCACGGTTGGCGCAGTGGTTAAGCGATTGACTGCTGCGCTGCGTGTTGCGGGTTCGATTCCCGCATGGAACAAATATTTGTATGAGTTACAAGTAGTTGATCCGGGTCTGGCTGTTTGTGTATGTGAGTTTAAATGTTTGTAAACGCACCCATAATACACGAGAAATTAGTAGTGTGGGAAAAAGTTTATAAAAAAAAACAAAAAAACAATAACCGAACCTAACGAAAACTATTAACAAACTGTAATTTCTCTGCATCGCTGTCGACATTTAATGTACCTAAGAGACTGGCGGCATTGCCACGTTGTATTATAAATTATAACTTGTCCAGTGGCGCGGTTGCTTAAATGTATGCTCTACTTAAATGTAGACCCTACTTAAATGTAAGCCCTACTTAAATGTTAGCCCTACTTAAATGTATGTCTTACGTAAATGTAGGGCCTACTTAAATGTAAGCCGTACTTAAATGTTAGACATACTTAAATGTGGGTCTTACTTAAATATAGGGCCTACATAAATGTAAGCCGTACATAAATGTGGGTCTTGCTTGGCATGATCTGTTCGCTCATAATAAAGGTAATTTATTAAGATTCGAGACAAGACGTCGATGTTGCAGACATTTTAGAAGCCACCACTTACGTGCTTTATTTTTATTTTTTTAAGGACTCGACAATCCCGCTCAACAAACCCACGTGAGGGAGAGAAGAAATTTTTTCGTCGATTGCTGTGCTGTAGTTTGTACACGGCAACATTTGGCAAAATTTTGCTAACTCTAAAAAGTTAAGTTAAATAAATAATGTTTCTTTTTTTTGTGAATGTATGTCTTTCCTACAGGTTGTAGGGGCCTTAACGGTATACTTGAACTACGAAATACTACAGTGCCTTTATTATTATTATTAATTTATTAATTCGAGTTACAATGACTCACAGACAATATACAATACATCTCACATCAAACAATACATTACAAGACAAGCTAGTGCAATGTGAAGTGCTACTAACATAGTACTATGACTATGTTAGTAGCCTTATTTATTAACACAAGTTTTGTTAATATTAAAATATGTATGTTTAGGTTAAGGTATTTTTCTATGGGCCTGCGTTGCCTAAAATAAATGGTATTATTATTATAATATTTCCTTTATTTCGTTAACATACATATATTTAACATTTTTAAATATTAGTATATAAAAACTACGAAAACATTTAAAAATATAAAAAACAGCAGCCCACCGGTATCGGGAACAGGGTCCAAGCTACCGGTGGTCAGGGCTCCAGAGACAGGAACCTCCTGACAATGCGAGCCGTTTCCAGAAGTACCGCTTTCTGACTCAAGCCCTTGATCCAGCTGCCCAGCGAGAGCCTCCTCAGGTGTTGGTCGAGGCTCTTGGCTATTAGGCCATTGGCTGTCACGACTATTGGCACTCATTATTATTATTATTATGAATACAATACAAAACAAACACCACCGTATTTTCAACACTTACACTAACACTAAACAGCATTAATGGCCGTCGACTGTAAGTGCAGTCACTGCAGCGCCGTATGCATGGACAGTCGAGCCTGTCCGCTATCATCATCAGCACGCTGTTGGCGACATGGCAGCCCCAACAGCGCTCTGAAGGTGTTATTATATTGGACGTCGTATGCTTTTTAGGTTTGATTCTCGGAATAATGACATAAACTCTAATTAATAATAAAAAAAACTATATAGGTACATACCGTACTCACAACTAATACAATAAAACGTATACCTAATGCAAAATTAAAGTTTAAATAATAGTTATTTATGCAACTGTTGTATAATAAGGGGTATTAAAACACGAATGTGGGTTTATCACACGAGGCGAAGCCGAATGTGATAATGTGTTTTAATACCTAATTATATGTATACTGTTGCATACAAGACTTTATCTACACCCATGATATGAATGCTCTATAAAAGTTTCTGAAACAGTTAGCTATTGCCAACTTAAACAGACCATAGCCCGTACCCGCCAAACGTGACGTATCGTATTTTGGAAAATGTGTCAGATGTGTCGGCGTGGGGGTCTGCAGAACCCGCTGTCCGGAAGGTATCGAAGGAGCAAACTTGTTGCATTATGAAATTTAGTACAACATTATAACACTCATTTGGATGATATAATGGTTAGTATGACAGAGGTCGTTTTAATGTTGGCAATAAGCTAACTGATTCAGCAACTTTTATAGAGGATTTATAGCATGGGTGTAGATAAACTATAAAAAGTAATTTTATGCTTTCAATAGCAACTATGATATAACTGTGTTTCGATACGTATTATGGACTCATGAAAAAATAAAACGACAAAATGTACATGAAAAAATAATTGATTCTAGGTGCTCCTTCCAAAACGAAGTTTCGTATGGAGAAGAATGGGCAAGCAACCCCCCAACTCAAACTCAAAGCATTTATTTCAATTAAACCATTTACAGGCACTTTTGAATTGTCAAGGAGTCAGTCAGTCAGAAAATATGAAGCTACTTGCCCATTCCAAAGCGTTAGGTACCTATGGAGAAGAACGGGCAAGAAACTCCACGGACACTATTTTAAATCAATTTTTTTTTACAAAAATTAGTTACATCATTCATGTTGAAATTACTTATACTTGTGAGAACAATGTAGAAAGACGTGCATGATAAAAGCGTCCGTAGATAAAAATAAAAATGAAAACTATTCAAAAATTACAAATAAGCAACTCTAGCCCTTGATTACCCACTGCTAAGTAACGTGACGTTTGTTTAAATTCATAGAACAGACTTCAGTGTACAAAAAAATATAGCCCAGTCCACTACTTCCTACAATTGTCAGTGTTATAAATATAAAATATTTAATTTAATTGTTTCGTTTCTTGTCTTCCAATTCAATAGTTAGGTAGTATTAAATAAACAGCTGTCCAACTGCGGATCGAACTCGCACACGAAGGGTTCCGTCTTCCATGCTGTATTAAAATCCAGCAAAAACCTTTAATTATAAAACCCTTTAATTATAAACTTTTTAAGTTTTATTAAATAAAATTCTAGTGGCAATAGGAAAACACAATCTGTGAAAAAATTACTGTCTACCAATTACGGTTCATGAGACAGACATATAGCCCGCTGACAGACAGACCGACGGATGAACGGACAGCGGAGGCTTAGCAATAGGGTTCCGTTTGACACCCTTCGGCTACCGAACCCTAAAAATGGAGCTCCCATTATCCATTTAAAGAGTTTCATTGTGCATTGTAGGTTTATCTGTAATCTATTAGATTGTGTGTTTCACTATAGAGCGAAGTCTTCTTTAGTGAATACCACGCTTGCTCACTAATTATTTGTGATTTCGAACAGTTAATCAAGTTTCTTTACCATAGCTTCCGTTCAGTGCGCAAAAGTGCTTAAGTAATATCAAAAACCCAGAATATTATAGACCAGATTTCGAGGTAGAACATCTTCTTTGAAACCTAGTAAGTTACAAGCACCCTCATTGCGTGATACAAGATCAATCCCAATCTGAATCGTTTTGAAACAGATTGCTAATCTATTGCTTCATAAGTTCGAAAAAAAAATCTGCTCGACAATGTAAATAACGCATTGAATGTTGTTGAACTGTCAAAATGAAATAGATAAGTCTTAATCGTTTCCAAAAAATTACGCAATTAGATAGCTGGTAAACTCTATGTGACCTGGAAGCGGATCCTTTAAGTCCAAAAATAGGAGTGAGTATCGAAAATCAAAATCAAAATCAAAAGTCATTAATTCATACTAGGCTGAGAATCAGCACTTTTCGAACGTCAAAATTACATAAGACAGTCCCCCAAAAACGCCCGCCCTTCACCACTTCCTAGTGCTTTAGCTGGGAAGAAGAAGTGGCGTAACAAACTCCCCAGCAAAAACTCCCCAGGAAAAAGTGTATTGGTGGGCCCGGTGGGCCCAGACAGGCGCTTTACTTTGTGAAAATTATTTCATCACCACAGCTCTCAAAACGGTGAAGGGCGGACGACATATCCGAGAACCAAAAATTCGAAGAAATGTTACATCTACCAACCCGCACTGGGGTCATGTGGTGGATTACAGCCCACTCCCCTTCCTCTCACAGAGGGGACGCCAGTGTCCCAGCAGTGGGCAAATTATAGGCTCGTTATGCTTATTATTATACATATTGTGTATGATTTCTCGTCTGTATTAATTATTTATTATTATATATATTATTTATAATTTAATTAATTCCTAAAAATATTAATGTACACGCTAATAATTGATGTAAAAAGACGCTTAACAAAGCCGCGAGTCACTTGTACTCTTCGTCAATTTTTTTTTTTACTTAACCATAAAGGAGATATTGTTTTTTTTTCTTTTTACTTTTTTCACGAAAACAAAATTTAAATGTTAAAACTTAACTTACATATCCTCATAGTTTTTGTACGGTTGCATGCAAAGCACATTGTTTTGCGTGCTTCATATTACCCGCCATCGTAAACAGCGATTTTCACACCAAAAATATAAAGGTCGTTTCCCAGCAATAATTTTTGTTTAATATAACTTAGTTCGATATAGTGAGTGCGTACATATCGGCTATGTCATAGGTCTTTTAACACCTGTTTAGATCGTTTTTTTGAGACGTGCTCTAGCCGAGTAACTGCGGCCAACTTGAATGTAGCGTTCGCTGGACGCTGCCTCGGCACCGCTCGCCATGCTCGCTCGGCTCGCGCATGGTTGATCAAAGTTTTAACCTAACCTAACTGATTTTGTCGGGGCAGTTTACCTTAGGTACTGCTAATGACTAAGAAGTTAAAAAGAAACTCGTTTATTTAAAAAAAAAAACGATCATCACAAGAAGACCAAATAGTTTTAAGATGGCAGGCAGTCCTCAATAAAAGCTCTATAAGTTTTAAGACTGTCAATCCTACGGCGAGGGGTTTTACCATGGTAAACCCCAGCAGAATTCGAACCCAAAGACCACGTATCAAAATATATTTTTGTTAATCCTTCTTCAGGTCAATCATGAAGCTAAAGCTATGTCTTCTGGCGCTGCTAACGGTGGCGACATTCCTTGCTGCCAAACAAATCGATCAAAAGGAACACAGAAACAGGCGAGCATCATCAAGAACAGAAAATTGCGGCAAAACCTTGAAAAACTTGTTCTTACTTACATGCGCAAAAGAATACCAGCGAGAAAGTAAGTTTTATGAATACTTAGGTATTATATACCATAACTAGCACTTTGCCAAAAATTCGGCCTAGTTCTGTATCTACCCACGTCATACAGGGAACCTGTGAAAAAGTAATGTGCGTTTAGTTTGTATAGAATAAACAATTTTTCTTTCTTTCTTTCTTTTCTTTCTTCTCTTTTTACCAGATTGCGTTATAAATTAGGATTTGCTCTGGACTTTTTTTCTGAATCAATGGCATACCACCGGTAAATGACCTTTTTTTTTTCTTACTTAAGAGACAGCTGTGCTGCTGGGGAGTTTGTTGCGCCACTTCTTCCCAGCTAAAGCACTAGGAAGTGGTGAAGGGTGAGCGTTTTGGGGCACTGTCTTATGTAATTTTGACGTTCAAAAAGTGCCGATTCTCAGACTAGTTTGAATAAATGACTTTTGATTTTGATTGTCACCGTCATTCATCCGCTAAGCCTTGGCCCAACTATTTTATGTTTGGTCCGGTGCACCCTGGGCGTCTGAGCAGTCAGTAACTTGCCACCTTAGCATCATCAGCCTATAGAGCTCCACGATTACTGACAATTGCTTGCACTGACTGGACAGGTCCACTCAAATCTGTGTGGTTCTTTCCTCAAAAGACCATTTCAGACACTAATCTACATGGTCTTCATATGGCCTAACCAAGATAATGTCTGGACTTTAAAAGAGACTGTGACCTGTGAGTTTGTTTCGGCCTTTCTTCTCAGAGTAGTCAGATAGGAAACGCCGACGTCATCTAGCTTAGGTCTAATATTTTTTTAATATGACGTGTAAAAGTGATTCTGATATCCTATTTACAGAATAAACAATTTAATTTAATTTAATTTAATTTCATTTAATTTCATTTAATTTCATTTAATTTCATTATAATGTTCCCACTGCTGGGACACTGGGGCCTCTCTTTCTATGATGTAGGCCGTAATCCACGACGCGGGCTGCGGGCAGTCCGGGTTGGCGGATGTCACATGTCTTGGAATTTGTAGTTCTAGGACATGCCGGTTTCCTCTCGATGTTTTCCTTAATAATTAGAAATAATTTACACTCGTAAGTCACGGCCCTTAACACTGTTCTACCACTGCTCTATTTCGTCGGGGATAGTGCAAAACCGCGAATCTACCATAGGTAAAGGCCACGTATCTGCATTTGATCTAATTTTACAGGGGCAGGTTAAACTGTTTAATTACGCAATTGTTTTAGGGCGAATAATTGCTTTATATTGGTCGAACGAAAGTCACGTCAGCGAGAAGGCTGCCAATCGGGATCTTACGTGGAGACGTGGAGTGCCCGCGAAATTGACAATTGGCTACATTTGTCAGATACGCGGAATTATCCAATGCTAGATACGCGGAATTTCACTATCCCCGACGATTTGCCATCTTACAGGCTGTTAAATATTTTATCCAACCACGGTATGTGCTAATTTCCTAAGCCGAAGCGAGAGAAGACGTCATTCCATAGTTTTTATTTGTATAAGCTATCCACTTACGTGCTGTTTTCGTTTGACTTTCAGTTCTCTCCTCATTTGGACGAAAGTCAGTACTTACGAGGTTAAAATCTCTGATCGAAGAATGTTGCGAAAAAAATTGTAAACTTGACACTGTTTTCCGTTACTGTTAGCTTAATATTTACATAAGAAGTGATGCCATATTTATGTTGTTAAATAAATAATATAAGCATATAAGACGGGTTTTTATTCTGAATTTAAGTACAACGAGGTACCTCTGGGAATGCTAAATCCTTTATTTTTCGACTACAAACTCGACTCTTTGAACTTGAACTTACAGAAGAACGCACGAAGACCTGCACACTATTCAAATCCTTTGCGATACTAGCTTATCTTATATGAACTGGTTAGTAGTTATCCCTGCAAACAAAACGGTGTTGTTGTTGATGGGATAAGGATAACCCTTATCCCATCAACGGGCTAGTAAACATTCTCAAAAACGCTTTCCCTCGAATAGCTATAGATACCATAATAGTAAGGCGAACTCATTCATTTATAACTCGGTTTCCGCCTTGTGGGGTTAAAGGGTTAGTGAAACAAGATGATACATGCTCCATATGAAAAACCACAAAAAGACAAGACTAGGCATTTATTTCTTCATAAAATCCTTTCCCAACACACCATATTCTTACGAACTTTTATACGCAGTAAATAACTATTGACCATTTTGATACTCAAAGCTTGCTAATTAAGGGAATAACAGTCAAAGTGGCCCTCACACCACACGCACATTCATTACATAAACATATAGTTATGGACTGCCTCGTTGGTCTAGTGGTCGCAACTGCTACTGCTGAGCATGAGTCCTGGGTTCGATTCCCGGGTCGGGAAAACTGTTATTGGTTTTTACTATCTAGAATTTCTCAATAGCAGCCCGGAGTCTGGATTTGTGCCTGATTAATGGCAGATTGATGGAAAAAGATAGGGTTTTTGCAAACACCCTATCTTTTTCCAGTAAGATTGAGAAATGTTTTCACCACTGTCTAATTATCCGTGTTTTCGCGACATCCCTAGGGTTTTCGAGAAAATCCGAATTATCAAATCTCCCTACGTCATGTTTAAGATCAAAAGCCTGTTCAAAGTGTAATTGAAATAACTGAAACCCTGAAAGAGGTTCCTGAATTCATAATTATAAACAACTTATCTAAGAGTACCTATTTGCAACCCGCGTGCGTATATGACCAAGATCTAAGAACGTAAACGAAGCTTGTGGAGTAAGTAAGTATGTAAGGATCGCAGCAGGTGGCGTGCTGTAGTTTCTGCCTTCCCCCATGGGAACAAGGCGTGAGTTTATGTTGTTATTGTATGTTATGAAAAAGAAACAGCTGTACAATACAATTTACATTCATATTTTAATGTACTGAACATTTAGTGTTCGTCTCATCGTTATAGTTGTTCATAATGATGAGTTTATTTATCCCTTTCTTGTCCATGTCCTACCCTTATTCAAATAAAGGTATATATATTACCACATCGTGTTTTTTAAAATAAGGCACTCTAACTTTTAATACGGTAACACTAAAGGTATAAATATCACATATTTATAATCTATAATAATTTGTTTATCTATTTTATTTCATTTGACAACCTGTCAACGTCATTTGTCACTATAAGGTAATGTCAAAGTTGACTCAACGGTTTTGTTGTGAAAAAAGTCGAGTTTTTGGCGGGTGTTTTCAGAAATTTTAAAAGTTTGTTCAAGAAAAAATCTGGTAAGTACTTTTTCGACGCAAATTCCAAAACTATAACATATTTTGACTAATCTCACGTGTTAGCAGCATTTGCAATTGACTTATTCATATAATTTAGATGTTTCAAATATGTGGTAAATATCTTACCCTTGTCCGATCCCACTTTGAAAAATATCAGATTATCTATATAAAAATCGGTTGTCTTTTTGTATATTTTTTTGGACTGCAAAAAGCTAAATAAATATTTTGAGAAGTTCATATAAAGTTCTTACGTAACGTGTCAATTAATACTTTGTTTATTTCAGATATTCAATATGTCAAAGAAAATAAATTTAAGTGAAAAGCATACTATAAGATAGGTAATATGCAATACTAATAAAAAATTATTAAAAAAATAAAATGTTTCATTTCCAAAATATAAAATAAATATTATAAGTAGAACCAAGAGGAAGTCACTAGTCAAGAAACGAAAATTAAACCGTAACGGACAATGGTAACAATTTTACCACCAACATCAAAAATTTTGTAGTCATGAACGGATAATGGTAAATTATTTACCACCAGAAAAACTACCCCATCCCCTATTCTTTTTTAAATTTTGATTTAAAATTTGAAATCAGTGACCCTCAATTACCTAAAATACAATGCAACCTTAAAAAAAAAATGCATACCGGCTCGCGTTTGTTTAAGGGTTAAAAAGTGGACATTCTTAGTTTGCCGGAATCTTTAATTGTTTATTATTTGACGTGTGTTCATTAGGTTTGCTATTATTTCAAATATACCTTGTAAACTTGCCTATCCTAACGTGTGTTTGTTAAACCCATTGAAATCATATTATAAGTAAATACAAAAATAAATATCTACTGGAATCATGAGAAAGAAACATGTTTACAAAAAAAAACTTTTTATTCATTATTTAATGAAGAAATTTCATGCCATAAATGAATACGTTCCTTAATGAAAAGACTAAAGCAAACGAAAATTAAAATATTTAAAAATCTTGTATATTGTCCATCCAAAGAGAAGTTATATTTGGATTTAGATAGTTTAGATTTTTACGAGTAACTAACGAACAGGTATAAAAATAATCTACATTATTATTTAAGAATTAAAATAAATATTTTATGGATGCTATTATTCATAAAATCTATTATACATTGTATTAAATAAACAAAGACTCAAGACAAGCGCCACCATCTTGTTTTTTTCAATATAATTTTACAAAACATTTGCACATATTTTTACCAACAGCGCCACCTTATCAGCGTCATTCGAGCGCTAAAAGGTCCTTGTAGCAGTGCAAAGTCCTTTCACACTTATTTCACCTAAGATCACCGTGATTTTGATAGACTTGTCACTGGCGGCAACCCAATAGCAACCTTATTTTAATTAAAATAAAGATCACTGTAATTCTGGCAGTGTTGCAAAATCAGAGGTAAAAAAAAAGACGATCAGAAATTTATATCTGTAGTGCTATTCTGTAAAAATCTCACGGTGAAAACATACGTGTAGGGAGCTTTCAATAGTATCAATCTCTAGTATTAGGATCGAATGACAGCTCACTTTAAGCTCACTTCACCTCAGTTTTCACGGTGAGATTTTTACAGAATCGAGCGGCTGTTTTGTTATGATTGACTTCAAATGATTTGTTCTCATGTAGCTTGGAGTAGTCGAGGGTAAATATCTGAAGAATGAAAAAAAAAGTTAAATGTTAGAATCCTCATTATCATCGTCTGCCTAGCAAAGGCAGACGGTTACACGGAAGCAGACACCTACATAGTTATCCTATCTGAATTCCGCAATCCATTCGCCGTGTAAAACGATACTCATTGGTAAGACTGGTTGTCAGACTGGGCTTCTGACTACCCGTAACGACTTTCAATGATTTACGAATGGCACCCGGGACCAACGGCTTAAAGTGCTTTTCGAGGCATCACGGAGGGAGTTCGAGGCATCTCGTAATGTAATGAATGGTCACCCATCCACGGAGCGACCACAGCAAGCGTAGTTTAAGATTCGATCGACCCGTGCGGCTGTAATGATTTAGCCACGAGCCTCTTCCTTCTTGTAATATAAATGTATATTAAAACATAGGCACCTGTCATACCGTCGTGTCACCATCGATGAGGAAGCAACTGGCTGTGAACGATTTCCTCGTTCAAGAAACGTACAAGCGACAAGAGCTAAAATACAATAGACGTAGATATATTTAGTAACTTATTGAGGAGCTCGTGGCTAAGTAATAACAGCCGCACGGGTCGACCCATCAGGTTAAGCTGCGCTTGCCAGGGTTGGTCTGTGGATGGGTGACCATCTTTTCATACCGAGACTCCTCCGTGCTTCGGAAAGCACGTTAAGCCGTTGGTCCCGGCTGTCATTCGTGGATCTTTGACAGTCGTTACGAGTCGTCAGAAGCCCGAAAGTCTGACAACCAATCTTACCAAGGGGTAACGTATTATTCGTACCCAGTTACTGGGTTGTGGAGGTCAGATAGTCGCTAACTATTCATAAAGAGTCATAAAAAACCCTGTAAGAAATCGACACGTGTTTCACCTCTCAGCGAGGCATCCTCAAGATGACGATTGACTTGTCGCGAACCCGAACACCACGTGTTGCCACGCCAAGTGCCGGACGCAAAGTCGCAGAGTGTTTCTGTGTCCGGCGCTCGGTGTGAAAGACAGAACAGGATTCGGAACACCATGCTGCGTTTCAAAACGGGCAAACTAGACGTAGGAAATAAAGCTTCCAGGCTCAAATAGGATGAAGCGGGTCACATCAGCCGCATGCACAACGACCGTTGGGCAAAAGGCTCCACACAATTGTGCCTGAAGATGGACGGCGCAGCCAGGCCGGCCCAGAAAGAGGCAAGACGACGTGGACGCGTACCGCGAGAGCTGGTTCAAGGTGGCGCAGGAAAAGAGTTCCTTGAAGGACTTGGGCAAAGCCTTTGCCCAACAGTGGGACAGTTAAAGCTAATTAGTAAAAAGAGATACTTACCCCTTAGACAGTTCCTGGAGATATTTATTGGATGATAAGAGTAGAATAAGCCAACTTTTCTGTCAATTCAGGCACCATGGTGCTCGTATCATATAAATTTAGTTCGCTGTTAAATACCAGTTAGCAATTTAAAAGTTTTGTTACTTTTATAATTTGCAATCACGTTGTTATTTAACACTCACGCTTGAATTTTATTTATAAAACGAGCACCTATATTGGGCAAGTGCACATCTTTTGGAAGCTGTCTGACTCTTGTCGGTAAAAGCAATCAAGATGAAATAGATAGCAGATAACGCTGATTGAACGCTGAAATAATAATCTTGTTAATTTTTTTAATCTGTGGAGAATAGTGAACAAGGTAGTATAATTATTCACATCACACGTCACGCCTGTATTCCCCGAAGGATTAGGCAGAGGTGTACCTATAGTATACCCACATTTCGCCAGTAATGTTTAGGTCCCATGTGGGACCACTGGACAAGAGACGAGCCTATTGCCATTAATCGGGCATAAATTCAGACTCCGGCTGCTGTTGAGAAATTCCTGACGTAAAAACCCAATAATACTTTGCCCCATCCGGGAATCGGACCCAGGACCTCATTCTCAACGCTTGCGCCTACTAGACCAACGAGGTACTAGTACTTTATTGAAACTTACAGAAGTATTCAATAACTTACAGAAGGATTTTTTTTTTCTTTTTTTTTTTGAATTTACTTACATACCTCAGGTGTCCACTGTTTCAGTTTTAAGTTTCTATATTAATGAGTGGTCGGAGTATCAGTTTGATGGACCATAGTGTATGGTGTAGTGTCTCTCGGAACAGAAGACAAAAAGTACCGAGAATGAATCCCGGAAACTATAAGACAGGCACAACACTGCCTTAGGCTATAAGCCTTTATGATGTCCCAACTTCTTATTCGAATCATCTATTTTATTAGCGACAATTTTTTTTGAGACGAAATAATTTTCCCCGTTAATAGTAAAGTGTCATCTGCCAAAAATTGCCGTATATTAGTCTATGATTGCCGTCACCGACCGTCACGCGCCGGACAACCCGTCAAAATTCTTCTTTTGACTGAGCGTTCATTTTAACTTGTCCTGTGACGCGCATGGTAGCACTGTTCTGATAGTCGCCATTTTGAACTCTATTTAAATTGAAACTAAGCTATGACAAGAAACGGTGCCAACCTGAGGGCAGGGGGCAAGTTATTGTGAACGGTCTGTACACGTTTCTGACTGCATTGCTTGCGTGTATTGTTAATTTTATGAAGACTTTAATGAAGGTGTTATGATGAGGTAAGACATAATTTTAGAAACAGGACCCTTTTTATGAATACTCTAGGCTCTGCCCATTGTACTACCTACCTATTTGCTGGACTAAGGTCATTACCTAATTGCGTCAAACATCCGGCTCTACGTCTTGCGTAGATTCCTTCAGTATCGTAAGGTTGCTGAGGTTCCTAACAATATTTCAATCTTTTTGACATTGTGGTTTGTCCTAAGGTTTGAGCATTCTGCTCCCAGGCCTGGATAGAGTTTTAAGCGGAATTAAAACTAAAAAAATAACATTTAACCGCCTCTGTGGTCTAGTGGTTAGACCACCTGTCTCAGACCCAGAGGTCCCGGATTCGATTCCCAGTGGGGGCAAAATTTTCTGCTCGGTTTGGTTGGTGGTAGGGCTTGTTTTAAATCCGCCTGGCTAGCTACCACCATCTTATCTAAGTCTGTCGCCATAACAACAAGTTACCCTTGTTTTGTAATTGTTGTGTTCCGGCAGTAAGAGGTAAGATAGCCAGTTCCTATGTGGAAGAGGATTCCAGGGGAAGCTGGTTTGCACCTTCGGCCTGATCATCACTTATCATCAGGTGAGATTCAGGCCAAATGCTTCCCCGTTGAGGTTAAAAATAAAATAAAAAATAAAACATTTTTTGGTCATGGATATCCGCAAAGTAAGTAACTTGATCAAAGAATATTTTATAGATACGTAGTTACATAATTTGTCTCCATGATCGAAGGAAGTGGTGGTTACTACCAACCAGGTGTATTGGATTAACGAATTCTGTATGGAAATAATTTCCAATAAGGGTTGTTTTTGTTAAGATTTGCTAACATAGTTACTTTCATTAAAAATTGTGACATTGTTAAAACCAGTGCGGACTTGTAGTCCACACCAAATTGTCACACCAGTGTCACTAAGTACTACACTGGAGTTTTTCTTTTTTGCCACACTGCTAATAATTCCTTAAACATGTAGATGTTTTAAAATGCGTTTTGTAGATAAGTACTTGATTCGTTATTTGTCATGAGACAGCTCACCATTTGTTTCGTTTATTATAAGGTAGGTATTCTTTTTGGAAAACCCATGGAATTATTAAGTTCTACAGAAAACCGTATTCTGTACCTAACGAGACCTCGAGTCTATAATTAAGAAATTAAAAACTCTTTGATGAATTGTGATGCGGTGCCCGCGCAGTAAGTACCTATTATTCTATTATACATTGTAGCAGCAATCAATTTTCACGCCTCCCCCTTAAGACCAAGACCAAATATTGTTTGATATTCGGATAGCCCATGACCTAAGGAGGTGCCATAAAGAATATAAATTTAAAAAAAAATGCGAAATTTCCCGAGTATTCTGGTCAGTTAGAAAAAAACATGTCTTTCAGATGTCATTTTTTTATTCATGTGACTATTTACTGATTTTTATAGACTATTTACTAATAATTTTATTATCTAATTTTATTTTTTCAATACGATATAATAAAAGGAATTGGTTGCTAAACTACCTGAAAGTTATGCCGGGGGAATTTCTTAGCACTGTCTTTTTACGGAATCGGTGTATGTGGAGGTTGATGGTACTAACCTTAAAGAGTGGTACAGGTCGGCTTGATCTGGATATCCCAATAGGTGGGTAAATTGCAACAATTTTGTGAAATATGCAAAATACAAATCTATATAATGTCAGAGAAAGTTTTTAAAATGTTTATTTTTATTTTATTTATTTAATAAAAGTAGCTTCACAGCTGACAGTAAGTATAACCTTATTTCTAGTCTAAACAATACGCCAATTACGAAGTACACAGAAAAATAGGAAATACAGAGAGTGACATTCAATACGCATTTTTAATTATAATATATTAAAATTTATCATTCACAGATGCTGATCAAGAACCTTTCGACGTAATTTGGAGTTTATTTTAAATCTATAGTTTACCTTCATTGCTTTTGTCGAAGTTTTCAAAGAAGTTAATACTATGTGTTGCTACAGATACACTCACAAACAATGTTTGTTCCTTGTTTCCATTATCTTCATGTTAGAGTGTATTTTTAACGCTGTATACTATGAAAACATAACCGCTGTTTATAAAAGAGAAAAACTCCATCATTCCAATAAAAACAAAACCGAGAACAAGTTTCAGCCACATAAGGAATGGTCTAATATCGCTATAAGTAATTCACCCCCAGATGTGACAAAAAACCAAATCATTGTTAGTTATAAATATCCATCGAATAACTCGACGAATGTATCAATTGGTTAGTTTCTCGTTTCCTTTATATCATCTTCTTCAACCCTCAATCATCATAATGATTAATGAAAATTGATTTTATTTATTTTCAGTGCCTGTGGCTTCTACTCTGCGAGAAATCCTTCGAATAACCGAAACCCACCAACGGAAACGGCCCAAGTCTCGACCATACAGGATACGTAGCAGTCGCCAAGAACTTCATGAAACTCGCGATCCATAGACATACATTGACAATTTAATATAAAAAGAAAGAATAAACAAATGTCACAAATTCAAGATCTGCAGTTTTTTAATTTCATTTTTTTCCGTTAAATTATTTGTTTTCAATCAATAAATACTTCACTGGACATCAAATGTTGGTTTTTCGAAGGTGGGCAATTATCAAAGAGAACAGCTGGAGGACTGTTCCACAATTACTATCGAAGGGACGAACGCTCTCCGTTGACCCCTGTGACGGAGACAGCATCCAGAAGCAAGGGGATTATCCCTCTAAAACTACTGCAGTTCCCGACAAAATATTTGTTTGCTTTGGTTCTCTTATACAACGACAGTCGAGACTAAACAATATTTTAAACAACGACCATGATTATTGATAAAGGGAATTTAAAATTGTAAGTTTGTTGTCCGTGTACCCGCGCCATGCCTGCGTAGGTTCTGACTCTCACAATCGAAGCAATATGGATTGTTATTACCAATGCACGCAAATCCGATATCTGATTACGTTACTGGTATTTTTTATATTAGAGTTCTATCATAATGTCATAGCTCGTGATAATGCATCCCGGGGTGTAATCTCTAAAGCAGATGATAGTGTTCCTGATGAAATTATTGGTTATAAATACCAGTTGAGAGCCGACACGGAAGTCGAAATGGGTGAGTGCTTTCATTTAGTTTAAAAACAAAGTAACATTTCATGGCAAGAGTAAATTTGTGTATTTTGTCATTGTTCGTTGCAGCATAGCAAAGAGGTTTAATAAAGATTCTTTCCCCCATTCTTATATAGGTACATGAACATATTATTATTTCGTTCATTTATTTTTCTTTCTTATTTTAAACATTTTTAAATATTTCTTAAAAAATTATATAAAAAAACATTTAAAAATATAAAAAATAGTGTTCCGCCGGTATCGGGAGCAGGGTCCAAGCTACCGGTGGTAAGGGCTGCAGAGACAGGAACCTCCTCACAATGCGAGCCGTATCGAGGAGAACTGCCTTCTGAATCAGGCCCTTGATCCAACCGCCTAACGAGAGCCTCAAAAGATGTTGGTCGAGGCTTTCGGCCATCAGGCCATTGGCCGTTACGACATTCGGCACAATGATAGCCGAGCTCACATTCCACATTTCAGCAACCTCGTGTGCTAAGTCTATTATTATTTCAAGTCTGTTAGCGTATTTATTATGTAAATACTTTTATATGATAATGATAACTTTTTTACCATGATTACTTTGTTTTCGTTATTTGGTTAATTAAACCAATAACAAAAAAAAACATAATAATATAGTTAAGTAAATAATTTAATGTCTTTGCAGATTACGAAAATGGATATAACTCTTCATATGGTTGGTTCATGAAAATGAAATTTCAGTTTAAACGCTTAGGTAATTCACTGTTTTATCGTTTTTTAGGGTTCCGTGCCTCAAAAGGAAAAACGGAACCCTTATAGGATCATTTCGTTGTTCGTCTGACCGTGCGTCCGTCTGTCTGTCTGTCAGTCTATCAAGACCCTTTTTCTCAGGAACGCGTGGAGGTATTAAGTTGAAATTAATACCATATATACGTAAGCCTGTGGATCCTTGGTGCTAAAATCAAGCTTCTAAGTCAACGCAATAAACAAATACGGACAGGAATGCGACATATTTTGATACTCGCAAATAAACCAAAACCTGCCTATAGGGTACTTCCCGTTGGCATAAAATCATGAAATTTGGCTAGAAGCATGGCTTCACAACTCAAATAAAGGAAAAAGTTCAAAAATCGTTAATTTATAGTTTTATCACATAAAAAAAAATGTGCAATAACAAACTTATATTTGCAGTCGGAGAATTGACCGTGACGTATATCCATGTATGGAGAATATGTTTTTCAACTACAATATAAAATTTGTTTTTGGGATAAATCGATCCCAACTATGGAACCCTTCATTGTGCGTGTTTTAACCCAAAAGCGAATTCATAAGTAAAGTCTAAAGTCATAATTTTAGTGCTGATTTCCACCAATGCAACTGAACGCGATCAGCACATCTAAAACGAATTCAAGAGCTGTCAGTGTCAATATTCCATAGAAAATAACGACACTGACTTATTAGTGGCGTTCAGTTTTATTGGTGAAATTCACCCTAAGGCCCGGTCTCCACCAAAGCGGAGAGGAGAGGAGATGTGTTGAATAAATCAATCCGATTTCGTTATTTCCACATCTCTTCTCCACGATGTGGAATGCGTTCAAAAGCTGTCAGTGTCAAATATTCCATAACAATGATGACATTGACAGCTCTTGAACGCGTTCTAGGGCCGCGTTCCGAGTTAGGCCATAATCGCTCACAGCGCTGACATCAATATTTTGCGTTCCGATTTAGATATTACGATTATGACAGCTGAGGTCTGTCATCAATTCGGAACGCGCGTACAGTGCTCGCTCAACGTCAAAATTATAACATTACTTAATTCTATGTATAAACATCAGACATTTCTTTTTTTTTCTTTGGTTATGTGGCGACGGTAGCCAGAGGCACAATTTAGAAAAAGCCACGTTAGTTTATAGATATGATGCGACTCAAAACAACAGCGCTACCAAAAATGACAGTTCAGTCAACTGTCATTTTTGACAGTGATCACGGTGATATTAGTAAAAGGCTTGGTCGGCGTTATCGCAAGATGGCGCATGTCATGACGTCATCTATGACCATTGACAGACCAAAGTTAGCGCACTCACGCTAACTCGGAACGGGTTTTAGCGCGCTCAAATCGATTTCATCGTAACTCGGAACGCACCCTAGATGTGCTGATCGCGTTCAGTTTTATTGGTGAAATTCGGTGAAAATTTTAATCATTTAAGTGTTGTTTTTTAATTCAAGAAGTGTCTAATGACGTAGGTCATTGGTTGAAATATTATTTATTGTTCAAGGCGACAAAGGAAATGGAAGTTATCCGAATGATACGCCAATGTGCAAACTAAATTACACTTCATTGGGTAAGTAACACAAATAGGATTTCAGGTGCTCTAGCAAAACTTATTATCATTTTAATTTCATTTTGCACAGCAGATGAAACTATTAATAAATAAAAACATTGTTTGAACCATCAAACTTCTTTGCTCAAACGTGCTTTTGTATTTTATTTATAAACAGGGCAAATTAAAGTCATGAAAAAAGAAACCAATTTGGACTGGGTAGAAAAACAGAATACTGACGTGAAACCAGGAGGGTACTATGCGCCCACGCATTGCCGCTCCAAACATCAAGTAGCCATTATTGTACCTTACCGGTAATCTAGCTTCTATAGCGCTATTAATAGGTTTTTTTGGCGCGTGGCCAAATTTCACAAAACACTAGAACAAATCTTTACAAACAGCGCCCCCTTGCGAACGTCATTTGAGCGCCAAAAGATCCTTGTAGTTGTTGTATAGTCGCCAGCACATCAAGCTACCTAAAACTGTCTAACTTTCCCAATCAAACTTGAACCTAATGCTATAGCGATAAAGTTTAAAATCTACTAAAGAAATTTGACAGATTTTAGTAGCTTGATGTGCTGGTGACTGTACATCGAAGAATCATCATTATTATGATTCACAGGCCGAGTTTCCCCACTGCTGGGCATAGACCCCTAAGCTCTTTACTTGTGTTCCCACTCTCAAGCTCTTTACTTGTGTTCCCACTCTCATCCAGATTCTACTTACATTGAATAATATCAATCAATCAATCTGCCTAACCTTTTTCCAACCATGTTGGGGTCGGCTTCCAGTCTACCCAGATGTATCTGAATACCCAAATTTTACATGGAGCGACTGCCTATCTGACCTCCACAACCCACACCACAAATAATTGTTGTTCAAATTTCTTAGTTTGATGTACAGAATGCGTACATAACGGCTATGTGATTGATCTTTTTACACCCTGTATGTCCTAGTTCATTAGGATTTTAATACGTATTTAACCTGTGACTCCTACAATAAACTTTAATAGGAATGTTGGCACTGTTCAGGATTACAGTTTATTATCCTGTGCATTTTATCTTTTATCTTCAACAACTAATTTGGATACACAACAGTCAAATCGTTTCCGTTTTTTGTCTAACCCTTCCTAATCTGTTGAAACATATATTTTTAATTTTAGAGATCGTCGAGTCAACCTTGGGATTTTCCTCCGTTACATACATCCATTACTAAAGAAACAGTTACTAGAATACAGGATTTTTGTCATAGAACAGTATGGTAAGTACTATAGTATACGAGTTTGATGCGCCACGTCTAGCTCATTATCTTTCAACAGCGTAACAGCGAATGAATTTTCACGTTTTTTAAGACCTCGGCCAAATATTTTTTGATATTCGGATAGCTCATGACCTAAGGCCGTCCCCGCTGCGTTAAGCGGGTGCACGGAGCGGGCGCCGCGGCGTGCTGTTTTCCATGGGTCAACCGATACATCACAGTAGATAGGTAAGCACGCGTGATGCTTCAGTGATTCGTACGCGCCAACAGAGAAGTGAAGTCAAGAATCGATTGCGCGCGCCACACCAACTCCATCGAGCGGCACCAAATGGTGATATCGTACCGGATACGACTCGATTGTGACACATATAATTATGGCGAATTTATTCCACCTCTACATAAATGCGCACTAAACTTTTCCAATTAATTTAGTTGCCGTACCATAATTTATAAATACTAATATTACATTATAATTTGTTTCAAAATAAAGAACGCAACATGCTACGGCTTAGCACGCACTATGCTACGGCGTAGCACGCACTACGCTACGGCGTAGCACGCACTATGCTACGATCGCTTGGCTTGTTTTAGTACTGGATTACGAACCTTTTAGTGAAAAAGTCAAAAAAACAAATAAATGATTTGATTTGTTCACATCCACTCCGCTATTCGCGCATAGCTAATCCAAGTACAGCGAGCTACCAATTAGTATATTTAATTACATTCATTTTTGAGGCACGTTCGCTCGTCTCAGATACCCAATATTGTTGTTTTACCTTCAATGGGTGCAATTGCCCTCGCAACTGTCAAAATGGCGCTGTCGTAGCTAGGGAATGCAATCTCGTACGAGATTTCCGCCTAGCGAGATCTCGCGAGACTCAAAACCTAGTCTCGCGAGATCTCGCAAATTACGGGATCTCGCGAGATTGGGAGAATCGCAATTAAAACATATGCAAATGCTTGTTTTAAGAACTAGTAATTGACATGATATGTAATTAAATAGAAACTGCGTTGCTTAGTTATAAAAATAATGTAAGTTTTATTTTAAAAATCAACAGAGTACTTATTATTTTGTCTCTAACTCTAATAACACTTGTTTATGTCTATAATTATTATACCTACTGTAGCTATAATCAGTTCAAATTCTTACAATATTGGTAACAAAACAATAATTATCTATATTTAGTCTTTTGTAAATTATTACTTTAGTTTCAATAATTAAGAGTAATAGGAACATTACTTATGGTAAATAAATACAACAAAACAAAAACTTAACTTCACAAGTTCTTAAATAAATGTTGTGAGATCGTATTAATCAAATAAAAGAAGTTTAAAGTAGAAGTCAGATGAAGTTATCAAGGTACGGAAAGGCAAGTTAGTTTGTCTTAAAATGGCTTCTCAAAAAACACATCATGTCGAGAGTATCATCTGACAGACGACTTCTGATTTTGCATGCCGCTGCATTTGTCGATCTCGTTATCTCGCGAGATCTCGTACGAAATTTGACGAGATACAATCTCGTAAAATATGGCCGGGATCTCGCGAGATCGGGATCTCGGCGAGACGAGATTGCATTCCCTAGTCGTAGCTATTTCTCAAAACAAGCTAATAATGCGTGAGGTGGTTTTATTATTATTTTTCGAAAAGGCGTTTATGTGTTCCTAAATACTCCGAAATTGGAGTCCAACATTTTCCACGAGACCCTAAAATTAGAAGATTGTTAGAGCAATTCGTAAACATTTTTTTTAAATAAAACTTTATTTTTCAAGGAAATATTTAATGTTTTATGTTTAAGTACTGACTCTTTCCATGTCAAATATTTGGTTTAAAATAATGAAATCACCGAAAATAACGAAATACCTAGTTAAATAAAACCAAACTCATAAATTATCACGAATTGGAATTAATTAACGAAATGTCAAAAATTATTGTAGACCGTTAGGTACCGAGCTATGGTCACGCCATCTACTCTGAGCTTTGACCGAACTTCCCCATAAGTTTTTATCAAAGAGTAATTTTCGTTTCTATAACTTAAGGTACAGAAAAGTTCAACAAAGGGACTCTATACAACATCGCGTTTCTGGAGTCTCAGCGGTTCGGCAACTGGAACTGTCTGATCTTCCACGACGTGGACCTGATCCCTGAGGACGAGAGGATCCCGTACTCCTGTTTAGATCATCCGACACATATGGCTGCTGCAGTTGAATCGTTCCGTTATATGTAAGAAATCATTTATTTTTGAACTAGCAGCGCCCCGCGGTTTCACCCGGATAAGTCTCAATCCCGTGGGAATATCAGGATAAGAAGTATCCTATGTGTTAATCCAGGTTATAAACTATATCTGTGCCTTTCATTTAAATCCGTGCAGTCGTTTTTGCGTGAAAGAGTAACAAACATCCATCCATCCATCCATCCTCACAAACTTTCGCATTTATAATATTAGTAGGATTAGTAGGATAGGATAGGATAGTATTACAGCCTTGTTGGAACACAGGTCTCCCCTCGCTGAGAGGGAGCGCCCTCTCACCGAGACGAAGCCTGTGTCCCAACAATGAGCAATGAGAACATTATAGGCTGATTGTGACACGGGCGTAGCCAGAGGGAGGGTTTTGGGGGTTCGCTGACGCTATGACGCTATTGACGCTATGATTTATTATGACTATAAAAAAGGTTTAAAGCCTCAAGAACGTTTTGAACTTTTGGCTACTACTTTTGGTGAGTCTGCTTATTCACGAGCAATAGTATTTGGTAACTGGTTTGCTGAATTTAAAAGTGGACGGGGATGTCTCGAAGACAGGTCAGCCACCAACTAGAAAACGTTCGAGCAGTCGAAGAAATTATTCGCGAAAACCGACGAATTACATAATGTGGAACTGTAGCGAGAATTGGGAACCTTCTGCAATTTTTTTTTCCCACATGTATATTAATGTTATTATTTCATGCATATTTTTGTTGCTTTGACCTCCCCCGATACTAAAACTTGACTACGCCTGTCGATTATGATTATGATGAGTTGATTTCAGTTTACCGTACCGACTCATCTTCGGTGGTGTAACTGCCCTGTCTCCTCAAGATTATAGATTAGTCAACGGCTATTCAAATTTATATTGGAACTGGGGTGCAGAAGATGATGATTTCTATTTCAGGTGAGTTATGTGACCCACGCGGTAGACTTTTGTAACCCACGCGCAGTGTTGCCAATGCTACCGAAAAATCGGTATTTTAACCGATTTTTTTAGTGATCTACCGATCTACCGATTGTTACTCAATTCGAGCAAAAATCTACCGATTGTTTTAAAACTAAAACATTTAATTATACAGTAGCACACACACAGTAGCAGTCACACTTCCAATTAAATGTCTGTTCCTTTTGCACGTTCGAAGTGAGAACAAGAGAAATGTACTGTCGCGGCAACAAAAGCTTCTCGTGCGTGCCTAGCCTTATGGGTATTCCCCTGGGGAATGTCCTTAGTAAAAGGGAGTCAATAATTGCCACTTTACACACAAAAACTGTAATAGATTAAAATAAATGCTACGATTTTCCGTTGGACAAAAATATTTTGACTATGGAGAAGAAGTGAAAAAATAAAGAAGAAAGTGAGGACGACGAGTAAAAATTTATTGAAGATTAATATTTAATGTGGCGACGACTGATTTTTATGAAAAATAAACGTTTAGTAGAGGTCTACCGATTTTTATTTAAATATACCGATTTTTTAAACAATATCTACCGAATTATGAGTTTTGTGATCGGCAACACTGCCCACGCGGTAGATTTATGTGACCCACGCGGTAGACTTTTGTAACCCACGCGGTAGATTTTTGTGACCCACGCGGGAGACCTATTTGAACCACGAGCTACACCTTTGTGAACCACGCGGTTGACTTGTGTGACCCACGCGGTAGAATTGACTTATGTGACTCACGCGGTAGACCTATATGAACCAAGCGGTAGACCTATGTGACCCACGCGGTAGACTTATGTGCCTCACGTGGTAGCCTTGCCTTGCCTTACTAACACGATTGCGAGGTCTATTATATTTGTCGGATCCGGTCATTAGTACGAACACGAAACGAATCGCAAGCGCGCCACTGGCGACATCACGTGATTACCTGAAGCGCGCTTCTACAGAGACGTGATGTTTAAGCCCACAGCGAAGAGGACATTCAGTGTCTGATCGCATCGGAGTTAAGACGTCATGTTACTGTACTCCATTTGCTGTGCTCAGTTATTGTGATTAATTATAATTTATGATTATAGTGTTCGTTTGTGATTTATGAACGCAGTGTATCGCACCCTGTGTGTTTTCATTGCACGAAACCCATCTTCTGCCCACCTGATATATGATTCCAATGGAATAAATCCTGATGATCCTACATATTATAACTCCCAAAAACTTAAATTTTATGTTTTTTTTTGCCTTTTTTTGTTTCAGACTTGAGGCTAACAATCTGCTTGTGTCCCGGTATGATGGTGCTATAGCTCGGTATGCTACACTGTCTCACACTGGCGCTGCAAAAGGAAGTGAACGGTACAATTAGTCTTTTTTCTTACAAGCTTCTTCTAAGAGATGTACGTTACATCTCATAAATCCAATGTCCAACAGAGCTTTAGATTCCACTGTCTGCTGGTCTGCTTCAGGCCATAGAGGGGACAAACTTTATTACTGTCCCTCTCATACAGCCGTGAATTTTATCTTCACATTTATGAAAATTATGCTTGACGGAAAAGGTAGCTATCTCACGCGTTATCATCAGCCATATTTTAACTACTGTGGGCGTACTATGGGTAGTGTTGGTTATTGCGCAATAGAAAAACCGTTTTCAGTTCAAATGCAATTATAATTTACGATCAAATTATTCACACTAGCAATTCAACAGGTACACGACACAACTATAAGGAACGCGCAACAGTTTCTAAACGTGCTTCTAAAACTGCTAAATGGCCACCGACAAACTCTGCTTATCCCCGGTCGAGCGTTATGTTGTGGAATCTGTCGATCGCCGCTAGGCGGCACTGGTGCCCTGATTAGTCAAATCAGTGACGTGTTCCCGTAACGCTTTTAGGCAATGAATATCTTATATGCTTTAGGCACGCGCCAGTCATCGTGGCAAAATTCCTTAAGAGGGTGCATTCGGAAAGTGGGCAACGTCGCAAATAGATGTCAAATATATCGCTGTTTTGATTAATTTGGCAATATTACTGTATGAAATATAGCTAATTAGTGAACTAGAATATTTACTATGAAATGCAATAATAAATATCTTAACATCGAATATTTAGTTTTAGATGTAAAAAAAGTATTTGGAAACTTTCCAAATGACTTTTTTACACCTAAAACGGTTACAACATCAAATTCAGTGCTATAATTGCAATTCAATATTAATATTCTAGTTCACAAATTAGCCATATTTCATATTTTCATACAGTAATATTGCGAAATTAATCAAAACAGCGATATATTTGACATCTATTTGCGACGTTGCCCACTTTCTGAATGCACCCTCTTAATCGCTTTGAAGTATATCGGAAGTAGAACTGATAAGTATATTTTAAAGGATTTCAAGGATACTTTACTTGATTGTAAAATTCAGTGCTAGCAATCGCTTCACGCGTCAAGTTATTATGAACGCACTGTTAGTTTCCACGGTGAGCTTTTTATAGAATAGATCGGCAGGTCTTAGCTACAAGTGTAATAATTCAATTTATAGTTGTAATGTTAATAATTTTGAACTTTTATTATGCTTCTTTACAGAACATTTCTCCTCATGCTTGCCAAAATACGTTGCCAGAAGGAAGGTCTTGCAACGACGAAATACAAACTTTTAGAAGTAACTGAAGAAAAACTGTACACCCATATTTTAGCCGACGTTAATCCCACAAAACTGAATCTCGACTCGAAAAGTGTTATGAAAAGAGCAATTCGTTCACATGGTGAAAGGATTCTTTACGGATTAGATGAGTATAAATTATCAAACCCGTCAAAACTGTAGAGTGAGGAGAACGCATTTTTCTTTCTTTCTTTCTAGAGTGCTCTTCTCTTTTTCATATAAATCAATATCGGATCCTAATCAAACTTACTAAAATCCAATTATTGTGAATTGTCCAATGTGGGATCATTTTTATTACAGGTTTAAACAAATGTCTGAGTAGTCTTTGAAAAATGGCATAATTTATTAAATACGGTTGGTATTTCTTAAATTTTCAGTTGTTTGTTTAAATCGTTTGTCTCTAGGAAAATTGAATATTCTTGACTAAAATAAGTCACTCAGATATGGAAAGTTCCAAGTTACTATTGCATTAAAGACTATAAAAAATAATGTTTTGTATATTTTTTTACACAATCCCGATCATAATGTAAAAAAGGCGGCCAAGTGCGTATCGGACCACGCACAATAAAGGGTTCCGTAGTAGGGATGAATTTATTCTCAAGAACGAACTTAACATAGAAGTTGAAAAGCATGTTCTCCCATACATTCCAACTGCATTCCGCAAATGTAAGTTTGTACGCATAATATTGAGAGATTTACTATGTTATCTATATTCTTCTTTATGTGATCCTCACAAAAAGCTCTTTCATTTGATATGTCATAAGGTACAGTTGGCAAAACTTTTATTTTTTACTATACAACTTGGGTGGTGGTAATACAGCTTGGGTGGGTGACATTTAATTTTGGTAAGCTGGAACATAAGGTATTTTTCGATCCAAAAACATCCCACAGTGCCTAACCCAGCAGTGGCTGAATCCGGGCTGAAATGATGATGATGATAAGCGTCACCGACCCGAGCGTGACGCTTCAGTTTCGTTCAGAAAGATCGCAAAGTGCGCCTAAAGAAGTTTTCACCTAAAAAAAAAGAAAACGTCACCAATTTTCTGCGCTGCACTGCACTGGAGTTACGCAATGGGGACTATATAATATCTGAAGATTTAAAAAAAACAAAGCAATTTTATTGGTGGATTTTTTTTAGCTTCTATTTCACCCTTACACCCACTATTATAATATAATAGGAAAGTTGGCAATAATAATGTCCGTCAAGTACGATGTGTTGATTATTAATCTCACGAGTTCAAGGTTAATATGAAAATAAGTTAATTAATGTCACCTCGCAGTGACTGTTCAAAATTATCAGGGATAAGGAAAATATTAAGGAAAATAGCATTATTTACAGTTTAATCGGTTATCATGGCCACACGGGTTGGACTCCTGACCTCTCCTCTGGCACAGATCTATGCTATGACTCGGGGATCCCCAAAAGATGAAAAGACAGACACGTTTAAGTGATTATAAACGGTAAACATTCATGATCGATGAAGTAATAACTAAATACGCAAACATGCACGAGTTGCCGCGCGACGCGACAACGGTAATTGTTTTACCGTGAAGTTTTCTTAGAAATTGTTTTATTAAAGTTACACAATAATTTGGTCATCCTGGAAGTCGTACGTGTGCGTGTGGATTGAGTACTCCTTTTTAAAAGTTAATTATATTTTTACGAAATCAAGGAAGGATTTAGGAAATAATTGTGAAAACTTCATGGTGAAGATAAAAAAATTGTGAAATATGTATATAAATAAATGAAAATACTGCCACTTCCAGGATGACCAAATTATTGTTAGGTTAACGAAAAATACCACCTGGACAACGAACCCCGGACCCATGAGACCACACGAGACTCATTAGATCAATGAGCCAGTAATTTACGTTATTCAAATATCAATCTACCTAGCCTTATCGCAACTATGTTGGGGTCGGCTTCCAGTCAAACCGCATGCAGCTGAATAACAGTATTTTACATGGAGCTACTAGTGGTACACAATACCTCTTGGTAAAACTGGTTGACAAAGTGTTGGGCACGACTACGACCATGAGAGTAGGCTTAGCAGTGTGTATTGAACATTTTGTATGGAGTGATTTATCTGGTAATCTGTGCCAACGGCAGGATGATCTATGCTAGACCATGCCGGGCGTGAGCCGTGCCGTGTACTAGTCGCAGGTGAGGTACGGTTCCAGAACTTTACGAACATTTTATATGAAAGAAGTTCATGCTACATCGTGCAGTATACGTGTCCCCAGTCTTTGTGCTAGAAATGGTGCAGACACGGACGCGGCACGCGCCCTACCAGTCTAGCATAAATCATCCCCTATGACCCCTATAGTGTTTTCAAAGGCACGGATGGGTTCAATATGTAATATATGGTCACCCACCCACTAACCAACCCCGGCAAGCATAGCCTTCGACCCATGTGGCTGTTAATATTTAGCCACGAGCCCCTCATTATTTTGTTCACAGAGAAGAAGTTTTACTTATAATAACTTCAATAAAGTTTTATTGTCTTTGCCGTCATAGAGACAAGAGTTAGCGACACATGTCACACTGACACTTCTGTTTTGAATAATATTTTAACTGAAATTAAACGAGCTTTAAATACAACCAATTCTTAAGGCGGCGACTGAGTTGCAAGGTTTGTTTGTAATGTATCATTCGAGGCGAGCTTGGTTACAATACGGTGATACACAAGACGCCATTAAATTTTCGTTTCTCATAATTCCTTTTCTATTTATAAAGGAATTCACGAAACAGCAGACAGTGGAGGATCCGGCGCTCGAATCGAGCGGCTCGGCTCGCTGCACTGAAACGCGTTACAAAAACTCGATACATTAGGTACAGTCAAATGTTGCAAGTCTGTCTCCGCCTTTAGATACAATCCTTCATATTGAGAAATTCAACACTCGGATGAGAAATTATCAGGACGCCCAGTATTCTTAAATAATTGTGTTTCTGCGTATCCGGACCTTTTCCCGGGATTTAGCTGTTTATCACGCCCTTCCTGCCTGTAAAGTACTCCGGGACCTGGATTTTGTACCCAGTCAACTGGAATATGGTTAAGTCACTGAATACTTGGTAATTATTATACTTTTATGTCTTCAGTTCTAAAGGGTTTTTACCCTGTTTTGTCTTCATTTTGGGCCAGGAATTCATGATATACCAATAAATTATAAATTCTTTACTGTTTGTAGCAGATTGTGAGTGCGGACCCTGCAGAATTAAATGCTTCCTCTTTTTACCTGTTTTTAAAAGAACCGTAACTGGTACCTTTAGTGCCATTAGGTACGGGCAAAGATTCCTAGTCCCCCAATTTAAGCCACTTTTATGGATTGATTGAATTTGGATTATCTATCTTCTTGTTTGTGGAAGAGGATAAAATAATTGTATTAAAAGCATCATTAAAAAAAAGGTCGTTCATTCATTATACAGTTACTAGCTTTAACCCGCAAAATTTCACCGATTTATAATTTTGTTTTTGATTTTTATTTCCTATTTTTTATGGCACCTCTTTAGGTCATGAGCTATCTGAATATCAAAATATATTTGGCCTAGTTCTTAAGGGGGAGACGTGAAAATTGATTCGCAGTTACAATGTATAATAGATTAATGTATAGACCTCTTTTTTTCATAGATGTAACGGCTCAACTGAATAAAAATGGACCCGTACAACATTCATTGCACCCGCCGAGTTTGGGTATTCATGCTATCAATGCTCATAATTCTGGACAGCTTTTTTCACGTTTTCGTTTACTACAATATACTGCAAAGTCCAAAAAGAAGGAGAATTTATGGTTTCAATGAGATTTGGAATCCTAGGAATGTGACTGTTTATTATAAATATCCTCTATTTAACGGGTCGGAAGCGTCTATGGGTAAGTAGGTATTGATAAATTACCTATCTGCTAGTGGAATCTAAAGCCGCGTCGAGACTACCTGGGCCCTTAGTCTACTAATTTATAAACGTCACAATGGTGTCATAATAGTTAGTTTTTGACAGTTTTTGTATGGCGAATCTGTGTCCCCATCATCTGCTTAGCCATTTCTCAACTATGTTGGGGTTGGCTTCCAGTCTAACCGGATGCAGCAAAGTACCAGTATTTTCCCCTAACCTAGTTACTACTGGGTATCACGATACCCTTTGGTGAGACTGGTTGTCAGACTTTCGGGCTTCTGCAGACCCGTAACAACTGTCAAAGATCTACAAATGACAGCCAGCGGACAGCAACGTCCTTTCCGTGGCACGGAGGGGTTTTGGTAAGTAAAGATCACACGGACCAACCGCGGCAAATGTAGCTTAACCTGATCGATCGACCCGTGCGGCTGTTAGTCACGAGCCCCTCAAGCTTACTTAGCCTTTTGTGCCGTGTAGGTGCCAAATTCAAATGTCAAGTCAAATGTGTGTTAATCCAGCGAGGTCATTGCGTCACCACGAAATTATTATGAGACTAGCGATCTATCACAGGACACTGCTCACTAAACAAATGCAGGGCGTGCATGGAGAAGGAGGGAACCGTCGCGCACGTGCTCTTCAAGTGCGCGGGCGTCACCCAGATCAGAACAAAAACCCTCGGGGCACCCTTATCTTTCACAGACGTTCTAAACAGACCAGGAGTTTTAATTAACTTCTGGACTGGTGGGCTGGTTTGAATAACCACCGATGGCCGCCATGGCCCACGCACAATGGTCCACTTTCAGGGACTAAGTGCGGAAACCAAACCCCTAACATAGAACATAATTGAGACTAGAGATTGGATTTTCAATACTCAATACTCACTCAATACTCAATACGTTTATTGCATTCCACATGTAGGTGGGTGGGTGTGGTTTCTATAGCCAACAAAGACGAACTTCCATAAAATCCACTTACCACAGCCACCGGTAGCTCAGCGACAATAGCAGTTCACATACGTTTTGTATGGATTCGGCAAACACGTGTGGCCGGTGGCGGCCACCCGCTACAACAGTACTCAAAACCGCAGCAAGAGGCGACAGCCACCTGTAGCTGTGGGCGGTGGCTCGTTTGCGCCAAGCCTTATCCCCCTATTTAACCACTTTTGGGGATGAATTTTCAAAAATCTTTCCTTATTGCTTCCCTTCATTATAAAACGAACTCTTGTGCAAAATTTACGAAGTTTAGGCCGTGCATTGTCTGGTAAATGAATACTAATGAATGAATTTATGATTTGAAGTACTAAATTATTTTATTTTCAGATTATAACATTAGGTATAACTCCTCATACTACTGGTTTACATCCATAAAACATCTGTTCAAGGATATTAGTAAGTGATTTTTTTTTTGCTTTCATTATTGCATACTTGTTTATTTATTATTAATGGCGTCTGTCTTTTAAAATACGAATTACGCTCTTGACGCTACGACACAGCCAGCGGTAAAATCAAATAATTGTGTGCGCCTCCTGTTTTTGAATTCAGTTAAGTAATATTATTTGTCGTTTTAGGCGCAGACGCAACGCCGAGGCGTCCAAGGAACATACCTATGTGCAAATTAAACACTTCTTTAGGTAAGATTGTTAATTGATTCAGGCATGACTTGGCGGAAATCCATTATAACATAAAATTGACGTAGATAATTATATTAAGCTACCTATTCCGCTTCACTATTCCTAAAGAGTCATAAAAAACCCTGAAAGAAATCGACACGTGTTTCACCTCACAATGAGGCATCCTCAGGATGACGATGGACTTGTCGCAAACCCGAATACGACGTGTTGCCACGCCGAGCGGCAGACGCAGTGAAACTCTGCGTCCGGCGATCGCAGCTCTCCTGAGGATGTGACAGAAAAAAATAATGGTTTATTTGACGCAGAAACACAAACAAAAGCAAAGCAAAGTGACTTACTAACATATAGTCTTAAACCGAAACGACAGGCTTTAACAGCCGCTTTATTTTATTTGATTAGAGCCAATATTTGTGAACAAGACTGAACCAGAACTTGATTGGATAGAGGAAGAGAATAATGACGTTGCCGTGGGAGGCTACTACGCGCCCGCAAACTGCAGGCCTATTAACCGAGTGGCTATTATAATTCCTTACCGGTAAGCATAAGCAATCAATCTGTCAATCTGTGCAGCCTTTTCCCGGGGCGTGTCTTCGTGGATGCCACTATCTGTACCAGCTTGAAGGGTACCTATTGATGTATTACCAGTGACATGAGATATTGTCTTTTAGCTAACAATACATCTGCGATCGAAATACATCGAATCGATTGTTTTATTAAAACAATTATATTTTAATTCCCAGAGATCGTCCAGCAAGTCTCCTTACCCTTCTTAGTTACCTTCACCCATTACTGAAGAAACAGCTTCTGGAGTACAGGATATTTGTCATTGAACAATATGGTAAGTTTTGTCTGTACGATGGGTACCTACTAGTGAAGTAGCTCGTCCGGGGATGTATAGTCGACCTCGTAATTGTATTGTCACCCTAAGGTTGAATGTCCCTTGCAGGTTATAAAACGTCAAGGTCTATTTTTTTTTGCTTTGAGAACAATGTGACACTTAGGCATGCTATCCCATCGCCGGCGATTGACGAAAAGCGAGTAGATCTCGGTTTTTTTTTTTTTTTTTTACAATAAAAAACAACCGTCTTCCAAAAAGACACTGCATAGTGAAAAATAAGAGGCATTCAAACAAGTCCGTTCATTCATTGTAGGATCAGTTACTATCTATAACCCATGAGCTTTCCGAATATCAAAAAATATTTGGCCTAGGCACCTTTTTAGGTCATGAGTTTTCCGAATATCAAAAATAAAGGCGTGAAAATTGATTCGTTTACATTTTAGATTCTGTTACATTGTATAATTGTAGTAGTGTTATCTGTGGTATAATTTAACGTGTAGGGAAGTTCAGCAGCATTGGCGCCTAGTCAGGTGGCCCCGGTTGTTTTACAGTTTGACACACAATCACAAAAAAAAACAATTCAGTTCCCCTCCATATATTACTTGATTATAATTGTATTCCTCTCTCTAACTAAAGGTTCAGAGAAGTTCAACAAAGGGACTCTGTACAACATCGCGTTTCTGGAGACTCAGCGGTTCGACACTTGGAACTGTCTGATCTTCCACGACGTGGACCTAGTCCCTGAGGACGAGAGGATATCGTACTCCTGTCCACAGTATCCGACACATATGGCATCTGTCAATGATTCTTGGACGAATAGGTAAGAGCCTGCACCTACTAGAAATCGGCACTCCAATTGCGCAATACACTGTTAATTAAAATCTGAAGGATTTTGAAGGAAATTGCTAGTCCATTGCTTCATATGTTTGAAAATTACGACTGCTCGACAAAGTAAGTGACGCAATTAATGTTGTTGAATTGTCAAAATGTTACGCAATTGCAATTGTCAGTGTGTTATGCAATTACACAGCTGATACAGTGTCAGTAGATATACCCAATATTAAATCACATATCGATGTCATTTCGTCATTTTCTCTTCCTTTATCAGTCAACATTATCATCGATTCCCTATTATTAGATATTTTATATTTTTCATATTCTTGTCTATTTCATTTTCAATCAATTTATTATTTTCAAAAATATTAGAATTACTTTAAATATATAAATTAATAATAATCCTAACTAATATTATAAATGGGAAAGTGTTTGTTTGTTTATTTGTTTGTTTGATACGCTTTCACGCTAAAACGGCTGTAGATTTGGATAAGATTTGGCACATGGATAAACCATGACCTGGATAAGGACATAGGATACTTTTTATCCTGATATGCCCACGGGATCGAAACTTATGCGGGTGAAACTGCGGGGCGCTATGTATACAGGGTGACTTTGAAAACATGCTTCAAAATTTAAGGGGGTGTTCTACTCATCAATATGAACAACTTTTACTATGGGACCAAATAACAATTCGCAACAAAAAAAAACGACCTTTCTGTACCATTGTGATTGGACCATTTTGTATAAGATTTTTGGCCCCCTAAAATTTTGTAGCATGTTTTCAAAGTCAGCCTGTAGTAGTAATTCTAACATTAAAAAAATTCGCAAAAATGCCCGCGACGCTTGAAGGTTTATACTTTCATGATCGTTGCTTTTGTTCTTTGTACGGTTGTTTTATTTTTATTTTTCAGTGATCTGCGCAGAACTAGTTTTGGCGGAGTAATTGCAATCACTCCTGAGCAGTATGAAGCTGTCAATGGTTACTCTAACTTGTTCTGGGATTGGGGCGTGGAAGACGATGATTTTTATGACAGGTGAGTGGCCTGATTCTGTTCGCACCTTTTAGGCTCTAGTAGCTAAGTGGGAATAATTTCAAACTGTACCTTAATAATTATAAACTATTGGTTGAAAGATTATGAAATGCTAATTAATTATAAAAATTATAGCATAAGCAGTTTTTTTAACCGAAAATCTGTGCCGCGTGTTGTGCACTTTAGAATTATATTTTTAATGTTAATGGTAAATAGATTATATTGGTTTGTTAATGATAAATATAATAAAGAATAAATCAATAAGAATAAATAATTAATAAGAATAAATCACTTATCGTGAAATAACGGAGTTTATAATACGTTTATATCGAAATAACGAAAGGGTGATAACCGTTATTTGTCTAATGAAATAAATAGAGTATCTATAGTTTTCTTAAATATAAGTTTCTGTCGCTGATTTTTAGAACCCAAGCAATATTCTATAAACTATTCGAACATGTTTTTATGTATAAACAACTTGATTAGTTAAAAAAGTTTTTATTTTTCACTTTTTAGTTGTGGTACCTACCTACCCCCTACTTATTCGAATATCACGACCTGCTATGTAAATAACAGTGACAGGAATATGTTAAAACATCGTCCACATAGGCTAAGTGGGAAAATACGTATTATTGAAGCTAAAGCTAAAAGTTCTCAAGCAAAGTTCTTAAAATTTATATGAGACCACCTCGAGAGTGAGAGTTTGACCGCCATTTCAAACATAAAAAATATTTTCAAAATCCGTCCACAATTGACGAAAATATCGACAGACATACACAAAAAAAAAAAAAAAAACGCTACGAACATTATAACCTCCTCATTTTTGGAAGTCGGACTAAAATTATTCATAATTTTGTTATTTTTATTACTTAATTAATTAAGTAGTTTATAAGTTGTTATGTACGTATATTTTGCATAATTAACATTCGTATAAGCAATCATAATATCACGCCTATATTCTCCAAAGGGTTAGGCACGTAGTACACCCACATTTCGCCAGTACCAGTAAGTACGTACCATGTAATAAGGGACGAGCCTATTACCATCAACCGGGCACAAATCCAGATTCTGAGCTGCTACTGAGAAATTTTAGATGGAAAAATCCAATAACTTTTTCATCTAACAGTAGTCCATCGAGATAGTTTTTGTATTTAGAACCTTATTTCGACGTAAGTAAAGTTCGTGTAGTTCGAGTTATGTTAACGAGGCAAAAGATGTATGTATGGATCGTAGCAGGTGCATTCTGTAGTTTCTGCCTATCCCTATGGGAAAAAGGCGTGAGTTTAAGTATGTGCATGTGTCATGTTCTTAATATACGAAATTGACAACTTAGACTCGGGTTTAAAATCAGTTTTAGTATTTAGAACATGAACTTTGTCGGAATAAAGTTCGAAATTCAAAAAAATGTCTTGATGTTTTAAACCGAGTTCTAAAGGTAAACCTTGTTTTGTGATAACGCCGATATAGTTTATAAATGTCAAAGAAAATAATACCATATTTGCTTTTTGCTTACAGACTCAAATCGAACAACTACACTATCGCAAAATACAACAGTTCCATCGCACGATACGCAGTACTGTCTCACCCTAGTAACGAAGGCGACAAAAACCGGTACAAACTAATTACTATCACTACATTCTAGAATCTATAATCTTTCCAACCATGAGCCATGTATTTAACCTTTGACAGCTAAAGTAGTGATGTCCAAATATAATTTCTGACTCGATTTCTAAAAACTGTCGATTTTATTTACAAAGAAGTTTTAATCGACTTAACTTTACGGTTATAATCACGTCCGTCACGACAAAATAATTATTAATAGTGAACTGAGCCCCACCTACAGGCACCGCTCAATAATAATAACTACCGGGCACAAATCCAGACTCCGGGCTGTACTGAGATACCCCTGAAGGAAAAACCCAATAACACTTTGTTCAACATGAGAATGGTATCCAGGACCAGCACCCTAATTGCGAAATACACGATCAATAACAATCTGAATCGTTTTGAATCATTTTGCTAATCCATCGCTTCATAAGTTCGGAAAAAATGTGCTCAACAACGTAAGTAACGCAATGAATGTTGTAGAACTGTCAAAATGACACAGATTAGTCTTAATCGTTTACGAAAAATGTGTTACGCAATTAGATAGCTGTTCTGCATGCTCAGCAGTAGCGCTTGCGGCCACTAAACCAACAAAGCAGACAATATTAATTATTCTCAATGTTAGTACCTACCTAAAACCATTTTTTTTTTCAGAACCTTGCTCCTCACTGGCTCCAGAATGCGTTTCCGAAGAGATGAACTTACAAGCACTAAATACAACCTTGTCAACGTTACTCAAGAAAAACTATACACGCACATATTAGCTGACGTTAACCCTATGAACATGCCTCTAGACCCGAAGAGTCTGATGCATCGTCTCTTTTATTTCAATGGAAAACCATTTTATGGCCACGAGGAATTCAAATCACGATAGAATCTTTACAATTTGTGAATGTAAAATTCAGTGTCAATGTTATTGCAAGTATTTCAATGTTTTGTAATAAAAAAAATTGAAAAGCGGCTTTATTTTATTGATTCTACTACTATAATGGTACCTACAGTTCGATTCAAACTTAATGGCGACTCGGAACATGAGGCGAGTCGCTGCGCAGTAACAATTTCATGTGTCAGCAGGGGTGAGGGGTGAGGTACTGCGTAGCGAGTAGCTAACTTCCGAGCCGCCATTAAGTTTGAATCGAACTGTAGGTTAGGCTTCTCTTTTTGTTTTAAGTTTCTTTTATTCGGCATCTTTCGCTCAAAGCGTAACGTCAGAACACAAAATGAATCAAAAGTGAAAAAAATATTTTGTGAAGGAATCCAAGGATGTTGGATTTTGTGACTGTAAATTTGTTGGAGTCGTGTGATCGTGAAATAAAAAAATAAAAACTTTTTACAAAAAAAACCATCCGCCTTCCAAAAAAAACACTACAAAGTGAAAAATTACTTTATTTTCTGAAGTCGGTGTCACTCGGTGTCTTTGGTTTTGAATTTTCGTTTATTGCGTTTTTATTTTTCACTTTTTAGTTGTTGTACCTACCCCTACAAATTCAAATATGCTATGCTATCCTGTGCTATGTAAATAACAGTGACAGGAATATGTTAAAACATCGTCCACATAGACTAAGAGGAAAAAATACGTATTATTGAAGCTAACTCAAAAAGTACTCAAGCAAAGATAATCAAATTTATAAGGGACCACCTCGAGAGCATACCCTTTCAAATTTTCTGAATCCCTCCACAATTGACGAAAATATCGACGGACATACACAAAAAAAAACATACATACGCTACGAACATAATTATATAACCTCCTCCTTTTTGGAAGTCGGTTAAAAATGAATATTCACTTGAGTGAACTATTTACTGGACTGAAGCGTCTGTTACCAGTATTTACCCTTCCTACTTTTTCTCGCAGATAGGTGCTACTACCTTATACCTGCTTGAGGAGCAGTAGTCGCCCAGTCGTAACGGCCGTGACTTGTTGGAACCCTCACAAACGCTTTACTTTGTGTAAATAATTTCATCACCACTCTCAAAACGGTGAAGGAAAACATTGTGAGGAAACCCACATGTCCTAGAACCTACAATTCGAAGACGTGTCATGTACCAACCCGCACTGGGCCCGCGTGGTTGCTTACGGCCACTCCCTCTCACCGAGAGGAGGCTTGAGTCCTAGCAGTGGGCACATTATATGCTGATTATGTTATATCTCATAATCATTCTCCTGCCCTTATCCCAATTTATTTGGGGTCGGCGCAACATGTCTTTTTCTTCCATACTTCTCTATTAGTCGTCATCTCGGTAGCCACCAGAAAGAGGGTGGCCATAACATCTTTCACACAGTCCATTCATCGTTTCTTTGGTCTTCCCCTAGTCTTATAGCCATATTCATAGTCTTAAAGCGTATTATGCTTGCTATACCTGCTTGAGAAAATGTTGGTATAATTGTTAGAAAGAGGAAGAACCATCTTATTCTTTTCGAATGGATGACACAACATTAGACTTGTTTAGTAGTGAGTAGTCACGGACTAGTAGTAGACGTGGCGAGCAATCGTGGTCTTCTATCGATGAATATTCAATTACGAGAATAACGTAAACGCACCTAATAACGACCCCTTAAAATCTGCGCTCATTACCGCCCTATTCAGAAAACTATCATTTTTATGTCATGTATTAAAGCTACACAATTGGTTGCTTTAAAAAAATGTAGATGTATTTGTATTGCAAATGTTCATCTCTTGTTTGTGTGCGTAACTCGACTATTTAAATAATAATTGCTCAATTCGTCCGTGGACGCCGACCTTAGTGCATTTTCCATAGTGTGGCATTCCCAATGGCGTAAGCACTCTTGTTTCTTTTTTAGCAGAAGATTATATCGTCAAGCATTTTAATGTAACTTCTAGTTCTTTTGATGCATTTTTGATACTTTCAGGAACACAAGTAATGATTCATTTTGATGAGATACTATTTTATTTTGCTTAAAATTCAATATTAAAAATAGGCGGTAATAGGAACAAAAATCTCAATTTTATTCCTATTACCGACCCATGTCGCTGATGAGTACTTGTCGTATCTTTTGTGTGCCATGATTTTTGTTAAAATGCATAAGTAAATAGGCAGGAGGCTATACTAACTCAGTTCCTTAGTATGTTAACTTATATTTGAGCTATTAACGTCATAATTATATTCAAGAGCTTTAGTAGCCGTATACACTAACTTTGTTCTTATGTAAATATTTTGATGAATAAAGGAGGTATATTTTTAAATAGTGTATTTTTATAGCTGAAATATCATTATAATTAATTTTTTTTAGCAGCCGCACCACTTAAAATCATATACATGTACAAAAATCACATATACTTACACAATTCATACACATTCCTTTGGGTCGGTAATAGGTTATACGATTTCCTTTAAGAAAACCTATTATCGATCTACTTGTACATTTACGACGGACCCTACGTGTTTTTTTATTTGGTATTTATTTTCAAGTAAATATAAAGTTATTTAATAGACATTATAGTATTCCATCATAAACATGCACATTTAAAATAACATAAGCTTTATTATATTATAGTAATAAATGTGGAAGTCATATGGTAATTTTAATTACTATTTGCTATCCGTTTATAGTATATCCTAGACTTAGTAAATAAATTTTGTTTCAGAAACATGGATCGACTTGACCTGACTAGGTACTAAACTTAAGAGGCGGTTTACAGTCAAATGCCTTTTTTACTGTTTTAATAGACCACATTTTGTATTTTTATTCAATTTACGAGTTCTGATATTTTATATGACTAAGTATGTTACATTTTTACTAAGATTCTATAATGCCATTAACTCTTGTATAATACCAAATGCCCCCATTGGTTATATATTATAGTACCTAGTTATAATCAATGCTGGCCTTTGGTAATTTGTTATTCATAATTCGTATAAATATGATATTTTTATTGATTTAACGGTTGAGAATATACTTTTATAAGTATACATATAATTGTTAAGTGTTGATAGCGTTCTGTACTGTGTTGGAGCATTTATATAAACAGTTCAATACACACGAGCACTTTTATTTAACTTTAACGGTTCCATTTATTTAGTGGTCGGTATTAGGTCTCACATAAACGGTATTAGGCACACACCCGATATTTTGAGTCGGAAATAGGGACATGACCCTTTTTCCTTTTATTAATTTTTTTATGTTTTAAGTAAGTCTTTGATTATCAGTTCTTATACATAACTAAAAAAATCGATAATTTCAGAACTTGAAAAAATATTTTTATTGAAGCCACATATTAAGAATGTGCTTATTTTTTGGATATCAATCTGAACTCCGCTTAAACTGGCGGTAATGGGTGCGTTTACGTTAGTAGGTATAGCACCAATACTAATTTGTGCAACCGAATCAATCTGCCTAGCCTTTTCCCAAATACGTAGGAAACGGCTTACAGTCTTACCTGATGCAGCTGAATGCCAGTATTTTACATGGAGCTATTTGACCTATACAATACTGGGTAACACGCTACTCCTTGGTAAGACTGGTTGTCAGACTTTTGGGCATCTGACTGCCCGTAACGACTGTCAAAGATTGACGAATGACAGCGAGTTATTCCGTTGCGCGTTGGCCTAGTTGTAAACTGAATTTATAAACTAAGAGCGGATTTTCGGACATACGTTTCCAATTATCCGCCTTATGGTGAATTTTTTGGGGTGGATAACCCATGACAGCCAGGACCAACGGCGTACCGTGCTTTCAAAGGCACAGAGGGGTCTCGAACTCTCGATATGTAGGTACTGGACGGTTACCCATCCACGAACCGACCCCGGCAAGCGTAGCTTAACGTTATTACTTAGCCATGAGCCCTTGGAACCCACTAATTTGTACAAACCAAATTGCAATTAATCTATAAATCTCACAAGACAAGCTGGCTCTTCCACGAAGAAAAATAATATTTAAGAGTATAAAAAATATATGTATTGTTTCAATTTGTAAGACAAATAAAGAAAAATAAAAATAAACATGTGCATACCTACTTCTCTTTTATGTTCACTATCATACGAAAACTTTCATAATTTCTTCTAAAATATTCAGAGCAGTGAATTTTTTCACCCTGTGCAACAGCAAGCATATCTTCGGATCTGTAACGAATTTACAAACGTAAATGTCGCCTTGATCCGTATCAACTTCTAAACGTTTCAACACATCTTTTAATTCATCTGCATATGGCGTCTTCTTCTCTTCCGGAATCATCACAAAATGCCAAGGCAAGCAAATCTTTAAAACATTCCATATAACTGACTGACTAACAGCATATGCTAAGTCAAGGTCCTCCTCGGGCTCAACTTTAGGTTCTTCTTCAATTTCAATTTTTTCCAATGGTTTTTCTTCAGGTTCAACGACATCTTCACATGGTGGACAAATAAACGTACTCTTCACATTAGTCTCAGACTGAGCCAGTTTACTTTTAGAAGTCGCGCTCTTCTGCGTTTTAGGCAAACGTGCGCTTTGTGTAGTCTCGATTTTTCTCGTGCTTTGCCCTTTACCTTTTCCTTTTTTACCTCCTCCTTTCTTATCTTCTGGCGGAGGAACGTATTTTAATTCAATAAGGCTAGTTCCTTCACAATACTCTATAACTTTCTCTAACATAGTATCAATAAATTCTTTTGTGCATTTATTGGCACAAGCTAAGCATTCATCTCTGTAATGTTTGAGTTTAATTAATTTTAGAACTACTTCCTGACACTCCTCTACGTCAAAGCAAGTCTTTTTACCAACAGCCATAGATAGCGCTGTTGCGAAACCTTCAATAGGATCAGGATTTTTACAAAAAGCTAACAAAAACGCAGAGTAATTCATCATATTTTCCTCCGTTTCAAATAATTCGAACAAGAAATGTTTTATCAAATTCTTTCTTAGCTCTGCATGTTTATCTTCTGGATCGAAATCTTTTTCAAACCAAAGCTCTTCCGCGATAAAAACATCCCTTTCTATCAACTCTGTGGACTCGAGATCACTGCATCGAAACCTTTTGCGAATGTCTAATAACTCATCCACTTGGGGATATTGAATATTCAAACTATAAATAAGAAAATCTCTCCAATCGACGTATACCGTATCGCCAAACAACACATATACTAATTTGGGTACTTTTTCAGGATTTATACTCATCCAAGCTTCCGGGAATAGAGGCCCACTACAAGTTTCTTTCCCAAAGAAAAAGAAATCTTGAAGAAGGTATATGAAAGCCTGTGTCAGAATGATTCCCGTAGGCGCAACAATCTTAAACTGAGTCCGCAGAGTAGCTAGTTGGCTAATTTTGAACTCCATACACCCGACTTCCTCAATTATTGGTCCCGTATCAGCTGGTGGCTCTTGTGGAGCAAATTGTAAAAGATTAGGATCAATCATAAATGTATCATGTTCAAGTACAAGCGTTTCTGGAATTCTTCGACCATCTTCAACTGCCATTTGTAAATATTTACAAAGTCTATCAACAGATTTAATCTCGTTGATATAGTAAGTGTCAATATCGTATTGTATTTCCATAAACGCTCTATAAATGTGGTCATTAAATAATTTCATATCACGGTAACATTTGTATTGTAGAGCTAGCATTCGAAGGCAAGCTCTAAACATTTCTCCATTGATCCCCATTGTCCATTCTTCAATACATTTCAACGCGTTCTCTTTAAATACTTCTTCAAGATTAATCGAACTTTCAGAAATATTTTCATCCTTCTTTTTTACGGATGGTTGAATTCTAGCTACTTCACCGTATTCTTTTGCTATCAAGGATCTATACGAGTCATTCGTTTCTTTAATAGTTTTTATAGCAAATTTAACATTATTCTCAATCACTAAATTAAAAGGATTATTATCGAAGTTAATTGCAATATTCTTAAGTTGCAATTCTTGAAATGCTGATTTCAATTGTCTATAAGCCTTGTCTTCGCCTCCTCTTTTACTCCCAGATGTGTCATCAGATTCCCTGTATATTTTATTCAATTCCTTAAATGATACTTTTTCCGTTGGTGGCATATGTTTGATCATAGCAAAATAAAAATCATGGAGTGCGTGAAATGTCAAAATAGATCTGAAATAAGTAAAATTCCATAATTAAAAAAATGTGTTATATAAAATCACGCGTGTTTTCCCCAAAGATGTACATACACATATTTCGCCAGTAATATAGTATGTTCTATTCTTAGTATAAAATAAATTTTGAACATGCTTTACCTGTTTAGTTCTGTTTGCATGCATGATATATAGGTATTCACTAGGGTTAATAGCTCTTCCATAGCAAAATTATCACATATTAGTTGATGTCTTTTTTGCTCAGCGTGTAATTTTCTCTCATCGCAAATATGATACAACCGATCTTGCAACTGTTTAACCCGGCAGTGCCATTCATTTTTTGCCAAGTTAATGTCTCGCCAATCATTTTCAAAGTCATTGTACTCTTTTTGAAAAGAACACACAAGATCTTGTTTATAAGAAGGTAAAGTAATTATTTGTTCCATTTTATCCTTAATGAATCTTGCGTATGGAATCAAACAGTTCAGCTGCAACCTCTTTGCAAAGAACAATTCCTTCATGTCTTTAATGTAAACTTTTTCAATTGCCTGCCAACAAGTTGCCAATGCTACTCCGATTATCTCAGGAATAGCAAGCTCGCCATACTCCCAATCTTCTTCGCCGGCTAATAAGTTAAGTTCTTCAATACTTATCGATTTGCTCTCAGTATCTTCCCCAGCTAGCTCCTCTGTTATAGGTACAACATCATCAGGAAACTCATCCATGGAAGGCTCTTTCACTATCGTCAGCGAAGAGCTTTTACTAATTTTTGAACCTTGGCGCAATTTGTCTTTTGATTTGCCATTCATTACTTCTTGTTTAACTAATTTAGATTTTAATCTTTTATCGTCAGATGACGGGAATTCGAGATTACTCAGAACGTTTTCACCAAACAGTGCATTTGCTGATTGTACTGGCATTAAGAAATCACCAATGATATATTTACAAACTTGGGCCAAAAATTCTTTATCTATGACTTCGTAGTACATGCTATAATTGAGACCTAGCACAGCGTAAAATCGGTCAATCAACTCAGAATTTTCATCTGTTAAATCCCATATGACAAGTTCTTGCAGAATATCTTCAGTCTCTCTAAGATGAAGATAACTTGTGAAATAACTCTCAAAGGGTTTTTGAGCTTTGTTCTTATGGGGATCGTTTACAAGTTTAGATACTCTCACTTCTTTATAAGGATCTATTTCTTTTTTACGATGCTTTGCGATGCACTCTTCGAGATAAATATCGTCCCTATCTTCTAGTAGCTGATCTTCATTTGGTGGCGTACAGCCAGAGAAAGTCTCTTCCAAAATTTGCGCTTCTCTATAGGTATTTGGGTAATTAATAATGACAAACCCATTAATGTCATCTTGGTCCTTAAGGTATTCAACTATCATTGCTGCTAAGAGATGATCTGTTAACGAGTCACCTATACCTAGAGATTCATAGACATATCTACCAAGATTAGCAGAATCAGACAATTTAATTTCTTCTTCTGGTAATGTTTTTGGTGTTTGTGTTTGTTTGGTATTTGCCGGAATTACTCCTAGCATAGCACTGACGGCTAAATCACTAATTTTGCTCGTAGCTTCGTCATCCAATTTCATTAATCTGATTAACTCCTTATCTTCTTCCTCGGGAGCAGCCACCATAAACTTATCAAACGACAGATCAATATCCACACAACCTAACATTTCAGATTTAAATTTTCTTAGACAAAAATTTATGGAGGTTTCAAGGCGAACAACGTGTATTTTTCGCAATTTGAGCAGAATTTGCATTGGAACAGTTATGGATCTGTCTGGGAGGCCACGTATTAAAGCTTTTGCTGAATATGCTGGCAATTCAGCAGGTGGTAAAGGTGGTGGATACGGATATTTAATTCCAAGCAAAGTGTAAACCAAATGACCTAATATGCGTGTCCCCAAATATTCATATTTTCTTTCTTCAGACTCAGGGTCATAGTTAGGTAGTAATAAATCCAAAGTCCATGGATAAGAATAATTATGATATTCTTTAAATTCATTATCATTTTGAGCATCTTGTCGATCTAATTCGAGCCTTATAATTTCCTCTTCTGAGGGAGTAGATTCCTCTTCGGAGCGATCTTTCAAAATGTCTTCTGTAGGTTCCAAAATATCAAATATTGCCTGTTGTTTATAATATAAAATTTTCCATTCGTGAATGAAATGATCAGGAATCTCATCTCCTATCAATTTCTTAAAGTATGCATATTTCGTTGCGTAGTCCACTATTGATAACATCGTATCATAACAAATTTCATAATATTGCAGACGTTTTCTCCTCATTTTTTCAGCATATAATCTCTTGTGAAGCAAGATTTGTCTCTCTTTTTCAAAATCAATTTCTTCTTTTTCCGTATGTACTTGTTCTCTGACATTATCAAGAAACTGATCGAACTGCTGGCCTCTTTGTTCTGCAAACTCTTTTTCGGCTTGAACTCTATTCTTGACTAAATTCCGCGCTTGTTGTTTTGTCTCCATTATTTGTGTGCACATTTGCTTTTCAAATTGAGATAGTTTCATTACTTTCTTAGCAAGTTCCGTGTCCAGCTTAGTTTCTTCCTCAGCGATAGAAAGATCCCACATGGAACCACTTATGACATGTCTAAGTTCATTTTGGAACTCTTCGGAATCCGTTTTCTTACGCATTCTGGTATGAAGATTATCCATGTATCCTTTAGTCCATTCGGAGTCGGAAATTGAAGATCTTTGATCTATAGCATTTTGTTCTAAAGCAACAAGCTCATCATAAGTGTAATTTTTAAATTTACAAGGATACCTTAAAGCGAATTGTTCCATATCTTTTCGATCTCTGTTTGTTGGTTTTGATGGCAGTGTAGCCTTAAAACACATCGGAGTATTTGCTTCATTTATGTTTTTAAGAATTTTTGAGTATCTATGTCGTATGTAGTCATATGTATCTTTAACTTGTTCGGCTTTCTTCTGTTGCCATTCTATAAAATGCTTCTCATTTAGTAGAGGTTTCGAGAGATTATCAACGATTGATTCTTGTTCTTCAGGAATATTTTCTACTTTAAACCTGTGTCCGATTTTCTCTATTAAACATGAAACCATTTTCCTTTCTTTTTTTATAAAGTTTGTGCGATCCCTTTTGTCTAAATGAAGGAACATTTTATAGAATAGACGAAGTATCGCAGAACCTTTGCCATCCATTATGTTTTCAAGATCAGAAGCATTTAAATGCACGTCTACGTCTGCTAACCATTCTGATAAATACTTCCAATTGTTTTTAATATCTTCATGTGCAAAACTAGCCTTCATCAAAAAATGTTTTTCTTCATTGATAACGTTGTAGCTGTTGAGTACGTCAGCAATCACATAACCATTTTTCATCATTTGTCCGAACTCGTCGGCTTCCCATGATATTGGACGTTGCAATCTTTCCGTTAGCCACTCCTTCAATATTTCAGCCATATTATAATTTGTTAGTACCTACATACTATTGAATATTTTCGTAAATAGTTGACTTGATGCCGCCTCGGTGCACAGTTTGACGTAAGTTTGACTGACAACAACAGCGAGAATTCTCTAAATAAATTATGAAAAAACAAAAATAAGACAGGCAATTTATTTTATTTTTTTCGTCCGAATAATCGTAATCTTCTATCTTTTTTATTAACTGGCAACCCATTCTCTATGCTTGTCATTCCTTATTATGACTTTTTTGTGATGTTTATTTTCACTGTTTTCTATGTATATTTCTTGAATTCTTCCTAGATCTAATCCAGGATGAAATGTAATGAATTCGACAAAAGTGTATGTACCATCAGGAGATTTTCATAATAGGTAAGACGACAGATCGCGTTATACTATTTGTCGCGTTGTTCACAGAAATCTCGCCACATGAACCTGGAGAATTTGGATAAAGCCTTGAAGGACTTGGGCATGCTGAGTGCAATAACCGAAGCGCGGCGCGACTATTTACGGGAGTCGAAGTCAAACTACAGCGTGATGCGTCTCAACACGCGATACGTGTCTAACGTGACCGTGGGATATTGTATGAAGAGAGCAACTAACAAAAACAGACTCTGCCCTTACGTATTGCCAATTAGACACAGAACTAAGAGTGAAAACTCGGATGCGATCGGTAGTGACGTGAGCGATAGCGGGTGCGAGTTCAAAAACAGTTTGTTAGAGCCATCCACGAGCGGGTACAACCACGAGTGCGCGAAGAGTCCGGCGAAGCGTTGCCAGTCGCTGGAGAACCTCGCGCTGGTGGCGGACGCGCCGCCGCGCCCCGAGCCCTCGCCCGACATGGACTGCGTGTCCACGCGCATCCAGAAGCTACAAGTTGATGAATGACACCCAGTCAAGCCCTCGCATACAACCACCTCAAAATCTAGTGTGATGACCTTCGAATCATATTTACTCTAAGTCGAGTGGCGGAGGTTAGAAATATAGAAGTAGTATTGAAGTGATCTAATGAATGTTGAATAATGTATTTTTCAGTGTATTTATACTGATGCATGGATTTAAGTGTAGAAGCTGATTCTAAATGTTCCTAGCTCCTCGGTGTACTTGGGTTAATTTTGCATGTGTTATCCACCCCAATGATAATGATAGTGCAGGTACTTTCATTAAAATTTAAGCGAATTGCTCAAAAAAAATGTTTGGAATTGGTACAAATATTGGATACATGTGTTGTGTATCTGAACTAGACAATTGTTTTGATAAAGTTGATTGATATGTTAGTAAACTGTGAGTTTTAATGATTTTTATGGTTACCCTAAAGTTAGCTCCACAGTGTTTGTTGAGAACAAATTAATTTTGTTTTGGTCTAAGTCACATACGCACTTCCTATTTATATAATCTCTTGTAGTTCTTTCGAGTATTAATTTAACAAATATTCCATATTTTAAATGAGCATTACATATTATATTACAAAACATAGTAAAACTTGTCCAAATAAAAATAAGACTGTATGAAGATCTCATTGCATCCACAAAAATTAATATCCTATTCAATTGTCTTAACAACACAAACATTTATTTATTTGTCATCCATGCTTTTGTGACTTAGAAATAGATACTTATGTTTGTTAACATATTTTGTTATTTTGTTCTTAATAATTTAATAACACAAATATTTGAAATAAATATTGCTTTGATTAATTCTTATTATTGTTTCATTATACTTATTTACAGGTTCAATAATAATTATTATATTTGAGCTGTTTTGTCCCCATACTGCCAGCTAATAAAGTCATTGGCAAAAAAACTTTTACATTATACTGCTTTTTAGGATTTCATGATCTTATAGTACATTACTGTCGCGGCTTGCAACAAGGGCATTGATGGATGATCGTGAAAATGTGGGCTAAGGCGAAGCGGAATCACATCCATGAGCCTATCAATACCTGGTTGCGGCTTCCGCTTTTGTAGTACTTTTATAATTATTATTATATAATTATGACAAAATCATTGCCGAAGAACAATCATTTTTCACGCGCCGTAATGTTTCTTCTTTCCTGACAGCTCTATTTGCAAGCCAAATCGAAATTTAAATAAAATCTTTGATTAGTTACCTCCTTGGTTGCCATGTGTTGAAGTAAATAGTTCGTTCCATTTATGAATAACATGGCAGATTGAGTTTTCATAGTAATCTAATCGGCGCTAAACACGACTTTTATGGATTTTACAACGACATTGCCGGCCGGGCGCTCACATTTATTCGACCCGTACAGCATTTCCAAGCGTCTTTAAGTTTTTTTTTAAATCTTTTCAGTGTTTAATAATATTAATACTTTTGGAGTGAAGTTTTAACCAACGTTCAATGCTAACGTTACCATTGAAGTAGTGTTTTTCCAAGAGGGCATGATACGCCCGTGTTCATTCGCGGTGAGGGCGTTCAATCACTTTCAATCTATGTTCAAGATAGATCTATGTTTCCAACGGTAAACGGCCACAAATGCAGCATTGTTTCTTTGCCAAACTGAGAGCACGATCATTAATTGTCACCACATCGATGTCCACTATCGACAGAATGATCGCAAATGAAGCGGAAGGTACCAGTGGTAGGGACAACCATTACCTTGTTTTTATAACTTAGCCAACATTTTTATACAATACTAGCTACCCGCCCCGGTTTCGCACTTTTAACACTAAGTACTTATCAACGGTGTACCTAGCTACCCTACCTACCTATCTACATACTATACATACGTACTTACCTAACTACCTACCTACCTATCCTACCTACAGCAATATTTCCATATTTTCTCACCATTTAAACATTCCTTGGTCTTCCACAAATATTAGTCAAATCGGTCAAGCCGTTCTCGAGTTTTAGCGAGACTAACGAACAGAAATTCAGTTTTATTAGATATAGAAGATCGTACCTACGTCCTGTCCACACACTTCGTCTGGCAAAGATTTAACTGCGAAGGTAAAAATGAGTGTATGATCAGGCGATTAGATAACTACAACAACATTCGCCCCGACCAATCAGCGCTAGGCTGTGATGTAAGTACCTAGTTGATGATTGTCGCTATATGCCGACCGCTAACTGAGACTTGAGACCGTTCCTGAGATATCAGCGCGCTGCGGGAGGGGTGTAGTGTCGTGATGCGAGAACTCAGTGATTCATAAACTTCTGACAACTGTCACCCCTCCCGCAACGCGCTGCTACCTCAGGCAATGTTTCAGTTAAGCGGTCGGCCTATAGATGGCGGCACGCAGGTAGTGATGTGCCAGTCGATTCGAGTTATAGTAGGCCGCAGCACCAACTCGGCAAGGGGTAATTTGAGGTAATGACGTAAGTATTCTAATATTGATATGGCTATTCGAGTCAGTCGATTCGCAACTCGAGTTGTCTTTCTTTCTTTGCAGAGGCGCGCAGGGTCAGCTCGCCAACTAATAAAATGTCAAGAGTCAAAATAAATTTTACCGCGGTTTTTCACTCACAATTCCGATCTTGACCGATCCCGAACAAGTAACGCAACTTACGTAACGCGCATGCTATTGCTATTTCCTCAACTCAATGCGAGTTGAGTGAGATGTGAATCATGCAAGAGAGCGCGTGCGACCCGACGACGTGAGCGTTGAGCGAGCCGAGTACCGACACCGAGCAGTAGATCACAACCGTTTGATCGACCGAGTTGACTCGAGTTGGTAAAACTGGACCGAGTTGACTCGATTAGGTACGATTTCGGCTCGCAAATCGTTACTACAACACGCGTGAATTCTTCCACAGGTGAATGACGCTATGTCAGCTACAACTTCAATAAAAATACATAAAATTATAACTTAAAATTCATTTATTCGTAGCCATTGAGTATGTAACACTTAAGATAAATAACAAAAGATTGTATATAATAATTCATGTGACTGATTGCAGGGTAAGGACAAAGCGGCTGTGATCAAATGATCTATTCTATTATTTGATCACAGGGCTTTTACTTTTAATTGCTTCATTTTTGGTGTTTTCCGTTTCTGTTGACGTTTTTGCTCTTTTAGTTCCCAACGGCGCTGCTTCTCGGGGTCGTCCTCCTGGAATACATAAAAACGTGGTTAACGTTGATTGATATTCAAGTTTGTTTTGTAAATTTCGTGACAATATTGTACTGTCACTGTCAAGAAGTGCATTATTTTCAATTTAATCTCTACCTGATTTTTTGGGGTGATATAGGCGCTATGACTGTGATATTTCATACAATTCACAAGAAAGAGCAAAATCCGAAATTATAAACAGTACGCTGTATGCAGTTTACTGTTCATAATAATTGACTAAGAACTTAAAAAAAAACAAAAAAATGCAATTTTTTACCTACCTTAGTAGGCCTTTGGTCAGGCAGAAGTGTCTAATAACAATTATAATGTAATAGTTACCGCGAGTATGCGTTCCTTCTCCTGCTTGCGCTTCTCCTCGCGCCGCGCCGCGGCTTGCTCCTGTCGCGCCGCGTGCGCACCTCGCAGCCACGCCTCCGCTACCTTCTGTCGCCGCTTCTCGCATTTAGCTAGAGCCTGCAACGTAACATTTTATTATTATGAGTAATAGGGTTGCTTAGGATTCCTCTTCGTACAAGAAAAGAGAGACCTGTGCCCACAAGTGGGTGCAGTTGGGCTGTGGGTGATGATCACCAACAGTGCCCTGTCAACATTATTCGAGCACCAGAATATACTTGTAGCAGTGTAGTCTCAATCTTAACAAAGTTTCAATTCAGTCGGAATTGTTCTCAAAAGTTGTAAAGCTATGTTAAGAGCCCACCCAACCTCAGGTTTTTATCTCGCTCGCACCATACTACTCGCGGACTGAGTGCGAGCGAGACGGACGCGGCAACAAATCGGCAAAAGTGTAGGTAATTGCTTTTTACGGCGAAAATAATGGTAATTTCAAAAAAATTAAAAACATAGTCGCTGCTTTATAGTTAGTTCAGTTAGTGTGCCAAGTTTCATGATCTAATTTGAAGTATTTTTTTAATAGCAGCGGTTTATTGTTCGGTTTGGAGGTAACTTTGGTTTTTTTTCTATAGAGATTTTTTTATGAAATCGTGTTATCGACTAACATAATCGCTAACATTAATCCTCAACTTTAACATATATTTATTTCAAAATTAATGCTGCAATAGTTTCGACATAACGGCGGATCTTGCTAAGCAATTTGACGACATATAGGCCCAAGTTTCAAGATAAAAACAAACGGAACAAAAAAAAAATGGACTCACCTCCTTGCTAAGCCTGAGTCTCTTGATCTTGTCCATGAGATGGAACACAAGCTGCAGTAAGGGCCGCACCTCGTCCCCGCCGCCGTCGGCTCCGAGCGCCAAGCTGATCAGCATCACCTTCTCCGTGTCAGGCGGCTTGGTTACTGCTGACTCCCTGTGGGTGAACAGGCGTTAATATATGATGGTAAAAATTTGTGGCTTTAAAAGCGAGATTATTTTTGACAACTGTGTAGGGAATTGAGAAGAGACTATGAATAACGTTGTCAAGGGATTTTTGAGCCCGCTTAGGCAAAAACTAAAACTTTTTTTTTAAATGGCGCTTCGTACTTATGGCCTAATGAATTGGATAAAGTGGAATAAAGAATGGGCGGTTCGCGCGCTAATTTAAGTATTTCTTTCGTATTATTAAACTACGCATCAGACCTGATGTCACACAAATCCTGCATTGGGCAATTAGAGTTTACCGCGCGATCAACATACATAAGACTTCCCGACAACAATCGTTGGGCAGTTGCCCGCCAAACATGACACTCTGGTCGGAGGATCCTCCCTTTTCAATAGAGGATGAGTGAACTTTACACCCTGTTCCTCATACCTCTAAACCTGTATAGACAGCCGGGAATTTTTGGGACGGGCAGTAAATGCAGGTACCTTAACAGTTGTGGCTACCGGAAAACGTCCTTAACTTTTTGAATAATTACGAGCTGTATCACAGATTTTAGAAAAATTGCATAGTCAGCTAGGAAAATGTCCATCCTCACGATTTATTTTTATGATGCCCGTCTCAAAAATCCAACCTGTATAAATAAAATAAATAAATAATATTAGTGCAACTCACTCTATCTGCTTGGGCCCGGAGTATTTGTCCGAGATATGTATGAACTGCACGTATTGATGGTAGTGCTCGAGCGCGGCGCAGACCCTGTTGTCGAGCACGGCGCTCGTGGCCTCGGCCGTCTCCGACATCACGCACAGCGCGCTCGGCAGCCCGTGCTTGTCGCCCGGCCGACGCTCCGGACAGAACACGCTCTAGAAACGACAACATACTATTTATTATAGAATACTATTTGTTCCCCGCGACTTTGTCTTGTCCCCCCCCCCCCCATATATTTTCCCCCAATTTTTTTTTTTGTGTTTGTGTATATTCTTTGCGTCATATTTTACCGCAAATAAAGGGTTTCCTTTACATCTTTCTTATTGATTAACAAACATTCAAACGTACAGAGTTTCACATAATAATATTAATAAGATATTTGTCACAATCACAAAGCAACGTAATAAATTTTGAAAATTAAAAAACCACGCACAATGAAGGGTTCCGTAGTTGGGATGAATTTATACGAAGATGTAAGTTTGTACGCACAATATTGAGAGGTTTACCGTGTTATTTTTAGACCATAGACTTCTTATAGGTTTTCCTGTATCTATGAGTAAGGAACCATTCTCCGTATTTTTTTTAACATTTTTGGTTCAGTAGTTTCGGAGAAAAGGATCCCTGGTCAATTTTCATCTATTTTCACGAAATCACGTTTGGTCATTTGACCAGTGGACATGAATTATTTGACTATTTAGTTTGATCTTTCACACAATACATGCATTTTTTTTTTCAACCGACCTGGTTTTTTTCACAGAGCATGGAGACGCCTCGGCAGCCGCTCCCAGAGACGGCATTGTCAACAATGTCCATGCAAACTAAGCGTGTCAGTTTACTCGTTTTACGAAAATAATAACATATAGAAACTGTCATTTTCGATTAACGATTTGGTTACGATTCGATGCCCTATGTTTGTTATATACACATTTATACTTCTAAAAAGATTTTTATCAAAACTTTCACATACCAAGTCCTGCATCTCCTTAGACAACTTGGTGGCAATCTTCTTTTGAGCGACACACAGCACGAACGGATCGCTATCGTCTTTGCCGAGCTCCACGCGGACCAGCAGTGTGTCCGGAGTTGGTCTAACTACACCCAGTAGTACGTGGACCAGGTCTTGTCGCTAGAAGAGAGAAAATGTGACTGATATAGTTGACTATGGGAATATAGAGGTCATGGGTTCCAGGCAGCTGGAAGCCCGCTTAAGGAGCTCGTGGCTAAGTAATAACAGTCGCACGGGTCGATCCATCAGGTTACGCCACGCTTGCCGGGCTTGGTCCGTGGATGGGTGACCATCTTTACAAACTGATCTTAGCCCAGCTAAGAAAAGAGGCATTAAATGAAAAAGCATGTTAGTACGTGCAAAGCCCGTCTCTTGGTATGACGCTGCTGCAACGGCATAGATTTGGTATATCTGATGCTTATCTAAAAGGATATATATGACCGCTGTATAGGTCGTTAAATCCTTTTCTCATAAGCTGGCCTCATTACTACGAGAGATTGACGACATGATTACACTTGCCTGTAAAACTATATCCTCATACCTTGATAAGTTTGAGTGTCAGCAGCATGCCCTCGCAGCAGAGACGCCCGCTGCACCACATGGTAAAGCAATGTTCTGCTTCGCGTCTCCAGCCGCGCTCGTCACTCGCCGCTACAACGTCTAGACCTGTCTCGCCTGGAAACGACAAGTTAAGTTTTCAGGTTATTTCTTAAATCAACAACCTATCATAAGATCAACAGCATTATGAAGGTGATCAGGGGCCTAAGTCTTTTAATTTATAAACGTTACAATGGTCTCTCAATGGTGAGTTTTTGACAGTTTTTGTATGGCAAACCTGTCAAAAACTCACAATTGAGAGACCATTGTAACGTTTATAAATTAGTAGACTTAGGCCCCAGTGATAAGTCATGTTGCGCCATTATGGCGCATTGGGTACATGTGCATGTACCCGGTGCGTCGAATAAGTGCAGATATATGAATTGAGGTATTACATTTGTTGCTAACATAGCTTATGAATTAAAGTATTTTTATTTATTTATTTTAACTAATAAATAATAGCATCAAATTATTATTATATATTGAAGTAGCAACCGGCCCTTGCTTTGGACGGTTTCACGACATGACAAAACAACGAGATTTGTGTATTATATGGAAGTTTTGTATTTATGTATTTATTCCTAAAAAGTTTCCGGAATAAATTCTCTAAATTATGCTGAAAATTGCATCAAAATCCGTTGCCTAGTTTCTCTTCTAAACTTCTGTGAAGTTAAAACCGTACGAGGCAGGGGCGGGTCGATAGAATATGATGGTCGGTAATAAATAATAATCTGTCTTACCAACTAACGTAAAATTATCATCGAGCAGCGGTTTATGCAGCTTTAGGAAGTTGGTAGCAATGGAGGTGTTCTTCGCACGCCCTATCGCATAGGCCAGCGCGTACGACGCTAGCAGGCAGCACAGGATACCTTCCAGCCAGTACGCGTCCCAGCGCGGACGGATCATTATAGGAACCTGGATAATGGAAAAATAAAATAACGTTTATTATTCAATCGTTCATTCATTTCGTCCCTCGGAAGGCATGTTAAGCCGTTGGTCCCGGCTGTCATTCGTGAATTTTTGACAGTCGTTACGGGACGTCAGAAGCCCGAAAGTCTGACAACCAGTCTTACCATGCGTTATAATGGCTGAAAAATTGGTATTCAGCTGCATCCGGTTAGACTGGAAGCCGACCCCAACATAGGCTAGTCAGATTGGCAGATTCAATCAATAATTTGAATCATTTACAACAAAATTCGCTGGTCTTCACACTAGGATTTCAAAGATGTGAAAACTCATGTAGAAAGCTTGTATTATTAGAGCTTAAACGTGACTCGCAATTACACTATTATATTTCAGAGAGAGTTGAATGGGTCTACAGTGGACTGTTGAGTTAGTACCAGGTTTCGTCTATTTTCACCCGACTACGGCGAAGCAATAAGGAGGGTTATGATTTTGACGGGTATGTATGTATGTTCATCTGTTCCCTCATAACTTCTAAACTGCTCATCATAATTTGACAAATGGGGGGCGTATCGTTGGAAGCGTCTTGGTCGACCCCTGGTTATAGACTATTTGACGTCACATTAAACTGAATATGATCTTTTTTGGGCTAAATTAGCACATTTCAGAAATGACCAATAGTTTAAGGACCAACACAGACCATCAACCATAACCATGTGTTTACTTAACACATGGTTACAGAGACTAATTTGATACCAATGTAAATTGAACTTTATGTTTTTCCTGTTAGAGTAGAAATTGCTATAGCAAAAATAAATGCCATTTTTTAATGATTGACTTTTTACCTTAGAAATAGTGATCTTTGGTTGTTCGGAGGTGCGTGGAGCATTGTCCTGGAAACCTTCGAACTCCTCAGGGTCTTGGAAGTGCTCAAACTCATTGTCTTCATCCTGAAAAAATAACAAAGTTTAAATAAAGGGATAAAATGGTGGTCATGATCATGACTATTGCAATAGGCTCCCAATAGAGATGCGCAAATATTTTTAATTTCTTCATGTTGGTTTTTCCTAGAACATGAAATAAAGAAAGACTATCTAGTCCATTAGAAGGTCAGTCACATAATTTTCTGAGAAAAAGTGAAAACAACTATAAGCCGCGCAGATAGAGAATAGATCTGAAAATGGCGTCCGCTCGCATGCGTTCTCGCTCACTCTCTATCGCTACGACGTAGGCAGCGATAGAGAGTGAGCGAGAACGCATGCGAGCGGACGCCATTTTCAGATCTATTCTCTATCTGCGCGGCTTATACAGTTCGGCTGTCGAGAAAATTCCTTTTTTACACCTGTCAGTTTCATACTAACGAATATGTTTTGCAAATTTGATCCATAATACAACTAGAAATTGTCCAACTGACAGGTATCAGGAACGCATTCTCTCGGCGGCCAGACTGTATTTTATAGAAACTGAACTTCCCCACTTCGAAGTAAAATAACAAAAGAATTAATTTGCAATTCAATTAACAATGTTAGTGACCTCTGTACATACTACAAAAGTGTATACTCGGTAAGAAGAATTGTGAATGGATTAGTTTTTAATGTAGTTATGGGTTGTATTAAAAAGCTGTGGCAAGAACCCAAGCCATCACAGACTATCATATATACCTATCAGAGCTCCTCATAATTAAAATTCACTTAAAGTAAGCTTTTAATCAGGAATGATTGAGTTATACTCAATCATTCCTGATTAAAAGCTTACTTTACAGGCATTAAGTATAGTATAGCTAGTTAATATGATATATTCCTCCAGAACGTTTTTCGGCAATGGCAACCAATCTCAACGGAGACTAGCCAAGACTAGACTGCAAGTGTGTGTGCAAACACAGGTGCACTCTCTCTTCCCTCACTCTCATAGTCCGATAGGTCCTATCGTCCTTCATCGGATTGCATGCCGTCCTATCATAGGACGGCATGCAATCCGACAGGACCGGTCAGAGATCAGGAACAGGACCAACGCCTTAACAAGCGAGCTAGTAGAACATAGCTATATATCTAGTAGTAATATAAGCTAATCAAGCACACCCCGGGAACTGGGCAGTCAGCGTTCCTTCCAACTTAGCTGACAGGCTTAATCTTTTTCAACAAAATAGGCACAGCAGTAGTCCATCTTGTGCCGCAAGCCCTGTCACCTGTGCACTTCATGACCTTATGACAGCAGAGTTTGCATAGCTCAATTTTGGGCCAAACTAAGAAGTACAATTTAATGCTTTAACATACCTCCACTAAGATCTCATCTTCAGTCTCGACATTGGCTTCAAACAGATCCTTTGAGGGTATCTTCTGTTTTGCAGGAGGAGGTGACTCCTTTTCTTCAGCAAAATCTGATGATGAAAATATTTTTATGGTATTAATGTTTTTGTAGCCTGCAACTCCTGCAAGTATGCAGACCTTTATAAGCAACAGGTAAAGTTTACACAAATGAAACTAATGCTAATGCAATGATTTTTATAACCTTCTTAAAACTAAAACCACTTTATATTTCAAAACAGTGTTTCACAATCTTGGATTTTTATGCATTGAAATACTAAACAAACGTGGAGTGGCAATCATTGCTCATTCAGTCCCTGAATGAGTTTTAAAATTGTAACAAATATGGATGTGGTTATGCAGACTTACCTCCAGCAAGATCATCATCTTCCGCCTCAAACTGCTCAAACTCTGCAAAGTCATCGTCTTCCAAGGCCTGATCCTCAAAAGCCTGAGCCACAAAGGTACTGCATAGCAGCACAACTATTGATAATAGCACCCACCGCATTTTGTACCTACAAATGTAACAAAACTCCTTTATTTTGAGGTGTAGTACAGACAGGATAGGTGTGAATGAATCCAGTTAACAGTTTAATGCATAGTAGGTCAGATCTGAATTGACTCACTTCTCAATCCTTGATATTACACAAGAATAATGGGAAAAAATCAAGCAAATCAAGTGAAACGTCTTTTGGACGATGCAATTGAAATTGTTTACTGTGAACAGTTTCTAATAGGAATGACGAGTTGTTTATGTAAGTAAGTACAGAATTTATACAGTTTTCCTTATGCAAATACTCATTTGAATGTTTTTAATTCTTAGTGACACAAGTAGAAGGTAATCTTATCTGTTTTTCCAAGGTTGTTTTATAGTAAGGTTTCAGGTGTGTATCATGGTATTAGTTAAGTGTATAATATTGTCCCCAATACCCTTTACCTTCAACAAAGTTAGTGAGAATGCAATAAGAAAAAATACAATAGGCAGTCAAGGTAAAAGTTTAAAATTCAACTTTAGAGTATCTTTGGCAATTTCGTTTGTTTTTATGAGACTTTCTACGGCGCAAATTTAGTTCAATTTAGCTCTCAAGGTAATCTAAATATATAAATTTTTATTTTTACTGCTTAATTAAAATTTGCACGGCTGACTGTGCAATTTTTAACACCTTATATCTCCCTTAATATAGCGAATCACAAAGATTTTCGGTTACCTGTTATCTATTTCTCGACGATGTTATCAACTAAACTAACTCATTAACTTATTAATTAGATTATTTTACAGAAATTCAATCACATTTCACCTACTTTATTGCGGGATTGACAAAGTATGTTTTTGTTACATCAATTTCGTAAACAGAATTATATTATTGGATGAGAAAATTATGACAAATTTTCAGCCAATAATACACGCTCAATCGAGATCATTTTAATGAAAAAGTAAGAAAACCGTAAAGGAAAACGTACTGTCTATTGTCACCGATGTCACGTCACATGACATTTCCAGAATAGAGTTGCTAGAATAAAATATTTTATTTTATTTATTTGTGATTTATTTATTAACCAGCAACACTAAAAAGTTTCTTTAATTCTCAAAAAACAAAAAGAGTAGGTAGGTACCTAGAGATTATATTTTATACTGAGGTGAATTGTACAGTTTGCTAAGCATAAAGTTCAAAGCTAATGAGTGCAACAAATCACTCAGAATCACGATGACCTCGCAATCATATCACATCGAAATAATATTTCCGCTTCCTATTTTTTTAAATCACAAAATGTCCTTCATTTTTTCCATATATGTAGATCTGTTATTTATATTTCTATGATGTAGATACTACCTATCTATTTAGTGATGGTTGTTTTGGTTAATAACAATAAATGACGGAAAATACATAATTATCGTCGTAAAAAGCGATATCAAAAACCACCACGATCAACAAGTTGTATATCCTCAATTAGTGACCCCCCGGCCCCCATGGACGTGATTCTCCGACCTTGTCGACCTCAGCCGTCGAGTCGTCGACCTCAAAGTGTCAAACTCTAACGACCGATAGATGACGCTAAAACTGTTTGCAGCCGAGATGATCAGCAACTTTCCGGTACGTAAACGTAGTCAGTGGTAAAAAAAACAAGTATAATTATGCTGGCCTCGTATTTTATTAAAACTCCGGTACATACTAGAAGCTGAATGTCAAAGTGCTGACTTGCGGCCTAGGTACTGTAATGTACAGTCAACAAAGCTATTTGGTATACAGGCAGCTAACTTTAAAACTACTTAATGTTGTGAGTATGCTGGGTACTCAATTCTTTTACTTGCTTAAAGTACCTATGCCTTATGCTTAAAAAGTGATTACGCACACAATAAAAATGAATATTGGCAGTGTAGTGGAGGGATGAATAATTTTGCCTGCATCATACCGCTTTGTTGCCTGTACGTTCGGGCCGTCAGGTGTACCCTGGGCAATTAGCACCCCTAGCGCGTCGAGGACTTCCGAATACCACAGCATGAGCTAATTGGTGCCTATCTCAAAAGATTTGATCACTTGACCGGTAACTGGGAACCTTGGCGATTTTGTAACTGTAAAAAAATGGGAATAGGTAAGTAATAAAAGTAAGTACCTATAACTGCCCAATATTTAATTAAGATTACGTCATGCTTGTATTCCCCGAAGGGTTAGGCCATAGACACCTAATACTACTACTAGATACATACCTAATACTAGAGATAGGCAGAGGTGTATCTACTACCGACTCTATAGACTCGAGCTGCTACTGAAATATTCCTGATTGAAAACGCAATACTTCATAATTATCTATCTTTCTTTCTTCTGGGACCTCATGCTAAGCTGTAGAAAAAAAAACAAAGACAATAACTTACATAGACTCCTTAGTAATGTTAATAATATTACTCAGCGACTGGTGCCGTCATTGGTCGAAGATTACGAGGCCAACCACCGCGTAAATCCGCGTCGGAAAGCCCCATTGAATGTTGATACAATCTTGATCAATGAATATTATTCAGGATTTATTATTGTATCTTGTAGTTTCTATAGAGGACGTTGACTTGTTTGAATTAGATAGGTACTTACCGATGTAATTTTGTTGGTAAGGCAAGATGGCCGAAGCCAGGTGCAGTGGTAACATTATCAAGTACAATAGACGTAGATATATTTAGTAACCTATTCCGCTAACTATTCTTAAAGAGTCTTAAAAAACCCTGTAAGAAATCGACACGTGTTTCACCTTTCAACGAGGCATCCTCAGGATGCGCTGGAAACAGTGAAATGAGTGTGTTCAGTGTTCAGGTTCACTCAGCGTCCAGTGCTCAGCGTGTTAACACGTCGTGTATGGGTTCGCGACAAGTCAATCGTCATCCAGAGGATGCCTCGTTGAGACATGAAACACGTGTCGATTTCATACAGGGTTCTTTAAGACTCTTTAAGAATAGTTAAGCGGAATAGGTTACTAAATATATCTACGTCTATTGTATTTTATAATGGATTTCCGCTAAGTCACGCCTGAATCAATTAACTATCTAACATTATCGAGATCATAATCATTGAAAGAAATGACGTCCACTTCCTGGACATAGACTTAGGAACCCCTAATAACACCACAGACCGGCCCCGTGATTCCTACATTCAGCTTTGGTGACATCGGAATTAATCAACGCAGCATCGTCGGTTTCACAAGTTTTAATATTACCAATAGAAGTCCCCCTGCCAGCCGATGACCTTTACATCCTTTCTACGAACCATGGAATCATCTACTTACGTAATACCTACTACGTAGTATTATAATATGATCTGTGGTAGTACTCACAGTAACTGAGTTAGTAACTGTAGTTATAGACCTACTTAGGTACTCCCTACATATCGCAGGCAGAAAAATAATTATGATCTATTTTTCCAACAGATGCCGCTGCCTCTTTTCTCTTTCTGATTCTAAAGGAGTCCGTAATTTGTAGGAATTTATTACCGTTAGATAACTAGTGGTAATCCAAATTCAAAGCTAATATGCGCCCGCGTCTGGTCGATTAAAAAGAAGTTTAGTAGGCTTTGAGATATTCTTCTAAAATAGCATCATGTTCATTTTAATGAACTTTAAATGAGTAGATAATAATATTAGCCTAATTAGTTTCGCAGTTAATTAAAGCTACCTATTAATTTGATGCAAGGTCTTACGTTTGCAATGAGAATATGAGAGAGCGGAATTGTATCGCTTGGATAGCAATCTATAAAAATCCGGAACATAGGTAGTCAGTACCCATTACCCATTACTATGTTTTGGACCGGTCGGTAGGTACTTATATCGTTCTGTGCGTTTAAGAGGGTGCATTCGGAAAGTTGGCAACGTCGCAAATAGATGTCAAATATATCGCTGTTAATTAATTTGGCAATATTCCTGTATGAAAATATGAAATATGGTCAATTAGTGAACTAGAATATTAATATTGAATTGACTAAGTCCACTGCAGCATGCGTAGCGTGCGTGACTACAATAGAAACTGGTTTTGTCGACAGAAGAATTGACAAAATGACAGATACTGATAAACAATCACAACCTGTCAATTTGTCTATTCTTCCCGGAGGAATTTCGGGTTTACTACGGGGTTTGTCGACTCGACAAACCCCGTAGAAAACCCGTTTCTATGGTTGTCATGCTACGCGTGCTGAATATACTGACGCGACGATCTAAAGAATGCAGGACTGACTGGATGAGGCAGGCGTAGAAACGGGTGCAAGACGACACTTAGGAGAGTAGCTATCTAATTGCGTACCTAACACACTTTCGTAAACGATTAAGACTAATCTGTTTCATTTTGACAGTTCAACACAATTCATTGAGTTATTTACGTTGTTGGTGAGTTTTTTTTTCGAACTTATGAAGCAATGGATTAGCGATTTATCATCGTTTTTTTGATTTGTCATCAACTCATCATTATATCATCGATTGTGATTTATCGTGCATTACGCAATTAGGGTGCAGTTTAGCACAGCATTAGTAGGTACTTTCGGTCACCTACTTTATCCTTATACTTTTGAAAATCCTGTTAATTACCTGAGTAATTATGGTATAAAAAATTATCGGCAATTATAATACAAGGAAAAATCTTAGGGAAAATGTATTTTTTGCAGATAAAATCGATTTTATGCAATGTTTTTGATATTTTCTTTGTATTCTTCTTAGAATACCAATGACATTTTGACATGTGCTTATTAGAGCAAATAGACATAATGAACTAGAAAAAAATGAGGAAAATCATTGGCATAGAATGTGGGACTGAAAAAACTTGGTTGTCCTCTGATAGGCAGTCGCACCATGTAAAATACTGGTATTCAGCTGCATCCGGTAAGGCTGGAAGCCGACCCCAACATAGTTGGCAAAGGGCTAGGCAGAGTGATTGCTAACAGAAGCTTTTCGCACAGCGCGGCGACAATTTCATCACTTATAGGTATATATTATCTAATGTGGCACTGACTCGTGACTCTCCCTTATCCGCTAGGGATCTAAATCGTGATACAAAATATCGTGCATGTAACCGTAAATTCAGCTCATAAATCTTTGTGTTGTCTGACAAAGCTGGGGCGGGGCATCTTAGTCGAATTCAAAATTAGAAGGCGGCCATCGATCGCGTATTTGCAATCATGGATTAAAAAAAAAAACAAAAGCGTTTTCAAAAAAACACGGTAAAACTTAAAAGAACTTTATTTTTAATCTCGGTTCGGTGTTTTTTTTTAACAAATCAATTTGATACAGTGATCAGTCGTTGAATCCTATTATGTATGTGTAATTGAGTACCTACCTACCTATCTGTGTTTTATACAATATCTCCATTTGTAGGTATTCGTTAAAATTGTTTGTTTAAATAAGCAACTTATTTTGATATTAATATTTGAGTTGAGTGCCAAAATATGGCACAAGCATATTTATTTAAGTACCACCTTTTGTATTACCGCATTAAAAGTAAATTACTTTGACTTTGACTAATAGGTATAGTTAATTATAAATTAAAATAATGACGCTGTGAAATCGTTATCTCTTGTTAACATAATTAGGAAAAGTGGTAAAACCAGAAGGTAACACATAGGCTAGTCTGTAGATTTTCCCACGAGAACTGGGGAAACTTAGATCAAGTCAACTTTATCTTTATTTAGTTGCACCTATGTTGTACCTACCTACCTAATGCTAGGGTTGAGACCATGTTGAGACTTTCTACTTTCGTGCCTTCTCTTTTAATGATCTGTGGCGGATGCCACAAATTAAAAACAAATGCTGTCAAAATGAGGCCCAGTAAAATATAGGATCTCGTTTTAAAGATTCGCAGAGAAGAAGAGATTTAGCAGGCATGCTTGGTGCACCAACATATTATACACCCATATTTGACCACATGGTCTTAGAGAATACCTCTTTGGCGATCAACGGGGCATAAATCCAGATTACGGGCTGCTACTGAGAAGTTACTAGGTAGTGAAAAATCTGAATACCACTGCCTGGCCTGGGAACCGAACCTAGAACCTCTCCATGGACACAGCTGTAGTCGCGTTTACGTGCACTTGACCAACGAGGCAGGTGTTTTGTAGAGTTAAAATTATACATATTGTTCGTCGAGTCGTTGAGCTCCTTAAGTTCTCTGAGCTACACGAGTACTGACAAATGCGTGCACTGACTGGACAGGTCCACTCAAATCTGTATGGTTCTTTCCTCAAAAGACCATTTCAGGCACCAATGTGCATGGTCCTCAAATGATCGGACCAAGATTATTTCTGGATTTTTAAGACACATTAACGTTGATCAAATTATATGTGTATAACGACGTGAATATTTACTTCGTAAAGTATTATATTACTTTAATTATTGTGAATGTGAAGACTGTGTGGGTAATTTTTTTCTTTATTTTTGTTTTTTTTCCTTTTTGCAGTTACTTTTAATCATGGTCTGACAGTTTGAGTGCTTTACACGGCCTACCCAAATGTCCTTTCTTTGGTATTGTTCGTCGAATCGTTGAGCTCCTTAAGTTGTGAGTTGAGCTGCACGGTTACTGACAAATGCATGCACTGACTGGACAGGTCCACTCAATCTGTGTGGTTCTTTCCTCAAAAGACCATCTCAGACACTATTCTACATTGTCTTCATATATTATGATCCAAACAATATGTCTGGACTTTAAAAGAGACTGTGACCTCTGAGTTTGTTTCGGCCTTTCTTCTTAGAGTAGTCAGATAGGAAACGCCGACCTCATCTAGTACTTAAAATATTATTGACGTGTAAAAGTGTTTCTACAAACCTATTTACAGAAAATAAAATCATTTCATTTGATTTCATTTCATTACCATATAGTTACCTATACTTACCTACCATTAAGTATTTTATTGTTTTACTGCTCGAAAGAAAATGCGTGTACTTATCTAAAAGATTATTGTAACACGTACGTTCAGTGAAAGTAAGTTACCTCAACCTATTGCTTACGTTAGAGCAAAATGTAGAATAACTTAACAAAATAATAGAGCAAGTTTTTTGCAACCATAACAAATTGTGTGTAAGACACTGAAGCCCGGAAAACTGAAGCAAGTAAGTGTAATTACTATTAATTACGAGAACAGTGGCGGCCATTGGTAACGGCTCAGACTTACGAGTTGTAGGTCGTGTGTTCGAACCCAAGCAGCGCTTTACTTTGTGTACTTCAATTATTTCATCACCACTGCTCTCAAACGGTAAAGGAAAACATCGTGAGGAAACCGGCATGGCCTAGAACCAAAAATTTCGAAGACGTGACATCTACCAACTGAGTCCGCGTGGTGGATATTACAGCCCACTCCATCTCGAGGAGAGGAGGCCTGTGTCCCACCAGTGGGTTAATTATGATGAAAATATAAATAAGATCAAAATAATTCAAATTAATTTTTTTACGGATATTTTTATTTATCCCCGGATTCCGGATTTCTGCCCGGTTCATGGCAATAGGGTCGCCCCCTATTACATGGGACTTAAACATAACTGGCGAAACGTGGACTACTATGCATACACCTCTGCGTAACCCTTCGGGGAAACAAGGCGTGATGTTATGTGTTTTAACTTATTTTTTTTCTTTCTCTTGAAGAGAGGAGGCCTGTGTCCCAGCGGGGGATCATTATAGGCTGAATACGCTACTCATAAATAACTAAGTGGTTTATTACAACTGAATGGGCCAAGAATCAATCAATACTCAGACTATGATCATCACTAACCATCAGGTGAGATTCAGGCCAAGAACTTCCCCGTGGTCGTTAAAAAAAAAATTGAATACGGTTAACAAAAGAACTTGGTGTTTAGAAAAGATGTATAGCTAACCTCTGAGTTAATTTATCATCCCAAGGTTGAATAGGTATCATAAAACGGCAAGGTGGACTAAGGTTGAAACACTTAGACATGCGTCAGATATATCAAAACGTATCTGAAATTCGATTATAGTCACAAATCGTATCGTATCGATACTCAGAACTAGACAAACCGATTTGACAAAATACGATATATAATACGATAGATTTGGATAATTATGGCTATTAAACAAATACATAAACTTACCCAAATCTACTCTTGTGTTTGGATAGTTTTGAACGACGCACTCACAAGTCACAACCGAATAATATTACTAATTACGAGCCGGAGACACCGGAGCCGCCGGAGCCGCTCCTGAAAAAAAAAAACCATGTCTATGAAACATGGAAACATGAATTAGTGTGCGCGACAGAAGCCTGCGCGCGACTGGTGGCGCTGCCGTTTGTGTAATTCTATAGGTAATATTTAAAATATTAAAACAATTTTTTTAAAAATTAAATACCTACTTCTTTATTTAATTTGACCTAACATTTATACGAAAAGACGGCGGCATACGATTGGTTCCGATTTCAGCCGCGCGCAGACTTATCTGTTCATACTCCTTGGGTTAAATTATCTAACTGTCACATTGACAGCTATTGACAGGTAGATAATTTCAACTTAAGCGAAGTTTCAGGAATTGTTTTCAAACGTGTAAAATATTACGAGGTCGACTATACGAAAGCCAGTTGCTACCGCGCTTAAAACAGACACACAAGATGAATCTAAAGTTGTGTGGTTCAATAAGTAGGGTAACTTAACAACAAACGGGCTTTTATAAGAAGTAATTATTTTTATTACTGTATGTAAGAGACCTAATTAATATCCCAATAAATCTTAATCCATTCGCTTGATTAAAAAAATGTAAATTCAAGTCATTATAAAACTCTCCGTTATTTCTTCAAGACGGGCTGCCTGCGTCCAGGTCTCTGCCTAGACATAAAAATTTAAATAAACTTACTTATTTCCAGTTTTAGTTGGTTATGGAACCAGTTCCAAGCATATAAACTTGAACTTGATAACAACATGAACTAAGAGTTAGTGTAAGTCCGGCTCATGTGGTGGCCATGATTTAGGGATTTTCGAAGATAGTCTTAGTATTTTATTGTAAATTAATTATGTTTCTAATAATTAAAAAATCATAAAGATAGGTTTTTTATGAAAAATATGTTGGTACCTATTTAAACATATTTTTTTTAGATCAAATGTTTCTCGGATCTGTTTTAGTGCTGTAACGCTCGGTTAGCGCTAGATTTGGCATTTCTACTTTTATTCAGTCAGGATCTTCACTGATGGGTAAAAGTTTGTTCATTATTTAGCAATTGATGTTGCTGTTGTTGTGGAAAGGATATCAAAAGATTAAAAGTTATGTGTAGATGATACATTTAAGTAAGGCTTTCAAGTTTTGCAACATGAACTCTTTGATCACAGTGTAAACATTCCTTTCTTCCTATTGACATTGACAAATTTAAGCTCCGTAAAAGTTATCCATAGACAGCCATATCCGGTTTGGTACAGGTCTACCTACTGAACTTCTTCCTCGGGTATTATCCTATATGTATTTACTTAGCGGATGTAGATCGATGTATCATTGTTGAAATAATTTACTATAATCATGATAGGGATTGCGGTTACACGATCTACAAAGACAAATAATGATCATAATGAACATAAAATCAAATAAAAAAAATCATAAAAAAAAAACAAATAAAAATCAAATAATGATCATTAGATCATAAATAGGTACCTTATAAGAATCATGAGAGCAAAAAGTTTTTATGAACTTCTTGGAAAATCTTTTCGTAGATTTGTTTTAGAATTATTACTTTAAGCTTCTGCCCGCGACTTCGGCCACGTGAAATTTTCTTTAATAATAATAAAATATCCTATTACACTCGGTAATACTTTAGCTTACCAATAGTGAAAGAATTTTCGGAATCGGATCAGCAGTTCCGAAGATTTTCCCATAAACTTTCCATTTCCCATAAATTCATTAGTTCCCTTATAAACTACCCCTTATAAACAAACTCACAAATTCCTCTTTATAATATTTGCATAGATTGTCTCAGCTTGTTAGTGAAGGCTTTTTGCTAAGAAATATTCCTGTTTATGAAGTCTTTTTGCAAAAAAATATTCCTGTTTATCAAACTGTGCTATCTGTCCCAACGTCAAGATAACATAATATAGGTCAAAATCTAGTCAGAGTTGACGTAAGTTCTCATAATCATTTAATCATTTGTTAACATAGGTACAATAAAAATAGTTTTTATTAAAATAAAATAAAATACAAGCGTGCTATGTTATACCAGAAGGCTTACAAATATTCTTGGATGTCATTGATACTAAAATTGAAATTAAACAAAACGATATTAATTGAAATTCTCAAAAAAATTAAAATTAAGAAAAATATACATGTCAAAAAAATAAAAAATGTCACAAATAAAAATACAAAAAAACAATGGTCAAATACAGTTTACATATCAAGTCTAAGGTCAAAACAGTCCTTGCATTTTGTTGTTTTGCTCAAGACATGAGCTCATCAACCCATAACGAGTTTACATGCCTCTGTCTTCTAAATTCAGTTGAAAGTGTGACTTAGCGTTTATCTGGAAAATGGACTAGAATTACAAGAAAAACACCTAGTCGTTAGAGATTTATGCAACTAAATAATTTCTGCCCGCGACTTCGTCTGCGTGGAATTTGTTTACTGGGATAAATTGTTATAATTTATCTGTGTGCCCATCTAAATCCGTTCAGCTTTTTTTGCGTGATTTTGTAACAAACATCTCACATTTATAATATAAATAAAATAGGATTGTGCGTGTCCTAAAAATAACTCAGAATATGGTAATCCTTAGCCCCATCAGGTGAATCGGTTTCAGATTTCGTCGTAAATACATACAAATGATTTGAATAGATAAGTAACAAATCTATAGGTAGTTTTTATAACATCTGTGAGGAGATGCTTAGTAGTCACTTTAGCTATAAATTATTATATGTTGAATGATTTTCCATACATTTTCCTTCACTAGAAATACTCAGAAGACAATTTACATTTCAATTATGTGTTGAAAATTATATCAAATTAACATTATTTAAAAATAAATACAATCTATATTAAAATTCTACTTTAAGGCTCGTACACATTGGCGCGACTTGTCGAGCGACGCGACACCGGTAATTGTTCAATCGTGAAGTTTTATTAGAAATTGTATTGTTAAAGTCGCGTCGCGCGACAAGTCGCGCCAGTGTGTACGCCTTTATAGTCGATCCACATAAATTGTAAATAAATAATCAAGAAATATTGTTTATATAAAGAATATACCTACCTACTGGAATATTTTAATGTTCAGTTTCTAATTTCACAAGAAATAATAAAATCCGACATATTTTTAGAACCTTTATTTTGGCTTTTTTATCTTTTAATAAAAATAATAAAATTAGGTAGTTATGCGTGTGGTGAAAATTTATCGATTGATCGATTTTTCAGCCCTGATTTACAAATTTTCTTACAGTTTCTGATACTGCCGTTGCTATTGTATTTGCTCGGCACTACATTTTTTGGGCTCATCGCATTTCAGTCATGCTGCAAGTTGCAAGTTTTCTTTGATTGGGATTTTTTTAAATTTCTGTGCAGATTCACGGCCGATATGAGTCTATTTATGAAATTATTTTGCTATTGTGAACTACATTATTTATGCATTATTACACCAATTTTACGAAATAATTGTTATATCTCTTTAGGTCCTGGTAGTTCTTTGTCAACTCTTGGGAACGACACCAGAATCACCGTTCTAGCTAAAGCTGAACACGTTTTTGCGTTTTTGAAAAATAGAGGTTCGCGCACATACACCTCTGTCCTCGCGATGTGACGTCATAGGCAAATTATATCCTGCCTCAAAATTATTATAAATATGACCTATCTTTCGCGTGCTCCACCATTACTCTAGCATTAAAAGTCTTGTAGTTATAAGCAATTGAAATTTAAATTGAACTACCAAAAGGTACTCCGGGTGAAAAGACGATTTCACGTCAAAAAGAAAATGTATTGGACTGTTCTGACTTCAAAAAGGTTCAACTAATATCAAGTATCTATTTAATTGGGTTGAAAAACCTTACAACCTTAACCTTCACCTGTTTTACTAACCTAAAGGAAAACAAAATCCTACACGGATACAGATTGACAATGACAACATGACAACAAAACAAATCGAAATTCGAATTCGATAAATTCATGGAACGCGATGATTCAGGCCATCTACATGCCAATATAAAGTGACTAAAGGCCATGTTCAATGCCAGTCGAGTTCTGCGCGTGAGAACACACGCTACATTATTTTAGTAATATTTTAATTTCTTTAAGTTCTTTTTTTAAACCGCCAAAATGGCGTCTGCCGTGATTAAGTTAAGTGCCATATTGTTGTTAGTTGCTGTCGTCGCCGCTGATGTTTGTTAGTATTTTTTTTATTTATTATTTTAAGTTAATTAAACTTTTCGCTCGCGCGATGTGGTTGCGTGGGAAAAGCTCTGTTGCTGCACGACTTTTGGATTTGAAAAATTGCAAAGATTTAAAAAAAATTAAAGTATCCTTTTTGGAAACGTATATAAAGTATCTACTGGTGGACATAAAATCCGCGGGACTTATTAAATATTTTATTAAAAATATGTTTAATATAAGTATTACATTATTATGAAAAAACAAAAATATACTAAAATAGAGAAAAGAAACCTAGTGTCGTTTAACTGTAAGGTATACCTAGCAGTTAATATCTATACCTAGCTTGTAATTACTTACTAATTAATCCTGTGTTTTCCTTTTTTTCATTACAATAACTTCCATCACAATAAGTATAAATGTTTGCTGCAAAGGAGATTATACCTAGATTATTATAATAATAATGTCAATGATCAAGGTAAAGGCTTTGTAAAGAAATAGATACAGATATAAACTTTGATAGAGATACCTACTTATTTATCAACATGAAATACACAAGTTCAGCACATCTCGCTTCTAGTTTTCAGCTAATCTCCATGCGACCAACATTTTTTTTTTTTAAACTAATATATGTACTAAATAAATAGTTGTACCTAAACTTCTACGTATCTTCACTCTATTAAGGGGTAGACACTTGGTTCTTTGTTCTTTTACATTATATCGCCTACATTATTATTATTAAATATCATAATTATATTATTTAGGCTTCGCAATAAATTCAGTGGCATCAAGAGTTGAAACGCCTCAATATTCACAGGATGATGAAAATATGCGTAAATAACTGTTAAAACTACGATCCAACAATCTTGTTATTTATATGTAAAATAGTTTTTTCCTTACATTCTTAAAACTAACCTACACCTAACAAATTAGTTAGTTGTCAGTTCCGTGTACCTACTTATAATAAAAATAATTTTGTAAAGGAATCCGAATACATAATATTATAAATTAAAGTCGCTTTTCGTGTCTGTCTTTGTGACCCTGATCACGTTGTTTTTCTGAACTCCGCAACGGATTTTAATGCGGTTTTCTCCATCATTTAGAGAATTTATTTTGGAAGGTTTATGTGTATGAAATATAGTATTATTAAAATTACAAATATAATAATGTCAATTCGCAAAAACCGTGCGAAGCAAGGGCAGGTCACTAGTCAATAATATAATGTAAATAAGTTACTTTGAAAGTTGATGCGACCTTAATGGATTTATCTTTTTTTTATTTTATAGGCAGGAAAAACAATGTTAATAACTGGTATTATTTAATGCTTAAGTGGACGCAACTGACCGTTAAAAATCCACATTTTTTTTTTAATAATAGGTAGGTGATAAACTTTCTTAAATAATACAAAACAGCTTCCCATTTTTCAATTCTTGATAGGGAAAACTGTTTTAGAAATACTATTGACTATTTTTCCTACGCACCTAAGTGTTCATAAGATAAAAGTATTCAAGAAGGTCGCATGGTACAGCCATGCAGGCTAAATCCTCTACGTAGGTACTGTAGAGGACTACAGTCTCAAGAGGCTTCGTTCTTAACACCTGTCAGTTTCATTCTATTTTGCGAATTTGAAACTTATTACTACTAGAAATTGTCCAACTGACAGCTGTCAGGAGCGCATTCTCTCGACTGTCGGAGTGTATAGTTTAATTTTGCCGCATAATAGGTACCTTCGTGCAAAGGAGCCTTTATATATTACTAGCTGCTGCCCGCGGCTTCGCCCGCGTGAGTGTCGGAAATTACCCCATACATCCCCATGGGTTTTAAGTATAAATATCGAGTTAATCGGACACAGCGTTAAAATTCTTCCATACAAACACTGACACCCCCCAACCCCCCTTTGGGGGGTAATTTAGAAAAACAAAAACTACAAACTTTATAATTTATTTAGATAATTCGTGCAAAGTTTCATGTTTATTACCTCAAGGAATAAGGTTTTTCATACAAACTTTCATCCCTTATTTTACCCCCTTAGGGGTTGAATTTCGAAAAATCCTGATACACGTTATTCTTAATTTTTGGGTTTAAGTATAAATATTGAGTTTCGAGTTAATCGGACAGCGCGTTAAAATTCTTCCATACAAACTTTGACACCCCCCAACCGTAGGATAGGATACTTTTCCGGGATAAAAAGTACCCAGTGTGGTGCCCAGGATATTAAAGAATAATTATACCAAGTTTCATCGTAATCGAACCGGTAGTTTTTGCGTGATGCCTGAACAAACAGACAGACAGACAGACAGACAGACCGACAGACAGACAGACAGACAGACAGACAAAAAATTTTTTAATCACATTTTTGGGTTCGGTGTCGGTCTAGTAACACCCCCTGCCATTTTTTTTTTTGATATTTTCAATGTACAGAATTTTCACTTCTACAGATTTATTATAAGTATAGATAGATAAACAGCATTTTGTACGTATTTTTTATATGTATATTATTTTGTAAGTACATAAATTTCGTTTATCATCAATGTGTCTCTAGGTGACCTCATCATTAAAATGTAGCCAAGATTGCCTTTACCACAGAACATTAACCTCATCAAAACGTTATAAATTACCGCAGAATTTGTTTTATAATTGCATTTTATATAACGTTTTTACCGTGAAGACAAAAGTACCTACTTACCTTACCTCACATTATGTCATTATACCAGTAGGTACTGATGGACTATCATAGTAACGTGTAAGTCATTTGAGGTACTTTAGATTTATGTTAGGAAATTTATATATGACCTGAGTCGATAATTAGATTATAATTTTCCGTCTCTTGTCAGTGTTGCTATAGGCATTCACGGAATTGCGAGCATATTATTAAATCGTAATTAACACGAACGCTGTCTATGATAATTATGATGCTATATCATGTCAGAAAAGAAACATATCTAAGCAGTCTATTAATTACTAACATCTTTTTTTTATCTCTCATTGTTGCTATATATTTATTCTGATTGCCTCGTTGGTCTAGTGGTCGGAAGCGCTACTGTTAACGTGAGGTTCGATTCCCAGGTCGGCCAAAGTGATATCGTGTTTTTCCATCTGGAATTTCTAATAGCAGCCCACAGTCCGGATTTGTGCCGGTTGAAGTCTGATATTTATTGTTAGAAATCAAAAACAATAAAATGAAGTTCTCTAGTAATTAACATTAATTAAAATTAAATAGAGGAAGTGCTACAACAATGCAGAATATTGGAAACTAATTGTAAACAGATCGCCATTGTTAACGATACATATTAACAATTAAGTGATTATTCTCTCATACACAATTACAGAGCATTTGTAAACGATTAATTGTTGGTATCGGAAATAACATTATTCACACGACATCAAAAGTTATATCGCCCTTTTGTCTTTGTTTAAAATCCTATTGAGTTTTGGGAAATTATTTCATAAAGTATTTTACTACAATACATAAATATTCACAAAATTTTACTTATAGAAATAGAATTGATGTGTATGCATTCTAGTTAAGAAAATTGCATAACTTACTTGCATTTTTTGAAGGCGTAACAACAGACAAATAAAAAAATAAAAAAATAAAATAAAAGTTTATTGGTTCATAGACAAATATTACATTATGTGGGTATGACACTGGATCCCGCACTAAGATACCCTGTGTCGCAGGATCCAGTCTCTTTCGACAGATAATATGACATTGTATGTAAAAGGTAGGTTAACAAATGCAATGGTTTCACTACAATTAAACTTAGGACATAAAAAAGTACATCTATTTTAAATGTTTACATGAAGTTTTTTAGCTAAATATTATTTCGTTGGCTTGCTGCGCGTGCGCGCTTTGGTGTATACTGTAAGTGCAGCAAGCAATTATTTTACAAATAAATAAAAGTCACTAAAATCATATTCTGCTGCTCTTTTTGAACAGTGAATGAAACTGAATCGTCACTCTCGGATCGGTGACGCTGGATCGAGTATACTCGGCTCGATCGGTGACGCTCGATCGGTGACGCTCAATCATATGCACACACCAATTTTTTGTTCTGAAACAAACTCAGCTTGTCATTGTGGTATACTCTATCGGAATTTCTTCATTCCTCGTTCTTGCAAAATGGCCGATGAGCCAACAACATAACAACATATTTGTGGTCAACATTGTGGTTACATCATTCAAGCAATGTCACGAAGGTACTTGGCAGACGACGGATGGTTAGCGCCAATATTTGATATTTGCACCTTCATATCCAAATTCTTGATGAAATTCTACGAGGATTTTTTCATTATTATTGTGTTAAATAATTTAAGAAAAATCATTCATTCTGCCTAGCCTTTTCCCAATCATGTTGGGGTCGGCTTCCAGTCTAACCGGATGCAGCTGAATACCAGTATTTTACATGCAGCGACAGCCTATCTGACCTCCACAACCCAGTAACTGGGTAATACGATACCCCTTGGTAAGACTGGTTGTCAGACTTTCGGGCTAAGAAAAATAACTGGCAAAATTTTAATGACAGAACTTCTACTTACAAAGTACAAAATATGGTGTCCTCAGAAATTGAAATTTGAAATTTTTCTGAAAATTATATTCAGTCCGTGTAACCGAACTTCACTAAACACACGACTAAATCAAAGAGCTAAAAAGTAGACGGCACAAACATAAAACTGTTTTTGGTCTACCTAACTATTTTCTTTGTACCTGGTACCAACCTTGACGATCAACAAGTGTTCCCGCCAACGCATGCACCTTAATTTGTATGCAATATCCTAGGAATATGTCGCCAGACCAGTCCAATATAGCAACGTAGATGAACCGGTCTTGTCTTGAACCGGTCTTGTCTTGAACCGGATCAAGTGGTACCTACTATACTGCGCTCGCGATTTAGTTTCCAAACATGTAAACAAATATGTGATTTTGGAAAAAACAACTTTTAAGGCCCGAATATAAAGTTTAGTTTGCGTTATAACTTCAAACATTTTTGAACATTTCAATAGTCATTTTGAAATCAGCTTAATTTAAACTAGCATAAAGTTAATATTTGTTTAAATTGAAATAACATCTATTGTAAACATGGGATTAAATAGACTTTAAACAGATACGAATCGTTCACGCATTGCCCACAAGTCCTCCAAAGAACAGGTTTTTTTATAGATCTGATTAAGGATAAAAAAACAATTAAAAGTGGCTCTTGGTTTTTACAATGTTTTGGATTATCGGCAGCTGTTGTAAAATGCGCAGGTCTGTGATCTAATTAACGTTCGTTAAACAAAGAACTAGGTCAGAAAATCCTTAGGCTAATTCGCATTGGAAAGTTTTCGATGTCTAACCAATCACCAACCAGATGATTTGTTAGTGATTTGTCATACACTTCCTCCATTAAACAAAACGAAGGCAGTTGATTCAAGGCTTATACCCTGACATCATAGGTTTTACAAATTAAAGCTAATTTGATTCTCATTGCCTTAACATCAATTCTATAAATATCCACGCCATATAACACAATGTGAGAATTAAAAGCAGAAATAAAAATTGTAAATAATGTGTTGTTAATCGCATCATGCCCTCCATATGTATGACATCACTGATATCCGTGTACTGAATGGCAAACGACCATAATAGGTCAGACCGTGACGTCAGACCACAATATAAATATTGCAACGTGGTTAGCACAACAACTAATGGTTCTATAATGCCCTATTATTTATTTATTCTTGATTTATTGGACGTAATTTCTCATTAAGACGTGAGACGAGTTTTTATCGAGTTATCGATCTACGGACATGTTAATTTGCGGTTTTCTCGTTAGGTATATAACTACCTACTAATTGCTTGATATGTTAGCATATTCAAAGAAATGCAACTTGTTCATAGAAAGGAATTTCAAAGTGAAGGTAGCTCGGGTCGTAATGATTAGGGCCATTTGGCACACATGCAGTTAATGCACCAGTGCTTGGAGAGATTTTCTTTACTACTTAGATTTTTTTATGTAAGATAGACAATTAATAAAAGCACTGCAAAAGCAAAGACCAAAACTATAGATAGAACTTTCTTATATTACAGGATATTCATTCCATTATAATTATTCTGCAACTTGTCTGTTCCAAATAACTAATAAGTATTGCTCTCTATCCTCTATCTATATTATAAGCATACTTGTCATACTTTTACTCCATATGTCGTGATAACCACACCCGCCAACTCGACATGCCTCTATTGCTCACCTTATTACGTATCAACATAGGAATTAAGACATACGCATTCGATCTTGAACTTTAAATACGGATTTTTCCAGCGTATTTCCTTTCTCTTCTTCACGAATAACGAGTAATATCTAGGTATTTCTCAGAGATATGCTTTAAGTATTTCTCATTCGTAATTACTTCCGTGGTATGTACCTTATTTGTTATTAATAGGTCATTGTCGAAGATGTTTATATGTATATACTAAATAGGTGTGTTTCCGCATTTTGTTATTATTAATCCATTACTTTACATAACATAAGATCACGACTGTATTCCCCGATGGGTTAGGCTGAGGTGTTCCTTTAGTACACCCATATTTCGCCAGTTATGTTTAATTCCCATGTAATAGGGGGCGAGCCTAATGCCAATACTTTAATATGTAAGTACTTATTACATGATTGTTCCCTGATCCCTGAATACTTCTTATTCCCAGGAGCTCCAAATAATTTTATTCCCGGCCGCTCCAAATTAAAAAAGCAATATAATAATAATTAATGAAATTTCTCCCAAGAACTCCAAAAATTTTAAAGTACACATTGCACAATTTTTTCTATATTTACAATACAATTAATTTATGATTCAAGAAACAAATTATCAGAGTAATGCGACAATGTCGAACCTCCCGTCCGCCCGCCGGTATAAAATTATTTGGAGCTCCTGGGAATAAGCCCTGAATACAATATGTGATTTAATGTTGATATATTGATTAGAGGTTAAAGCCTCGTGCAGACTAGCGCGACGCGACACTGGTAATTGTTTTACCGTGAAGTTTTCTTAGAAATTGTATTGTTAGAGCGACTCTAACAATATAATTTCTAAGAAAACTCGGGCCGTCGCACAATGGGGCCAAAATCCACGATAGTGGACATTTGATTTTTGAAAAATCGACTTCATTTCAGGTAACATGTAGGTATGTATTAGATATTTTTCTAACTTCCATAATATTCATTAATATAGAAGTTTCAACTCGGTAGTCCCGATGGGAACTGCGAAAAATCATGACTGCTACATGGTTTGGTTTAAAAGTTTGAACAAGAAAAAACAAACAAATAAAGTCAAGTAGCCCATAAAACACATCGTATGTTGTTTAAAACCAACAAAATAACCTTCAATAACCTTGACCTTGACATTTAAGTCCATAAAGTTTAGACAAATAATAATTTGCATCTCTCGATGACTCGACAATGACGTATTCTGAGAACAATGGTAACTATGTAACAGGCAATCATAATTTTATATAATAAAATAGTTTGACAAGCGGAAAATTTTAGAACTGAGAAAAAAATAAAATTCTAATTATTATGTGAGGTAAACTCACACGGATCTTCTTTCAAATGCAAAGAATGTAGATTATTTGGGAAAACCGAGCGTTATATTTGATGATCTAACAAAAGTTCTCGGTAACAATTTACCTACTGTTAACACCTGACAGGATTATCTGAGTCTAAAATATGAATACTTTAAAACTTCTTTCGGTCTTCTTTTTTATCACAACGGGTAAGCTCTTGGCCTGAAGCTCATCTGATGGTAAGTGATGATCAGGCCGGCGGTGCAAGCGAGCTTCACCCGGGGTCCTCAACCACAGAGGAACTGGCTATCTTACCTCTAACTACCGAAACACAACAATGCTGCTAACATTGTTGCTATAGCGACACGGTCTCTATCAACTTCAAACGATTTACAGAATTATTAGCGCTAAATGTATTTAGTGATTTGTGGTGCAAGTGTGCCCTATTAAACTAACTGAATCATTATAATAAATATATTATTCTGCTGACCAAATAGCCAATGGTAGTTGCACCTCCATATTACTTTTGACATTCTATTCTTTGTTCAAGATTGCATGGTAGCTATTCAAGCATTCAAATATTTGTACTTCATCATTGCAGCATCATCATGATCCACAGCCCGACTTGTTTGTACTAATCTCTGTCTATGCTTCTGCACGCTTATCTCACCACAAGAGAAACGGGTTTTGTCGACGGAGGAATAGACAAAATGACAGAGAAACAATCACAATCTGTCATTTTGTCTATTCTTCCGTCGACAAAACCCGAAGAAAACCGATTCTATGGTTGTCATCTACAGGCTGACTTTGAAAACATGCAACAAAATTTAAGGGGGTGTTCTACCCATCAATATGAACAACTTTTATTATGGGAACAACTAAGCACTCGCAAAAAAAATATTGACCTTATGCAAAATGGTCCAATCGGGTATATTATCGGGTATACCTTTATAAGTACAGGAAAGTCATTTTGTTTTTTTGCGAATTCAAGTTGGTCCTAGAGTAAAAGTTGTCCACATTGATGGGTCCAACACCCCCTTAAATTTTGTAGCATGTTTTCAAAGTCAGCCTGTATATACCTACTCGTGCCGTGTCAGTGTCATCCGAGATTAATCATTTTCTGACTTAGTTTTCGTATTTTATAAGTAGGTATCTATCTATATGTTTTGTAGAAGAGTCGAGCTAAGTTCAGCATTAATTCGAGTAAATATCTATGTAGTAGATCTACGTTTAGTTTTCTTGTTTGTAGTTTTACAAATAAAAATAAAAGGGTCAGGCAATATAAACAAATCGTACATCATCGGACATTACAAGGCCCAGCTATGGTCACAAAAAGTACCTTGACCTACAGGACTTATCACTTTATATTCTGCGGTCACATTTACATAACCATATATTTCGTCATCTCATACAAAGGTATGCCATCTTGGATGTGGGATTTTCACACCACCATTAAAAACCTTTTCATAAACATGCTTGGAAATTCGAGCAGTATTTTGCCAAGTGTTACTTATATATACATATTAATACCTAGACATTATTTAAAACAGTGCTATACAAGCCTTGACCGCAAACAGGCATTGATGGACTCACGTATGTGTATCGTCCATTAATACCCCTGTTGCAGGCCGCGACAGTAAAGTACTAATTTTGTATTCTAATTTAAAATAAGTTTGCATATCCCGCATATTTTTACCTACAAGCGATTTACGTAATCCACTTATCCTGTCAAATCTTTTAAAGCTTGCCTAAAAATATGAATTGTAAGTATACTGATAAATAATAGATAATACCGTATTACATACTGTCTACGTCTCTCATCCAACTCTCCTGTCATTGTCGCAGGTCTGCTGGAAGTTTCTAATAAAATAAATGGTGCTTTTGTAATCTTCTATTTTTATGTATCTTTCTCTACTACATGATTTGTGTATATTTTATTCAGAGGTTGATATGTAGCCTCTTCACGGAAAGACGGATTTATCCTAGGTTTGATCAACGCCTTTCGGCAAACCCCGAATTAGATTCCAATTTCTGCCTTTGACTGAAGTATTTTTATAGGAAAACCTTATACTTAAGTTTTTAGTCAAACGTCGAAAGCAAAATAATTTGAATCGGGCTTTCCCTAGTCTATCCCAGAAGCGACTGTGAACTTTGACTTTTTTGAATTTGAATTGATGACTTTGATTAAGACATCTTATCAGACCTCGGTTTGACTATAACATTTATATAATTAAATAAATGAATTATTCTTCATTTTCCAGCTCACTTACATGGCTCGTCGCTGCCAGTGACGGATTCCTGCCTGGGCTGCATCTGCCAGGCGGTGTCCGGGTGCCATTTAGGAACCCAGTGCGATGGTGACCACTGTGGACTGTTCCACATCACCTGGGCGTACTGGGCTGATGCCGGCAAACCTACCCTGAATGGACAGTCGCCTGATGCGCCTGATGGTAAGACGCTGTTCTGATTCAACGGCAGTTTTATATCTCACTGACTGAAACAATGTCGTGCAACTTTTTTTGTGGGGTTATATTCCTTCTAGAATTTTCTAGATTTAACTTCGGTTCCGTAACTGGCTGATAAACATTCGACTATGCGTCGATATCGAGTCTGCCCTTATATCTTATTAGATTATTTAAGAGTGCTTTTGTGACCGCAGTAGAGCAATATAAAAGGATTTTCCTAACTCTGTTTGAGTAGAAATATTTGCATAAAGACATCCGGAATGTTTCCAAGAAGTAATTTATTCATGAATATCTTTTATTAATTTGCACGATTGACACAGTAATGTTATCTATTCAAATAAATCAAATATATAATAGAAAAATATGGTAATTAAATACCAATTATGTAAAGTATTAAACTTGTTTCTGAAGACTGACCGGCCTTGATTTAACAAATTGATGATCACCTGTTAAAAAAGCAATTAGATAAATCGATTTTAAAATATCGAATAGTTGGAATTTATCAAACAAATCATTCCAATGGGTCACGCCACTTAGTGAATAATACCTACAATTTGTGTTGTATAAATATTGGACAAAGTCATTACGGGAGGCTCAAGAATCCACATCCTGCACGCGTAGCATGAATACTATGTCTATTCTTCTGTCGACATAATTCTTTCCTACGGTTGTCATACTATGCATGCTGCTAAGTATCTTCAGTCTCCAACCGTGTAACAACAAACACTCAGAATCTTGTAATGACAACTGATTTAAAATTCACGTCCCACAAATGATAAGAATGACGTAGTTGCCCCAATTAGTATACCGTTGGACGCATCTTGTATGTAGAGATCTAGAACATGGTCCCCACAAATAATCTTTCAACCCTGTAGGATTCGGCGGATACCATACCAGGGTTCTATGTTAGTGGTTTTGGTTTCCGCACTTAGTCCCTGAAAGTGGACCATTGTGCGCGGGCCATAGCGGCCATCGGTGGTTATTCCAACCGGCCCACCTCCCTCCAGAAGTTAATTAAAGCTCCTGGTTTGTTCAGAAAGTCTGTAAAAGATATGGGTGACCCAAGGGTTTCTGTTCTAATCTGGGTGACGCCCGGGCATTCGAAGAGCACGTGCGCGACGGTTTCCTCAGTCTCCATGCACGCCCTGCACAACATGGTTATACGAGTACCATACCAGGGTTATTAATTAATATAACATGTAATTAAATGTATGACATCGTTTTCCAGCGTTCCCTAACTGCACAAATGACCCGCACTGCGCCGCTACCGCAGTCCAAGGATACATGACCAAGTTCGGTCAGGTAAGACAGCCACATCCGTCTATATAATTTTCAGATCATCTCATTTAATAAGATGATTGTCCTCTTCTAAATAAAATAAATCATTGTTAACCGGTTCGAAATCTGAACGTGGTAATTTTTTTTTTTTTAATACGACACGATGACATCCTCCTTTTTTAGGGTTACGTAGTAAACAAGAAACCCTATAGTTTCGCCATGTCTGTCGGTCTGTCTGTTCCTTGTTGACTACGGAACCCTAAAAACAATTACAATGACATTCAAATTAAATTCTTGTGCTACTTTTTGCAAAGTTTTAACACGAAATCGTAGGCGTAACCTGCTACCTACATGTTAATCTGTTAACATAAGTTGACATTGTCCGGTGTGCGTCTATTTGCATAAGTATTGAGCCTAAAATGACATCATCCGAAAATCTGTGAACCACCACAAACAATAATAAGTTTAAAATTACTCATCAGACTCAGGCTTCTTTAGTAGCTCGTGGCTAAGCAATAACAGCCACACGGGTCGATTTATCAGGTTTTGCTACGCTTGCCGGGGTTGGTCCGTAGATGGGTGACCATCTTTACATAACGAGACTCCTCCGTACCTCGAAAAGCACGTTAAGCCGTTGGTCCCGGCTGTCATTCGTGGATCTTTGACAGTCGTTACGAGTCGTCAGAAGCCCGAAAGTCTGCCCAAACCAACTAAAGGGTATCGTATTACCCAGTTACCGAGTTGTGTAGGTCAGACAGGCAGTCGATCCAAGTAAAATACTGGTATTCAGCTGCATCCCGTTAGACTGGAAGCAGACCCCAACATAGTTGGGAAAAGGCAGATTGATTACCTATGTTAGTCAAGTCCAGTCGTCACTGAACTCAAGTGACTTCTAGATACAACAGTCTATTTAAATAATCCTGCATTCAGAAGTTGTTCAACTGTGGTTAATGGATACAGTGGAAGTACTATAAGTGTACCTCCAGGCTGCTACCAAGATTTTCATCTCGCTGATATCCAATAAGTTATAGGATTAGAGCAAAGTGGTCAGAGAAACCATGAGCTCAATTATAGAAAAGTAAAATAAACATTCTTTTTTTTAAGCCCTAAGGTTTAATCAGAAAGCATAAGCCAATCTTTTATGGAAGAATATTACCACCGTGCGCGTGCACACCTATCATTAACGGCAGCATTGGGTATTTAGGTTGTAGTGTTACGTGTACTATAGGTACACCTCTGCCCAACCCTTCAGGGAATACGTACAGGCATGATGTTATGTTATTTCCTGGAAAGAATGACATTTAGCGAGCCTATTGCCATCAACCGGGCACAAATCCAGACTCCGGACTGCTACTGAGAAATGTCTAATGGAAAAACCCAATAACACTTTGCCCGACCTGGGAATCGAACCCAGGACCTCATGCTCAGCAGTAGCGCTTGCGACTACTACACTAACGAGGCAGACACTTCTCTTTTTTTTTTCTACTTTACTGTAATCTATAATCGCTTTATATCTTTTTTCCCAGGACTGCAACGGAGACGGGCGCGTCGACTGCTACGATTACATGGCGATTCACAAGAAAGGAGGATACGGTTGCGTGGGAGAACTGCCCTACAAATACGTCAATGTATTCAACCAGTGCGTCGCAGCAGTAGCTGCTCATCAGGGCTAAAACTACGGACGTTAAGGAAGACTCTAGCGAGGGATGGAAAGTCTAGCGTAGTATAAATGATGTGAGAGGTTTATTATTTAGAAGCTACTATTAAACTGACAATATTTATGCTACGGCTACAATGTCGCGATAACGCGAACTACACTTAGTGCGCTCTCTTTTAATCAGCGAGACGTCGAGCGATGTGCGACGAGTGAGAGCACACGAAGTAATGTAGCCCCAGCATTAGCACGATTGGAATTACGATTCAATTTTTGTCGTCAATTATGGGCCATATGAACACCGTTGCTTGTAAACTGGTACCTTGTATGACCTAGTATTGTCAACAACCCTGGATTATAGATGTTATACATAACAAAAGATATTGTCAACACATTTTGTCTAGTAAAATCAAGAAGACAACACAATATTACAAGACAAATCAACGTATTTTAATAAAATTTTGATCTTGATTGACCATGGTAGCATTTGGCAGGTTGGTCAAACATCTTCTGAACCATAGGTATAGGGTATAGATTACCCTAGTTGCAAGGACATTGAAGACTTCAAATATCTTCTTAATTCTGGTACATTATACTTCGCTATACCTCACGCTCCTCTATAAAATGGAGCAAAAAAAACGTATTCGTTCGTAAATGTTTGGAACCCTTTTATTTTTAAACTGTATTTATATTTTTATAAAAAAAACAAAAACATTTAATAAAATCGAACTAGTCTTTAGGATTATATATTTTGCTTTTATTTCCTCCTGATTGCTTTTACAACCAGCACCCCAATTGCGTAACACACGATCAATCACAAGCTGAATCATTTTGAAGAATATTGGCTTCATATCTTCGAAAAAGGAGATCATTCATTTCCGGCCCAAAACCAAAGTGCCACCACTGTTGGGGAAGTCAATCCGAGTATTTTTTACTACGGCACTAAGTCTCTACAGCCATTACTACAGCTGATTTTTTGGGTTGAAAAATCAGGTTATGGGTACATTTTATTTGACAAAAATCTTTTCATCAGCTGGAGAAAAAGTGATATGAGCTGGGATGAAAAACAAAGGCTTCGAAAAATATTTTGTATTATATTTGCATTATACAATAAAGGTCCATGCAGACGAATACAATATAATACAAGATGTCTTCTAAGAATAATGCCGGAGGGATTACGTGCGGCTTATGCCTTGCATAAGTTTGTACCAAACAATGCACATTACGTGTGAACAACACCCTACCGTCCTAATAATTTACTGAAATAATAAGTTAATTTATCATATTTTATTTATTTAAAACACAGCAGGCACAAAAATGCATAAAGTCTCTTTGATTACATTAAACAAACTGCACATTTCCCTCTGGTAAATAGTTATCTGGGGCATACACTCCCGCATTAGCTCGGTAATATAAAGTAAAAAGCACACATATTTTTACTGCATTATGAATCTAAAAGCGGTTCAATAAGAGCCACCAAGAGCCGAAAAAAAAACATACATACGCTACGAACATATAACCTCCTCCTTTTTGGAAGTCGGTTAAAAATACATTCAGTATAGTATAAACCAAAAGAGCGTCCATCTTCGCTGGTAGCAGATGGATGAGAGTAAAGTGTGGAAATGAATGACATGAATACAAACACGTTTCTAAATTCCCGAGGTAACAAATCAGCACCCTACTGCCTACCTAACTGCGTAACACGTAATAAATCATAATCTGAATGCAATCATTGTTCGAAAAATTTGTCTGCTCAACAACGTAAATAACACAATGAATGTTGTTGGACTGTCAAAATGAAAAAGAGTGTGATTGATCATGTGTTACGCAATTAGGGTGCAGATACCACTGTTGTGAATCTAACACTCTTGCTCTTTGCATCACTCAAATAATGACTGGTGGAAAATGCCTATGGCATTAAGTGCGCCTCTATACAGTTTTGTGGTTAAACATTAAATAATAAATGATTAAATATCAAAGTAGTGCAAGACTGTAAGTAAGTATATATATAAACAGGATATGGAAACTAGAGCTCAGCTCACGGATGTCACCTTTAAGTTCCACTTACTATGAATAATTCAATCTACTCGTGACACATCGGAGGAACCTCATCAGAAGTAAGACACGATCTTGTTCCTACTCCATTTATTATAACATTAGACAAATAACGGTTATCACCCTTTCGTTATTTCGATATAAACGTAATCTATTTACCATTTACATTTAAAAAGATAATTTAAATAAACTACAGTGCAGTAATTTCAACAATATTACACAATAACTGTCGTTATTTAGCCGTCATGTGTCTAATGCTATAATAAATGGATTATAGGTATGTAGATCATTGGCAGATATTCTAATTGATGACTTGCGCCGGAGTCTGATTGGAAACTAATCGTCCATATCCTTCCTTTAATTATTATTACAAAGTGATAATAATTAGAATTATTCCACGTACCACGTTGGTACTTAATAGCTTTTACGTGATTCTGGATATTTAGATTTTGGGGTTGTAGTCTATGTGTCAGTTAGATAGTTTCAACCTAACTAAAGTTCGGGAATTGTTAACAACAGTGGTAAAGCAATTACGAGGTCTACTATACATAAATATAACTTCTTTCATAAATATAAATTCTCTGTATTCTCATCATAATCGCTTATAGCTCTCAAGAACACGTCCACCGCATAAGTTGCCTCTGTTAAAGTTGACTTCTGCCAAAGATAGGCTTCCATGAAAGGTACCTACAGTAAAATATTTCTTTAAATAAGATGAACATTATAAAAACAATACCCAATCCTCAAAGATAGCAAACAGCGATGAATCACCTGAGCAATGCCGACGTTTTTTACCCAATGTTTTTTAGATCTAATTCCGTGAATCAACTTGCGTACATTACGTCTGTAGCTTGGATGGTACATCCGTAAACTATACACGTAATATGTAATAGTTTTAATACATTATAACATTATTGTATAATGTACTTTGGTGATAGAAAGATGTGTGCAAAAGTGATTTGATTGGTGATCAAAGAAAATGCGCTTACAAATATTTGTTGTGATTCTTCTTGGATTTTCTTGCATTCTTTCATCTGTGGTAGGTAAGTGAATACCGTTTATTTTTAATTGTTTTTCATTTAAAAAGTTAATTAGCTTTGATAGATTCTGTTATCATAGGTTTTTTTTGTGTTTGTGTAAGTTTCTAGAGATATAGTTTAGACGTATGTTCACGTAATGGATTTTTTTAGAAATACCTACTTATTGGAAAAAATAATTATCAATGTGTGGGCTAGACGTCATGCTTTATAATAGGGGTTAAAGGTTTATTAAACGATTTCCATAATGTCATTAATATAGCTTAATTGATGTGATGTGATTACTTTGTGATATTAAACACTATTACATACACCTATTAAAGATAATCGACGCGTTTGCCTCGTGTGGTGATGATAACATTTGATATGTAGTGTTTCCCTTTGATATTTCATTGCAGGAGCTATTAGAATAAGTTTTTCAAACACAACAAAAAGTTTAACACAAAGTTTTTTTAATAAAAACTAATGACACTCGAAACTGACTTTTTCGGGCATTTTTTTCGTTACGTGACGATTTTTGCCAGTTTACTTCTACCGCAAGAACTTCGTTTCAACAAGGTTACCAAACTGGCTCGTAGAACCCTCACCCTTCCCATAGCTTTTATAATGTGGTAATTATTCTCGATGTTTTTGATTGGTATATTGGCGTGTGCTAGCTGACATAATGGCTATTAATTAAATGTATGTTTTGTGTTGCGTCAATGATTTTGCGTACTAGTGTATGGAATCATTTTTTTCTGAACAGACTGTTGTTCTGCTGGGGAGTTTGTTGCGCTACTTCTTCTTCCCAACTAAAGCACTAGGAAGTGGGCAAGGGTGGGCGTTTTGGGGAACTGTCTTATGTAATTTTGACGTTCGAAAAGTGCTGATTCACTTTGACTGATTGATTTGATTTGATTGTTTGATTTGCTATATAATACCTACAGATCTAAAATCAAATAAACAAGATTTTTACGTAAGCCTTTGTAGGGATTCTTGGGGAAAGCCTTTTGGCCAAACACCGTCTTTAGCTTATGGCATGATGTTGATAAATAATGGTTTCATGTAGGTGCCTAGGTTACCTACAGCATTAATATCTCCCAGCTATCTAATTGCACACACACATTTCCCTGTTTCATTTGACAGTTCAACAAAATTCATTGCGTTATTTATTTGTTGAGCAGATTTTTTTTCGAACTTGCGAAACTATGGATTAGCAATCTTTTCCAAAAAGATTCAGATTGTGATTGATCGTGTATTACGCAATAAGGGTGCGGGTTGCGTCCTATATGTATCTTCAGCGTTTTAAAAATTCATTGCTAATCTAAAATATAAGCTTACTATATCCTATTGTGAGTTCACTGGCCAAATGGCCACTCCACCTACCATAGGTTACGTGTGGGTGAACCACTTCCACAGACAATGGGGCAACAAAAAACTCTAAACTGTTTATTAAATCGTGCATTTAGATTTGCTATCGACACATCATGCCTACTCGCAAATAAACGATTAATATTTAATAAACCGTATTTAAGTAGAAGGTAATCAATTTTTTTAAACTTAGCAATTTATTTCTGAATCGAATCATCACAAATATAGGAGAATAGACGTATCATGCTTTCAGACCCCAATATTCCTTTTGAGGTCTACCCTACAGATAAATGAACGAAGGATCTTCCACTCCCTAGTTCCATTCATGGTCATCAATCTCCTATCTAAAACCCGGCCAATTTCAGGAGTGCGCATAGCAAACCTGAACGGGTCCTGTTTCCGATGCCTCTGCCATGTGGCCGGGTGTGACATGAATAGGGGCTGCAGTGAGGGGTACTGCGGCCCGTTCTTCATATCCAGGGTGTACTGGGTCGATGCTGGGAAGCCGACCCTGCCTGACGATGACCCGGATAGGAAAGAAGGTGAGAGAGTTTTCGATCGGCATGACCGATGGCAATGCATACGTATTCTCAGTTCAATGCTACACATTGAACTGAGAATGAAATTTAGAAAACCTGTGTAGACTGCTGGGATACATACCTCCTCTCTGTGTGAGGGAACAGGGCGATCCCACCACGTGGTCCCAGTGCAGATTATTCGACGTCACATGTCTTCGAATTTTTTCTTCTAGGACAGTTTCCTCGCGATGTTTTCTTCACCGTTTTGAGAGTAGTGGTGATGAAATAAGTTACACAAAGAAAAGCGCCTGCGCAGAAGTTTACTTCCCTTTAACTCACAAGGAATACAGCATTGTCAAGTCATACAGCAGTGTTTACTTTATATAGCTCTTCAAACTAATTTGTTTAATGTAAAACAATAGTCAAGCTGTAGCTGCCAATTATCATTCAAGTGCTCTTTATCTCGTTTCAGCATTTGAAGACTGTGCCAGGGACTACCACTGTTCAATCAGAATCGTTGAGAGTTATATGGCGAAATTCGGAAAGGCAAGTTCATACCTACGTACATCAATAAGACTACCTATGTAGGTACTCATATTATTCATAAGTTTAAAAACTGAAACCCAAAAAAAATGGTATCGACCACATAAAAAAAGCTTGACTTGCCTCCGGTATCAGAAGTCTGGTCACATCTCTGATCAAATCTGCTATCTTACATTATAAAAATTATCGGCCCTAGCCGGGGTGCTAACATAATCGGGCTAGCTTCGCTCGCTTTTGCATCCTACTCTATCTTAATCTTCTTTAAGCTTCTTTGTATAAATCGACACATTGAGTCCTCTTTCTGTACGACTGGACAAAATAAAATATCCCATTCGAGGCGATGTGCAAGAATTATCGAGCTCGCTTCGCTCGCTCTTGAATCCTACATTTCCTTATTTGTTAAGCTTTTCTGCATAAGTCCACAAAATTACTCCTTGTTTATATACACAAACGATAACCTAAAATATCCCAGGTGAACTGCAAAAATGATCTAGCTCGCTTCATGGAGCTGAAGATGCACCCCCCTGGAAATAAACTTGCCGACGCCAATTCCTAGCATCATATTACCTAAGTTTTCACGGTGAGATTTTTACAGAATACCGGCTATTATTGGTTACCAATAACACCCGACGGTATTTCCCCATTTGATGCTAAGCTACGAAGCGCTTAACCGCGTTTAACAGCGTTTAGTCTCAGACCCAGAGGTCCCGGGTTCGATTCCCAGTGGGGACAAAATTTTCTGCTCGGTTTGGTTGGTGGTGGGGCTGGTTTTAAGTCCGCCTGGCTAGCTACCACCATCTTATGTAAGTCTGTCGCCATAACAACAATGTTACCAGAATTGTTGTGTTCTGGCGGTAAAAGGTAATATAGCCAGTTCCTCTGTGATAGAGGATTCCGGGTGAAGCTCACTTCCACCTTCGGCCTGATCATCACTTACCATCAGGTGATATTCAGGCAAAGAGCTTCCCCGTTGTGATAAAAAAAAAAGAAGTAGTCACTATTAGTCTAGTAATCAATATTTTTTATTCAATAAAGCTTCGTGTATATTTCAGGACTGCAACAACGACGGCGTGACGGATTGTTTCGACTACATGATGATCAACTACCACGGCGCCGCATGCTCCAAGCCACTGTCGCTCACTAAGTCAGGGAGACGATGGCTTGATTCGTATCAGCAATGTCGGTTTTGATACTTTTATTGTTTATTAAGTAAGTCAGCCATACAGACAGAGTTCATGTAGTCTTAGTTGTGCCATAACACTCTTTGCAGAGTACTCCAGATACGCATTTGATACCTTTTGATACCTTCGAGACGTCTGACTTCTTCTCTGTGTCAGTTTTATTAAAATCTCCGTCTTTAACTGCCAAAACTATTTCTTTACCTAAATTGTTGACAAGTTTCTGACATTGATTGTCACTGAGATAAGATTGCAACTAGATTTTAAACGTTTAAGGGCGGATTCGACCATTTTATACGCAGAATAAGCCTTCTCTTCCGAATAAATGTTGAGTTTTTGACAGTTTCTCCATACGAAAACAGTCACACGGAAATCTTATTCCGCGGATAAAATTATAAATAAAACGTGTAAATGGCCGTTTGGAAATAGGAAACTTGACTGTACTGAAAGTTTACATAACAATAATTAAAACATCCATCTATGAAGATATAGCCCTGCTTGACAGTTGCTTAGCAACGAATCTTCAGTCTTGAAAAAAAATATTGGTTATCGTGATCGGAACAAGTATGTTCGCGTAGATACGACGTACGTACGACGACGCACGTACGACGTACGCCTTGAAGATGACGGTGCGGCGCGACTCCAGTAACTGTACCCTCGGCGTGTGCCTCGTCTTCTGGCGCACGTAGTCCACAATGGCATCGTAGTGGAGGCGGGAGATGTACACCGGTGTGTTAAGCTTTCCGGCACGCAGGCTCGCTTCGGTCTCCGTAAAAGCTTTCCCGCAGCGATTCAGTCCTATAACTTACTGTACTTCCTTGCAGTGTTTTCTAAACTTGTCGCAATTCTTATTGTAGGTACCTACTTCTAATTAATAGACGAATAGTAGAAGTAAGAAAATTAATAAACAAAATAAACGTAATAATAACTTTATTCGTAAATAACATAACATCAGTCAAATAATGATTATTATACTAACTAAACTAATTTATGGAGTATCAATTGATACATATATGTACTTAGAATGTTTTTACTACGATATAATACCTTAAACTAAGATATGGCTTCGTAAATATATTTACATGAAAAAGAATCAGTAACCTTATTTTCTACACATTAAGTTTGTTGTTTTTATGTCAATCACTATTGACTTATTACGTTATGTGCTGCCTCATCGACTTTTATTGTCCTCGCATTGGGGCATATGTCCAGACCACGGAGTATAGGTGGTCCAGACGCTTTATGGGCCCCGTAGCCCGGGCTTAGCCCCGCGTAGTACCCTCGTAGACCCCTCGTTGAACCGCGTAGAGAACTCGTAGCACCGTCGTAGGACTTGCGTAGCCCCTCGTAGTACCCTTCTAATCTCGCGTGGTACCGTGTCGTTTACCCACGTAGCACTTTCGTATTACTCGCGTAGACCCGCGTAGACACCCCTCGTAGAACTCTCGAGGACGTGTCTAGACTGCGTAGGGTCCACGTACATCCCACAAAGATATGATAAACGCACCGTGTAGATTCATTCAAATCGTTTTCATACAAAAATATTGTCAAAACGCATTTCGACAACGATCGAAGGGCTACGCGGGACGAACGCCCAATGCCCCCTTATGTTTAATTTAAAGTAAGTAGCTCATACGTAAGTTACATTATTTTAACTTATAACTACTTTAATAATCTTAATTCTAATAGGATATGTTTTAAAAAACGAATTGAGAATTATTTGCCTCATCATTAAACTACTCTCGCTCCGAGATCTACTTTTTTAGTCTTCAAATATATGTAACTTAAGGTACAAATGAATCCAAACAAGCTGTACTACACATACCCACTTTTCGTAACGAGTAATATTCAAAGTAACAGGAAACGATTGAACTTCATTCAAGAGCAAAAACTATTACACTCCATTTATTATAGCACTAGCTGCTGCCCGCGGCTTCGCCCGCGTGAGTGTCGGAAATTACCCCATACATCCCCATGGGTTTTAAGTATAAATATTGAGTTTCGAGTTAATCGGACAGCGCGTTAAAATTCTTCCATACAAACACTGACACCCCCCAATCCCCCTTTAGGGGGTAATTTAGACGAAGGAGGAGGCGGAGCGCGTGAGGGATAGTCAAAGTTCGCGCCCTCACGCGCCTAGCCGCCGTAGGAGACGCCCTGGGCGTCGGGACTCCTTGGAGGATTCCCGGCCACCGTAGGCGCGGGCTTGCGGGCGGTGAGCAATGGGTAGCTCGCCCCCGATAAGGACCAGGCCCGGGTCGACGGCGCGTCGTGTTCCACGCGCGCCTCAAAGAGATGTCAGCAAAACTGACGGGGTCCGCTAGGACCGTTGCCCGCCGGGGTTGCGGGTAGTCCTAAGGGGAAACCGTGGCCCCTGGCATGGCAAGGGAAGGAACACGGGTGGGTTTTAGTCAGTAAAAGTCTGACACGCCCTCCCGCTCCGCCCAGAGCGGGAGAAGTCATTGGATGATTTCCCACCCAAAAAAAAAAAAAAAGAAAAAAAAAAAAAAAAAAAAAGGGCGTAACTTAGAAAAACAAAAAACTACTAACTTTATAATTTATTTAGATAACTATTCGTGCGAAGTTTCGTGTTTATTACCTCAAGGAATAAGATTTTTCATACAAACTTTCATCCCTTATTTTACCCCCTTAGGGGTTGAATTTCGAAAAATCCTGATACACGTTATTCTTAATTTTTGGGTTTAAGTATAAATATTGAGTTTCGAGTTAATCGGACAGCGCGTTAAAATTCTTCCATACAAACTTTGACACCCCCCAACCGTAGGATAGGATACTTTTCCGGGATAAAAAGTACCCAGTGTGGTGCCCAGGATATTAAAGAATAATTATACCAAGTTTCATCGTAATCGAACCGGTAGTTTTTGCGTGATACTTGAACAAACAGACAGACAGACAGACAAAAAAAAATTTAATCACACTTTTGGGTTCGGTGTCGGTCTAGTAACACCCCCTGCCATTTATTTTTTTGATATTTTCAATGTACAGAATTTTCACTTCTACAGATTTATTATAAGTATAGATTTATTGTGTGATATTATTGGTGCCGATTCCCTTGTTCACAAAGTAAACTAAATTTAAGTTTAGTGCATCTTTTTCTTTGTATTTCAAAAAGAAGAGGACAGAAGATAAATTTTAGTTTAGTCCTGTCAAATTAATTAGCGCCCATCACTACTCCATACAAGTTTAGACGTGATTTAAAACTTGCCAACTCCTAAAATTACGTCAAGTTACGTCAGGCGCTGATTAATTTGACAGGACTAAACAAAAATTTATCTTCTGCCCTTTTCTTAATGAAATAGAAAGAAAAAGATGCACTGAACTTAAATTTAGTTTAGTTTGTGATCATGGAAATCGGCACCATCGTTGAAATGACTGCACTTTAGAGTTATTTTTTTAATGTAAATGATAAATAGATTACATTGCTTTGTATTTATCGTGAAATATCGGAGTTTCTTATACGTTTATATCGAAATAACGAAAGGGTGATAACCGTTATTTGTCTAATGTTATAATAAATGGAGTATAGGTACAAAGCATCAAAATCATAATAGCATTATAGCCTTTAAGCTGGCAATAAGATCATATATCAATGTGAAATAGAACCTATGACCCAATTCAATTCGTACCCGTCTCTAGATCCTCTGGAGGAGTTTAGTAATAACGCTAAGCTTGCCGGCTTTTTCCACGGATGGGTGACCATCTTTATATACCGAGACTTTTCCGTGCCTCGGAAAGCACGTTAAACCGTTGGTCAGATAAGCAGTCGCTCCATCCGCGTAAAATACTGGTATTCAGCTGCATCCGGTTAGACTGGAAGCCGACAGCAGCAAAGTAGGGAACAGGCTGGGCAGATTGATTGACCCAACTCTAAAACTTCTCAGATTTTGTACGCATGACAACTTTATATCAAACTATACGAAAGCTTCGCTCCTAGAAGAATGAAAATCTATTTGTTGTAGGGCTCTGTTATCTAAACATAAAACTACATAAACTAACACCCGAAATTAATAATGTACCTTTATCAATTCCAATCATGTTCTGCGGACTTTGGCGGCTGCTTGTGATTCGCTCTCGCAAAGACTCAGATTGGCAAACTCGGCCGTTGATTGGCTACCGACAAAGATCGGGATCAAGATTGGGATTGAGATACATTATTAATATCGGGCGTCTGCGCACCGCTAGCTATCGATCCGAATTTGAAATGTACTAAATTCGGATGGACAGAGTTCAGCTATCCAATTGTGAAACACATTTTCGTAAACGATTACGACTAATCTGTTTCATTTTGACAGTTAAAATAGAGCACAGTTTTTTAGAACTTATGAAGCAATGGATTAGCAATCTGTTTCAAAACGATTCAGATTGTGATTGATCGTGTATTACGCAATTAGGGTGCTGATCTAGAGCGCAACTACTCATCCAAAATACTTCGGATCGACATTTCTTGGATTGAGCTAGGATTCAGGTCCAACAGGTTCTTAGATTATCCGGACTCTTATAAAGATACATTATTATTACTATGCAAAAGTCACCAGTGGAGCGGGAGACTGCCAGTCTTCAGCGTCCAACTCTTCTTCATCAGACTCTTCTTGGAACCGCACCTTAAACAAAAAGGAAAGCTTGTTTAAACATAATTTAAAAAAGTTCGTTCTTTTAGCGCGTGGCCAAAATCGGAATTAACGCCGCCATCTCGCTTTTTCAATACATTTCACAAAAAAACGATTGCACAAAACATAGACATTTTAGAATTAAGAGGAACAGGGTGTAAAGCTCCAATGGCGGGGCCCACTAGGGCTAATGGCTGCCGGGGTTGCGGGAAAGTCCGAAAGGGATACTGTGGCCCCTGGCAACACAGGCAACTGAAGGAACACGGGTGGGTTTTAGTCAGTAAGAGTCTGACACGCCCTCTCGCTGTGTCCAGAGCGGGAAAAGTTATTTGATAATTTCCATACAAAAAAAAAAGGTGTAAAGCTCACTCAGCCTCTATAGAAAAGGGAGGATCAACTGCCCAACTATTGATGTCGAGGTGTTAATATGTAAATGCTGATCGCGCGGTAAACTTTGCTAGCGCGATGCAGGATTTCATGTGACGTTATTATGATGCGTAGTTCGCATGTGGGGATGTAGCGCGAAAATTTTAATTTCTCAGGCTACCTTAGCGCATCCCCCTCGGATCGTGTTGTAAAGACCGGTGGTAAATGTAGTTATCCTATCAACTTGCAAGCACAAGCTTTTTAACGTATGTAACGTATAGTTTGCTTCAGGGATAATTAGTAGTTAATTGATTCAGGCGTGACTTGGTGGAAATCTATGATAAAATACCTAAAATAGACGTAGATATATTTAGTAACCTAGCTATTCCGCTTAACTATTCCTAAAGAGTGCCTCTCACCGAGGCATCCTCAGGATGACGATTGACTTATCGCGAACCCGAACACGACGTGTTCCCACGCCGAGTGCTGGACGCAGAGTGAGCCACACCGCCCAAAAATCTTACTTACCTTCAGGGATAATTGGCAAAACTTAAAAAATATGTAAAAATCTTTAGGTACTCACCCAGGGAGCTAAGCGTTTATTGTCCGAACCCAATGAACTGCCTTGATTGAGGTTTGCCTGCCATGTCTGCAACAAACAGAAATAACTTATTTTACTGTCTTCATTTACAAATCAATAAGTGAGCTACGGACTGCCTCGTTGGTCTAATGATCCCAAGCGCTGAGCATGAAGTCCTGGGTTCGTTTCCCAGGTCAAGCAAAGATTTTCAAAAACTTTTTTTCGTCAGGGATTTCTCAGTAGCAGTCCGGAGTAGGGATTTGTGCCCGGTTAATGGCCATAGGGTCGCCCCATATTACGTGCGTGGGACTAAAATATAACTGGCGAAATGTGGGTGTACTATAAATAGGTACCTAGAACTCTGTCTAAATCTCGAGAATTACAGGCGTCATGTTATGGAAGTGAGCAGAAGTAGAGTCTTTGGGCGGATGAGCTTCCAGAAAGCTGTCCTATTCCAGGACACGACGTCAGGAGGTTCCATATTCAGACCCCCGCCCCCTAACTCCTAGCTTGGATCCTGGTCCGTTATTTAGGATAGTGTTTTTTTTTTTTTTATATCTTGTAAAAAATTAAATGCGTGAATCAATTATGGAATAAAACCCAATGAATTACAATGAGGACCAACTGATCAGCTCATTACTGAAAGAAATTAATTCCTAATTACCTGATACGCATCATTGAAGGCATGTGCCAGTGACAGTGCGAGGGCACGTGCGTGCTTCCGTCTGGTGCACACAAACACGTGCACCACGTGGTTCTCAGCAGACCCCCCCATCGGCTTCCCTTCCACTACGGCGAAGACGCGGGCGTTCGCTGCGTCCGCCGAGCAGTACGAGATCCTTGAAAAAAGATTATTGTTGCCAGGTTATGATTTATTTATTTCTATATAACGGTAATCTGCCGAAAATTCAAACCATGATCGCTCAGAACTCAAGACAATACTGGCAAATGATCTTCCATCCCGTTCATGAACACATAACAGTCAGGGTTTTAGCGTCCAAGAGAGCGATAAAAGCGCGAAAAGAGTTGGCTTGAAGAGAGTGGCTAGAAAGCGATCGTCGATTAGCTGGAAAAGCCTAGGTTAGCCGGACATTTGGCTCAGAAAAGTTGTGCTAGAAAGTGCTTCGAGCTTCGACACGCTTTCGTGCTGTTCTATTTACACCGTCAAAAGTTCTCGAACAGCTTTGGTGTCCGGCTTATCAATTACCGAGAAATAAAATTTTGATGTTTCTCTTAGACCTTTACTACTTTCATACGTTTAGTATCAAATCATAACAAATACAAACACAGCCCTAGGTGATAACCGCAGATATACCTACCTAAAACTGATATTAACAAACATAACAATCAAGGAAAATGAGTGCACTAGGAAAAAGGCGAACTTCCTCCCCACACAGCCAATAAGTGCCAATGACTTTAAGTAGGTATTTGTTTTTACTTTAACTTAGCCGTTATTAATTAATGCATCCATTAATATTAATACGACATAACAAGTGTAGATAATGTTGTCAACGTCTTGTTAATTAATTATTTTTGTCTAGATAATTTTATAGGGCAGATAAATGGGCTATTAATCTTAGTCAATCAGTGTATTTTTCTTCCCGTACCAGGCACGACCTGCGAGGCATCCGGCTCTTGTATCTTACATGTAACATTACCAATTGCAATGCGTTCATTATAACTTGACCCGTGACGCGATTGGTAGCATCGTAGTATTATATTGTCTGTGGTAGCACTGAATTTTGCAGTCGCCAAGAGATCCGTTCGGATCTTTTGGCGCTCGAATGAGTTGACAGAGAGGCGCTGTTGTTAAACTTTTCTTCAATTGTTTTGTGAAATGTATTGATAAAACAAGATGGCGGCGTTAGTTCCCATTTTGGCCACGCGCCAAAACGTTTTTCCGTTAAAATTATTTAAGGGAAATAATAAAGCTTCCAATTTTTTTTATTAACTTGCAGCGATCTGTTGCTGACCGAAATACTAACTATGCTGTGTTAGAGTCTTCACGAGACCATACTCGGCAGTCTGCCCCGGCCACGCTACCATTTCGCTGACTGGCCATTTTTTACCAAGTCATCAGTGAAGAAGATATCAGAATCTCGTGCCGTTCCGAGTTACCGAAAATATAATTATGTACAACCAGCTGCACGCCGCGGTGTCACCCGCATAAGTCTCGATCCCGTGGGGATATTGCCATAAAAAGTATCCTATGTCCTAATCCAGGTCATGGTCTACCTATGTGCCAAATTTCATCCAAATCTATTCAGCCGTTTTAGCTTGAAAGCGTAATAAACTCACTTTCGCATTTATAATATACCGTCGCAAAATTTTTTACTTTCATTTTTTTTTCAGTAACGCACATTTGAAACTGATCGCATAAACGCTACCGATACATTCTGAACTAGGAAAACCTCTGTGTTATCTTGTAGCTTTCAGATTATTAGAGACTGTATAACAATAAACTGAGTACAAGTTAACGGAGTTATATAAATTTATCCCGTTTACCCGTAGGTATCCCAATTGTGCGCCCGCGCACGTCTGCGCTTTTGCAACGTGACTCGAGGTATATAAATCATTTCATTTTTAAACCTATATTATGCTCATCTGGGACGATGATTATTAATTAATTAATTAATAAACAATTGTTTTTACCTGTAAATAGAAACGCTAATAACGTTTTCCTGTGAGTCTGCATCGCTGACTATGATGCCTTTTGCGCTTATGTCCAAGTTCACTCGCTGTAGCTTCTTGTTTATGACTGAAACAAAAGATGTATAAAAAATACAGTATTCATTTTATTTGGTTATACTTAAGCTGTATGCACGATGGGATCATCAAAAACGACGAAGTTCCAACCAATTTTTAATTTATTAGGGGATGAATTTTCAGATATCATTCTTTAAGGCTCACCTTCGTTACCAAAGGAACTCTTGTACTTTTTACAAGAGTTCCTTTTGGCTCTAGAGCCAGCGGTTCAGGCTGTGTGTAGTCTGTCAGTGAATTTAGGAGAAGGTGAATCTCGTTACAAAAGGAGCTCTTGCACAAAACGTCACGTCACTGGTGTTCCCGATTCAGCCATATAGCCTGTTCATATTATTGAAATAATAATCCTTCTAATGCTTCCAATAAATAATATCTATCACAGACTGGCAGAGACCCCTACGAACCCAATAATATTTTAATATACAGTGGGATTCTTCATAATGTGCACATATCGAAATGAGGGATTCTATGCTTAATTTGACAACCGGAAAAAATATTTAAAAAAATCTATTTTAATTTTTTTATTTGTTTTGTATTTTTTACCCCAATGTAAAAAAACGGTGTAATTTTTAAATGATCTATCGCGATGAAACAAACTCCATACCTAATGATTGGTAGTAATTAAGTGTTCTTATAAAATGAAAATTGTGGGAAAAACCCCTCCCAATTAAAACCAAAAAACCCTCAATTGAAAATAAACAGGTATTTCGTCCAAAAATCTCTTTTGTTAAATCAATTTTTACAATATTTGTAAAAAAAATTGAATAAGACGAATTTTTTTAAATAAAAAAAAATGGAAAAAAATGTATTCCTTTAGTTTTTTTTTTTTTTTTTCGTCGATAAAATTAAGCATAGATTCCCCCATTTCGATATGTGCACATTATGAAGAATCACACTGTATATTTGGTATTAAGTAATCATATTAAATTGGCATATTTACGGAAGTCCAAAATATAATAATAGCTGCTAGCAGTGCTAGCTGTTGCCCGCGACTTCATCTGCGATCCAGGATGAAAAGTAGCCTAGTAGGTCTACCCATGTGCCAAATTTCATCCAAATCCGTTCAACCGTTTTAGCGTGAAAGCGTAACAAATAAACAATGTCATTTTCGCTTTTATAATATTAATATTAATTATATTGTAATTACGGCATCAGACAAAATAAAGTAGGAAGTAGGAACCCACTCAAACAAATATTTACCAAAACATAATTATCTAAAACGTCTACAATTTAGTAGGACCTCTAGACCTCAGTTCTCATCGTGTTCTTGACCGGAATATTTGAAGCAGAGATATCTCGGACCGTTCTATAAATAAGGCGATAAATCAATAAGTGTGATATAATATCATTGTGATATGACCGCAGAAACCTTTGTAACCTCATCGCGGGAGCTTCATTCACAAGGCATTTAATAAATCAAGTTACAAAATCCCGCCATCTTTCTTTGAACACATAACTATGGCCATGACTATGACTCGAATGGTATTCTAAAACTATGCTCAGCTTTACCTCTCGATTTACGGGTCTCTTTTAGGGTCAGTGGTTAGGTTAGCAAAGTTAGCCGCACATGTGGGATGTTGGTTTGAGTAGGAATTAATCTTATCAGCTTTGGTCAAGACATTCCATTTCCTGGGGAGACGTCAGTGGTTAGTCTTCGTTCCATTTGGAACACTTTAAAACACGAATTAAAAACGGAAATTCTGCGATAAAACAACTTACCATTTTAGCTCTTTCAATTAAGTCCCGTTTTCATTAAAGCCTTTGCCTAATACCAGGTTAATATGGGTTAGAATGGAACATAGGTTGTCTGCAAAAGGGAACCTTACAACACGCAGGCTGGCAAGAAAACGATTTTATTTGCATTCCATCACTCAAACTAATTTAGAATCAGTTTCAATATTGTGAAAGAGATTTTTTTTAATAAAAAAAAATGTTGTCTGGAACACGTCCTGTTGGAAAAAGAAGATAGGTAGATAAAATTCAGTATTGCTTCTTATTTAGCGGTAAGTCGGTGACGCCGTAAACTTCCCCGAACCGGACGCATACGAGCCCTATAATACTATAGTGATATCAATAAATGCTCTATCTACATACGTTTAGCAGAATGCAGAGCAGATCTAACGGCGAGTGCAGTGGCGGGGGCGGAAGCTGCTCGCTCCACGGGTGCTGCGCCCGCGTACCTCACGTCCACCTCACCAGTCCCGGAGTCTCTTGCCTCACGCCACCAGCCCTCACCCTCGCATTCGGCTAGTGCCCACTCTTCGCATAGTTCTGGCAATAATGACACAAGAATCAAATAATGACACAATGAATCGTGAATCATACACCCAATGCCTTTTTACTAAGCAAGCCAACCAAATAGAAAACCAACGAGCTATTGATCTATAGATGTGTCAGTAAGGACTACAATGCCATATCGAGATACCGCACCATTGTCGTGGCAAGTATTGGTCTATTGGTAGGTAACAAAATTGCTAAATGGAATTCAAGCTTAATGAGCAAAAATCCAAAAAAAAATTGTCCAATAAAAGTTGCGTAGAGTAGAAATATAACATTTAATAACAATCTTTTTATGGTGAGTAATTTTTTTATTCATGACAACATAACATCACGCCTTGTTGCCCCGAAGGGTTAGGCAGAGGTATACCTGTAGTACACTCATATTTCGCCAGTCATGTTTTAAGTCCCATGTAATAGGGGACGAGCCTCTTGTCATCAACCGGGCACAAATCCAGACTCCAGGCTGCTACTGAGAAATTCCTGTTGGAAAAACCCAATTATACTTTGGGAATCGAACCCAGGACCTCATTGTCAGCAGTAGCGCTTGCGACTACTCGACCAACGAGGCAGTCAGGGTCGGATTTTTTCCAATGCAACGTTATATATTTCCTGGGGCTAGAAAAAACTTTGTTGGAAGTTATAGCAACTATTCTCAAACTCATATTGAACGGCATAAAACTGTACCTATTTCAAATCCCGCATCATCATCTATAGGTACCTATTATTGTTTATCTAAATTCTATGAATAATTAATTGTTCTAATAATACGAAGCTAGCTGGGCTTTTTCCATATATTATGAATCACTTGTATCATTGTTTTCTTGACCATATGTATAAACAAACCACTAATAAGGGCATAATCCACTTGATTGAATTCATAGGTAGGTTAAAGGTAGGCTGGTAATATTTCAAAAGCTTTAGCAAACATAGCACTGAGTTAGTTACTGAATCCATCTACATAATACAGTGCGATCGAGACGTACGTATTGCGACCTTTCTTCTTTCTGATTAGGTCAGTTTTTATGAGACAGAATGGCATTAAACTTGTCTGAATTCAGTAACATATAGCCATTTAGGCGACTAAACTTAGGCAAATAGAATAAGTAACCATGTAACCCTTTTAATAATCCAGTTGCTAGTTTCAACAGCATAGGCCTCAGAACGCATCCTTGTGGTACGCCTTTGACACTGACAAAGACAGTATTTTTCATGTTTGTAAAGTGCACATGTTGTTGTTATATTAAGCTTAATAATTAACTTAAAATGGTACTTAGATATTTACTCGTAGATAAACAGTTATGTACCAAGACTTTCTGCACTAACAGTAGAAAAAACACAGTCAAACGCTTTACTTTAGTCTACAAAACATTTTCACGTGGCCCTGTCTATGACGGCCGACGTGACAGCTTTCTTACAAGCTTTAAAAGACGATTATTTTACTTTTTCAAGAAATAACGTAATACCACAAAACTTATTATCATTGAGATAAATCATCATTACGTGTGTTTTATAAAACAATCTATTTTTAAACCTATCAACATGGAGTGAACTTTCCGCTGATAAAAAATACTTATACCTAACACATTTCTCCAGCCAGATATATGAACGCATATAAAACGGGCATTGTCACCAAGCGCCTACGTAGGTACTACCTAAGGCGCCTGTCTTACCGCCAGCGATGCACGAGAAGCGAGTAGAGCTATTAACTAAAAACGACTTGGCGAATAACGAGCGGCGAGTGCGCGCCTGCACAGAGCGATTACTCGCTGGTATGCGCATATCAAGCGTCAGTTTTTCGGCGAGGGTTCTGCCCGCCAAACGAGCGTCGCTGAGCAATAATTATCTTTGCTAGCTCTTGTCACTGCGACAAACGAGTACTCGCCGGCGTTGTAAACAGTTAGGGATCAACTACGTATAGTATCCTTCTCTCTCTTCTTTTTTCTTTATTTTTCTTTGTCTTTCTTTACTTTCTTGACTGCCTCTTTGGTCTAGTGATCGCAAGCGATACTTCTGAGTGTGAGCATAAGGTCCTGGGTTCGTTTCCCCCGGGACGGGCAATGTGTTATCGGGTTTTTCCATTTGGAATTTCTCAGTAGTAGCACTAGTAGCCCGGAGTCTGGATTTGTGCCCGGTTGATTGCAATAGGCTCGCCCCCATTAATGTGAAATGTGGGTGTAATATAATTTTATACACCTCTGCCCAATCCTTTGGGGAAACAAGGCGTGATGTTATGTTACTCTTTTACTTTCACGGGATCTACAATCTTTTGTACATTCGTTTCTTGAGAAAGCCGTTGATAGGAAGGTCGACGGTGGGACAGGTGTCTATGGCTGATAATTTTACTAGAATAACTCGACGTGCCAATTTTCTAAGCTTAGATTCATTACCTTATTACAGGCTAGGCCGGTTTCGTAAACGCTCGCTAGGAAATCGATCAGGCAAATTGTGAGCAAATTGCACCGAATCTTGATAGCCGTCTGTCGCCAGTTAATAGGGTAATAAAACCTCGTTTAATGTTTAGGAAATACTGACCCTTATGAGGGATTTCAACTTTCGTAAATAAAATGACGAAAATATTATTTGTAACGGCTCGTACACACTGGCACGACATCGTGGGCGCGACAGGCAGCGCTACCCTGTAGCGCCCGCGATATCGCGCCAGTGTGTACGAGCCGTTACAAATACTATTTTCGTCATTTTGTCAATGTTACAAATCGTCAATGAATACGGTACATTTCGTCAATGAATGATTATGAATGCTCACGTGCTGTTTATACCATGAATGAAATAAATTACTATCTCTAGTCTACAAATCTATCGGTTCGCTTATGTAATATTTATCATAAACATTCCCTCAAACAGTTCGTCTGCCTCTATCAGTGCTTGAAGTATTAAATAAATAAAAAATCCCAGAACGACTTAGACTTCGTCTCAAGCTGCTGCTGCCAAAGAAATGATCACGTCAGCACCAATCATACGTTTTTTAAGATCATACCAGGATACCACTTTGAATCATCTTTCGATTTATTTTGGAAATATTTACCTAGCAAAGCTTCCCTTTCTATGATAAGATGCCTTTGCAACGCAAAACCCCATAGAAAAACAGGACAGTTGTGTTACACAAAACATGATTGTGTTAAACTATGAGAAAAAGATGGAATCGCCTAACAATTAGTTTACCGGCCTATCTATGCTGACGATTTATGAAACTTGGTTATAAATAGCTATATCATGTAATAATAAAACATTAAGACGTTTATTAAATGCAGATTGAGTACTTTGCGGACTACCCAAATGTCCTTTCTTTGGTATTTTTCTTCGCGAGCCGTTGAGCTCCATTGCGCTTCACGATTACAGACAAATGCTTGCACTGACTGGACAAGCCCACTCAAATCTCTGTGGTTCTTTCCTCAAAAGACCATTTCAGAAACTAATCTAATCATGGCCATCATGTTGTGAGGACCATCCTCACATGATCTGGCCAAGATTATCCCTGGACTGTACTGAAACCTGATAACTGAAACTGGATAGGAAAAGCCGACCTCGTCTAGTTTTAAAAATATAATTGACGTGTAAAAGTGTGCACAAACCTACTTACGAAAATAAAATACTTAATTTATCATTAAATCTAAGAAAATGGGTCAGTCAGTAGCATAAGTAAGGAAACGTATCTAATATAGATATAGTGCCATTCACGAAGATGCCCCTCAATTTCCTAAACGATTAGGAAGAAGAGTTATCTATACGCAAAGTTGGCGAAAAACTAGTACAGTACCTATATACTTAGTTAAGTGCACTAATGTACTTATCAACAGGTAATAATCTCAATTGAGAACAACCAATTACCTTCAAAATTTATTTGTATGTATACAGATCTAAACGGCGTCACAAGGACGCCAATTGGTACGCAAAATAATAATCACAAAATGGTGGCAATCAGACAGCTATTTTAGTGATATCTAACATCATCTAGGCCAGACGGGTTGTATTGATAGTGAAGTAGGCCATAGGTCAGTTATTAGACGTAATAAGTTGAACGAAACTCCAGCGATGCGTACGAGTGTTGATAGAGTCGTGATGCGTTTCTCATACTGGTTCTAACTGGTAGTCTGTGGCGCGATAGATGTGTAAAGGAAATCAATGTGTTGATTGCATTGCGTTTAAAGTTAACTGCAGTTGTTAGATATGAAAGTAGGCTGTGTTTATGCGTAGAAAGATTTTTTTATTGGGTCATTTATTTTATTATTTTCATGAACAGCGACAAGCTTTTAACGAAACTTTTACCCAGTTACGACTAGAAGGACCAACTTTTGTAAAAGTTTAAGATTTGACGATAATAGTCGGATAATTACCTAATATGGATAAAAAAGTGTCCTATTAGATAATTAGACATGGAAACTTGAAGGACCTATAAACAATCTTTAAAGCTGCGAGCACCCATTACGCGACTATTTGCGATGAAACTAAATGAGTTTTAATTCTTATGTAGGTACTATCTGACGCTCGCTCGCTGATAGTAGGAAAGCATTGATACCTAATTAAAAAAAAAAAAAATTAAGTATTATGTTTTATTATGCTTTCAATCAAGCGATTCATAGCGAAATGTATTAATCGCTTTTCCAACTAGCTTTCACGTTTAGTTTTTGCGCAGTTAGCTTTGGGCTAGATAAGTGCAACGTTTTAGCAAGAATGCCGACCACACCGTTCAGCTGGGTCGTTCTCCATTCGATCACAGCCTTTCATCCAATTAATAATTTATCACTTAGCGGGAAATATTACGATGCGGTGCGATGCAACTTTTTTAAAATTAAATCGTTGAACTACTTACAGATTAAAAATATTGGTACAGATTAAAAATATTGGTCAAGGTTGAGTTGCGTTAATTAGGTAGTTCCGGACCGCGAGTAACATTAATATTTTATCTTTGTTTGGTTTTAAAGCTCTTTAGATTTGTCTGGTTTTTTTTCTGGAAGTCATAACCAGATAATTATATTAGATAAGTATTATATAAAATAATTTTGTCCCCTTCTAGTATTTTTGTAACATCTAGCTATAACAACACGCAATAATCTAATATAAATTAACGCGATGAACGATACTCTTCCGTTTCCTGTTTGTTCATATATTAAATCCGTGGACAATGGTGTGGGTTATATACATAATAATAATATACTTACTCATAGTTTTAATGAAACCTTAACACGTGACTGTTTTTTTGTCCCCAATAAATAAATAAATAGTAGTTAGTAGATATAGGTAGATACTTAGGTATAAAATTTACAGGGTTTGTATTGGTAGGTAGGTAAAAAAATACCTACACGTTTGCAAACGTACCTACAACTGTTTCCTGTTTAGGATACGTTATTTAGAAAAGCCTTGCTGAAAATTCCAGAGGAGTTCTCTACAGATTTCCGGAACATTTATTACCTACCTACTTAAGTCTATTAAGTTCTCAGCATACTTAAAAAGATTAGCCATAGGTATAGTCATTAGGAATATACCTTCACCAAGTTGAGGATACGCTGTTGTTATTCATATAAAAACAAGAAACTGCACAATTAGTAAGTTGATAGTACCTAAGTTAATAAAAAACCAAAATTAAAGTGATGTTGATAATTCTTACCTAAGTAATTATGTTCTACTAAAACTCTGGGGGAAAAGTAGTAGTATTCTAGTATTCAATAAAATTTGCTCAGAAATTGTCTGTGTTTTGTTGGTGACATGAAACTTGACAACTCTGTTTTTTAGACGTTTACGTTGATAACAAAGCTGCCTGCAGCTGGCAATCCTCCTGTTATCTCCTGATAACAATTTCTTTGTCGCCTGCTAGCCGAGATGTGCGGCATTCATCAAATGAACGTAATTAGCAGATAATTATCACAGTGATAACTTGAACTTTCACCGCATTAACATAACTCTGATTAACATTAAATATTAATATTTCTAACCTTGTAGGTATTATAACGTTAGCCAGTATAAACCTAATACAATAAAGTAATTACCTGAAATGAAATCAAGCAAAAATTACTTTCTAATCATTTCCCGTTCTCCAGCCCTTTAAAAAGAAATCGACTCGTCGTTTTAGGTAAGGCACGCACTAATCACCTATCACTTCTCCGTACATCGCTGCATTTGTATCCAACACCAGTCCACTCGAGTACTCACAATACAATGTACGACGTATAAAATAGAGGTTGGCAACGAAGCCACTTTTTTCACAGCCACCCATTTAAGGCTTAGCGAGCTGCGAGAGCTCCTAATTCCAGAGTAATTAGAGAAACTTGCACCGGAGATGGGCCGCGGCCTTTTACGAGGTTAGATACTCCATACTCGGAACCTTTAATGAAGACTTAAAAACGTGAACGCAGATGATTGAGCGGACCATTAAATATGAATGCAACCTGTCTATTACAATTTGAAAAAGGGCACGCAAACCTGGGGCCTAAGTCTACTAATTTATAAACGTTACAATGGTGAGTTTTGACAGATTTGCCATACAATAACTGTCAAAAACTCACCATTGAGACACCATTGTAACGTTTATAAATTAGTAGACTTAGGCCCCTGGTCCGTATCACGTTAGAACTGGACATTAGACCGTGATTAATAAAAAAGGAAATCATGGCACGGATTTCCATTTTCTTGTAATGGATGATGACTTAAAAGTTTGGTTATATTTTTAACGGGTTGAACAAAGATCCTAAGGTAATCTGCAGTGACTGTTATTTCATTCAGTAACCTTTAAAACAGTGACAAGTAATAACAATGAACTTTGTTTACGTTGTTTATTTCACGATGACTAAATAGAATACTTCAAAATAATGTTCTTATTTCAATTACTTTAAAATTCCAGATAAACTCTAACTAAATTTTAAAATATTTAATGGAAACTTACTTTTGTGTTTTGAATGGGTCTTCCACATTTTTCTCAGAAGCATCGTCATTTTCCCAAAAGTTCCAAATTCAAACGCGATAAATCAAAAACTTAAAAAAATATTTAAATATAAGATGGCGGAGCGACTTTTCCCGCGCGTGGTTCCTGGTACACTGTACTTTAAACGGAGAGCACATGCAATGTCGACACCAACCCTTTGCTATATGGAGGACGACTGTGACGACGCGACGAGATCAATGTGTTTATAATATAATTATTTAATAATATTGATGCTATATTTCCAGTGTATCACAACTTTTACGGCCGTTTCCAAACACAAAGTAGTTAGTCTAGATACTAATACCTACTAATAATATTATAAAGAGGTGACATTTGTTTGTTTGTAAGTTTATATTGTTTGTAAGTTTATATGTAATCTCCGGAACTACCAATCGGATGCCGGGTAGCCCAATTCTTGAGGAAGGATATACTTAGGCTATGTAACATCACGCTACGACCATTAGGAGCCGAGCAAAAAGATAAAACGCGCGGACAAAGTAGCGGGCAGAAGGTATTTACCAATAAAACTCTAAGGGTCAAGAGTGTGCAACTATTACACTAGCAGGAATTCTCATAAAATAACACAGTGTTATAATAAATAATTATATTAAGATAATTTATTACAGGGACATTACGTAGCGGGTTAAGGTACCTAGTATAAATACTAGAATTACCTATCATACATTATTAATTGTTGGTTAGGTATCGATACGATTATAACACTGCATTTTATTGCATATTAATATAATTTAATTAATTTAACTACGTTACGAAGCTCGAGTAGGTACTTAATCGTTCAATGTAGCCGACTCTGTGTTATTCGAACCTGGATTTTTGTTTTTTATTTTATTTATTCATTTATTTATTTAAACTTTTCGCACTTGAAATTGCTCATTTGTTAATCTAAGAAAATGAAAATGTTGTAGCTGTAAATATATATTCTGTAACCCTTATTTTTCTTTTCTAATCTTTTTTTTTTTTTGAAAAATCTTTCTCTATCATTGGAATTGAATATCTCAATGACTAGTGGTCCTGGGGTCCTGGGTTCGATCCCCAGGTTTGTTATTGTTCATAAACAGCAGTCAGGAGTCTAGATATGTGTCCGTTTGACGGCACTAGGTTTGCTCCCTGACTTACATGGAACTGAACTACATAACTGGCGACTTTGGCGACACCTTTGCCTGCCCCTTTGGGGAAAATAGGCGTGATGTTATGTGTCATATGTGTGATATAAGTTCTCTTTCTTGGTGAGGAATAACGAATAAGAATCACGAAACAATATGTGTTCAGATTGTTTATATGTATCATGTATCTATACAGCGTATGATAATAAATCAAAATCCAAAATCAGTTTCAAACTAGAATCAGCACTTTTCGAACGTTAAAATTACTTATGACTGTCCCCCAAAACGCCAAATTGTGTGGTTTTAAATTCCGAACGAATATGGCCAAAACTAGCCTTCTTCTAATGCCCATTACAGTCAGCCTGACCGCCTGACGCAAGCCTCCACATTTGTACTTATCATCCTTCGGGAAATCCAGGCATCATGTTATGTGCGAGTCAATTGACATTTACTTAGGAATAAGTAAAAAGCTCAAAATGCATAAGTTTTCACATTTTTTATAAGGAATGTACCTAAGTACTTATGATAGTTATAATTCTATACTATGTGCTAAAATTTAACTTGCATTTGTGGTTATAAACGCAGAACGAGACAAGGCTGAATCTAACCTTCTGCGAATTCCATGTTTAAGTAAGCTCCAGTGTTTATTACAGCCAAACTGACCGCCTGACGCAAGCCTGGTCATTCGTCGATCATGGCTGATGCAATATGGAAGCTTTTGCACTCACAACCGGGCTGCGCTGCGCAGGCGCACCCTCCGCGCTTTTTTGCTGGTAAACAGTAATTAGGCAGGCAATGAGTGTAGACATAATTACTTATACATGCTTTATAGTAACAAATATTATATTGCCGCGAGTTACATAGGTACTTACCTACCTAAAGCGCAGGCACCACTGGGTACGAAGCTAAGTTCGTTTAGCTTCGCTCATGTAGCTTACCTATACTACATACTTTGTATATACATCGGTTCACACCACGAACTACGAACTCCGCTTCGTTCCCAGTGTGACCTACGCCTTAGTAGGTAAATAAGATTGCATGTGGTGCCTTTCTAAAATTTGAATAGGTATTAGGTTTTTTTGTTTTATAACCTACCTACTCAGTAAAGCTACGGTTTCCTAGAAGAGCTGGAAGTCCCTTCGTTCGGAATCCGTAGTTTCGGCCGAAGTAATGGGCTTTCCCCACACTGTATCATAATTACGAACGTAATTATTATTAGTAGGACCGAACTAAGAACGACAACACGATTTGACAGTTATACTACTCCCGATGTAATTGTCCGTCCGAAAAATTGAATGAAAATTGTTTTGACGGATCAACTACTTTCGAACGAGCCCCTTCGTTGACAGACACCAGTATTTAACAGCCGTTAATGTGTTAGGTACCGTTGACCGCTTTCATTAGGAAACCAAAGCTAGCTAATTTAACAGATTAACAGCCACCCATCCGTTGAAAGATGATGACCACCCCCCATTTTAAAACTCGGAAATAATATTTCATCGACTTTATTTTAACAAAGCAGAAAAGTGGACTGTTCCATTCTGCCCCACCAAATTGTGCCACTGATAGAATGGGTAAAATAATAGGGTCGCACATCTGACGGAATATGCGTCGCGTATCGTCGGTCGCGTAACCCCAGAACAGAGAGTACCTAGATAAAAAAACATTTTAAACTTTACACACTCAACCGGTGATGCGTTAATAGGTTTACGTCGAGCGTACTACAGATACCGGCACGGTTCTTGAGCACTCGGCGGAAAAGTGGGGATCGCTTTGCGCATCGTACACTTATGACAAAATAAGTACGTAAAGGGACCCAATAACTCACTTCTGCGCAGGTGAAAGTCAGCGCTTAAGAATCGTGCCGATGATTGTACCTTGACGTTAACGAAGTTACGCGTACGCCCGACGTATCTTCCGAGATGTGCGACCAACCTAAGTAAGGTAATTTTTCCCAACAAAATATATGTAATATCATATATATAATATGACAGTCGGATAAAAATGTTAACATATATGTAAAATAGGCCTAAAATTGGTTTTGGCTCCATAATTTGACCAAATAAAAGCAGTCTTTCAAAAAAACAATTGAATGCTCACGTTTTGATAAGCGTTTTCCCAATGTGTTTCTGTACAATATAGAAATACCGATTACCTACCATCAAATGGTTTTTGTCTGAATTTATTTGAATGCTGTTAGTGTTAGGCTGTCCTAATACCTATAAGCGAACATCGCGTGAATGAATGCGCGATCGTCTTCATTTTGATCGGCGTAGCAGAACGCGTCGTCGCGCCGACAGAGGGCGCGTTCGGGTTTTCCGTAGGTTTTCCAACCATGATCACGACGACGATCGCGTATTCGCGCAACGGTCGCATACATTAGGACACGGAACAAGTTTTTTTATGTTTAATTTTCTTTTCATTTTAACCAATGATGTTTTAGTAAACAGATATGTTATGAGCGCGCAAAAAGTGAAGACTAGAAAAGTACCCAATTGGGAAATATTGCTTTTAGTCTGAGCCACACACGCTTACGAGTGTGCCGCTCGGCGGGGAACACTTTTTTCTGTTGTTTTGTACGTGTATAACATATCTGTTTATTAGAATATCTTTGATTTTAACACATTGATTCATATTTAAGTACTTACCTAAACTTTTTATTAGACCCGCCGACATAACACATAAGTTTGTTTAAAAAAAAGATGAAACTACCCAATTACCCATAATATATGAATTTGTTCAATGTTGTTTTTGTCTATGATACCTCCCTCGTTGTTTATTTAATTACTGAGAAAACCAAGAAAACATGTTATTACGACAACATCACATTTACCTAGCGCCATCTGTCGCGTTTGACACAAACTATTTACTAAAACAACAACTTTGTTTCATTTTACCCAACCACGAAAAAGGAATGGTATTGAGTTTAACAGTCAAAGCTATAGTAAAACTACTCTGTGAATGAAAGTATGTATTGTATTTTTAACATCATTCCTCTCGCTTTCCTGCAATCTGTGATTTCGTGAAAAGCGACGGAAATGTGTAACAGGAAGCCGGGGAAGCGGGAGCTATTTGATTTGACCAATGACCACGCGTGGTGCTGGAGTAGGCCGTCAGATGGTACCAATACGGTGATGCCTGTGACGGTGTGACGGTGAATGGTGATGATGATGATGAATATTATATTATCATTTAAACGTCAGTCAAGTCGTCATCCATAAGCGACTACTGTAAGGCTCGCTCGTTTTTTTTGCAGGTTTCGTTAACTTTCTTTGTAAGATGGATAAATGCTGGGGCTTCTATTTCCAGTTTATGATCAATTAAGTTTTTTTTTAAGATGTTTAGGATCACGTTGGTCACGTAAATAATGAAAAAGAAGTTTTTATAGTTCATAATATTTATTAAACACAATAAAATGGCAATAACAAAACATTAATTCCTATTGGTGTTGTAGTTGAGGAACCATTTAATGCTAACTCCATTTAAATAATAAATGTAATTAATTTAATATTCTCCATTTCAATGTATAACTGCCGATACCCGCAATGGATTAAAATCATTGCGCCATTATGGTGCAAATACGTACAAACTTATCAAATTCACCTTTATATTGGGTTACCTATGTGTTATTGTATAGTAAGTTTGTCTTCTTATTAAAAATATAGGTTTCAAGTTGCAGAGTAATATTTTTCACTGTTTGTCATGGCTTTTTATACCTGTATCCAAGCCCCATGTCCAATAAATTTTATCATCCAATGATAAATCACTAATTAGCTTAATATACATATAGGAATATTTTCTATACAGATCTGGCAATGGATTAGAAAATTCATCAACATGGGCCACTGCATACAGAAGCCAGAATACTTATCAATACATTTCATAAAACAAATACCAACTCTTGGAAGTAATTTGTAACATTATCATATAAAATTTACCTATAATATGTTACAATACTAATAATATTTGGTGTACTCATTGATTATAATATTTATTGCGAGCTAGTAAAAAATAAGTCAATAACTGCAATAATTATTCAAATATTTAGAAATATATCTTAATATTTAAATAAAACAGTCATAGAGCCTATAATTATTACTATATTGCTTTTGTCTCACAGGATACAACCTAACATGTAACATTAACATAAGAATTGTAACTCAAAACTAATATCTTCTTTATGTGATTAAATATGACTATCTACAGGCATTTATTTTCTATAGGATCTTCTTACATTATTAAATAGATTGTATAGTACATGTACGTGCCATGATTGTCCACCTTTACTTCCTTTTAGTAAAGCATTTCATTTTACAATACAGCCGATATAACTTGGCAGTTCTGAACTTTGCGCAGAGGGCTGCATAGTAACATTTTTAGGAACCAAATGGTGACATTAGGCAAGTGTGAGTGAGACAACATGCGTGAAAGTCGGCAGAGTCTATGTTCAGACCTGGCACATTATATCAGCCGTATTGTTACAATCTTAGTCAATCTCAGATTTTTCACTACAATCCTGCTATTAACAATTGATAGCAACTCATGTGAATGTTGAAAATACTTTAAATAATAAGTTTTTTTACTATATTAAATTTTATAATTTAGAAGATGATGTTAGAATATATTATGCACATATTTTATTCAACCAATATTATTGACACATTCTATAAAATATTTTGTTTACTTCATTTGCTCATTCATGGCAGATACTAGTAATATTTGCACATTATTTTGCTTGTATACCTTATACTAATTTGGTCCCCATTTTGCAAGGCAGAGGCTGAAGCTAAACTTGAAATATTTCTATCTCTAACGAATGCATAGATTGAGAGTGATGGATGAAAATAGGAGTTGTCAAATGAGGTTGATCAAAAACATCCAGATCTAGACAAAATCTCAGGAGAGGCATTGAAACAGAATAAGTACATGTGAACTAACTTCTCTTTTCAGTCATTTTCCTCTTAGTCTCAATACTGTTCGTAAAAGACAGCAGTATTTCCAGTCAAGCCTAGTAGTGCCCTACAGAATTGGTACCAAGCAATTCTTGTGTGGACAATCAGTTTAACCATCTTCATAAATTAATAACTAATTATATTTGACATTTACTTTAGTATTTATTCAGACTATTTGTATATTATAGTATGTAACTAGCCATTGAAAGCCATTTCTTTATACAAATGTTATAAAAAATTTAAGTCATATTATGCATACAGGCCAAATAAGACATTTAATTAACAAAGCTAAGGTAAAAGATGTGTCTTAATTTATCCTGCATGCATAGTATGTACAGTAAATCTCATAACTTTTAACTAAGTCTAACATATCAAAAAGTTCCTAACACTATGACTGCGTCATTATGCCATTTATGAATAAATGCTAAATAAGGCATATATGATAACATCATAAGATTATGCTTAATATTACAAGCTGCTATTATTGTTCCTAGCATTTATATATTAATTTATAATTTATGTATCTCTAAATATTATAAGTAAGGGCAGCTATGTCATAACAATATTAATTGAACACTATTATTTTGTGCAATTGTACATTTTTATTTAGTTTCTTTCCTGATAATTGAAATGTCACATCCAACATTTGTAAGAGTAGATTGACTTTGCTGTTAGCGTCAGTCACCTTTAAAATATAAGGCATAATATTTATGTAACTATAAATATGAAATTGTTATAATAACTAACTCAACATAATTATTATGTTTTATTTTCTGTTATCATGTAACTATGACATAACAATAGACATAAAATACAATAACTTAACTTTCACAATTATTGCACATGCATTTCAAGTATGTATAAACATTTCCTCATATAATATATTTCTTGGTGTAGTGACATAAAACTTTATAATACCATCACATTTGAGGTCTTGGGGCTATATTACAATATTTTACTCAAGCTTACAACTAAAGTTAGTCACTTCACTTCTTTTTTAATAGTCACAGTCTTATCTGTTTGTTTAGCAGGGGGTTTAACCGTGGATCATTTTTTCTTTCTGTCTTGTGTACACTTAGGGCAGTACCATTTACCTTTAGGTTTGATTTTAAGATCAACACATGCAAAGTGGAACCACTCAATTGGACAGTCAGGGTTATCACAACCTATCATCTCTCCATATGACACTTGGTGACAGAGGCAGTATGTAGGTTCATTGGGATCTACAGGCATGTCTAGCACGTCACTTGGGTGTGCCATACCACCTACTGAATCCAAATCTGCATTTTCTTCCTGTTCTTTAGAGGCATTGGCAGTAGCTGTCGCACCTTTGCGGACCGCCTTTTTCTTGGCTGCTGATCTGCCCGACGCAGCCGCGTCGTCCTCACTTGACGCCCCAGCACGTTTCTTTTTCCCAGTGGTTGCTGCTGTCTTATCACTCATTTTGTTCTTCTTCCTACCTTTCTTGACAGCGGCTGCGTTTGGTTCCAGGTCGGCGGCGGCTTGCTGTGCGGCACGTGCGCTCATTACTTTCTCCTGTATCTCAGATTCGAACCGCGCGAGGTCAGAGTCAAGGCGACGTATGTGCTTGTCAACCAACTCATACGTTTGTATTGCGAGTTGTACTTTGTCGTCTCCGTACTCTTTAGCTTTATTAAAGAGGCCTTGTATGGTATTTACCTTTTCCTTCTTAGTCTCCTCGTCCATTTTAGGAATATTTGGTAGCAACTCGTCAGCCATAAGGTCGATTGTCCTCATTAGCCCGTGCGCTCGGTCGTCTAGATCACGCATTAATTTAAAGTTTCTCTGCAATTCTATCGGTAGGTGCTGAAGACTATCCAGATAATGCTCTAAATAAAGTGCAGAAGTCATTTTGCAATATTTTGTAACTATGCGAAAATGAAAGTGCGAAACACTGTGAATAACACTTACTTTACACTGTTAAATTACCACTAAAATTACTTTTGTTGCTCTCAAAATTAAGTCATACGGTTATTCTAAATTATTTAATTAATCTAACACATAAAAACCAAGGAAAAACTTAAAATTCGTGATATGCACTTTACAATTTTCGTTCAAGCTCACTCAAACAAGCGAATAACAGTGTTGCCAACGAAGTCGAACTAAAATGTGTTTGAAAACATAACAACGAATTTCAAATCATAGCAGTTAATTTATAAATAATTTGTCTTAGTTTCAGTAGATTCATTATAATATAGAACAATTATTGTACGTTTTGGTCCTCAAGATAAATTAAATTATGCTGTAGCTTAAACTACATAAATTTATTATAGAAATCTGTTAATGAAATTATTTTTTGCTTGGCAGCCCTAGGTAAACATCAGGCGCGCAGTGTGCGCGGTTTGCGTACAACATGTATTGTTCTGAGATGTACATTCCATTCGGTTTCGTTCAGTATTCAAAAAACATATTTTGCTCGATAACATCAATCTGTAGTGCTTCATAAATAATGAATCAGTTCAGACAAAAAATCTTACAATTAAATACCTCTCTGAGTAAGATAATAGCGACGTCTACTCGCTCGCTTCTAAGACAGGAACAAGCCTATAGTATAATTTCACAGTAAATAAAGGGTACCTAGCCCTTTTACAGTGGTCCAAAACTATTTTTTATGAGCTTCTCATCCTCTGACCAAGGACTTCACTAAAATATATGAGCAGGCAATCCCGAGCGGCATAGAACGGAATAACGGATACGAGCGAAGCGTTGTTGAGCGGAGGGCAGCGCAGCGGTTGGTCAATGTTACTTCATCTGCTTCGATAACTTCGTCTGCTAGTAGAGAAAGATATAAAAAGCTCTTCTTTCTTTTTTGACGGCAATATGACGTAGTATGAACTCTGAAAGATCGCCGCTTCACTCACCACTTTCCACTGCTCTTCCTCCAGCGCGGAGCTGGAGGACGATTAGTGTCTGCACGACACACAATAGAAGTTTTATTGTTATTACGTCTGGGGGCGATTAGTGTCCCGCAAAATATTTACGAAAAAAAATAAGTACTTATTCGTTTTTTTTCCAGATATACAGTTTCAAAAAATAAATAAGTAATGTGGCAAATACTCCTCAGTCGTTTTAAAAACTCTAAAGGTGTCTAGTCGACACACTAAAGCCGCAACTTGCGTGCATTCTAACAAACGTTCGATACTGCTTGTGTTGATGGCGCCATCAATCGAACTCATTTCACCTTTACTGTGGCTATGCATTTTACAATCAAGAAAAAAAAAATAGCCATTATGGGTGAATTCGAACCTCAGATTCGAACAAACCTAAAGACCTCCCTTCCGAAATAAATGTTGAATTGTTGACAGTTTCTCCATACAAAAACTGTCAGATGCTGTGGTCAGATGTAAATTTTATTCCACGGAAGATATCTGAATTTGGTCAAATCTGCCCCTAAAGAGATACTAATATTTCGAGCCATTACCACCAACTTACTGTAACCGTAAATATTTTTACAAATAATTTTGTGTTAGGGCCGAGGCACACCGGAATGTTAAAAGTAGTAGTTATTTCCGAAAAAAACAATAGGCTTTGAAGCTTTTTTGGCGTTTACAATATTTTTGCTGTCATAAACTAACGACTTTTTATGTTTCCGGGTGTTTGATTTGAGAAATATCCTTGAAGTTTTAACGCAAGCGTCATGCCATGCATCAATTTTCATAAATAAATGGGTTCAATGGGCTTACAAAAAACAAATTAAAATATAGAAATATGTATTTCTCTTTATTTTAACATTTAGAACACTGAGATCAATTAAAATATCGTCGTACTAAAGTCGGGTCTGCTGCGCCATGTTTTAATGTTTTAAAAACATGAAACATCAAACACGAAACGATTTGCGGATGCCTGACTGGTTCGTGTTTGATGTTTTTAAAACATGGCGCAGCAGACCCGACTTTAGCAGCTGAAATGTTTAGTTCCGCATGGTATATTGTGCTGTTGATCTAAAACTAAATACAGTGCAGAGATAGCTATAGATCACAATCTTCACTGGAATTGGTCGGTTGCGCTACCAAGTAGGGTCGCTGCAATTCTCAGATAATTACACAACTTACGATAATATTATGTCGGTTACTCTAAAATACAGGAAACTGAATTGTTTTGGGCAGTAACTCTAGACGAGCCATTGTCCGGATTTGGGTAAAAATGTCACTTCGATAAGTCGACGGTATAATTATAATTATTTCTTGCTTCCGATTTGCGATTCACGCATCACGTTATCATAGGGAAGTAAAATGTATGGAAATCCGTAATCCGAAAAAGAAAAAGAAGATCCGTCCTCGATAACGTTATAACCTGCACGTATTTCCATACATGATAGGGACGTGAACGTCCACGATAATATCAGCCACCACGTTAGTCGTATATGTCAGGTAATAAATAAAACACAACATATTTAACTTATATTGTATTAGCAAATAAACAATTTATAAAATATAATTCTTATTACACAATGACGTTGTAGTCCAGGATACGAAGCACTTTAGCCCGACACCATCATTAGTTACCATGTAACTCTACAAGCTGCTTTTTAATTGTCATAAAATGTATAAAGTTCCTGAAGATTACTGTCCTGCCACATGGTAACCAATAACCGTAGTCGTATTAGTGGACTATTCAGCGATTACAACAATTTGCTTTCGATTTTAATATTAAAAATTATAAACATTTAAGAAAAAATGCAAATAAATAATTAGCAATTGCCATTGACGGCAACATAAAGAGGCGTTCGTACTCTACATAATATAAAACATGCCTTATCATTTCCTTACAGCTATAATTACAACTCTTACTACTGTATCGTGACCGTTACGTACATTACGCTAGTATCCTACATGCTGCTCATACTGATTATTACGCAACCAAAGTAGACATTTCCAAGATTCCATATAGCATAGTATAAATTATTTCTGGATTATACAAGATACACCTGCACCCTAATGCGTAACTCACGATCAATTACAATCTGAATCATTTTGAAGGATAATGATAATCCATTACTTCGTAAAATATGTTCGAAAAATTTGTCTGCTCAACAATGTAAATAACGCATAGAATGTAGTTGAACTGTCAAAACGAAACAGTTTTTAATTGCGTGTTGCGCAATATTAGGGTCCTGAATTCATATCATCGATTACTCTTGATAAGAGACTTGTTATTTACAAAAATGGCGGGTTTAATAACTTACAAAACATTTAAATTATCAGGTTTTAACTCTCTAACTTTTCATAGGAATAATTTAGGATGGTTTGTAATTATAAAATTAGGATATCCTAAAAGTAGTATTATTTGTGTCAAAAAAAGCAATCGAAAAAATGTTCACCTCCACTATGTAAAAAAATATTATAAGACAAGGTACATACACAAAATGAATTTGTTAACTTATGTCTAGCTAGGTACAACTACATATTTAGAAAATTTGGTACACATTCGTTGCTCATTTTAACATTAAAACGTATTAAACACAATCGCGTGGGAACAGTGAGCAACTAAACACTTCGGAATGTATATTATAGAGAATACAAGTAGCTCACACAGAATATTATATTGTATAGAGAGAGTTGAAAGAAAACTGAGATTCCTTTCTTACCTAATCACGATAGAGTACATGAAACATATTCCAATATAATTTTCCACTATCTGATGATACAAAATGTATAAAATGGAAGTTAATTGTATTACTTTGACGAAAATATACAATCGATATATGTAATTGGCACTACATACGCAGGTCACATATTATATGAAATTACAAAAACATTTTTATTATACTTTACTTTAGACATTGCAATCTTACATGTAGGCATCTAATTAATTTCACCATCTAAAAAACGTGCCTAATGGAAATAATTGTTCATAAGTAATATTATAAGACATTTATATGAATACCAGACAGAATATTCTCATTAAATCATGACGCACCTTATTTTTTTTAATACAAAACATCGACTAGCAACTTCATAATCCTGTTTTTATTAAAGCGTTTTTAAATTCATAAATAAAAATATAAATATCTAGAATCTCAAACGTAATTTCACAACCGTTTATGAAACCGGTTTTGAGGGTCAAGACAATTTTTTTTTTTTTTTAACAAGCTAAGCACCATGCAATAAGTTGTGCTAAGGTGGGCCTCTTTTCAGTCCAGACACTGAAGCAGTGAAATAATTTAAAATATTTTATTCAAACAACAGCTACATACCGTCAACTTAATAAAATTCCATTCTGCCACCATTCGTTTGATAAGGAAGAGTAGATACTTTTTTAATTTTTAATACTACCGTCTATCCATTTTCGTCACTACTGTTATAATCAATATCGCGTATATATTTTTGGTTTTACATATGAAACATATATTTACGTCCGTCCGAACTTTCCCTAAGACTAGCCAATAAACTTTTCATCTGATATTATATAACACCACTTTATGCATCATATTAAATGGATCAAAAGGATATTCCATGCAATGCACCATGTTTTACTTATAATATCGACCTGTGACCTAATAGCCTATACTATATATGTAGGATACAGTAAAAATGGAACAAACATAGATATGAAAGATACTTCCCTTGAAGAGAGGGATACATCAATTTAATAAGATATCCCTAAAGGTCAAATACACCATTCCACAATGCCAAATATCACAATAATTATGAAGGAGCGGGCCGGGTGCGGGGAGGGCGTTAGACGAGTGTTTCATACTTATCGAGGACGTGGGCTTGATTATTTTCATCCCCGTGTGAGCGTGAGCGAGGTCGAGGCGCGGTGTCGGCGTTGGCGCTTTTAGAGCGCGTCTTCTTGTCGTGTCCGCACGTGCACGCCACGGACGACTGGCGCTTGAGCGTGTGCGCGCGCGCGCCCGCCCACTGCGGGTCCAGCGACTCGCTGCGCGCGTACGCGCCGCGCTTGCTGCGGCCCAGCGTGGCGTGCGCGAACGACGCGGCCTGCCCGCTGTCCGACGACGGCCGCATCGACTCGCTGCGCATGCACACGTTCCCGCCCGCGCGCCTGAACGAGTCCAGAACCCTCTCCTCTATCTCTTCGATATCCTTTTTCTTCACGAGCCAGATCTCCTCGGAGCCTCTGGTGAAGTAGCTCGAACCCTTGCTCACCGAGTACTTCTCCTTCGTTTTAAATTTACAAGTCTTAAAATTATTCTGAGTATTTACATCGTCGTTGACCTTGTGCGGCTCCCTGGAGCGCGCGGGGTCGGGCGAGGCGACGTTGCGGAAGGCGGTGCCGTGCGACGGGAACTGGTCCGCGATCTTAGCGCCGAGGCTGGGCGAGCGGATGGTGACGTCGACGGGCGAGGGCATCGGCTTGAACTCGGGCTTGATGATCTTCTGCGGCTCGGGGCGCGCCTTCTCCCCGTCGGGCTCGCCACGTTGCCAGCGCGCGGGCCCGGCGCCGCGCGACAGCGACTGTTGCCGCTCCAGCACGCTGGGCGCGCGCTCGGCCGGCGCCAGCTCGAAGTGCACGTTGTCCTTGAAGGGCGTGGCGGGCGGCGGCAGCTCCTCGCGGCTGTTGTCGGAGCCGAGCCGCTCCGAACGCGCGCGGCCGCGCACCGAGCCCCCGCGCGATAGCCGTCCCAATGTCCCACTCGCATCTTCAGCCGCTTTCTCGAATTTCTTTATTTTGTCGCCGACCCCATTCGACTCCTCACACTTTGGCGTCTTATCGCTGTCCTTGTCCGCTTCGCTTTCAACTTTTTCGTCTTCGACCTTCGTGACCTCGCTACTTTCCACCGCACGCTCTATTTCTGTTGAAGCCAGGGATAGCTTTTCAATCTTGACGAGACCTTCCTTGGCGACCGGAGACTCGCGCCACGCAGTTCGCGGTGCACTGGAGGTGTCGTCACTCTTTACGAAGAGCGGCGATGGCTTGTGTTCGGGTGCCGGCGGTGATGTCACCTCTGCTCGCGGTGGAGTGGCCCGCCTCGCCGGGGGCGAGGTGACGCTCGCGGAGTGCGAGGCGGGACCTCGCACCGGGGGAGACTTCACCAGCGGGGAGGCGACGGGGGGCGGAGATTTGATCGGCGGAGACTTTACTGCAGGAGGGGGGGCGCGGCGCGGCGGGGAGGGGGGACGCTCGCGGCTCGACGTGCTCGACGTGGATGACTGGCGCGCCACGCCACGCACGCTGGGCACGCTAGGCTGTACGACGGGCACGCTGGGCTGTACGCCGGGCACGCTGGGCTGCACACCCGGCACGCTTGCCTGCACACTGGGCAGGCTTGGCAGCGGGCGGACAGGCAGAGGGTCCGCACGGGACGCACGCGCCTCGATGTCGCGGCTGAGGAACGACGAGTTGCGCACGTAGCAGGTCTCGTCGGCGCGCGGGGGCGGCGGCGGGGCGGGCGCGGCGGGGGGCGCAACGATCTCGTGTTTCAGCGTGATGGCGACGGGCTCGCCGGCGGGCGGCGCGGGGAGCGCGGCCGGGGGCGCGGGGTCGGGCGGGCGGCGCGGCGGCGCGGGGTCGGGGCGGGGCGAGGCGCGACGTCACGCGCGTGACTCGGTCCACTGGTCCGAGTCGTCGGAGTCGGAGTCGGCTCCGGAGCTAGTGTCGCTGAGCTCGACGGCGACGCGCCGCGCCAGGATACTCGCCACGTCTAAGAACACGGGCGCGCCCCGCAATGTATCGTACCGTCCGGTGTTCTCGTCGCAGCGTTTCTCCACTTTGCGGAGTTTTATACCTGGAAGATGGGATGAATATTATAATGTAACTCACTAAAACTTTTTAACATTAATTAAATCGACGAAAAAATAAACTAATCTCCTAAATTAACGCAGGTAGGAACTACGACTCTTTGAATCGCCGTCAAACAATCAACAAGGAAAGTAATAAAAAATATTTAATGACTCAGGAAAATTGGAGTCAAAAATAAACAATACATACCATCGCGGATAGCCTTCAGCAGATCATTCCTGGGATCGGCCTGAGGCTCGGCGGTGGGGCGCGGCGGCTTGAGCGCGGAGGCGCCGCGCAGCAGCGCGCCGGGCGAGGGCGCGCGCGGGCGCTCGTCCTGCGGCGGCGGCGGCGGCGGCGACGGCGGCGCGGCCGGCGGCGCGGGCGGCGCGGGGATGCTGTCGGCGCCCCCGCCGTCCGCCTCTTCGGAAGACATCATACCTGCGCGCACACGCCCTGCACTCAGTCTCATATGAACTTGTGTTATACCGATACGGTTATCACCGGCATTACTCGATACGGCTTTGATTTCCTAGGAAAGCGGATCCGTCATATTGTTATAATATTACAAAACCGCTTTCCACAGCCATCATGATAATAATATTCACCGATCATGATCAAATGAAATCATGCAAGAAGCAAGTTTTAGTAACGAGATTGAACGATTGCAAGTTTAGAAAGCCATCAAGGCGTTGTGTATTACCTATAACGGCGTGCATGTGATCGAGATGCGCGTCGAGCGCGGTGCGGTGCGGCGGGGACGCGCCGTTCATCATGGGCGGCGAGGCCGAGCCCTCGGGCGGCGGCGGCGGCGGCGGCAGGGCCGACCTGCGGGGACGAGTTTCTTTAGGCTGAAGTATCTTATTAAACACAGGGTGATACAGAATATCCGTCACTGTAAAATTCAGAGACTGTTTCAGTACATTCGATCGCACCATAATAAATTACACACTACATCTAGTTTCACGCGTCCCGTCCACTTCACGTGTGACGTACCTGGTGGGTGTGTGTGGCGGCGGCGACGTAGCATGCGGCAGGGCGTGGTGGGGCGCGTGCACAGGCGCGGGGGGCGCGGGCGGCGGCACGGAGGGGCGCGGTCGGCGCCGTGGCTACCTCACGTGTGACGTACCTGGTGGGTGTGTGTGGCGGCGGCGACGTAGCATGCGGCAGGGCGTGGTGGGGCGCGTGCACAGGCGCGGGGGGCGCGGGCGGCGGCACGGAGGGGCGCGGTCGGCGCCGTGGCTACCTCACGTGTGACGTACCTGGTGGGTGTGTGTGGCGGCGGCGACGTAGCATGCGGCAGGGCGTGGTGGGGCGCGTGCACAGGCGCGGGGGGCGCGGGCGGCGGCACGGAGGGGCGCGGTCGGCGCCGTGGCTACCTCACGTGTGACGTACCTGGTGGGTGTGTGTGGCGGCGGCGACGTAGCATGCGGCAGGGCGTGGTGGGGCGCGTGCACAGGCGCGGGGGGCGCGGGCGGCGGCACGGAGGGGCGCGGTCGGCGCCGTGGCTACCTCACGTGTGACGTACCTGGTGGGTGTGTGTGGCGGCGGCGACGTAGCATGCGGCAGGGCGTGGTGGGGCGCGTGCACAGGCGCGGGGGGCGCGGGCGGCGGCACGGAGGGGCGCGGTCGGCGCCGTGGCTACCTCACGTGTGACGTACCTGGTGGGTGTGTGTGGCGGCGGCGACGTAGCATGCGGCAGGGCGTGGTGGGGCGCGTGCACAGGCGCGGGGGGCGCGGGCGGCGGCACGGAGGGGCGCGGTCGGCGCCGTGGCTACCTCACGTGTGACGTACCTGGTGGGTGTGTGTGGCGGCGGCGACGTAGCATGCGGCAGGGCGTGGTGGGGCGCGTGCACAGGCGCGGGGGGCGCGGGCGGCGGCACGGAGGGGCGCGGTCGGCGCCGTGGCTACCTCACGTGTGACGTACCTGGTGGGTGTGTGTGGCGGCGGCGACGTAGCATGCGGCAGGGCGTGGTGGGGCGCGTGCACAGGCGCGGGGGGCGCGGGCGGCGGCACGGAGGGGCGCGGTCGGCGCCGTGGCTACCTCACGTGTGACGTACCTGGTGGGTGTGTGTGGCGGCGGCGACGTAGCATGCGGCAGGGCGTGGTGGGGCGCGTGCACAGGCGCGGGGGGCGCGGGCGGCGGCACGGAGGGGCGCGGTCGGCGCCGTGGCTACCTCACGTGTGACGTACCTGGTGGGTGTGTGTGGCGGCGGCGACGTAGCATGCGGCAGGGCGTGGTGGGGCGCGTGCACAGGCGCGGGGGGCGCGGGCGGCGGCACGGAGGGGCGCGGTCGGCGCCGTGGCTACCTCACGTGTGACGTACCTGGTGGGTGTGTGTGGCGGCGGCGACGTAGCATGCGGCAGGGCGTGGTGGGGCGCGTGCACAGGCGCGGGGGGCGCGGGCGGCGGCACGGAGGGGCGCGGTCGGCGCGGCGTGCCGGCGCCGGAGCCGCCGTAGATGGGTTCGCCTCCCACAGAGCCGTACGGACTCTCGTCCGCTACCACCACTGGATACAAGAGACGATTGTTGCCACAAATTTTCGAAAAAAGAATAAGAACCTGCTTGTACCACAAATCATTAAATGCGTTTAGCATTACATAATTAAAATATCATTCCGTCTTTGTCACCTTCAAACAATTGACATAGAAATACGTATGTATATATTTTTAAGAAAATAACCCTCATATACCATCGCGGTCACGCAAAACTAACCACTTTGAAAACAAATTCCCGTGGACACGATGACCAAATCTGTTTACCGCCCCTTTCTTTTGTAGGTAAGCATTACTCTAGCGGCCGAGCGCTGCAAGCAGGAATAGTCCTTACGATATTCAGATATGGGCTTCCGCGATAGTACATAGCTTAAAAATTGTTACATAGCTACACATTTTTTTAAGTGGCAAATATTCACGCAGCCCACGGTCACCGGCAATCTTAGAAGTTCGTCAAACTTGATACATACTTATAAAAATTGCTACGACCGCCGACAGTGCGTGCATTCTACCGAAACGTCTTGAATAAAGAAATTGAGCCCCAAAATGGTATTGGCGATAGATGAATTTCAGTTTTCTATAAACTTCATATCTAAGCATAATAGTACCATGTCCATTGCCAGTTATCCTGGGCTGTCTGTTCTGCGTGTTCTCAATCTCGATGGAGTTAGGTCTGGCGGGCTGCATCGACGGAGGCCGGTTCTGTGAGGCTCTGTAGCCGCCGTCCGATATGTTCGTCGCTGTAGGTAATAAATACTTTTTGTTGAAATATTCTGTGTGTCAAAGTATACCTACTGAAGTATAAAGTTGTACAAAGATTTTGTGGCGCGTGTCCAAAATCGGAACTAACGCCGCCATCTTGTTTTTTCAATACAATGTCGCGAAGTGATTCATAAATGTTTACTAACAACGCCTCCATGTTAATGTCATTCAAGCGCCAAAAAATCTTTTTAGCACAGACACGGACCCCGAGTCTTGTCCACCGTATGAAAATAGCAATGAAAAATTATTCGCGACTTCTGTACGACTGTTTAGTAACTGTAACTTGGTTTTACGATGTTTCCCAACTATTAACTACAACATTTAAAACAAACGCAGGCTGATCTGTAATATTACATAACATAACCTATATTCCACAGAGGCGTTTAGTCTATTTGCCAGGTATGTAAGATTGATTGTTTAACTTACTCTGATAGACGGGGTCGGGCTTGTAGGGCGGCTCGATGTTGTAGTGGCGCAGCTGCGCAGGCGCCATGATGTGCTCGCCGCGCGTCACGGCGGCCTCCTTGAGCCGGTCGCGCGTGGAGTGCGGCGGCCGCACGCGCCGCGCGCCGCGACCCTCTGCGTTGCCGCCGCTGCGGGGCTGGCGCACCTACAGGGGAATGTTGCTGTTAGTTCCTTAACCAATTTATATATTCGTTGGAGCAGTGGATCATAATAGCAGAAATATGATGGACGAAAATGAATCTACAAATAGGTACACTCTTTTTCGTCTCTATAATCTCAATCATCATCACTAATTTCATCATAATCTCGAACGTCGCAGATATCACATTACTTTTTCGAATTGATATCCTCATCAATTCTGGCTATCTGAGCAAAACAAAAGCCTATCTCGTAATCCGACATAAAGCAATCTTGAGGTTTGAATATAAAAAGAGTGAATCAGAAAAAACACCAGTATGTGCCCCTTTGGCATGCCCAGAGATTAATTAATAGACTAGTTCACAGTTAGAAAAATACTTTATGAATTTTGTATTGCAGAATGGTTGTGAGCTAAAAATATCAAAAATCTACTAAATTTTTTAGATGATTGAGACTGAATTTTATAGATTAATTACATTTTTGGACAAATAATTGTAAAAAATAAACCCATTGGCTACGTGATATTGAACGCGATTCCTGCTACATATTTATGTAAAGAAACAGTATCGTACCTTCTTCCCCCGATCATGCTGAATCCTCTCGGTATCCTGCAGCATCTCTCGTCTCCATAACTCGAAGAAGTAATCCGGATCCGTATAGAACTTCCTGGCATCTCGACCATCATCCCTGAACTCGTTGAGCATCTCGAGTGGAGGCGGCCGGTCGCACCGCGCGTAGGTCGACAGCATGGCCGATGGCATCGAGTTCCGAGAGAACAACTGTTGTTGGAACGATCGCGCTGAGCGGAACGCTTTGCGCATTTGTATGTCTTGTAGGGACACTAGAAGGAGAGAGGATTTTTATTATTATCGATGGTAAATATTGGATTGGTTATTCTAGGACATGCCGGTTTCTTCAAGATGTTTTCCTACACTGTTTTTGAGAGCAGTGGTGATGAAATAATTGACTCAAAGTAAAGCGCCTGTCTGCGTTCTAAATTACGACCTACAACTCGTAACTCGTGGCGCGGGTGCGGTCGCGAAATATCAAACATATGGCGTAATATCCAAGTGTTCACATACGAAACGCACGTAGCGGGCAAGCTAGCGACTGGCGCGCGCGCGCCGCTCGCGGCAATATCAAACGCGTGAGATGTTTGTGTGTGTTCACGTCGAACTAGCGGCGGAGCGCGCGATTCACTCGCGGCGTCAGGTAAGTTTAACCAGTATGAACTTGTATGTAAACTTGTTGTAAAATAAAAGATCGTCGTCCATGTTTACAATCTCTGACAACACGGCACAGTCGCGCAAACGCATGGCGGCCAATGTGAACAAGAACTCGCCAAGTCACCGCGCCCGCACCCGCCGCCGCGCCCGCGCGTTCCTATGTGAATGGGGCCTGAGCCACCACTGATCGATACTGGGTCACCACTGCTCGACAACCCCACTTAGGAATGTATACAAAAAATCAGCTGAAGATAGCAGTGACCCAAAAACCCAAGGAGTATCTCACCTTCTTCAACCCCAGAGTCGAGTTGCGTGACCTTGATAGCCAGCCGGTCTATCCTGGCCTGCAGCACATTAGTCCTTTCAGCTAAGTTCGTCGCCTCCCGCGTCAGCTCCCCAAACATGTCCTCCGCATGCTTGGATAGGGATGATAACTGCCTGTTAAGGATAGAAAGAGAAAAAAAAATGTACCAAGTAATGTAGGTGGCTTTTCACTGGTAGGTATTCCAGGGGCTCTAACCCCGCGTCCTATTTAAAAGCGATCATCGCGCGATTACACGATCGTTCGAACTTTTTGTTCGATCTGAACGCGTAGTCGCGCCGAGAGAGGGCGCTTTCCAGAAAAAACAGTGACATTATGCACGAGACCGATTGCGTAATCGCACGACGATTGCCCGCAAACAGACGCAACGCCACTTTAATAATACAATTTCTAAGAAAACTTCGCGGTAGAACAATTACCGGTGTCGCGTCAGTATGCACGAGCCTTAAATAGGACGCGTCTAAGTCTACTTATTTATAAACGTTGCAATAATCTCGACATTGTTGGTATTAAGACCCTTCCACACCGGAAGCATTCGCATGTAATGTAACAATCCAAAATCCACTGTAACGGCTAGTACTTTGCAAGTGCAACTACCCAGTCCGGCAAATTGCTAAGTAGTGTAGAGAGATGATTGAAAAAAGACAGGTTAACATATCAATTCAATAGGAAGAAGTCACACGGTTATATGGCAGGTAAAGGTTACATAACAGGCGAATGCTCCCGGTGAGGGAGCTTTCTGAGTTGAGCTCCACGATGACAAATGCGTGCACTGACTGGACAGGTCCACTCAAATCAATGTGATTCTTTCCTGAAAAGACCATTTCAGACACTAATTTACATTGCCCTCATATGGCCTGACCAAGATTATGTCTGGACTTTAAAAGAGACTGCGACCTCTGAGTTTGTTTCGTTCTTCTCAGAGTAGTAAGATAGAAAACGCCAACCTCACCTAGCTTAGTTCTAACATTTTTTCAATGACGGGTAAAAGTGATTCTGATATGCTATTTACAGAATATAGATCGATTTTGTAAGGCAAATCTGTCAAAAAGTCAAATTTGCCCAAGAAGGTTCAAGTTCACATCAATCGTTTATAAAGTACATGGGGGTCAATATAACTGCTACTCGTTGGCCAGTTCCCACTTTAACAGTTGCACTATTGCTGCTGGCGCTTACACGATTTGAACATTGTATTTTTTTTTGTATCTCCTACTTTTTAAGCTATCTTATACCCTTGAATCTTTTTTGCTCATAATGTGGATGACGCTATTAAATTACAGAATTGGCATAGACAAAAGTTATTCGCTTTCTTTTTTCAGGTGAAGTAATTTAGCATTCAATTAACAACATTTTCGTTCTCGAGATAAAACAATGCAACGTAACTCTAAATTACATTTAACAAGAAATATCTTTGAGGCAACATAAAAGGAAAATATGTGGCCTGTAGAGTCACGAACGTCATCCCAGTGATTAGTACTATTAATAACTGTCAAAACATCATTCATATTATGTAAATTATACGTTAATTATTATTTGATGTGCAGTTATAAACCTGGAGAAACTAGATGAAGTCGGTGTTTCTTATCAGGGGCCTACCTAAGTCTACTAATTTATAAACGTTGCAATGGTCTCTCAATGGTGAGTTTTTGACAGATCTGCCATACAAAAACTGTCAAAAACTCACCATTGAGAGACCATTGTAACGTTTATAAATTAGTAGACTTAGGCCCCAGACTATATTTCTGAGGATAAAAAGCGACACAAACTAGAAGGTCAAAGTCTTGCATGTTCAGACATTTTAGGGTTAGATATTTGAGAACCCTTCCCTATTTTTGTAAAAAATATGCTGACCATGTGCTGACAAATCAACGTGAAGTTTTGAAAATTGCGCATAGGATCATTGTTTTTTTTTCTGACCCTAACTCATTTGATGTGTATTCAAACGATATCTAGATGAAACCTCTTGACCTAAAATGGAAATCCCAACGTTTAAGAAGCTATTCCGGAAATACCTTTTGGGTTATTCACTATGTTTAACCTTCATTTGATTCACTGACACACTACTGCCAGTTGGTCACCTAATTAAATCAGCTGAGTATAGTACTCATACATTCGTTCTACAGACGTTGTTATCTGTTCTTTATTCAATTCAAGATTTCAAAATGATTTAAGGCTCGTACATACTGGCGCGACTTGTCGCGCGACGCGACACCGGTAATTGTTCTACCGTCAAGTTTTCTTAGAAGTTGTATTATTAAAGTCGCGTCGCCCTGGTCCCGCCGCGTCTGTTTGCGGGAGCCTTTAGGTTTCTAACTCAAAAACTTAATTGCGTAACACACTTGTAATGACAATTGATCGCTTTGGGTTTCAGTTTGACAATTCACCCACGTTCATTGCGTTATTTATGTTGTTGAGCAGACGAATTTTTCAAACCTATGAAGCAATGGATTAGCAATATCGTTCAAAACTCTCGGATAGTCATTCAAAATGTGTTACGCAATTAGGGTGTTAAGTAGAAACTATGTTTGTTCCCTAAATATGCACTGTTTTATGAAACAGGTTAAGTTTTTAATAGGGGTCGCACTAATACGGTATTAGTTAACTAACAGGGGCCTAAGTCTACTAATTCATAAACGTTACAATGGTCTCTCAATGGTGAGTTTTTGACAGATTTGCCATACAAAAACTGTCAAAAACTCACCATTGAGAAACCATTGTAACGTTTATAAATTAGTAGACTTAGGCCCCTGGCAGTATAGCCGATCGCACGTCAATGGTAACAAAACCTGTATAGCCAGTTCAAGGTCAAAGGTCGTGCGCTCGGCTGTACTACCATCATTATTACACATGAAAGCAAGAAAAAGGGGTAACAAAAGTTCTCTTCCCACATTACCTGACAGTGTTAGCGAGCGTGCCATTGGTGACGGCCTCAAGCTCCGAAGGCACATTCTGCCGCTCGGGCACGGTGCCGCGTGATACAAGCACCGGCTCCACACAGCGCTTCGGCAGCGACATGGCTGAAGGCTGCTTTACTTACACATGAGGACAAGAAAAAGGAGTCACAAAAATGCTCTGCCAACATTACCTGACAGTGTTAGCGAGCGTGCCATTAGTGACGGCCTCAAGCTCCGAGGGCACATTTAGCCGCTCGGGCACCGTGCCGCGTGACACGTGCACCGGCTCCACACAGCGCTTCGGCAGCGGCATGGCTGCGCAGCGGCACGGCTACCTTGTGTACATCACTGGAAACAAAAAAATAGTGGGTTAATAATCATCTTCTGCAAATCAATCAATTATGCCTGGCATACTGCACTATCGACTGTTGGACTTAAGTCTCTTTTAGAGCACGGAATCGCCGCGCAAGCAGCGTCTAGAGACGGCAGTACTAATCAAATTCGTGGCTCCGAAAGTGCGTTAAGCGCTCAAGCCCTCAGTTTCTATACGTAATTGGTGTCTTAGTGCGAGTAAAGCCCCATTTACATGATGCAAGTTTATTGCCTGTGGCATAAACATAAAATTGAAGCAAGAATTCATTGACACCATCTCAACAAGACGTACAATTGTTGCACGATGCAAGTTAGTTGTTGCCAATCTTTTATAGGTGTAAACAGCACGTACATTAAATCGCATTCAATTCTGCCATGAAAAGTTTCTATCATTCAAACATGAGAGCGGCGAGAATCGTTAAATAAAATAAAATAAAATATTCGGCAACGCAAATACGGGCAATACTTGAGTCAATTTTACAAGGACGTGGAACTCTGTGTTTAGACAAGGCAAAACTTGCATGTAATAATCGCCTTGCAAAAATGCCTTGGTTTAAACAGAAGCCGCGTGCAATTACCGATGACGAAACTTGCATTCAATCAATTATTGTATGTCGTTTTATGGAAATCGGACGCGTGTAAACACTTGCATGCAATAATTGAACGCGCTGCGATTATAATTCTTGAACGTTCCAGAAACTTGTACCATGTAAATGGGGCTGGAACACACGCTGAGTTTGTGAAAAGTGTTGACATTGCCGTCTATAGTAGCTGCCGCTGAGGCGTCTCTGTGCTCTGTGGTCTCTCCCAAGCGCCTTATTCATTACAGTCCGAATGTACCGATGACCTGAAGAAGGTTCTTTCTGGTTTCGATCCACGAACAGAAAAGCCTCCAGCGGCCCCTCTTCAGGTGATCGTACATTTTGAAAAAAAAAACAATTCGTAAAACTCAAAAGGTATTTTTAAATCGTTAAATTAAAATAAATACTATGCTATGACTTTGAACTTTCTCATTGCCTTTTGTAGGAGTGGTTCGAAGTTTTATCTTTATCAGGAATTTGTACCACATACCATGTTTGATAATTGATAAAAAGATATAGGGACTTATCATTGATGACCTTTTTCACAAAATAGGTAGATTTTGTGTCCTGTTTCATGATTGCATTTCTTTAAAAATATAAATCTTTTAAATCCCTAACGACCGTTAGGTTCGATTAACAAACAGTTCCATAACCGTAGAATAAACAGTTGAAATACACGTTTTCCTGAACAAGAATTGCTGATATAGGTACCTAGTTCGTTAATGAACTGTTAATTGACGAAGCAGTTCACATTACTCGTATTATAATAACAATAAAATGACCAAATAGAAATCTAAGGAAACGAATTGAAATTGTAACGAAGTGATTAAAAATAACCTTGAGACTGTAGGGCAAAATAACTGAGTATAAATATATGATATTTAACTACAGTACCTCTAGTATCTATAGGCAATAACTGACACTTGGAAGTTGGAACCAATCACAATGCTAGCTATATCGCAAATGACTCGTTTCCTCATTTATTTCTTGCGATTCCCGTTACAAGACGACAGAACGTGATCTCTAATTCCTACCTCGCTTCAAGAACACGGATAAAGAACTTATCACAAAAACGCATACTCAAGAATAACTTAAAAATTAACACCTGTCATTAATTCAGTAAAAAATCTGTAGTATGGCATACTATGCTTGCACGTCAGGCGATGTTGGAGTACTGTGCGCATTCCGGCTTTTCGCCACTTTCCGTCATTTGTTCCTAGTAATTAGTCGTTAATAAGTTATCCGCTGGGTTATGCGGCGTGACGAGCACGCGTGTGGCTATCGTGCAAGTGGGAATTAGGTTCTAGTTCCGTTAATAGTTTCACTAAGAACTTATACTTTACCGTTCTTAACACTGTTGACTCGAAGGCGGATGGGCTTTAGCCGAAAGATTTAAATCGTTAGATTTGCACTCATCGTACATACGAGTAGTCGCACGGAAAAGTGTCAATACTGAGAAGAGTCGAGCTCACACATCCTGTGACTTTTCCATGGCAGTCAAGACAAGTCAGTGCGACATTGTGTGTACTTATACGAATTGTCAAAAAAACAAACGAACTTTTGCGAAAGGTTTAATAAAGAAGTATGGTCTAGCTATATCGCTCAATATTCTATTAGCTAGATGAATAACAGTCCAACTCTCTTAGGACACTGACTTAATCCGAATCTGTTCTCATCAAGATTTTCAATTAGGTCAAACATTTCTCGAACGTTGCGGGATAGATCGTTTCTAAACCAGTCGTCACGAATCTACAGAAATCGATCTCTTGAGAATAAAAGGTTGTAGTTATAACCAAGCCTAATTACAAGTAACTCGCTAATGTAACCTTTAACCCACCACGGTTTATATTCGTGACTTTAAATTATGAAAAGTCGTCTTGGTTCTTCAAAAACTAGAGTTTAATCAATCTGCCAAGCCTTTTCCCAACTATTTTGGGGTCGGCTTCCAGTCTAACCGGATGCAGCTGAATACCAGTATTTTACTTGGAGCGATGGCTTATCTGACCTCCGCAACCCAGTTACTGGGTAATACGATACCCCTTAGTAAGACTGGTTGTCAGACTTTCGGGCTTCTGACGACCCGTAACGACTGTCAAAGATGCACGTACGACAGCCGGGACCACCGGGTTAACGTGCTTTTTGAGGCACGGAGCAGTCTCGATATGTAAAGAGTATGCACCCATCTACGGACCAACCCCGTAGCTTAACCTGATGGATCGACTCGTGCGGCTGTTATAACTTAGCCACGAGCTCCTCAAAAATACTAGAGTTCATCTTACGAAAAGTTAATACAATGTCTAAAGATAATTAATAAATGCCTATTTTAGATAGAGACAACGATAAACAGAACGGCGTTGTAATAGTCACATGAAACGCTCTTAAAATATCTTGCAAATAATCTCTTAAATATGTGCCTATGGCCTAATGCTGAACTAGAACCCTGTCAAACTCTAATTGGCCTTTTCCAAAGAGAAATTCAGCTTATCTTTTGATCCATACATATTACCACGCATATTATATAGATTATTAATTCGCAATATATGTCATACTTATGTAACAGGTACTTAAACAAGGCTGTCCATCCAACTGGCAAATCCCTTAATCGGCTTTTACGTCACCGACGAAGGGACCACGGACGCCGAAAATAGGTTTTTTGGCCGTATATGTGCCTTTTATCCGTACTATATTAAGGATAGCATGATAAAGTGCTATAGAAGCACAAATTGATGTTGTCACATGTGAATAGCAGAGGTCAACCACCTTATAATGCTTCTTGGGCGCGAATCGGTTCAACATAAAAAACATACTATACAATTGAAACGTTTTGAAACTATTAACATGTAAAAAAAAATCTATTAAAAATTACTTAATTACGAGTAATTCAGCTGGAGTAGGGCAGCCGCGTTATTTGTATTAAATCTTGCCCTATGGTAAAAACCTTTGTCCAGCGCTGAAAATGTTCGTTTCGATTAACAGTAGGCCATATTATTATTATAAAATTGCGTTGGCATCACTAAAAGTCACGCTTCATAAAATAAGTACGTGCTTAGTAAACTTAACATTCCTATCTCGATATATATGAATGACCTTCGCATTTGATAAAATACTAGAAGAAAATGTGGAATACTGAGTAACTGAAAGATTTCAGTTCAGTTCCACATATTCCCTTCCCACTTTTCCTACCATTCGCTTTGTTTGAGTTAAAAGGGGCTAGAGGAGTGAAAGGAGGAATCCTGTCAATGCAATTAAAGTTGGTTCAGTCCGATATTCCCGCACCGTAATGGAATGCTTTTAAAGGTTCGCTATAGAAGGTTTTTTTCTATATCTAGACTTTCGTATATTAACACTACTTTCAGGCTTCTTTCTTTTAAAGTGGCTTGTACTTGAGAGGTGTGTCTTATTGTTACTGTTGCTTGCACAAAATTTATCTGCATCTTCCCGCATTGCGCTAGCTAGTGCTGAGATCGACTAGCCACCTCACTAGCCACCTCAAAACCCACGTTTTCGTAGGTGACCTTATAAATAAACTAGACTAAAAAACTAGGTAACGCATTCTTAACACAATTGGGTATTGCAGGACCGATTATGTCTCCTTAACATAAGGTTTGCGTCAAGAATACTGGCATTAAATGAATGGCGTCATTTCGAAATGTCAGTGGCGTGAGGCGTGCCGAATCAAAACAATATGTAACCGAACGGTATGTGGCAACTAGCAATGCAGATTTAAATCATAATGCGAACTGTTAGTGCCTTAACTGTAACAGAATAATAATATCTTGAGTTCTACAGTTTGTAAGGTTTTCTTTACCCAGGAAATGGATGACAAAAATGCTAATGCGAAGATATTATTAAAAAAGATAACACTGATAAATTGTTTTGGGAATACAATTACTGCCAGTAACCTGCATTAAATATTATAATAATATTCGTAGAGAAAAAGTGAAAAAGAATCTTCACAAGCTCAGTTTATAAACATATCATAAACTTTGATCGCAGTTTATCTGAAAAGTTCAACAACACCGCTTTGTTTACGTTGTTGGAAAGATCAGTAAAAATCGACTGTAATTAGCATGTGTTCAATGCTCTAGTAAGACAAGCTTCTCACGTTTACTATCATACAATGGTAGTAATTAGTCACATTAGCAATTAGATCCCAATGTCCGCTGCGATTTTATGATAACATACGATTTATACCGTTATTTCAGCTGAATGAATCACAGGAAAACCGGGGAAATAATACTTTTTGGGATACATATCTACATTCAACATTGGTCTATATTTAAACGAACTTTGTGTTAAATAGAATTAAATGTTTATGATTATTACTTCTCGATTCAGTCACCCTTTAATTTATTTTTATTACCTATCGAAACTTTATGGTCTCAAGATGTGAGTTATATTGGAACGTGACCGATATTATTTTGAGATTCTGCTGCCCAAACCAGTGTAGAAAAACAATCGTCGATATAATATAAAACGAACACGGTTCAAATCATGTTTGTATAATATTGGCGAGCTGTACTAGAAATAATCGATTGAACAATCGGCATGAAAGTCTTTCGAGCCATGAAGTTAATGGAACGAACTAACGCAATGGCAGCTAAATTGTTTCTGCAGACAAAAGATAAACTCTTAGGGCCACTACAAAATATCAATTTGATTACTTTAATGAGTTTTAAAAATTGAATTAAAATATTTTAGCTGTTACTCTCTTTTCCAGTCGATGGTTAATAAATTGTGATGTTAAATGAGTTGTAACCAGTAGGTGGCCAGACCAATCGCGGCATCAGCGGCGGTTTTTAGGTCCTCAGAAGTATGGAATTGGACACTTTGAAGACTCCAATATATGGGACATTATTTGGTCAGGACTACAGGAGCACCACAGTCGCACTGGGTATCGGTGGGATCTATCTATAATCCCCCATTTTCCTAGGTCGTGCTTGCAGCGCCCTACTTGGTCGATTATGACTCGCTCAGAAATGATTATATTATTTGGTTTAACCCGAACTTTAGATAAATATTGCATACTTCATCCAGTCACATAGCCGGAAAAACCCAAGAAACCATAAATAACTGCCTAGCCTTTTCCCAACTATGTTGGTATTTTATATGGAGCGACTGCCTATCTAACCTCCACAACCCAGTAACTGGGTAATACGATACCCGTTGGTAAGACTGATTGTCAGACTTTCGGGCTTCTGACAAGCCGTAATGACTGTCAAAGATCGACGAATGACAGCCGGGACCAACGGCTTAACGAGCTTTCCGAGGCACAGAGGAGTCTCGGTATGTAAAGATGGCAGGAAAGCGTAGCTTAACCTGATGGATCGACCCGTGCGGCTGTTGTTACTTAGCCACAAGCTCATCTGAAAGAATCGCTAAAGAAGTCGAAAGATCTCCCGAAGTCTCTAAATCCCATGAAGGCATAATTGTAACGAATTAAAAAGTAATCAGTCAGTCACATGATGATGATTTATGCATCCAAATAGATTATCTATACATATCTGTGCTCCTAAACATAAGCATGATGGAGTTGCAGTCACAACTTACCTATTCCTATCAAACTAGGATTGACATCATCGCCTCGTGAAGATCTTACGTCATTAGCACGGCACGCAATTCTAGACCTTATATGCAAACAGAATTACGGAGCTAATTGTTAGACACGGTATCTGATAGTTAAGTATTAAAGTAACTTGGCGGTTGATGCTTTTATCAAGTTCTAAATTGGTTAGCAAGTATGTTTAGCCAAAAGTGGTAGGTCATGTCAGTGACCTTTATTTAGTTGAGCGTTGATAGAAATGTGTTTTGGCAATTTAATACTAGAAAGATGTATTGGATATTTTATGGGTCTCAAAGGAGACATCGTTCATGCCAGGCTACTTGGAGAGCATTTGTTTAAAAGTAGCAGCTTTTATTAAATCGATCTTTCGCCGGTATATTTAAATTAAAGACTATAATATTCCAAAAATCTAAAATGATTCATTCAAAATTAGGTTGAGAATCAGCACTTTTTGTATGACAAAAAATACATAAGGCAGTCCTCCAAAACGTCTGCGCTTCGCCAGTTCCTTGTGTTTCAGCTTATAATCTGTGTTTGGGCTCGGGCTCCAAATTTCCATGAAGTTTTTAAAGAAATTGTTCTACTAGAGTCGCGTCGCGCCTGCCTGCGGGAGCCTTAAAAGAAAGCCATTTAAAATAAATAAAAATCAACATTCCCTAATTAGAAACAGCTATTTGCTCACGCACATCGCTTAGTCAACGAGTTGCATGTAGTAATGTCTACTAAACAAATATGCTTCAGAAGCAGTTCTACCGGTCCCCTGACTACTTACGACTCGTAATTGCCTGCCTTTGAATGAACCCTAGCATCCTACTAATCGTCTTTCTATATTCTATATTCGTAAAGCCTTTTATTTTTCCTTCGGAATAATCCCGAAGGAGTTGGAACAGTTCAAATTATGAAAATTTTCTGTTTTTGTCACAGGAACCGTAACTAAAAAGATATTGAATATATAAGATGTAAAGGACATCGACGCGTAAACTGCTACCATGAATGCTACATGATTCTTGACCCACCGGCGTAAAAAAATTGTCTACGCTGGGGCAGCACCACTCACGCACAGATTAGCGTTTCTTTTATCTTTTTTATACTTAATACATATTTGAAGAGTATAACTCTATAATCTTGGTTTGCGCTTCTATTATGTACTCTCTAGGATGATGACGGTATTTTATAGTATGTAAACGTGGCTTATCATGTGTTAACTGTAATATTGCTTCATTTAAGAGGAATTTCCCTTCAATGATACTTGGAATGCGCATATAGGCACACCTAAATTAGTATATTGCTGCCACTCTAAGACCAATATTATATTCAAACATAAAGCTGCCAGACGAAAAAAAATGTGATGTAGATCACAACAAACAAAGACATTACTACCTACTTCACGATTAATCTAAACGTTATCGTAACATTACATAACCTAATACATATATATAATAGATAATAAATTAATAATGAATAACAACAAATTAATTCAAGTTGTTCACACATCAGTTATTTTCTGTGCATGACGCGTATGTCCTGCGCATGATTAGATTATCCTGCGTTTTGCGAAACTAACGGAACTGACACATTACGTCGGTTCGTGGATTTGTATTTGAGGGGCATACTGACATAACTCACAGCAATTTTGCAGCGATGCAAGGTCATAAGATTAGAAAATTGAAAGTTACACACAAAAATTCCAAGATTGAGAATTTCCGAATAAAACAGCCTAGCATATATTGGGCTTAGCACAATTTATTAGGCCAATATTGACTTTTCCAAATCCTGATAATGGCAGAACAATCACGTGGAGCAACAAGATCGCTAACGTGACTGAGCATTAAAGTATAAACGCACTTTGCAGCTGAAAGGATACCAATGTTTAGGACGACTCTTTCATATTTTAACGGCTTAACATATAGCGCAGTGGCCATGTGCTACATTGAAGAATCATTACGAGGATCAAGACAAAAGTAAAAGTGAGCCACTGGTTTTAGTCTTTAAAGATCGAGTTATTTTAGCAATACGAAACATGGTATAATTAATTTTCTCATTGTTCTCAGTCGTTCATTAGTCTGGCTAGTCATCTATTGCAGATGAGTCTCAGTTACGAAACTTGAAATACAGAGTTTACAAAAACATCTTAGGACAATATACAATACGAAGTGTCTAAATAGCACATAGTCAACAGGTTAGATCATCAAAGAACATCAAATACTTATTAGGCTAATTGTAAACAATTGCGTAATACAATGAAGGAGGGAGTCTATGTACGAAAATAAAATTAACAAGACGACCGCTGAAATGGGCGCGATCAAATATGTAGAGTGACATCAGTAGAACATCAGATATTTATTAGGTATATTTTTATAATGCGGAGCACAGGCATCTTTGACAATACTACATAATATTATCTTACTTGAACAGCTCATTTGATGATAGGCGTTGATTAGGTACACCTATAATCATTAGTGTTTCCCACGAAGAAAAATTAAACGGTAAAATCCAATGTCAATGAATCTTCTAACGCATTTATCAGGACGTTTGAACTTCAAACGACAAATCAATTAAGCGAAATTTATCCGGAATTCTGGATGAAGTGTTGGTTAAAAGCAAAAGTGAACAAATCCTGCTGTTCAAAAGCGACGAAATACTAAATCTTCCCAAGCATTTAACAAGTTTTACGACCGACAACCCTTTCCTATACGTACATCAATAATCCTAACAGACGGCATGGCGACATTACACTCGGTGACTCGGCACGAGTGCGGGATCAAATTGACATATCCGCCTTCCTAATGCATTCATGAACGGGACACCCGACACAGGCGGGAATACTTCACACTCACAGACTCACGCGTCTGATTACGGTTACCGGTATTGTAATATGGCTGGCTCCTGAGTTAAGAAAGTCACCTTCCTTGGGTGTCGGGGCCATAAAGGTCAAGATGAAGAGTCAAGACGACTGGATGCAAGTACGAGACTTTCTTTGCAACATTGCAACTGTTTATTTCATAACGCATTTCGCCTTGATTGTCTATTGCGTCCTGACTTTAGCAATATGATTGTACATTTGTAGGTAAACGTTGACAGTATGTTTGTAATCACCTTACTTCAGCATGACTTTAATTCTTCTCATTTATAACTGTCTATATAGACATCGACTACTTACATCTGTAAATCATTATTAGGATCTCGCCTATAAGAGGTTTTCAGGGGCTTTATCAATAAGATGAGGTAATGAAGAGACACTTCTATTACTCAAGATTACAAATTACCATCGTGCTAAAAGGCTTAATTTGATCGTAATGGATGTAAATAATTTAACCTGAGTACAAGAAACACACAAGTGTGTTGCTATTTATGAAGGCCAACATTATTAGCTTTGCAATAATACTATCGGAAATGCGATTGGAATAATAATGTACAAACTACCGGTAGGGGACTCCGCAGTATACCTCGTGAAATACAAAGTTACTGCAGGACTTCTAAAACAAGATACTATGAGGTTCTACAGCGTTTGGAAACGAGATTCTGTAACTATGCCGAAATAAATCCACCTTGGAATTGATTTTGAAGATCTATTTACATTATAAAATCCGAGAGTATCTACAAGATTTGTGAGGAGAAACTTCGAGAGCTAAACCACCAATACATGAGTCGAACATGAAGTTTTTATTCAACAGCCATACGACGGAATCAGTTTGGTAGATAGATGACAGAACTTCATGTCAATTTTGGAAAGCACTTAATAACAGGCAGGTGTGTGCCTGTTTTATCTGCAGTGTCTTCTATTGGTCTCTTTTTTCCAACAACATTTTTAAGTGTCTGATCTACAACATTCAGTTCCTGTTCCATAGCAGTTTTTCTAAAGAATCTGACCAATATAAAGAAAGCCTATCTTCTCCTGAATGCGTCCCTCTTCAAGTTAAAACAGAGTCCTAAAAGGCAATTGCGACAATGGCATGCATGCCTATATTAGAAGGCATTCTTCGAAGTCTGCGGAGGTCAGGGGGCAATCCTTTGTGTTAAACCAGAACTAGAGACATTATGCGCCATTTCTGAAAAGGAAAATGAATCCTCAATCGCGATAACAGAACTACTGAATGAAATACAATTACTAAGAAGTGATCCCTCATCTTAGCCTGCATTTATTTCCAAATTCCAATACCTGAACATATTGTTCTGAAAAACAAGGCAATTAATTTGAAACTGGGGTCGTAAAAACCGATTTGCATTATGAAGCGTGAGTCGCATTCAATGGGCTATTAAAACAAGTTGCACGATGCATTTTTTTAAAATGAAAATACTGTAGTTTTCATGCTCAACGGGAGTTCTTTCCGCAAAAGATTTATACGAAACGATTAGGCAAACTGTCATTAACAATTATTGTAACGTTTTGTCGGCATTTTTCCTTTCTTGTTTAACCATTTTTAATTCGCACTAAACACGTTTAATTAGTTAAGTCCATGTCATTTTAATCTAGGATTCTAGACATACGGCAATGTACTATCGAAGGGTTTCCATGTTCTATCGTACTTAAATCAGCAATATCAATAACAAATTAATTCAATCCTGAAAAAATACTTTTTGTCTTTATTTGGCATATTATTACGTTTGTTTTGCTGTAGCTTGCCACAGTCGCCACGTTGTATTTAATCGGAACAATAATATTATGACTTCTGACACAATTAACCATTCAATCAAATATATGCCTCAGACAATATGTCAGCTGAATAAGATTTAGAAATAACTAAGCCGAAAGTTGTCTGCCACAGATAGCAGCAGATTAAATTTATTAACAGTTTAAAGCCACGAACGGTGTGCGCACACGCAATCAAATCTTGAGGTGACGTGCAAATCCATTGTCGTTGACTAATTGACGAGATCGAATTACTGACCAGTTTTCTCTGAACGCATTTTGGTGGGGTACTATCAGAAGCGAGAAGACTGACCTGAAGAGTGACCAGATTCCATATGTCCAAAGCAACTCTTCTCCCTTTATGCTTATTGGTAGGAATAGTAACAAGTCCCTCTACTTTTTTTTCATAAATGGACGTTGGGATTCTCTCGATCGACAAACGACCAAGCGTGTCCAACTGTTGTTTATGGAGCTTCTGAATTTGCCTTCAAGTTTCCTTTCATTATTGATAGCTGTTGTTAGTTATTAAGGCTTACATATTTTCTGCATTTTCTACACTCTTGGCGCAACTTATGTTTATGCGAGAAAATGACGTGCATCTGAATAATGCCTTCCGCGTTGATTCTAGATTTTTTTTATAGAATAGCTTTTCCACAAAAAAAATTGAAAACTGTTATTTATTTTTCATCACTAAACAGAAGCGAAATAGGCGCAAAGCACATAAGCGAAAATAATAATAAAACAGCACTATCGCGTTGCAATTCCGTTAAGCCAATCGCTTCCTCTGTAGGCCCACCCTTAGCGCCATGACAGTTAGACAAAGTGTTATGGCTATTGTGAGGCTATAAATAAAGGCGATTGTTGCGTGTACCAGAGGTGTAGATAACATAACCTACTGTGCTATGGCGTGCGTTGATACCGCTCTGATACGTCACTAACTAGAGCAGCCCGTCTCGTACCATTGCACATTTGAAATCCTGTTACAGAGGAATTTATTAAAAAAAGTTTTTAATAAATATGGTCTTGTCTATCTTCTTGTGTGTTGAATGGAAGCATTATGAAGAATAAAACATCAGACAACAGTCAACAGCTCTTTGATAAAGAACATAAGTTTTAAAGTTCATTACCAATCTATTATCTTTAGAGTCTTGAGAACTTGTGAAGTTAAGTCTTTATCAAAACCCTCACATTAATTTCTGTCAATTATCATTGTTATGTCATTTTAACGTACGGTCATTAATACCCCCAGTTATTTTTTTCAGTCTCAAGCTCACACATATTCGGTAACCCGATTATATGATATTAATCAGTATACAACCCCGATTAAAACCAAATACACGTTTATAAAAAGATCCAGCCTATCGCGCTGGATATGCTGGAACTGTTTGCTAATAATAAATTAAAATACCTCTTCCAGTCACATATTTAGCGTATAGATACAGGAAAATATACACATATTTAGTCATTGATTCATAATATTAAATATACAACGTATATTCAGAAGTTTCCTTGTTCTCCTTGTCTACACGTGTGTCAAATCAAAGCTGCGCCAAGCGAATGACACACTACATATCCTAATAAAAAATTTAAAAGCAACAAAACTTTGGGAGTCTTTGCAACACGATTTTCATGAAAAGGTATTAGGGAACTTACACATTACTAAGGCAATTCAGATCAGATATAAAAACTCACTAGCAGAGTATGCGAGCATTAACATAATTAATGAATCATTAGGTCCATAGAGGATGTTGGTCAGCCCACATTGTTAATTTTGTGGCCGATTCGCATTATTTCCACATTCACTGGATAAAATTACCTTGGTAGGCGACCGATCTATGGTAAATGAACGCGTGTTAAACTTATTTAGGAATGTAATTAGTCGCTTTTCCAGGAATAATTGGATTAATATGGCGCTGGGGAGTAATGATCCTACTTTGGGATACAATTAGCTAATTATGCAGTTTACGATCTACACGTGATTGATCGTTCACGAAATCAAACATAAAATAGAAGTAAGAGGGAAAAACGTGCTGCGCGGAATCCACATAAAGGCTCGTTCACACTGGCGCGACTTGTCGCGCGACGCGACGTTAACAATACAATTTCTAATAAAACTTCACGATTGAACAATTACCGGTGTCGCGTCGCGCGACAAGTCGCGCCAATGTGTACGAGCCTTAAATCGGGATAGGAGCAGGAGGATAATTATGATGATGAACTAAAAGAAAAGTAGAAATAAAGGTCCATTAAAAGATAAATAGATGGTCATGGTAAGCCATTCATTCATGGTATGGAAGAAGTATTACCCCTCATAGACATTTGTGAAAAAGCCCTGACAGACAAAAAATATTAATGATCCTCCAAAGTTCATTGACTACGAAACATATGTCACAAACGTGTCTAATTTCCTGTCTACGCATACTAGAACAAAATTTAAAGATACATAGACACGCGCAATAATTTGGGGACAATCAAACCATGTGGTGCACGAATAGCATAATAACAGCCTAAACCAGTCTCAACCGACAGACATACAAAGATGGCCGTACCACAAACGGACAGCATCAGAAATAATCTCATTAAGATTCAGGCCACAGATAATTTAGCACACGTAGAACAAGATATGTACAATAGCCCAATTAGATAATTGTCTGATAGTGCAATGTTCCAGTCATGCAATCTTGAATACTAATTCAACGCACTTTTATCCAACAATCGTATGAGAATGTAGTTTCAAGAGGAGATATGGTGCATATTAATGAATTAACGGTTACAATTATTATACTGAAGATTACTGCATGCATTGCAGGCCATGTCCAGGCCATAACCATTAAAGGAAGTGAGGAAGTTCAAATTTTGGCGGAATTAATTAGCAGTTGCAGTCGTGGTTTTCAAATGCGGAATTTCGTATGAACAGCTATTATTGCCATAGCTTACCTCTATCAACTGCAATCAAGGAAAATATCGACATATGCTTAACTTAAAAGTTCATTACTATTCATTTTATAGTTTTTGCTTGATGCGCAATGTATTTTTTATAATAGGACAATACGTACCTAAGAGTTAGTTGGCGATTGAACATACTCAACTGACTTGACGAAAGTTTTGAGTTTGAATGTGGATGACTAAAATAGGAGTGTAACATCGAAGAAGCGATGTCTCGTGTGAAAGATGGTATGGCTAGAAGAGAGGTGAATCCGAGAATACTGAGATGATAGCTAAGAGAAATCTATAGAAAAGCATGAGGAACATGGTGGAAAACCTACTGGCACATACTTCAGTGAATCAGATCTTCTTTATTAATTCCTCAGTTGTCTACAGCCGCATAAAATCGCCGAGTTACATTTCATTCACTCTTGCGGTACGTTAATCGGCGTGCAGCATCGTTTACGATTTCACGCGTCGATGGTGAATAATTTGGACAATAAGTGGCGTGATTCTTCTGTGATACTGTTACATAGCTGTCTGCATGAGGAATGAAGATCAGTGATGCACAAGATGATGATTGTACTAATCATCGTCTTAGTTATTGATATCAGATAGTAAACTTACATTGCTGAAAATGGTTCTATAGAAAAGTACCATGAAAAGCCGGGAGGCAAAATAATTGCAATCGGCAGGGTGGTAAACCAATTAATTGTTAACATCACCTTTTTGCCTTGGAATAGGACAAGGAGCTTACTACTCATCCTCTTTACAAAATCCCCACAAAAAGAGCGCCTTATTATTTGCCAGAAAGGCTACGGCATACCATCATTACCATCTCGGTTACGACAACTTATTATAAAGCCCATTGAGCTGTCTCTTAGGCCATTTCTTCGTAACTTTCTAACGAAATAGGTGTCACAGCGTGGGCGTGCCTGCGGAAATCAATAGATCATTGCGGTCGAGAAATGCAGTTTGCAGTCGACGGTTACTTGTCCTGCGGTACTCTCAGTGGACTCCCGGTAGCGTAGTACCTACTAGGTTCCTTCGTCGGAAAAATGTTTGGTTGGATTTAATGCAAAGTTGGGGCGTATTGAGAGATAGACCATAGTTTTACGCTACGAACGCCAAGAGTTACAGAGATAATTTTGACGTTATTACATCATAAGGATTGGCAAATTCAATCATCATTCATTCATTCATAAAATTACTAGCCGATTGACTTTATGGTAAAGAGCTTTGTTGCAGCGTTTTTTATTTATCTCAATTACAACAAAAAAATACGAACAAAATTAACATGATCTTGCTACATTATCATAGCGGATCACTACCCCCTTGAAAAAACAATCGGAAACGGATTTAGTAGTTATAATATAAAAATACCTAATTAAAACGATACACTCAAACTTCCATAGTTGATAACTTTGTCAGGATGAGTCGGCGTGCGCTTGCGCAAAGCGTATCCCAGCTCCTCAACATTTAGGTTCAGTTCCTGCGTCACGTGGTCGCGGGAGGATGTCACTCGCGCATAATGAACACCGTGTGGCCACGCCGCGCCATTGGACTTATGTTCATGAGGTAGTTAATTACTTTGATTTTAATAGGGCTCATAGTAAAATTATAGATTACAACCATCTTCGTATGCATGAAATGTCAGTTATTATCATGATTTGATCATTTGTTTTTTTATTTTCTCTCCTTTTACCTTTAATCCATCCAAAGGTTGTCTTTAAAAGATCGCTTCTAGCGATAAGACCGCTTTGTAAAGTTTCAACATTTCAACAACTAGCTGCTGTCCGCGGCTTCGGCCGCGTGAACCCTAATTCTTTTTCTAAAATAAAAGTACCCTAAGTTACTCCAGCTACCTGCCAGTGAAACTGCCGTAAAAATAGGTCTAACCGTTTCGGAGATTAGCCGGAACAAACAGACAGATTTTGTGTACCGTATATAATTTCATAATTATGCTGTTATTTTCACATAACAAACAGATACTTCAATTTTATTAATTTGCATAGATCTGTAATCCACATCGCGTTACATTGACACAACATTGTACCAAAAACAAAACCTTGACCTTGACCTTGTAAACATTGACCAAGTATCCAGGTCTAGGTTCAGAAATATCTAGGACCTAGGAAAAGTCTGCCTTGACTGAAGGGAGGTTTTTTGAAGATCTTTTATTTTGGATCTATATAGACAATGTAGTTGATCTAAGACCAAATATCACCCACCGAGACCATGCTTTCGGCTCTGGGTATGATTCCTTATTCGGCTAGTGTGAAAACCAGTAATTACGGGCTAATTCCACCCTAAAAAGTATCCTAAAAAAGTGTAGGATGTAAATTACCCAGGCATGATGTATTTAATTTACATGTTCCTTGCTAATGACTTAGGTAAAATATTCATTAACAAGCTAGTTGCATGTTCATGACTAATCAAGAGTGTGCTAGTACTGCTAGATAATTAAAAATATTCACTATCACTGTGCATACTTACTTACTTTTAATGGAGAACATTTACAACTGATGAATAGTTACAAAAGCCAAAATTATATGATAAGAAAATTGGTCTATCACCAACTTACAATAAGTTAAAACAACAGTTCTCAGTTTCATTATTTACACAATGTTCCATTTTGACAATGTATCTGACATGAGCAAAAACAGCAAAAAAATGGGTAGTTTAACTTCCTTCAAACGATGGGATGGGTAGTATTTTCATAATATGTATGTCAAAATTAAAAGATTTATGTCAAATTTGGTATTTGCAAACTTACAAGAAATTAAAAAAATTACACGATTTATGTCAAAAAATAGAACCCTATTCATATTTAATATTAATGTCAGGCAAAAAATTATTAATCGAACATTTTTTCGGCTAGAAATTCGGAGACACTATAATATGCTTTTTGGGAAAGAAACCTTTTTATTGACGCTTGAATGCATTACTACACCACAACTGTATACTATTCATCCAGATTGGTTTTAATATTTCTTGATATATCAGAAGCTTGTTGTCTAATGATAGTTTCGATTTCGTCCCAACATCCAATAGAGATTTTTTTGTGTATGGTTGATCTCTTTTGGCTGTAATGTGCCATTTTCATGTTAGGATGCGGTTAAAGTGCAATACGAGGTACTTGACACGGTTACTTTGCGGCAGTGTACTATCACCAAGTTTAAGTGATGGACAGTTGCCTTGGCAAAGGGTGAATGTTATTTGCACTGAATTAGCAGCACTTTCTTTGATTTTCCAGGCTTCCAGCCAATTATGCACTTTTGTAAGACCAGTTTGCAGTGCGTCCGAAGCTCGCTTTGGATCTTTGTTGCTTGTATGTAGAATTGTAGACCTGTCGTCAGCAAAGTTGCCGTTGTAACACCAAGTAAATCAGCTGTGTATAGCGTGTACAGGGCAGGTCCAAGTACTGATCCCTGGGGAACTACTGTTTGATCTCGAAGAAATAAGAAATATCTACAGCTTCTTTAACATAGAATATTCTGTCCGAGATATAGGATTCTAACAATAGGAAGAAGCCACATAGCTTCTTCTGATTGATTTTACACAACAAGCCCAGCTAACAAATAAACAAACACAGCTGTTGCATAAACAAAGGTATTTCAATAATTATTATGCAATTACGGTTTTCACACATGCATGAAGGTTGCATTTCTATTATCGCCTCACAAGGTTGTAATCAAATTAAAAATTCATTTTAGATGCAAGTTAGTATTGCAGGTGAGAATTTCTTCAACTGGCATTAAGCCAAGGTTTCCTTGGTTAAGGAAACTATGACAATGTATGGATGTTTAACACATACCTTTGAGGATAATAGTAATAAGTGATAAGTAGAAAAAATATATTAAATAACAATGTCCTATTTTTTTCTGTTTCTGAGAGGGGTTTGTGGCTAAATGATAACAGCCGCATGGGTCGATTGACAGTTAAGTTACACTTGCGTATCAACACACCTCTGTGCCCCAAAAAGCATGTTAAGCCATTGGTCCCGGCTGTCATTCGAAAATCTTTGACAATCATCACAGATAGTCAGAAGCCCAAAAGTCTGACAAAGTGGTATTGTGTTACCCAGCACCTGGGTTGTGGAGGTAAGATAGGCAGTTGCTCCATGTAAAATACTGGTATTCAGCTGCATCTGGTTAGACTGGAAGCCTACCCCAATATAGTTGTGAAAAGGCTATGCAGATTCAGCTCTATTGTTTTCTGTTTACATTGTAATCAATTTTACTGTAATGAATCTAAGAACCTGTAATAATAAAGCTATGGCAACGGAATGGTCATGCCAATTTTTGGAGTGTTACTCATTACCTGACTGCAGTAAATTTAATTATTTCTGCCTAGATATAAGTTACCTTTGCTACCATAGCAATAATGGCTGCAATAATATTGTTACTGATATTGCTAATAGGAAATCAATAAGATAATAATTGGTATACCTAATTATGGCATTTTGTTATTCTCAGATAACAATGTCCCTCTGACCAAATAATGTAAACAGTTGTATGCATGATGTATGTAAAGATAGAAGTTCTGTGAATCATAACTAAGAAGTTCCATAAACTGCAAGCATTACAATAGTGGGAAGATACCTTTTACAGAAAATGGTTGTTGAAAGAACTGAGAATACATTTTTGTTTATTTTGATTGTTTGATGAATTGATCAATGGGAAATATTATTGTCCGTAAATTGTTACTTCCGATTATAACACACCTAAACCTTATTGGCGACATAAACGACCTCATCCTACAGTAAGTAATTTTGTTTCCACTGATAAAACCCAAAACTATGTCAAAGAACTTTACAAATTGAACGGTGTATTATCAGAAAACGTTGCTAACGAATCCTGAATAAGTAAATAACATCATCCTATGGAGTGGTGACGATATTACTAATGATAAACCTTCACTCTTCATCACAACGCCCATTTTAGCGAGCCAATTGCGAATACCAGAAAGTATACACAAACGGCAAATAACTCCAACGAGGGCAATGAGATAAGTACAGTCACTGTTGTGAGAAAGGTTTCGGGACATATGGAAAGATTACTAAGCCGTAAAACCCCGAAATATTGGTATAAAGTACCTACTCACCCTCTCCACCCAAAGAAGTCAACAATTATCCGGTGGTATAAACACTGTAAACGCCACTTCTTGATGTTTTACGAGAAAACAAACGCACTGCAGTATAATTTCCACACTTAGTAAATAAATAAATGCCAGATATTTTAGCAAATTCACATTTAGACCGCCGCTTTAACCGTGCCACAAAACGAAAATGGCAGCGTTGAATTGAAATGTGTAGTATAATCCGACAAATTCTACAAGTATGCTACCTCCACACCCTCACTTACTCATACTTCTACAACGGTGAACCGCATCAAACCTTTTCAATCGTTTTCCACAGACCATCTTTATTTTGTCGGGTATTAGTAGTTCCAGACGACGTCGCTAGGATTGAAGTTGCAACCACAAGTTCGGTACCACCAAATTTTTATTGTATTTTTTTTTGATAATTATCATTTGAATGAAAAGCATGCACAAATTTTGTAATGTACCTCTGAAAACCAAAAAATTAGAAAAAGAATTACCTACATTGTTATCTTGAAAGAAATGTTGAATTGTTGAGGTAGTATCGAAACGTAGGCTTGCTTTTCGTAATGGTTACATTCATTTCTACAGTTGTCAAGTAGATCATCATCAAATAATTATTTGAAATATTCGTCATTGATGTGGATATTACTTATTAGTAAGAACATACTAATTCAATGGTTGGTAAATACTGTTTGGTTCGTAGCCGAATCAATGTATCATCATCATCATCCACAGTCTGTCTGACTTCACTCAGAACATTACCCAAGAGCTTCACCCTGCTAAGCAGCATAATTATCCATTATGTATACGTAGGCCTCTATTTTCATGTGGCAATCCCCACCATGCATGCATAATACGGTCGCCACACTATGCACATAAATTCCAAACTATGAACGCATCCGTAACCATGAAAAGTCCATGCATGAACGTCATTCGTCATGTCGTCAGAGTGTCGTCATCATCATCTTGTGTGTCATCTTGAAATTTGACCAATCCGGATCAATTCGATTCGAATTGATTCTTCTTTCTCGTTTCATCTCACAAGAAAGAAAAGAATAAAAACTATTTCGGCTGATTTCGGTCCCTCCGCCCCTCCCGAAGTCCGTTCCCGACTACTGTCATTTGTGTTTGTGTGACATTTTTTACAATGTTTAAATTTTCTCCAGCAGTAGCGCACGTCTGTCATTTTGCTAACCGCGGGAGCGAATTATTTGAATAAGTTTGTATTGTTGTAATCGTGGTTTCTAAACTTGTTGTTAAAATGAGTGAAGTTATAACAGTGGTAGCTCCTGTTAACATAGCCGTAATTAAATATTGGGGCAAACGAGACGAGGAATTAATTTTACCGTTAAATGATTCCGTTAGTGCTACTTTGGATACAAGTATTATGTGCGCGAAAACATCCGTCTGTGCAAAACCAGATTTTAAAGAAGACGGAATATGGTTGAATGGAAAGAAAGAATCATTTTATAGCCCGAGACTACAAAATTGTCTCAGGGAAATTAAGTCCAGAGCTGCAGCAGAAAAGAGCGTCAATGAAGATTTCTTACAGTGGAAAGTACATGTATGTTCAGAAAATAACTTTCCTACTGCAGCAGGATTAGCGTCTTCCGCTGCAGGATACGCTTGCCTTGTGAGTGCACTGGCGAAACTTTACAAGGTGAAATCGGACGTGAGTTCTATTGCTAGATTGGGGTCAGGCAGCGCCTGCAGAAGTGTGTACGGTGGCTTCGTCAGATGGCATGCAGGCACCAATACAGATGGTTCAGATTCTATAGCAACTCAAATTGTAGATCAAGCACATTGGCCTGAAATGAAAGCTTTAATACTAGTTGCAGGGGATACTAAAAAGAAAACTAGCTCAACTGTTGGCATGAGGATAGCTGCACAAACTTCCGAACTACTAAAACATCGAATTAAGTATTGTGTGCCACAGAGAACTGATGAGATTATTCAGGCAATAAGACAAAGAGACTTCCCTAAGTTTGCTGAAATTACCATGAGGGACAGTAATCAATTCCATGCAGTATGTTTAGATTCATACCCACCATGTGTGTACATGACTGATGTGTCTCATCTTGTCAGTTATGTGATTCACAAGTACAATGAAATCTCTGGAAGCATAAAAGTTGCTTACACATTTGATGCTGGGCCAAATGCATGTCTATATCTACTTGAGAAGGAAGTACCACAAGTCATTTCTTTGATAAGGCATATTTTCCCTTCATCGAATCCTGATAAATTTATTACAGGTCTCCGCAGTGAAGAAGAGGTTTTGAGCCCAGTATTTATGGACATTTCTAAGCCTCAAACAAAAGATTTGATCAAATATGTGATACATACTAAAGTTGGTGAGGGGCCAACAGAGATAACGGATGGGTCACATCTCTTGAATGAAGCTGGATTTCCAAAGACTGAATAGTCAAAGGGCACTGTGAACCTAAACCATGTATATTTAGTCCCGTGTCAATGCTATCACTGGATCATGAATTAATGAATAATATTCCAGAGGATAATGTATATCCTGTACTTATATGCTTATCTTTATGAAAGGAATTCTTCTATTCTTATGGAAAATATTTAAATAATTCATCACAACAATATGGTGTCATAAATTATCAATGACAGATTTATTAGGTTCTTAATATTCAGTTGCAAGAAAATATTGAATAATTTTGCATATTTTTTCTTGTACTTTGTAAGCAGGTAGTCTGGCTCAATTTACATTGACACGGAACAGAATGGAAGCGAGGTTTGGTAACGTTAAGGCCAACGCAGACCGGAACGGGATGGCAGGGGATTTTGCCGTCAGTCAGCGCACACTAGCCGCTTAGATACAGCGGCATTCCAGCGCCTTGTCATGGCGTGCTGCGGCACGACAAAGCATGATAAATTCTGGTACACTGTCGTCAGAGACGCGGGCGAAAATGGTGGGCATGTGCATCCCCGCTTCTCTATCCTTCCATCACAAGGAGCGCCGGCGTCCTCGGCATGCCGCAGTACGCCATGGCAGCCCGTGGTGCGTCTTTCAATGCCGTGCAATGAAATCCCTTTCGATGCTACGGCATCATTTTAAAGCATAGCAATTTATGTCGTATTTCTATATCGATACGTTTGAATGTCCTTCATTGGTAAAAATTTAAATCCCTTGCCATGCAGTCCCCGTCTGCGTAGGTCTTTATTGTACATAGCAAAATAAACTTATTCAACTGTGTATTGTACAGACTAGATACGATCTTGTAACTGTGGGAATAATCGAGAATTTTCCAAAAAACGCGCAACCTTCTATTTGGCTCGTATCTAGTCAGTAATGTTCCACTGCTGACATAAAATTTTTAATTTATTATAAAATAAAATTGATTCAGGCTAAGCTTTGTAAAAAAAAACGCTTCCATTCCGTTCCACGGCACTGTAAATTGAGGCAAGTTGTGGCACCACAAATATTAGGTACCTACCTAACATGATTACTAATTTGTTTGTTAGAATAGAATGTTGTATTAGAAAAGTATTAGTAGGGGTTGGGTACTGGCAAACTTGAATATCTATGAAGATAATGAAATAATCTGGGTGTGGGGTTAAATTATGTACCCATGTAATTTACATGTATAATAAGTGATGATTTTTATTGTTACTCGAATATGTTTTATGTACCAAATGTATTTGTTGGAGGAAGAAAAATGTTTCTGTATATTCAATGGTTTTTATTTACATAAAATATACATACATTATTGATACATACGACCTTACATACGTAACCAACTGTTAATGGAATAACTTATTTATAATTACTTAATCTAATCTTACAAGGAGATCACAATGAAACTGCTAAATTAAGTCAAACAATTCCATTTATTTTTATCCATACAGTCAGGCAGGATACATAATAAGTAGCACAAAAATAAATGAAACTAAGTTTCTTCAACTCCTTATCGTGCTGAGACTGACACCTGCCAGACTCGGATGATGTTGTCAGAGTAGCCAGCGAAGAGGGTCTGACCGTCTGTGGACCAGGCCAGGGACAGGCACTGGGGTGGGTCTGACTTGGAGGTCTGGGTCTGGTTGATGATCTCAGGCCTGAGCTCTTCGACCATCTCCTTGCTTTCCAGATCCTGTAAACCAAGAACAAAATTTACATTATACATTAATAAGACTAAGGATAAAAGTTGGGTATTCAAATAATTAAATAAACAACTTTCAAATTAAAGACTTTATAAAGAATTTTGCATACCCAGATCTTGATGGAAGGTCCAAAGGCAGCGCACAGCCAATATCTGTTGGGTGAGAAGCACAATGATGTGATGATGTCATTGTGGTCGAGGGTGTGCAGGTGCTTGCCATCATTCAGGTCCCAGAGCATGGCCTTCATGTCCTTGCCACCGGAAGCGCACAGAGAACCATCAGGCGAGACGGTGACTGTGTTCAGGTAACCAGAGTGTCCAAGGTGGTTGATTTTGAGCTTGCAGTTGGTAAGATGCCAGACCTTTGGAAGAGAAATGGATAGTTGATTATCTATATTCATTTATTTTTTAATTGATGTCAAGATTATAACTGTGTGATGTTATACAAATTAATAGAGCATAAACACTACAAACCTTAACGGTGCGGTCCCAACCAGCAGACACAATGATGGGGTTGGCATGATTGGGTGAGAAGCGGACGCAAGACACCCAGTCACTGTGGCCATCATCTTGGATGGTGTACTTGCACTCAGCGAGTGTGTTCCACAGCTTGATTGTCTTGTCCCGAGAGCCTGACACGATCTGACGGTTGTCCACTGAGAATGCCACGGAGAGTACATCCTGTATAGCATAACATGTGTTATAATTTGCTGTTTATAGGTAATAAATACTACGACATGTGGATCAATCTCTACTACAATTTATTACTAACTACAGAAATAATATCGAAATGAGCTGTTTTAAAATTGATAAGTGCAAGTGCTATTTAAATGTTAGTTTTTTTTGGTGTGTAATGTGACTGACCACACTCTTACCTCAAAATACAGTCTTAGTCGGATCTCAACAATGCTAGCAGCATTTGAATTCTTCTGCCTCGCAAAGGCGCAAATACACTGTTTCTTCTGCCGCGCATCGGCACTTATACTACAACCCTACGAAAATGTTAAGTTCTGTCACACCTTAGTATGGTCTTCGAAACGCCTGGTGGTCTTTCCGGCGGCAAGATCCCACAGACGCAGGGTCTTGTCCCATGAGCCAGACAGAGCGTAGTTGCCGTCACTGGATAGCACGACGTCGGAGATGAAGTGAGAGTGACCGTACAGACGCTTCTGCGGTACACCGTAGTTGGTTTCGTCTCTGGTCAACTTCCATACGATGAGGGTTTTGTCTGGAAAGCCATTCGGAACGCGTTAGATATGTTCAAATAATGTGACACTGTTATAATGTACGCGTTGTCATCAGCCCCATATCCGCTGCCGCTCAGGACTCGCGTGGCAAAGGTTTGTGTCATCATTTAAATAAATAGAAATTCTTGTAATATAATCACTATAGGACATTTTGCTAAGAAATCTATGGAGTATTCTAAAGGCAAAGACCTGATGAACATGGATTTAGATGGAAGTGTAAAATATAACCTTACCTCGAGACGACGACAAAATCATGTCAGGGTATTTGGGGTTGGTTGCAATTTGCGTAACCCAGCCATTATGGCCACAGAGGGTTCCTCTAAGCTTCAGAGTTTCAGTCATTTTCACGAAAACTTGCTGAGCGGCTAAGCACCAACACACTAGCCTCCGACTCAAAAGTAAAAAGACCGGAATTTGGGTTTGGCACTTGGCAAAAAGAGCAATACCAGTTTTCTTTATGGGTTTCTATGTTGCGGATACGAGTCATTTCGCACAAAATGTTACTCTATGGTTAAAAAGTGGCCCACTCCATTCTTATGCCAACTCCACACACTGGGCACTCAAACCATCACAGCAAAAGCGTGTGTATGCCATCGTGAGCCATCGTCCGTGAATTCGTGCAAGCGATTGCAACAAGATAGAAAATGTTAGGAATTATGAAATTTTCTTAAATCCTGATTTCATTCTATTGTTTTTCAGTGTTTTTCAAACCGAAGTTGTGGCAGGCTCTCCGAGTCGAGGCGAATCGAATCGCAGAAATTCCACACCGTTCGACGCCTCGCTGAGTAAAAGACACCGTACTAAGTGTAGTTCGAGTTATCGCGACGGTGTAGCCGTAGCATTAGCGACGAGCCGAAGTTCGCCGAATAGAATCGAATTACCGGCGCGCATTGCTTGCCTCGACAAGCGAATTTCTTCGCCGTTGAATGAACGTTTCGATTCGATTCTGCTGAGATGGACGCACAAGGAATAAATACGACTCGACTCGACTCTTCGATTCGATGCGTTTCGTCTGTAGTCGACGTCAGGCTTTATTGTTTTACATAATATCGGTCAATACTATTTTTGAACGATCTGAAGCCTGAAAATATTCGAAAAACGAAAGTGACAAACTGTCAAGTCATGTCAACTTTTGAACAAAATTCAAAAGAAAATTGTGAAGTTGAAATATTTATTGTCTTGACTTTATAATAAACTGAAAGAGGACTGAGACTGATTAAATTTTGGCATTTATTTGCTATTTCAGGAATTATTTACCAGATAATATATTTTCACCTCGATGGATTTTATTGTCGAAGCACCGCAAACAATGGCAAAAGCAAAAATTGTACCATCAGGCTCCATAAAAGTATGTTCAGTAATTATTTGTTAAGTAAATTTTTCGTAATAAATATTCTAATTATCTCATTGCTAAATGTACAGTTTCGCTAAATGTGCATTTTTTTATTTGTAAAACTATATTTCAAAAATATTTATTGCCCACACCAAGCCACTAACTCAACATTTTTCTGAACGCATCCAATAGTGGCATCATCATCTAGTTCCCGTAAAAGCCGCTTGGTGGATTTCTTTTCTGAAAATTGACGTCACGCAAACGCCATTTTGTAAAGTGTCTGCCGTAGTCAGTTTTCTGGGCACAGTGTAAAATACGTAATTCGCATGGTTTTGTGTACATTTAAAACATAAAGACAATCAAAATCACAGTTAACGTCTCGTACGTTAATCTCACAGACACAAAGTATGGAGGACAAGGCGTCGTTAAAAGAACTGGATCAGTGGATAGAACAACTAAACGAATGCAAGCAATTGACAGAAAATCAAGTAAAAACGTTATGCGACAAGGTAATGTACCTTTGAATTAATTATTAGATAATGTGTTTAGTATATTTGTGACCGATTCCATACGTTTTGTATACATTTTCATAGGGTCGGTAGCTATATGTTGTATGATTCATATACCTACATAGCGAGTTACAAGAACGCGATTCTACATCGTTATAGGTTGTGGTAGAGGCTGGCCGCCGTTGAAACGATAATCGTTCCGGGATGTCGGGGGATGGAGAGAGTTCTGTGATTCTACAAGTTCAATCTCTGTTTACCACACCCAGCTATCAATCTTCCAGGTTGATATTTAGCCTAATTGGTTAGAAGATATTTTTAGACGCGGCGCGGAAAGTCTGATAATCAATTAACACTAGTTTTATATCCGAAGTCATAGACTTGTTCGTTTGAAGGTACATGTTTATCATGGATGTTTTCATTGATTTTTTCGTCAAGGGAGATTGCGTCCGGCAGCGGCGATACTAATTATTACTCTATGTGATTTTCTAGCAAAACACCTAATAATCGGTTTATTTAACGATTATTTTGAAGTATTTTACAATAAAATTTGCAATAATAGTCAAATTACAGTCATACAGACCAGCAATTTGATGGATGTAACAAGTAGGGTGTATCTATCTTCCTCATTGATAAAAAAACCGAATCAAATCATTCCTTGATATAAAATACACAAAAAAACTTACTGTTCTAATGTTTTAGCCCCAAGTACACATAGGTACCTTTATCATAAATCACTTCCATTGGGGAAAAAAGTATTTTATTGTACAGAAATGTAGGTATGTGTTATTATTTTGATTTTTCAAAATAAAAACAACACACATGGCATTTCCTATAGTTTTTTTTATTAGATTTGAATCAAGCAAACAATTCCAATGAGTCAGTCTCAATTTTATTATTGTTTTTACACACATGTTTGAGCAAATAAAGTTATCTGAATCTGAATCACAAAAATGGCATGTTTTACATTACTTTTTAGTATTTGCTGTCTCAAGAAAATGATTTTCAGATTTTTGTTTGTTTTCAAATGAAAAACATCATTAAAAAGTCTGACTTGTAAGAGTTATCAATAAGTCCAACAATAGCAGTCTATATTTCCTAGAAATTCATTCATCTACATTTTCATAATGTTAATGATGATTAAGGTAGATGACTGTGAATGACTCATGAAGGGCATTCATGATTAACTTATTATAAAAAAGTAAAAGTAAGGATGAAATAAAATTCAACTTGCTGCATTTTAAAATATACACTATTATCATTTGCATGCCCTATTTAGCTATGTGAACTAAATCAGTTAACATTGTTACATTAAGTATGAAATTTATCAAATCTAATTAGGTTTGAAGTACTTAAAATCTAGATATTATTTTGTATGTGTGTCACTTCACACTCATACATAAACAATGTACTTAGCATACCTATTTGCAAGCAATCAATGACTAAATTCTCTTGATAGTAATGTAAAGATATTGACAATGTCCATCCTCTATGATACAACTACGTAGTATTGTGACAATTATCTGAAAGGATGTTACATCGCTATAGCATCCGTCACACATTTCTATTAATTTAGGTTATGTTTTTATTTGTATTACGACAATCAACTATGAAACTGCATCTTCAAATTTGTAACAAGCCTTGTTTCTTCAATTTATTCCAATCATCTCCATTAGGCTTTATTTTTGCTCTTAGTTCTTATCTTCAAACCAATTAACTCAAGCAGAGACTGCTTTTTGTTTATTTGGAGGGTATTCTCCGTATAAACAAAAACATCCTCTAATAATTGTTCTGGTTGTTTGAAATATGTTTAGGATTTCCAATTATAGTTTTCCTCTTCAAATATTCACTGCATGAGGCAGTCAAGAGCAATTAAAATTAGTAACTGAAGTTCGATCCAATTTTAAATTGATTAATACAAGTTATTGATAACAGGAACATGCAAATAATGCCATTTATGTGGCTAGTGCCAGTTCAAACTTCAAACTACTTTGACATTTCAGTCTCCCTGAGCTATCAGTTGTTACATCATAAAGTAGCTTTTCTAGTAGCATTTATGTTCATTTTAATTGTCTATGTCTTCAAGTTATCTTTATTTACTTAATTCAATTCTAAGCTTTGTGTTTTATGTGCAAATTGCAATCCACATCAGTTTCTGAAGGCTTAATTAACACAGTAACTGTGAATACATAACAGTTAATAAAGGACATTAAATTGAAACATTTACTGCTCATCCAGTTTCATTTATGATAACTATTGCTGTATTTTTTTATAAAATAACTTAGGCTTTAGAAAGGATGTAATGCCCGTAGTCACGACGCGACGCGACGCAAACAAGCAGCTAGTTAACAGAAACAATTGAAAAATAACACATTGAAAAATATGCATACAATGCTAATTATCTCTTATTATTCTATCGCTAAACTGCACGTGCTCTATACATATTTATATTATTTCTCTCGCCCACACGTGTGCTGTCGAGTGCAGAATTGCTTAGCATTGAGCCACATTGAGTATTTGAGCCTCCCCACAGGCGAATTGACGATACTGACGGTTTAATTAAATTAATTTGTTTCTTGTTTAAAAATCACGCAAGTTGATTTCGTGAACTATCGGTGAATCATCGATTACATACCTACGTCAGAGTCTCTTTAACAATGATGAGCAGACAAAGAGATTTGACGAATTTGTATCATTTATGACAAGTTGCCAACTTGTAATTTTCTAATACAGGGATCCTTTCCCAAAACTATCTATCGCATACTGATTCCTGCCAATTCTTCTAAATTAAATATGAATCTGGCAAGCTATTTGAATGGTGCACATGTAGAAAAATAATGCACTATGTTTTCTGTTGTCACTTAACATACTTTTCTTATCAAATTCGTCAAGGTCTAGGAAAGACTAGCAACAATTGTATGACCTTTTTGCGGTTACTAAATACATAAATAAATGTTAATGGACGTTCACTAAGTTGTTAAAGAACAATACAAAAAAAAAGTCTTAGTATACTTGGTATTCCTATGTATACGTGTACGAATTTGGCACCTTTCGAACATCACCATGATCATCCAAAAAAACCAGCATGTTCAAATGCAAGTGTTGCATGCAATGTATAACGAGATACATAATATATATAACGAGATACCTAGTGATCGTATGATAAAACAAAAAATCTATACGACCTCAAGAAGAGTGAAGTACCTATTGAACAACAAAGATTTATAACACGAAGAGATAAATGTTCTACCATTCATCAGTATCGGGAATTTATGTGAGCATAGTTTGCAATTTTGTCATCTTTGACAGAACGCGAGTGTTGGTTAGGTACGTTAAAAGAATATATTTTTGTACCATCAACATTGAAAAGAAAAAAAACTGGATTAGTATCGTCGGGTCTTTCACCTTTACCATAGACTTTCGAACAGGGCACATAGCTTGGAACTGCGTGTAATAGAGGAATAGTAGCAAAAATATGCAATGATTTCGATAAAACAATCTTTCACCATACAGGTTGTTAACGTAAAACAACCTTGAAATATCTAATATTGACCTTTGATTGCGTATCAATCATAACCTTATTAAAAAGAATATAATGTCTAGTAACAGACTCGTTAGGAATACATTGATTTCTTTGTAGTTTCTTTTACTTACCATTACATACATCTCTTGAATGTTGATTCGTTATTTCGATGTCTACGTAGTCTATGCTAATTTCGGAATACAGATAACGTAAAAAAATAAATCAACAACAGAGTATTTTTGGGTTCGTGAATAGCAATACGAATGAATAGAGCTTCTGTCCATGTTATGTTATGTTAACAATTGAGATTAATTTCAATCAGTTCGAATACTATGGAAACCTGCCTACCTGCCTTTTGTGGTTATGTAATCGTGATAAATTATGCTTGTTTATTATGGCGCCACGGTATTTTTATTTCATTTCAAATATTTTCCGACACAAAAGGACACGGGCACGCCAATTGAATAATTAATTAGCCATCTCTATTCGTCATTCTAATATCAAATCAGTAGTGATTTGGAATCCAATGTTTTTATTCGACCGTCAAATTCATAGAAACATTGTACATTCTATGAATCTAGTAAATAAACGTGAACCTCCAACTTAGACGATTCAGCTAATAACTAGTTTACTTACATAACGAGTTACCTAACTAACGTAGCACACAGTTCCCTACTTGCATATTATTTCAGTGACCACAAATCTTGGCGATCTTGTTGCAAAATAGCCAATAAGTTCGTTATTTCTGCAGCGGGAGCTTCCGCCCTTATATTGATTACACGTGACCTGTCGCGTCAACCTAAATACCAGTTATAACTTTTAAGTTATGAACTGTGTTCGATTCCACCCAAGTATTCAGTTTTCCGGGTTTTGAAAAGGACCGTGTGTGGGTGGATTCAGGATACATTATTTTACAAATTTCACGGATTTATATAAAATTTATTATGTGTTCCCCATATGGATACAGTGTGGTCCTGTAGTTCCCGAAGGAGTAAACGGAGGTTATATATATTTCACCCACATATTGCCGGTTTATGTTTAAGTCCCATAATGTAATATAGAGTGAACCTATTGCCTCTAACCGGACTGCTACTGAGACATCAACACTTAAATAAGGCCATCGAAACTGGCATTTAGCAAGATTAAGAGAAAAGGAACATAATATGTCATGTTATTTAAATAGTCCTTTCATGTTTACGGGCGTGATTATATAAGAAAACCCACGTTTAACGCTCAACAAAGTCCTGTCCTTTGTACCTTAATGAAATGTCATTAGCACTGGTAGTAATTTTCATTGTATTCGTTCTTTGTCGGTCGTTTCATCAGTTTTAGTTTAGGTACCGATGACGACTCTGTATCGTAGATTTTTAATTAATGCTAGCGGAGTCATTGTGAGTATGCTAAAAAGGTCAGCAAATACGATATACAACAAATTCGAGACATTATAGGTACAGGATGTAAAAATAACAGCATCATTCCCGGACGGTGTTCAAAAAATGTCTAACCCACATCAAATTGTTTTCCCTCTCTCAAAACAAACTGTGTTATCAATGATTTAGATGCTGACGTAGGAAAAATAAAACGAATCGTATCAGTTGCTTATTGCAAATTAATATACGTTATGTATAAGACTCGTCTATGTATAGGAAAGGTTATCTCTGAACACATCGCGTTAATCACGAATAGGCATAATCTCTCACGGCCCTTGTATGCGGATCATAATTATAGGTGTATCTACGTCCATCGGCGTTTAACTATCCATCAATTTTAATGGAGTTGGGCTAAAGAAGCAATGGAAATAGTGCAGAGAAACTGTGCAGCACCCATTACGCAATTAAAGTAATCTTGACATTGCAGAAGTACGCACTCAAAGAAAGATGATTGCTAAGGCTTGGAGTATTCCACGTATCTATGTTTATATCGCTTTGTTTAAAAACTAGTGGCCGCTATAATACGCCCTTCAGGAATAGAAGTGCAAACAATACGGCATAGAATAAATAGTTAACCGTGTTCAGAATTCTAAACCAAATAGAGTGAATGTGTTTAAAACAGAACTAAAGCCCTATTATGCCCTAACTATTGTTGGCAAGCCTTGTCATTGTTCTAATTCGGAATAATGTTAGAAAACTAAATTGGTGTACCCAACAAATGGAAAACACTAATCAGTCATGGAATTATCTAAATAATTTAGTAATGAATGATTCTTATCAGATGCTTGTCAAGCTATGTATTTTATTTGTAAGTTGTTTGAAGGATGGCATCTTTTGTTTTTCCTTTTTCTTTCCTGTCAGTCTTGAGGTATCCTGGAAATATGCTGAGGAGATAACCAGGCTCAATACTCCTACGCTAGAAGTTTACTCACACTACTCGTTTACCAATTCAAAACCAGGAAGATTAGGGCAGCAAACAGATCTAATAGTTTATTCTTATTGAGATTAATCCGCCGCGTAATTTTTAGCAACTGCTCTCCTGGATTGTTTATTGTATCTCTGCATGGGGTATTGATTCAAAGCTGATATTTTACGACCTTCGGCTAAGATGATTGGACAATCGTCCAGATTGGGTCAAGTACTCGAAAAGTAAATAATGAAATATTTGCATTTGTAGTTTTTGTTATTGATCTTTGATACCTTCCAAGTCTTCTGTATGTATCTGAAGTCCTTTCCTATTGTATTATGTAGGTTATTGTATTGTGGTTGTCCTCTCTAATGTTAACAAATTGTTAGGATCGTCTCGTTCTTATTTTATAATAATTTTAACACTCAATAAGCTGTATTATTCAAAAGATGGTTTCTAAAATGTTAAACACTATGCAAAATTGTTCAGTCTGATTTGTGAAATTGAATTTCGAATACCCCGCTTACGTCTCTTTATTTGTTTACAGGCAAAGGAGATCCTCACGAAGGAGTCTAATGTCCAGGAGGTGAAATGCCCAGTGACTGTCTGCGGGGACGTCCACGGACAGTTCCACGATCTGATGGAACTGTTCCGTATCGGCGGGCGTTCCCCTGACACCAACTATCTATTCATGGGCGACTATGTCGACCGCGGATACTACAGCGTCGAGACCGTCACATTGCTCGTCGCGCTTAAGGTAAGCTTCACCGTCATCATCCTCTCGCCCTTATGCTTATCCCAAAATATTTTGGGGTCAACATCTCTTCTGCCATCATCTGTAGTTAAAACCGTCATCTCTGAGGTCCTTTCCAGCTATATCATCTGTCATACAATCCATCCATTGTTTCTTCAGTCTTCCCCTACTCTTATAGCTATATGCTCTTAAGGTAAGATCAACATTGTGTACAAAACAATCGATTTATGACGTAAGCGATTATTCAGCGAAAGTGTGACGGTTGTTAGGTTGTGCATATGACTAGCTGGTGACGAATACAGGGTTATGACTTGCTGTAATGTTCTTTATGATGTGATTGATGACTCTGACGAGTGACGATATGGAATTATTACAGGATTCGTTCTGTCTGACACACCTCCGGTGCCTAAAATAATGATTTAAAACCCATATCGCTGATATCATTGGTTGATGGAATTTTGGACAACCAGACACAACGTACCGCAAGAGATTTGAATTGATTAGGCTCACAGAGACTGAAGGACATTATACAAAGCGCCGACACCAGTCATGTGTGCATACAAACACTTTTATTTTGCTTGGCTAACGTATCCAATTCGCTTACAGTTCACCATATTTCCATAGACCGGAAACCTTATTCTATAAATAACTTTTATACTCCTTTGCTTCAACGCGGGGTGTTCGGAACATTATCTGATTTTGTTACTGTCTGAGCCAGCTATTGGGACAATAAAAAAATCTTGCTTCAATCAGTCAACGTACTTTTCTAAGTAGAAATAACAGTACACAGTCTGCATTGGATACACACGTTTGCTACCAATGCGTTGACGACCTGAGAGAATTTTATATTACTATTTTTTTGCTATGTATGTAGAAATTAAAATAACCGCTTTGAAAGTCATCTTCAGTAAATCACTTCGTGCATTTTCGGTCGTGATTTTTCACGAAAAAGAAATTAGCATATTTACTCAGAACTACGTGACTTGTAGCATCGTGTTATTTGCTTTGATAAACGCAATAAAAAAAGTATAAAAACAACTGTACCCCGCCTCACGCCTGTATCAACACAACTCTAATTGGATCAGACATTTAGAAGAATCTGTGTTAAATCCATTTAACATCGATTAAAAATAAAAACATGTACATAGGTTCCCTATTCACTCGATTCGATTTCGAAGTTTGCTCATATAGCCTACAGGTAGGGTTGCCAACTTTTTTATATCATTTATTATATTATTATCGAAGACTTTGCTTGTAAAAATATAGCAGAGGGCGAAAAAAAAAATAGATGTGTTTCAAAAATATTTTATTTTCTAAATGCATGTTTTGGTACTTTGACCGTTTATTAACGGGTTTTTGTAACATAATTGTCTCTTATTTAATCATTACTATCTCGCCATTTTGAATTGAAATGAAAATAAAGTAGTTTCACATATTAATTTTTTTTTTTGTTGAAAGTATAGCATTTGGGGTAGGTATTACAGGATACTATATTAAACGGGGCAACCCTACCTACCTACATGATCGAATTATCTTTTTTTTCTCCAAAATTGTGAAAGGCAATATCGTAAACAATGTCTTTGTTTGTCACGTCACGTGAGGGGAAGGGGAGTGGTTATCAGCCGGTATCTTTGATAAAGTTCGGTCACTGTTTACATAGCCTTATCAGGAGACTTTTATTAGATGAGGCACATTATTATAATGCAATAAGAGTCTAAATTCGGGGTAAATGGGAAATAAAACAAAAACATAAGTCCTTATTTGTATTAGGATGTCCACAACGGAAGTTCCTGAAATAAGTCTTACGAATAAACAGTGTTTTTCGTTCTCGTAGATACTGATGTTACATATAATTTTTGCCTGAAATAGGGATTATTTAAAGCCGAAAGCGTGTTTTCTGTAAAGTAGAAAACGGCTTTCTGTTGGCACTAGGATTCGCCCTCGTCTATATTCAAACTTTGGAATGGGAAACAAGTCTGAATGTTAATGAATAACTACCCACTTTCCAATTACAAATTTTGCGTGGTGGACAATTACGCAGAAAACAATACCGTTGATTGTCATGTGGGTAGTATTTTGTTTATTTATTTAATTAATTATTCTTTTGTCACATTATGGTAGTTTTTTTTAATTATTATTGTGTTTTCAACATAATTTTGCTACTAAATTATTAATTTATTTATTAAAACTTTAGGGACAAGTAAAAAAATTCTGTCCAAAGACGGACTTAATACCTGAGGCATTTTCTACCAGTCAACCTTAGGGAGATGCAGAGACAAAACATGCAACATAATTAATATAAAACTCGAAAAATAATAATTACTAATGCATAGATACATACATATAAACAATATAAACTTAGTGAGGAGAAATAACGTTATACGAATTATGAGTTTCATCTCCTGAGTAGGTTTTTAAAATGTTTAGTTCGTCTACTCACGCTAGCATCTTTAGAATGTTTATTAATAGTTATTGTAATTGACCTTTGCTTACTACCGAACGGTGCAGCTAATGTCAAACGAACACCTCGAAGAATAAATGACATGCCGTCATAAATGTACTTTTTAGTGTTCCGTACCTCAAAAGAATAAAAGGGAACCCTTATAGGATCACTTCGTTGAACGTCTGTCTGTCTGTCTGTCAGTCAGTGAGTCAGTCAAGATCCTTTTTATGAGGAACGCGTGGAGGTATCAAGTTGAAAATCATATCAAATAATACGTAGGTCTACGGTCCCTTGGCGCTCGGATGAAAATCAAGCTTTTAAGTCAAAGCAATAAAAATTACGGCCATCTTTACGACATATTTAGATATCCGCAAATAAATCACAAAACCTATAGGGTACTTCCCGCTGACCTAGGATCATGAAATTTGGCAAGAAGCAAGGTCTCATAGCACAAGAGTTAAGGAAAAAGTCCGAAAATCGTAAATTTGTAGTTTTGTCACATACGATATTTTTTTGCGATTACTATATTTAAGTAAGATAACTTACAATTTTAAGCTTGTTATAAGGTTGTTATTAGCTTGGTTTGTATTTGGTATAAAATCATTGCAACTACGGAACCCTTCATTGCGCGTGGTCCGACATGCACCATGAAGGCCGTTTTTTTAAGCACGTTTATGGTATTGCCTTGGCAACTTGTAAAATTAAATAATAAATTACCATTCGGAAATACTGAAACAAGTTTTCAGAAACTACGTTCAAAATGGCACATGCGTTTACAAAATTAGTCGCCTTTCGTGAATACAAGGACATAACCATTTCGACCGAGGTTGTAATCATATGAAACCATTTACTTTCAAAAAACGAACCTGTTCAAATTCAACTATACTTACAGACTTAGAAAAATCTGTTACTTGAATTCTTTATGTAAACTCGCGTGTTATGGCTAAGTAATTCTACTGAACATTTGTTCAGCTTAATTCCAGTACAGTACCCGCCCCTACCCCTAATATGGCATACAAGTTTTAGAAAGCAAAATGGCGTTTGATTTTGTAAGACTTCATGTCACTCGTACGTGTGTTTTGTCAGTTAGACAATTAGAGTTAGACTGGAACTGTACTCTTTTATCTCTGTTCAAAAACCCCTTACTCAGCTAAAACCATAAACAATTTCCAGGTTCGATACCGCGAGAGAATAACAATCCTCCGTGGAAACCACGAGTCGAGACAGATTACTCAGGTATACGGCTTCTACGACGAATGCCTCCGTAAATACGGCAACGCGTCTGTATGGAAGCACTTCACCGACTTGTTCGACTTCCTGCCCCTGACTGCGCTGGTGGATGGCCAGATCTTCTGTCTGCACGGAGGACTCAGCCCTTCCATTGATACCCTGGATCACATCCGAGCCCTCGACCGCCTGCAGGAGGTTCCTCATGAAGGACCCATGTGTGATCTGCTCTGGAGTGACCCTGATGATAGGTGAGTTTTATTATTATTGACTAGCAACTCCTTCTTCGCACGTTTTTACGACTTGAGAAATCTTCCGGATTTTTTTTTCTGAATGATTATTATATACCGCATAGTTGCGTAGTTTAGAACAACGCCTCGGTCACACAGAACCGAAATGCGACTTTAATTTGAATGAATAATATTTAATTATTGATACGCTCGGATTTGAGGAGTTCGTCGATCCATCAGGTAAAGCTACGCTTGCCGGGGTTGTTTCGTAGATGAGTCCACTATCTTTACATACCGAAACTCCCCCGTGCCTCGGAAAGCACGTTAAGCTGTTAGTTCCGGCTGTCATGGCAGTCGTTGCGGGTCGTCAGAAGCCCGAAAGTCTGAGAACCAATCTTACCTAGGGGTATCGGATTACCCAGTTACTCGGTTGTGGAGGTTAGATAGTCGCGCTATGTAAAATTATGGTATTCAGCTGCATCCGGTTAGACTGGAAGCCGACCACAACATAGTGGGCAATAGGCGAGGCAGATTGATTTTTATTTTTGATAGGCTCGCTTTTGACCACAATGTAATGGGTAGCGAAAACGAGGTTGACGATGAAGTTTGTTTGCAAGGACGTTTAGATGACATTTAGGAGAATAACGCTTGTATACAGCAGAAAAATATCTTATCTAAATGGAGTGTACGTGTTCAAATAAATGGGTATTGGTGATTTTTCTACGAATGAAGACTGCATTAGATTTATAAACAACAAGTTAGATAAAAAGGATTCAGGAATGTTTGTTTGGTCTGGAGGGTTCTATAAATAAACGACTAGTTTCAGATGTTCAAAACACAGAGTAGAGTCAACAGTATGCGGACTATAAATATTTTCGCTAAAACTTAGTCACTAAAACTAAGTAAACCTTTATAATTGCCTGACGTAATACTGCAAATATTTTTATACACCACAAATTGTGTAACAAAGCATGGATGCGTAACAGGAAATCGTCATGAAACCTTATAACAAGTGGTACTTACGTGTTACACAGCGGCTGTATGGCACAAAACATAAAAGTTTGTTTAAGGTCATTTCGTTTTATGTTATTTTGGTGCATAAGCACAAACACACCTTCACTCGATTTAATGTTCATTTTTATTTCATTCTTCGTTCACACAAAACGAAAAAAAAAAAATTACACAGAAATGAACGTTCATTTCCTCATTTAATTACATTTTCGGCCATTCGGAGCGCGAGTGAGATGCCGAACGAACGCCGAAATCCAACATCGTTAAATTGGTTCACAAATAAATTCATTTTTCACATTTTGTGCTAGACTATAAATGAGCAAAAAGTGTAGCGTCTGATATCAACTTTACGGGAGGGTAGACACCCAGAAAATGCTTGCTGGATACACAATACGCATGCATTCGATAACAAAAATAAAGTAATTCGACAATGAACACCTCAGTCAAGGACGTGCATCGTATCATCCGCGAACTAATTATAACCGCGATGAAACTACTTGCGGCCTAAGCGTTATCTCCCTAAGTGTGTGTCTTTAACTAGGTTATTTTATTGATTTTCCGATATCCACTACGTGTTCTACATGTTTTCTTGAAGTCTATTCGATTGTTATTACTTTTTGACGTTTGCCTATTTGGGCAGCCGGTCGTTAGTTCGACAGCTGAACAAGGGTTTTTTCCTTTTTAAGGGGATTTCTCATTATGGCAAAATGCTCACCTTTTGTGGCATATGGGTTGAGTCCCATGTCATAGGACCTATGTATGAAACATAGGTAACTGGCGAAATGTGGGCGCACCATACACATCTACTTACCTGTTTGGGGAAAACAATAGTAATGTTATGAATTCTTTGCATGTTAATTCGGTGTTTAACCCTGGCATAGCCGGATTAGCCTCTGATTAACTTGGTACTGTGTTTCACGCAATGTCTGGGAGTTAATGAGTCCGGCAATCGGTTGACCGCCGCTCGAGTTCCGGAAAGATAATAATATGATGTAGTTATCGAGTCAGTTTGTTTAGAGAAACAACTTGTTATCATTGAGGTTCTACAAGTGCTGTGATGGCGCTGGTTTATCTTGTTAATCGCAGAAGTTGAATTGAGTGTTAACTGAAGACGACAACTTGTATTCCGACTTTTAGTTAACTGTCGGATAGTTTTCAAGCAACGTAGCACACAGCAGAAACCGGTTATGAGCTTGATAAAGTCAAACTGGACAGTAAATTCAATATGATCAGTAGGAAAATAAAAATGTAATTTTTAATACGATGTGATAAGCATATTTACTGTTGAAAAGTATTTCTGTAGCTTAAAAAATATTTCTATACTACGTAATTAAAAAAATAAGCTTTATTTAGTCGCAACGCAACATGCGTTCATCATGTAAAGTATTTAAGCCGATTTACAAGAAAATCTAGTTGTTTAGCTCATTACAAGGCTGTGTAGGATTGCCATTGAGGTGTTAATTTGTGTAACTTATTTAATTTACGATTGCGTCATTTGCACCTTACGTGAAATCTAAATTCATAGAACTGCACTCCTATTGAAAAGTTAGGTAAACTGTAAAACCACAAAATTTACACATTTATTCTATGCTCGACGATAATTAGTGGCGGAAAGTAGAGATGTCTCGCAAACAGCCAATAGGTTATTGTATCACGTGAAATTCACTACGTCAGTAGTAAATTAAAAAGTTCAGTCGTCGTAGAGATGTCAAAATAATGCGTTTTTTTCGAGTGGGAAGTTATCAAATTGCATTTCCCGCTCTGGGCGGAGACGGAGGGCGTGTTAGACTCTTACTGACGAAAACCCACCCGTGTTCCTTCAGTTGCCTGTGTGTTGCGTGTTGCCAGGGGCCACAGTAACCCTTTCTGACTGTCCCGCAACACAGCTCTCCTATCCTCCCTTTGGTCTGAATAAGTGCACTATCTCCTTGATAAATGCACAGGTCAAGCAATTATATGCCTAACGGCGAACGACTGGTTTTTAAATATACAACATAATGCAAGCAATAACACCAAGTTTTCAACAATTTAATATTTACTAATGAATTTCCTCATTCCCACAGAGGCGGATGGGGAATATCGCCGCGTGGCGCCGGCTACACGTTCGGCCAGGACATCTCGGAGACGTTCAACCACAGCAACGGGTTGACGCTGGTCTCCAGGGCCCATCAGCTCGTCATGGAGGGCTACAACTGGTGCCACGATAGAAATGTCGTCACTATATTCTCAGCACCCAATTACTGCTATAGGTAAGTTCCATTGCTTCACTATGGGTGCAAAGAGTTTGCGCTTGACTGACGCCGTGTGGTGACGAAATATTTTGAGACATAATGATGATAGCACAGGTGTTGAAGTCGACAGACCGCTGCCTGGTAGAACCCTAATCTACCTTTCTAGTATTGACATAAACTATATGAGAATAGCTCATTTAGAAACCTTGGTAACAATATAATAGCCATGCTGCAAGGTGGAAGCATGGCTGGCTGTCCACTGTTCAGTGCTGTTCGTACATTTCAGCATAAACACTCGTTGAGGCTATTTTAATGCTGAAGAAAGACTACACTACTGATTTATAACTTTGGATAGTGGTGGAATCTTCGAAAGGACGTCAATTTCGAAAAAAATGCAACTTGTCAATGTCAAAAGTGAAGCGAATCGAACGATAAATGAGTATTCGTGACTTTCTGAATCAGTGGTATGATAGACAACTCCATTATTGTAGGCATTGGTGAGTCAACTCTGTGATGATGACTATGATGGTGGAACTACACCGAAAATAACAAAAAATCTATTGTATTTTTTCCTAAACTTGAAGAAATTTTTAGGGTTATAAGTAACTATATAAAAACACAAAACCTGGTGCCAAAGCCTTAAATTTAAAGTCATGGTAAACAAAATTGTTGGGTTTTTCATTATTTGAGAGAAACGTCGTGTATTAAGGAAAAACCAGTCAATGCTATGTCATTACAATCTAACTTTTCCTTAACAATTATTATATGCACAGACAACACTGATTTCGAAGCTAATTATACCGTGCATATTGAGTCTGAATGCACTCTGCTTATAAATTATTCATGTAAAACATTCAGTAGACATCAAAAACGTTCATTGTCATGAACTACCCTCTAGGTAACAAAGAACGTAGGTAACATTAAACAAACCGATTTGTGATTTCGTCCAACAATAACTTAACAAATATTGGCCCAACCATTACAATTAACCTTCTAGAGAACGGTACACCACCATTCGCCCAATGAGGTCGCCCGACGCTTAACAATGAACAAAATTACCTGTTTTGCATAAGTCCTCCAATACAAATTATGAACTTAAGTGCGAATTGTTCTTGAAACAACTGTATAACTTTACTAGATGCACATTGGTGTGTCCATTTATGTCCACAGGTGCAGTAAAGTGTTCTGTTACAAGCGTAATCTAAATATAAGATAGTATAGCTAATACGATTCTTATAAAATCGTATTATTTTTAGCGTTCCTATATTTTGCAGATATGGGCAAATTATTGCTTTTTGTTTTAAATGATATTAATAGAACACTTCCGCGTTTATCGCAACGTTAATTTGATAATTAACTGATATTTATACACTTGTACATCGAAATGAACTCCAAATAGTTCATGGGTCCATTCTTGTTGGTTAAAATAATTCTTGAATGTGTGGATTAGTGATCATTGAGTATTGTTGTTAGTAGGTAAATCTAGCTTCATAAGATTTTGGGTAACGCATAGTTAGCATCCAAAAAAGCTGCTTCAGTCTCTGCTAATTTACAAACGTTGCCCTGGTCTCGCCATTGTGAATTTTTGAACCTGAACCTGTCAAAAACTCACAATGGAGAGACCATTCCAATGTTAGTAAATTAGTAGACTTGGCCCCCTGATCATTCGGCGTACCATTAGCAGTTGGCCCCGTTACCAACCTGCTGACTGATTGTTAACCGCGGATTAATCTACTCCTATTATAATGCAACTCATGCCGACACGATACAAGATAAACATTTCTAATTACTACTAAAATAAACTATATTTCTAATTTCATTTTCACAATTAAAATAATATCGTTAATACACGCGATAGTCACCTTATAACCAGGAGAAATTCACCTGGTGGCCACTCCTAATCTCAACCCAGCGATATAATTTGATTAGATAAAGTTTACCTTAGCGTCGCGTCAAACAATATGCTCTTACGCAACTAGCTTTAATGTAAACACGATTGTTTCAGATGCGGTAACCAAGCCGCCATTATGGAATTGGATGATGCGCTTAAGTACTCATTGTAAGTATTAGCTTATGTCTTTATAATCTAGCTCGACACCTTTCTAAAACTATGAAAAGTTCAACGACTCTCTTACTGAACTTGTGTCAAAGAGATATAGATTATTCTGGGAAATAATGCGTCAAGTTTATGAAGGCTGATGAAAATTTTTCGTCTACTGTAAATAGAAGAAACGAAACCCACGTTCTGGTAACCAGGCATTTCTAGAACAGTATATTCTTAATAGCACACTATCGTAAGTGGGTGTAAGTATATTTTTCGCCTATGTTGTAGGGCTTCCCTACTTCAAGGTGCTGTGATTGTAACGAGTAGGAACTTGACCTTCGCGATAATGAGGGACGATAGAGGGAACCGAAAGTAATATTGCTGGTCATACCATGCCGTAGTCTGTAAAGGGGGATTTCAGTGGAGGAAACTACTGATAAAAGAAATACTGCTTGTAATAAATAAAACAATCTTGTTTTAAAAATAGTTCCTTATTCCACTGATATGTGGTGGATGCATCCTGTTCTTTCTATAGATATCTATCTATAAATAATTTTCTGCCAAGTATTTAGGTTCTGGAATGATTATAAGCGCAAAGTGATGACTAAAATTTGATATTCAACATCAAATATAAAATCGACTAAGTCGATTCCCAACCATGGATATTGGAAAATATGACCTAATATTATTACATGGTCATTATGTAAGTTTGTCCTAGAATGTGATATTAATGCATTTGTTATGTTTCAGCCTTCAGTTCGACCCGGCCCCGCGACGCGGTGAGCCGCACGTCACGCGACGAACGCCAGATTATTTCATGTAGGCTGCACGTAAGTAAAAACTTTTTGTTCATACCATATTATAAGCCAAGTTTCAATGGTTATTGTAGGGTGATTCTAGGATGTCATAATTTAATTGCTGGTGTTGGTCATTGGACTCGGTCGCGCCAGCAAGGGGTAGACTATTATCGTAACAATGCCCCCGACAACGATCTGCCAAAAAGCGTCGATGGTCAGGGACAAGATGTTATAAGATGTACCTAGTGTTCAATATATAGTGGTGCATAAGACGCGTATTTGTTTGTTGCAGAGGAGGCGCATATCAAGCGGGCGGAGAGCGTGTGGGGCTCGGCTCATGCGGCGGAGGGCGCGTGCGTGCGGCGCGCGCGGCGCGGGCTGGCGGCGCGCGCGGGGCTGGCGGCGCGTGCGGGGCTGGCCGCGCGCCGCACGCACCGCGCGCGTCGCGAGAGCCTCGTGCGGGTGGCGCACTGGCTCGCGCACGTGTGACCCGTCCGCGCGCGCACGCCTGCGGGCCCGGCGCCGGCCCGGCCCCGGCCCGGAGCCGGCGGCGCCGGGCGCGCTTTAAATTGTAAGTGGTTGTCACCAGTCGCAAAGTTAGGTTGTTGCCGTTCACTGTGCATTCGCTCCGCGCTAATTATGCTGGTATGTTCATGCCCCGCGGCCGGACGGAGCGCGACGTCCCTCGCGTTACGATTCTATACAATATAATATGTATCGAAGACGATTGGACCTCATTAAACTCGTACATTTACTAAAACGGTAGTTTTATTTCGCCCCCGTCTCGTGTCACCATGGATCGACAGGCGAGCAATGGACATACCATCATAATGTAATCTTTGGTGACTAAATGTGCGCCCTATTGGATTCCCATAAAGCTTATGATCTTACATCTAATGTGCAGTAATGGAACTTATAATTAGTGAAAACAACATGGTTATTGTCAATCTAGCAAATATAATGATGTTTTTCGAGTTAAGTTACTGTAGATCAAAATCTGTTACGAGTCGCATCCTATAACTTTGTATTTTTAGTTGCTTTACAAATGAAATATTAAAAGATTTTTTTTACAATTTGATATTTACATTACACAATACTACACATACTGCGGGGGTATTGATCGAGGTCTACAAAGCAATAGCAAGCATTTAATTTTATGACAGAATGGCATTATGTAATTATTTTTATTATATAACTATTATACATATATAATATCTTTAGTTCGACTGTAAGTCTGCGTAAAAGTATTAGGATTTCTTACTGTTTATACCCCAGTGCAATCATTCTGTCATAAAATATGTCGAGAGAACGAGTTTTGCATTTTGAGATTTATTATTCAAAATTCTCCTTTTCTTGTGCCACAGTACCTGTATGACATGGAATAGTGTTTCACAAGAGTGGAGCTTTAAGTTTTTTTTTTTAATTCTATATTTGTTCTATATTTGATTATAAAATAATTTTAGGTAATTTTGTAAATACCTAAAGATCAAGGCGCCCGATAGGTTGTTATTGTTTAAACTAAGTGTCGAATATTTTCCCATTATTGTACTAATTTCATAAAGGAGGTAAGTAACTAAATATATTAATAACAATTTTATAAGAGATCATTGCGAACTGGGAAATTGTTTTATAACATCTTAGGATAGAAATTTATAACAGGGGGTTATATTGAAAGTGTTAAAGCATGTTTTTTAAGATTACATACTCACTGATACTGATAAGCCCTGGTTTCCTTTACAAAGCATTTTTCTATTTATAGAATAACTGACAAAAGCAATTTTATATTCCATTTCCATGTAGAAAGCGTGTACTTATTTTAGAATCTGAACAGTGGACAGTTTCTTTTGTCAGTGCCATCTTTCAATTTAAAATAAAATTTCAGATTTATAAAATAATTGTAATATTTGTTTTTATTTCCTAAATTAAACGCGTGCGTACTAATTATACAAAGACCTTACCCACCAATGACACCTGAAGCCACACGTTTCGTTGATCTAAGTATTAAGTATGTAAGTTATAGATAAAAAAATAAAATATAATATCCTTAAAGAAAAAAAAATAACAAAAAAAATGAGAATGTATGGCGAGCCTCGTTCGCGTGAAATAAAACAAACAATAACTGTAGCACAAGTTTGATTTCTCTGCTTTTGGCGTTATTTCACCCAATCGAAGCTCGTGTAAATTTAAAATTAAGGCTTTCCTGGCAAACTGCATAGGCGATCGACATTAAAAATATTGAGAAAATCTTGATCTTTTGTATGCATAGTTGTGTTCATGTGTTAGTGGGACTTGATACTGTTGATGATGCGCCGACTACAGACAAATATACATACTTCCATCTTGATTCGCTACACAATGGCAATAATTTAAAATGTAAACACAGTACGGTAAAATAATTATTCTTGCAACGTGTACTATGCCTGTTGATAGGAATTAGATATAATAAATAAAATTAATTATAAAAATAAGGGGTTTTCTTTCACCATTCCAAAGTAGAAATAAAAATCAATATTACGTGAAAATAATTTATTTTATAGATACGTAGTTTTTTTGCAATCCATTTATGAACTTTACACCGATATATACAGATATAATTATCTTCTGAGTTCTGTCGAGTAGACAAATTACATGTATTTAATTAATATTTATTTTATTATACTGTTTAAGTTTTACCTGCATCTTTGGTGCTACAACATAACAGTGTAACAATACAAAATAGTAAAGATTGAATCTTAGTAAAACAGTTCTAACGAATATAGCGTCCAAAAATATAATGTCAACCGAACTTAACAGTGCTTTGGAAACACGAGAAAAAAGCTGCTCGATTGTTCTCCTAACTGTATTATGTCACATTTAATGTGCGTAGAGAATTTAATCTTACGTATAATATAATTTTGTGAACATACGTGGAATGAATCATCTTAAAAACTATCCTTGTCACCCTGTTTTTAACACAACACCAACTTTTTAAAGCTATTTCGTAGTTGAAATTATTACTATTATGTTATGCGTTCGAGGTTTCATTAGATACGGCTAATCAATAGCTGTCGGGTAGTCGTAATACCAAGCTTAATGGTCGACACATCGTTTATTACACACTTAAAATTGATACCCAATCACCCGGACACCGTACACCGCACTGTGGTGTACAGTCTATTCAAAAAGTATCGGATAAAAATCTAAACAAACCCTGTTTATGTTGAATTCTTTCGCAATCACTCACTAAATTGTTTTATAAATCAATAAAGGGAATTTAGTTACACATACTTATGTACCACTTTCTCCCAACAATTATTGTTTGACGTTATTAAATTGTAATTAAAAAATCATCGACGAAAATCGAGTTATATTAATTAACCTTGTTAAATGATAATCATTTTTAAGGTGCTTTAAAATTGGAATCTCGGGTTTCAAATAATCAAATCAAAGCACTTAATTGGTAAGTATGTAGGTACCATTGAGTTTGAGAATTTTCATCAGATACTTTTGGTGCAGACCACAGATCTTTTTCTATTTGCGTTTTCTATCTCAACACTCCAGTGTTTGATTTGGTTCAAAATAGATATTACCGGTTTAACCAATGTAATTCAAGTTAGTCATAAAATCATGAATATTTAAATACTCGTAGCAGGCTAACCAGTTCTATGATTCTATGTAGCTGGCATTTTAAGTCTATTAGAACATTTAACGGTTTCAAAGGTGAAACGTAGCAAAGGCTAATAAGCAGTTGACTTTAATACAAGAATCTCTTTTGATGCTGCATGTGATGTGCCAACAGGCGTAAGACTGAAATATTCTTACACTAACTATACTTTGTGGAAATCAGCAAAGGCACGGAATTAATATTTATTTTTAAAATAAACCTAAATATTTTCTAATATAAATACTTTTTGACGAGTGTCAGGATCGGAAACCATCTTCCAAAGTATGTCTTTAGAAAATTCTTTCCGAACTTGACTATAAGGGTGGTCGCACATCTGACGGAAGATGTGTCGCGAATCTTAGGTCGCGAAACCAGAACGGAAAAAAAACATTCAACCTTACACACCCAACCGATGATGCGATAGTGCGTTGAGCATACAAACGAAGTTACGGCCGACGCATCTGACAGATGTGCGACCCCCCCCCCCCCCCAGCAGGGCCCGGTACTTATTACTGGGGATAATTCCATCCAGGCCATCCAGTATCTCTGAGAGGTGTGGTGGGTACTAACACATAACCGCCTATTCGATGAGTTGAGCCTGATTTACACGGTACGATTTAATTACCTGTATGCCACGGGCAAGAAACTTGTATCGTGTAAATAAGCCTTTACGAATATATTCACTTTCACTCTGAAATATATCTATTTACTAAACATATGCAAAATAGAGTTTATACTATATCTGAGTACTTATATTATAAATACAAGATATAGTGAGCATTACAAGTTTCAAATACTGATTTTATATAAGTACTGATGAAAAATGGTGTGCGCGATGTATGTACCTCCCCATTTATTTAAATTCAACAAGAATAAGTATAGGTACAAGAGTAAAATAGTCATGGGTAAGAACTTTGTAACACTACAAAAGTATCCACCTAAGCAGCGTACCTATAGTTTACCTAAATAATTCACTAAAAGTTTTATTTTACTGTTCGACTCATTGCCTATCGGTAATTGACGTTATTTGAGACTGTCAACACAAAATGACGTTTAAATTCAGCTTTAAAATTAAGCATTTTTACCTAAGATTGGCTAAGTTTAAAAAAAATTCAAACGATTATTCAGAAAACCTGATCATTTTGTGCAAAAGCCACCATCTTCAAATAACAGTGCCGCAATGCAGAAATCACCGAAAAAGCCGCCATTTTGTTGTCATTACGAGACTTTCATTCCTGTGTCTAGTTGCAGCAGCTGCTTCATGAGTTCATACGTCGAGAAGGAGGTGGCGACCATCGGTATCGCTCTTATGTAGTTGATACTCATGCCTCTGTACAAACCCTTCACTACCCCGTTCTCACGGTATATGAGGGTTAAGGTCTTGATCATTCCAGTGCTGTGAAATGATAGAGAGTTGATTAGTGGAAGGTATTGTCTGTATAGTAACCAGACAATTGTCGTATTCAGCAAGTTCTCCTGGGTGTGTCAAGATGCATCGCCGGCACAAGTCAGAAATTTCTCAATATTTTATACTTTACAGATAAAAACGAAAAAACAAACACCAGCTTGCATATAATATAAATAAGAAGAAAATGTGAAGCCCAGAATCTCTTTGAATTACACAATCATTGTTTGATTTTTCCAGCTCGTCTCGATGTCGTCGGTGTAGGCTGCCGCGAGCCTTTCTGGCTGTGTTAGGGCTCCACATTCCACATAGCGGTTATTAACTAAAATTCCTGCGACCAGAATAGCAGGTGCTGGTCTGTCTACTAATCCGACGACCAAAAGTAGTTACCAATTAAGGTTTAAAGTACTACACACTTATGTTAGTAACTGTAGATATGTGTAAGGTACGTTCTACGAATAAAAATTACAGTTTGAAGTTGTTACTTTTTAAGAAAGAAATACCAGGTTAAAATAATTATAAAATAAATCTTATAAATAAAATATACAAAAATATGATTAACCAACCTCCTGCAAGTGTTGCCAACACCATGTGTAAATAACATGCAATCAGAAATTTCGCTGCATTAGTTAGGAATAGAATTATCGATGTCGTAGGCAGATTTGATAGTTCGAATTTTCGCGAAAACCCTAGGGATATTGCGAAAACACGGGTAATTAGAAAACGGTGAAAATATTTCTCAACGTTTTGGGCACTCCGACCCGCCAATCAGCGTTCTTATTTCATAATAGCTAACCTTTCATTTCGCAATATTACTAGAGCGACTCATTTTTTGCAAAAACCCTATCTTTTTCCAGTAAGATTGAGAAATGTTTTCACCATTTTCTAATTATCAGTGTTTTCGCAATATCCCTAGGGTTTTGGCGAAAATTCGAACTATCAAATCTGCCTATGACATATATACATTAGAATAAGTAGTTAAGTACGGAGAGAAAGGTGCACAGTGCAAGTAGCAGTAGGTACATTAAGGCAAAAATGCACGGTTCAAGTAAATTGATTCACGTTGATTGGTAAATAGCATTTTTTATAATTTTTTTTGCTCATAAATAAAAATTACAGTCCTTTCACAGTTATTTTACCCCTGACAGCAGCCACCCAACAGCCACCTTAATGGCCTGCGCTGACTGGTGGACGGGATAGCAGAGAATTTTAAATTTATCAATTGAATTTAAAACTTATTTAACGGAAATAAGGTATATATTTCAAATGCTCGGTGATTGAGCTTGAAGCATCGCAGCGCAGTCTTCGGTTGCAACCTTAGGGAGTCTGCCCACTACACCGTATCATACCATGACCGTGCTAAGAACGTGTCAGGTAAAAAAATATATCTATATTGACAAGTATGAGACAATGCCCACTAGACCGTTCCGTCACCGACCATCACCGTCGAGTGCGATACACGGAGCGTCAACAATTGTCGGCGACAATATGTTGCCAGTGTTGATACGCTTCGTGGATGTGCATGGCACGCGAAGTTGCCAAATCAGTGCGCGCAGGCGGCGAAATGGTGACCATGCGGGGTATATTATAACTGCGTAGGTATGCGACCGTTCTAAGCGCGATAAATTTCTAATAGCCATCGTGTAGGTGTAAGAAAGAATTTTCTCAAGAAGAATATATTCACTCGCTCTTCCTGAAGTGTCTGCCTCATGCGAAAACATAGGTGAACCAACCGAAAGAACAGGAATCGTACATGACACGCGGTCATGACGGTCATTAAAACCGTTATGCAAGGGTATGATAGGCTTTTGATACGTTCTAGTGGGCTAAGTGCGTGTCATGTTTCTTTCCGTGCCTGTTACGGTCATAGTATAGTACGGTGAAGTGGGCAGAGAGTTTTATTGTAAGAAGAATAAATATCGTTGTAATTTTTACAGTCTTGTCACTGGCAGGTACCCAAAAGTAACCTTATTTTAACGTCAATAAAGATCACTTTGATTTTGGCAGACTTGTGAGTGGCAGGAACCCAAATGTAACCTTATTTTAACGAGAATAAAGATCACTGATTTTGACAGTGATGATCAGATGTAAAATAACTATGAACGGATTGTATGGTCGACATTGAATTAGGTCTTTCCAATTTCGTGGTTTCATTCAAAGTCGAGGTAAAGGCGAACCTTGTATTGTTGTCATTTGGTAAAAAAAACATATGCATTTACACACATTATTTTTTATACATAGTTACAAAGTAAAATATTAGTCCATTACATATTAGTACCTAGTCTTGAAGCATTTAGTAAAAGGTATAATATAACAATTTCTGTGCCTATGTAGTGATTTTTTATATCTACTTATCCCAACTACATAAAACACCTATCAACAAACATTCCCGATCACGGACAAAGTAGTTTTAAGATTCAAAGAATGTTTGCTAAAAATAATGGCCGCTCTAAGCACGTGTATATTCATCTGCAGTTGGAAATATTTGAAACGTGCGTTACGTGGCATACCTGAGCAGCTTAAACGACAGCCCAATACAAAGTCTTAGTCAACCTATAGAATGTGTCCATGCCTTTATAGATGTACAAGGATCATTTGGCGCGTGGCGAAGATCTGAACTAACGCAGCCATCTTGAATTTTCAATACAATGTTTACCACCAACCCTGTCAATGTCATTCAAGGGTCAGAAGATCCCTTTAGCACTGTAAGTGCGACCGACGTCTATCGTTTTTACGTCAGGTTTTTGAAAGCCTGATCAAGACTGATTGGTAGATCTACTGTATTATATGTTACTTGATGGGATTAATAATAATCAACTTATAATGTTCCCACAGCTGGGATATAGACCTCCTCTCTTCTTTTTTTTTTTTTAACCACAACGGGTAATCTCTTGGCCTGAATCTCACCTGATGGTAAGTAATGATCAGGCCGAAGGTGGAAGAGGCGGACTTAGAACAAGCCCTACCACCAACCAAACCGAGCAGAAAGTTTTGCCTCCACTGGGAATGGAACCCGGGACCTCTGGGTCTGAGGCAGGTGGTCTAACCACTAGACCACAGAGGCGGTTAAAGGCTTCTAGAGGCTGTAATCTACAACGTGGGCCCAGTGCAGGGTGGCAGATGTCACGTCCTCGTATTTCTAGTTCTAGGACATGCCGGTTTGTTCACAGAGTTTTCCTTCACCGTTTTGAGAGCAGTGGTGATGAAATTATTTACACTAAGCCGGGGCGGTTGTTACCGCTGGGCCACCACTGATGATGGGATTAGTTCCCAGAAAATTCCCAGGGGTTAAGGCCGTGCGTTTTCTGTCAGCGAATGAATGACTTTATAGTTTTTATTAAGTACATTAGAAGCCGAGCCTTTACAAGTATCAAGCGGCCATTCTTTTTATTACTACGTAACCGCGTATAGAACAAGCACTATTAACATGCCGACATACCCAAACCTCGCTGTCTGCGCGTCCATGCAAGCCAACTGCATGCGACGTCTGGTCACGTCCAGCGGATAGGAGATCGACTGCGCCACCGCCCCCGCCAGACCGCCGCAGAACAACTTGCCTGGCACTGTTAATACTAGACCACCTGGAAATATGAAGTTACGAGTTAGGACTCAATATAATACGCTATTAGCTAAACTAAAAGATCGCTTCGACACCCAGTTACCTACCCTAAGTACTATCGCGGACACTGGCGTTGGACCAGTTATCAACCTTATCACTAAGGGCATAAGGGTAGAAACTGGTCGACCAACTATGTCCGAGGTTGTTCATAACTACTTCTTTTCAGCTCTAAATGCAGTTGTGAACACCTAGCATGTTGCATGCATAATAATTTGTATTGAAACGAAACAAATCCGGAATTTTTCATTGCCGTTTCAAATTGAGCGTGAAGATGCATCATAAGCAATGAATATAATTGTTTTACCTATATAAGAATACAATGAGGAGATGACGATACAACAATGATTTAAACTTTGTAAGTATATCTAATGTCTTTCTATTCTGCTCACAAAAGAATGACCAAATATATCCAATACTTTAGTCACTATGGCTAGTTGGTTGATAGACAAAACCTGAAGGCCGTTTGTCCACCGTCACGGCAATGTGACGTCAACGAGAACGAGGTGTCGGCATCGAAGTAGAGATAATACATTGTCTGTGGCCGCCTGTCCACCGCACAATAAACCATTCAAAATCGACACAAAAATGGTAAACGTCGCAAATGCGCATGTAGGTAACTATGATTTTTAATATTTTGTTAGGTCCCCTCTGAGTAGTTTATACGCAAATTTGGAACCCTGAAAATCTTGTGCTATTCCCATGGTGTTCGAAAAATTGCAAAATTCCAGCAGTTTTTTTGAAAAATATACCTTATGAGCGCGCGTTTTAGGTATCTTTGTTCTATATTTTTGTGGAACAAGCTACATTTGCTACAATCTGAGCCCAATCCAAGCACTACAAATTATCGATATTTTATAATTTAGTGGTCCTCATGCATCTTGTGGGTATCCATCAAAAATTAGCTACGGTTTTAACAAATTGGTTGAAAACAGCTGAAGTATGCCACAATGGCTCTGACTGAATAATTTCGACGCCTCCATCGACCACTGTGGACGTTCTGTTTCTTCGATGATTTTTATTTTTAACCGATTTCCAAAAAGGAGGAGGCTATATGTTCGTGGCGTGTTTTTTTTTTGTGTGTGTCCGTCGATATTGTCGTCAACAACGGACGGATCTTGAAAATTATTTTTTTGTTTGAAGGGGTATGCTCTCGTGAAAGAACTCAAGCAAAGTTAATAAAATTTATATGGGACCACTATATAAATTTTATTAACTTTGCTTGAGTTCTTTTTGAGTTAGCTTCAATAATACGTATTTTTCCCACTTAGCCTATGTGGACGATGTTTTAACATATTCCTGTCACTGTTATTTATATGTATAGCAGGTCGTGATATTCGAATTTGTAAGGGGTAGGTACCACAACAAAAAAGTGAACAAAAAAACCTTACAAAAAAAAACAACCGACTTCCAAAAAAACACTACAAAGTGAATCATAACCCTCCTTTTTGCTTCGCCGTAGTCGGGTAAAAATAACTTTAATTTCGGAAGTCGGTGGCAAAAAACGAAAATTCAAAACCATAGAAATATAAATAACAGTTCAAAACCAACAAAGACGATTTCGAGACCGACGACTTCCGAAATTAAAGTTATTTTTCACTTTGTAGTGTTTTTTTGGAAGTCGGTTGGTTTTTTTTTGTATTGTTGTCTCCACATTGTATAAAATTTTAGATATGTATGCACATGCAGTTCGTGTTTTAGTAGATCTTAAACATGAACTGCATACATATCTAACATTTTCAGCTTCCTTATGTCATCGTCATGTTGTCTTTAGAATTCTATTGAAGTAACACAGTTAATAGTTTTCCTACTTCCTGTGATGTACTGGTTTATCTGTAGTAGATGTGCGCGTTTGTTTCACAAAGTAGAAAATTATTTATATTTCAGATGCATTCAAATGCAACAACCAACAACTCTATTTATCGATATTGGTATGTAAGTAGTTTCCATAAACACGAGTTTTTCGTACAACAGAGTTCAACGATGGTATTATATTATGATTGATTTCTAATGCCGAGGTTTCTTAAATCTAGCTAAGTTACAAATTGAGGTCAACCCCAATTCAGTTAGAGTAAGACTATGCAGAATATGATCATTATCATGGAAGGCATTAAAAAAATCGGCAAATGTGCCTGTAATGTACCCCGATACTGTACTACAACAACAGCTATATTATATAGGGATGGATAAAGAAAGAAAAAGTATTTATTGAGACTCGCAGAGGAGGTCACCAACTAACTGCCTCGTTGGTCTAGTGGTTGCAAGCGCAACTGCTGAGCATGAGGTCCTGGGTTCGATTCCCAGGTCGGGCAAAGTCTTATTGGGTTTTTCCATCTGGAATTTCTCAGTAGGAGCCCGGAGTCTGGATTTGTGCCCAGTTGATGGCAATAGGTTCGCCCCCTCTGGCGAAATGTTAGTGTTACTTTAGGTACACCTCTGCCTAACCCGTCAGGGAAACAAGGCGTGATGTTATGTATTACGTAAAAAAAATTTCGGGATAAAGTCGATCAGCTTAGCTCGATATTATGCTGAGCTGACTCGAACATTATTCAAGGGTAGATGTCAAACAGAGTTTGCGGAGCCGTATGTAAGAAGTACTCGTATATTTGTAGTTGCTTCGGTTCGGCTTTGTTGTTCAATAAATACTCCCGAATCGAACGTGCCGACCCGATCAATAGTGTAGCATCCCTAGCATGGAATTCTACTACTACCAACTTAGGGGCTTGTCTGCTTGCATAACGATACAGGTTTTCTGGTCCCGATGTGTCGGTATAGTTCGGTAGTGCAAGCGTAGCATGCCAACCATAGAAATGGATTTTGTCGACGGAATAATACAAAACCCGTTTCTATTGTGAATTCATCATCCTACGCGTGCTGATAGGTATAGATATCCACGAAGACGCGGCCCACTCCGCGATTACTGTTTATTTTTTGTTTATTTAGTACGGAACGGAGTGGAACGCGGCTTCGTAGATGGCACTATCTATAAAGATAACAGATAACCCACGAGTGCCCGGTATGGAAAAATGTGGTGATTTTCAACCAGATTCTTTATGTGCAAGCGCATACAGAAAGCATGAGACTATGTTACCCGCAATGACCGGTACCGATCAGGGGCCTAAGTCTACTAATTTATAAACGGTACAATGGTCTCTCAATGGTGAGTTTTTGACAGTTTTTATATGGCAAATCTGTCAAAAACTCACCGTTGAGAGACTAATTGCGTAACACATTTTTGTAAACGATAAAGACTAATCTGTTTCATTTTGACCGTTCAACAACATTCATTGTGTTATTTACGTGCTTGAGCAGATTTTTTTCGAATTTATGAAGCAATGGATTAGCAATCGTGATCGTTGTCGTTAGTCGTGTATTCCCACTCAATTAGGGTGCTATTCCAACTTTTCTGTACAAGGTACGTAACTTGTATCTTTATGCAAGCATCATTATTGTTGATAATATCACACGTACCGGTATTCCTATCACACTTTTTGCAGAGCTGGGTAGACAGGTACTTCATACAGAAGAACTTGAGTGACTCAAAGCAGTAGAAGCTGAAACCTGCGTACGGCACCATGCCGCATAACGTGGGCACGAAACCGCGGTACAAGGCGCGGATACCGCCCTCCTGAAAATTACAACAAATATATTTAATTTAGAATAGAATAGAATAGAATACTCTTTATTATGTACACCATAAAAATTACAGACATAAAGGACATTTTACATAGGGTGACACAATGGGCGGTCTTATCGCTAAAAGCGATCTTTTACAGACAACCTTCGAATGGATTCAAGGGAGAAGGAGAGACAATACTGCAGGTAGTCTGTGGTGTACCATTTACATATACAATAAATACATACATACATAAAGCATAAAAATAGTTATCTGTATAAATATTGTGTTGTGTTATTGTGTTTTTTCTGTATTTAGCATTTTTAGCAACCTTTTGAAGAGAAGGTAAGGTCCCCTGAAGTTGCTTTGTGGTTGCTTAGCGGCTCGACTCACGGTTTAGGCTGGAGATTTTAATTCCGGAGTTTGCTTTTCTAGCAAAAAGTTGGTCTCATAATATTTTTATATGTGTGTAAAAGGTAAGAAGCCATACTATAGTCAAAAAAGTCCACACCAGAAGGGCAATTCCCGTATTTTTAAGAACGTCCGCATTCGTATCTCATTCACAATCTGTCAAAAATACAATCAATTTACCAACATTTTTGACAAGTTTGACAGATTGCGACTAGAATGTAAACGTTTTTTAAGTAGGTACGAGAATTGGCCTTCTGCTCTAGAGACCTGCTCCGGCTTTCAGAGTTTTCTAATTTTCTTTAGCAATTATTCTTGCGAACACTTTGATTTGAGATTTCAAAGGAAAGGACTGAGGCTTGCTTTTTGCTTCTATGGTCAGTTGCAGAGTTCACTGGGTACATTCCAGATCGAAAAATCTCTGTTTCTATATTTCCTGATGAGCCCTATTTTATTTATAAAAGACGTTAATATCAATCAACATACCGTTCGGAACATAGTAGTAGCCGCATGTACGATGCCCGTATACCTATGTTCCCCCGTGAACTGGAACGCGAGGCGCGCGCGGATGGTGTCCAGCGGGTACGTCAAAGTGACAGCTGTCACTCCAGCCCCCGCGCCTGCGATAAACTTGTCCCCATGTTGCACTATTGGCAGGTTGATGCGGGTTAGGTACTGAAACGGATAAAGAGTTTCTTAGGTTTGCATGAAGGTAAATAAATGCTTCCATATGAGGGCCTTATGGCTCAACAATAACATCAGAACGGTTCAATTGAGGGTTAAGATCTTTGACAGAAGGCCGAAAGTCTGACAATCAGTCTTACCACGGGGTGTACCGCTTACCTATAATGTTGTTAACTGGGCAATCAATTACACCTGAACACTTCAACCACATTACTTATAATAAACTAAGTAACCGACGTCTTCCGATAATTTGGTGATCGGGTGATCGCAGTCACTTTCATTTAAGTACATTATTATTATGTGGTGTGATCGACCCGAATGGGTATTCATTGCATCCGGTAAGACTGGAAGCCGACCCCAATATAGCTAGGAAAGGAAAGGCTAGGCAGATAATAATGATGGTTTGGTTCGGCCGACGACGTTACGATACGACCACAGTTCGACGGTCTACCGATGACGGATAAGGTGTATCCGGGCCTTCCGGTCTTCTTACTGACTCTAAGAAATTCAAGTGGGTTTGTTAAAAAAAAGAAAAGAAGATTTTAAAAGGTATTGAAACACTCTCGTTGTGGTAGCCGACTTGGTAATTTTGCAAACACGAGAATTTCGGTGAAAGATTTACTCGGCTACATAATAGAGAAAAAAGTTACGTTTGTCACTCAAATCGTGATCACGCGTTTACCACGTTGACGCCAAAATATTTACTTTATTATTAGCTATTTCGTTTCGACAACAAGATAACGTCAACACGCGTTCCAATTATGTGTGAATCAATAACTTCAATATAGTCGCAAATAGTAACGTAATCTGTTTGGGGGCTTGGCTCTGAAGAAAATAACTACCACCTATCTCTTGTATGTAACGGGCTGGTAAACGGGCGGGCTGGCGCTATAATATTCCTAAGGGTATTCGACCAAACTTTTAAACTTAGAATGGCAAATATTTGTTGAATTTTTGACTGTTTCTTCATACAAAAATTGTCTCAGATAAAAGATAATTATCTGAATTTGGTGAAATCCGCCCAGGCATACCTACCTACTTCAATTATTTGCGGCTTTCGATGACCAAGTTAGCAAACAACATGGTTCGATAACCTTTGAGTGTTTGTATTACGATTTGTAGTAGTGATTGCTATTTTGATAAATATATGGCGATGGGTACTGGGGTTTATCCACCAGTTTGAGTTCATCAACATCGATAATAAAATTAAGAAACTACGTAGTAAGTCACCCCATCCTTCTACATTATCATCCACCTTTTCCATTCAAATTTCCCCTTACACACTTGGTTCCCACCTTCCCACCCATGAGTAAGTAAGGTCGTAAACTTTCTCAAAGTAGAAGAAAATTAATTCTAATAATTTAATCTATACTTATAATAAATCTGTAGAAGTGAAAATTCTGTACATTGAAAATATCAAAAAAATAAATGGCAGGGGGTGTTACTAGACCGACACCGAACCCAAAAATTTGATTACAATTTTTTTTGTCTGTCTGTCTGTCTGTCTGTCTGTCTGTCTGTCTGTCTGTCTGTTTGTTCAGGCATCACGCAAAAACTACCGGTTCGATTACGATGAAACTTGGTATAATTATTCTTTAATATCCTGGGCACCACACTGGGTACTTTTTATCCCGGAAAAGTATCCTATCCTACGGTTGGGGGGTGTCAAAGTTTGTATGGAAGAATTTTAACGCGCTGTCCGATTAACTCAAAACTCAATATTTATACTTAAACCCAAAAATGAAGAATAACGTGTATCAGGATTTTTCGAAATTCAACCCCTAAGGGGGTAAAATAAGGGATGAAAGTTTGTATGAAAAATCTTATTCCTTGAGGTAATAAACATGAAACTTCGCACGAATAGTTATCTAAATAAATTATAAAGTTTGTATTTTTTTGTTTTTCTAAATTACCCCCTATAGGGGGGTTGGGGGGTGTCAGTGTTTGTATGGAAGAATTTTAACGCGCTGTCCGATTAACTCGAAACTCAATATTTATACTTAAAACCCATGGGGATGTATGGGGTAATTTCCGACACTCACGCGGGCGAAGCCGCGGGCAGCAGCTAGTATAATAATAACTTTGTTTAAGGGTATTTATTTGCTCATACGCTTCTCTGGGAGGATGTCATGTAAGTCTGTTTGCAAATACATCAGCAATCCGTGAAAGTCGTAAATACTATTGACATTCGCTTACCATACGTCGATGGTAAGCGACTGTCAATAGTAGTACATATTTGCGGAAACTATGGTATATTGAAGTCTTGAAGGTGAGCGAAGGTATGTCAAATATCAGGTATTAAAAGGCCACCACATATAGCGAAGGCTGAGGGACTCCTATCAAGTCCAATCTCTAAGACCATGCAGTGGTCGTACACAAGGAGCTTGCGAGACCCCAGATACAATATAAAGTCTGACAAAGGGGTATCGTATTACCCAGTTACTGGGTCGTGGAGATCAGATAGGTAGCTTCATGTAAAATACTGGTATTCAGCTGCATCCGGTTAGACTGGAAGCCGACCACTAATGCTTGCTCTGCTCCCGCCGATGCTTTGTTGCCTATGCAGGGGATAATATATGCTACAAAAAAACCGCCTTATTGTCAGTCGCCACACTCAGTCCTTATCTCCTACATTGACTAATTCTTCCTAATCATAATCAACCTTTACATTCCACCTCTCTACCAATCATCATTAGGGTTTTATGTGACAAGTTATATGAATATTTAACTTCCGTGTATGTGATAGTTGTCAGTGGGTCGTACCGTGTCATAATGTCATCACCACATGCCGCGCCTCGCGCACTCTCTCTTTCCTAAGGTCACTGGAGTTTCATTTTCGTTCATGCTTTATAGTTTATAGCAATCATTATCGTTTTAATGATGTGATTAAGTAGTTGATTGTACAACTCATGTTTATTCACAAAACGTAATGCACTGAGAATAAGGTGAGAAAACTATTGGAACGTCAAGAGACAGGCCTTCAAATATGGCCACCGCTTGCTAGTATTTTTGCCAAGAGGAAACGGTGCAACAAAACTACCTAGACCCCAACATCCTGCTGTGGTTGACTGCTTACATTTACCATAAGACCCTCACAAAGATTTATATATTATATCCTGTCTATTTTTACGTCGACAGTTCACTTGTAAGCGAGTTTCTGACCTCAAAATGTTTTGCACATGGGTCGCGCTGCCCGCGCTTTTGCTTCTATACAAAAATTGATGTGGGGACCTTTTAATAATGAACCTGTATTGGGGTAATGACTTTAATGGATGTCAGTACGATCGATGGTCTCTAAAGGCAGATAAACGCGTGAGTTTAGTGCTCTCAGATGCCGTTAACCGTCATACGTATATAAGGTTTTTGGAAGGGTACATTAGTAGTATGAATCATACGATAATGACACACATAACCATAACCGCGTTTTGTACAAATTCTTTGTATTCACATTCATTCTACTAGAAATAGGAACAAGCCGCAAAAGCCGCATGATGTATGATTTCTTTGAGAAAATGACGTATTGTTCGGTACAAGGAAAATGTACAGTTTTCTGTATAAAAAGGTATGTTTCGTGGGTAGATTGGTAATGGCTATATTATTCATACGAAAGGTGAAGAAATATAAAAGCCATATAATTATAACTATGTAAGTGATCAAGTCCTTCCCCAAACCCAATTTATTTGGGGTCGGCGCAACATGTCTTTTTCTTCCACTCTTTTATTCGTCATCTCGGTAGTCACCCCTTTCTAGCCAAACCATCTTCTTGAAAATATAATAGTTTTCGTACTTACATGTAAGTACAGATACCGGCACGGTTTTTAAGCGCTCGGCGGTAGAGTGGGGATCGCTTTGCGCATTTTAGGTACACTTATGACAAAATACGTAAAGGGACCCAATAACTCACTTTTGCGCAGGTGAAGGTCAGCGCTCAAGAATCGTGCCGATGATTGTACCTTCCTACCAAAAATGTTAGAAAGCCAGAAAAAAAAAAACAATAACTCAGAATGGCCCTTAATCCTACTGTCTCTGTTATCTTCAGAGATTATGCCATAATCAGAACACTTGATAGATGGATTTGTGATTGCAGAATAATGTAATCAGAGAACAGCGACTATTGAAGTAGGTAGGTATGGCTAAAATAAGGCTAATCGTGGTAATGTTAAGCCAGGCCCCAGAATCAGGGTGCGTTTCCACCGAAGCTGAGACGAACAGAGCTGAGCGGAATCGACCGAATCGAATCACAATGGTTGAATTCCTCATCGCGTCTCTCGTCTCGTCTGTGATTGGACGATTCCAGCACGTCTCCGCACATCTCCGCTCGTCTCCGGTTCAGTGGAAACGCACCCTTAGGCTTTAAAATGTAAGTTATAAATTCTTCATGGCTTTTGGACAGTTTGGTCAGGTGAAAAGTTAAAAACAAACGAAGGTCCAGTTTTCATAGAAGAGAGTTTTATTTATTCTGTGGTTAAAATAAAATAAAACGGTGTCGCTTTGAACTCGAAACTAAAGATTGTTCTTTGTAGGTCGTCTGGCAACACCAGACAAGATGATTTACGGGAGGTGCGGATCTTTAATGGACTCGCCATTAAAGATCAGTACCTACCTCTTTGTTTTAACTTGAGTTGCAAATAGCATTCCAAATGGCCAACTATTTGGAATGCTATTTGCTATGCTTAGGTAATTTAGAAGTGACAACACTGATAAGTATCATTAATCAACTCTATTTTCAAACAAATTGAAGGACAGACTATCGGCAAAGATTAAAAATACCGTCTTTTCCAAAACAGGAAAAATTACAGAATAAAAAGAAAAGTAATAAAACCGAAACCCAACTACGGCAAAAAAGGCAACTAAAAAGTTCATAAAACAAGATCACAGACAGACCAATTAAAAATCCGAAGTCACACGTGTTAGGTTAGGGCATAAATCGAACATTTACGTGTGACTCCGGATGTTTAATTTGTCTGACTGTGCTGTCTTTTTTTTTAGGTCATGACTTTATGTCCTCGAGAGAGAGAGAGCCATATTTAATTTAATGTGACGTCACATCCTCTATAACCAGCGGAAGACCAAAACGCTTCCAACTCCAACGATACCCCATTCCAAATGCTCCGACTTCAAATTAAGATAGGTAAGTAGTTTAGAAGTTATGAGGGAACAGATGAACTTACATACAAAAATACCAACTCTCCTTTTGCTTCGCCGTAGTCGGGTAAAATAATAAAGCCATAATTATTGATGTTGATGTTAACAGTTATACACCAGCAAAAAGGCCATGAACTCCAAAACAATTCAGTCAAAACCTAATCCATTCATATGACACTAAGCTTACAATACAAGGTCAAGTACTAAAGCACTTGCCGGTAGAATCTGTAATCGTAGCAATCGGCGTGTGCGCAGTGTGCCAGTTAACGGTCGGCGGCCCCACCGGGACCGAACACCGGTTCTTTTGAAAGTGAAGCTGGACTATATGTGAGGTGTTTGAGGACGATGAAGAATGCCGTGAGCTTGGTATCGACCATTTTTGGTTTTTGATCGCTAGTAAGATAAGATAAGATAAGATACTTAATCGTTTATTTCTCACCAGAATATAGGTACATTAGAGAAGTAGCAATACAGAGTACACAATATGACAACAATAAGTAGTATCCTCTTTGGGCTTAAAGCATAACTGGCTTAATTTGGGTGAACTATAGGTATGTACACCTCTGCCATAATCTTTCGGGGAAACACAGGCGTGATGTTATGTTATTTTCCGTGTGCTCCTTCAATTACAGGAGACCACAGTATGCACAGCACATATAACTAGATGTAAACACGATAAAAATAGAATAGCTAATTAATTCGTCGTTGAAGAAGGTTTAAGAGCTGTGAGAAGATTTAATCAAAGAAAGATAAAGTCTTAATAACATTGTGAAGATTCCGCTTACATACGTCACATCTTATGATGGAAACATACATAAAAATATTTCTTAAGTAAAAACCTAATAATCCGTAGTAAGCAAAATGTTTTTCAAATGTATTTTATGGAAAGAACCGAGATCTTATTTCTAACCGACTACGACAACGCCAAAGTTGTATGTATGTTTGTAGGTACACGTCTTCCCTCTTATCTCCTAAACTTCTCGTCATAATTTTCGCAGCTGCTTGGTACAATACCAATGAATGGAAAGCGAAAACCGACTTTACTCCCCTATGAACATAATTAGAGTGCACGCCTCTTAAGGGCCTATAAGACCTTAAATTGTTTAGCAAGATCCGCCGTTATATCGAAACCAGTAGTTTCGATTAATTAAAAATGACAGCAATAATTTTGAAATAAATATACCTATGTTAAAGTTGAGGATTAATGTTAAGTATAAGTACCTACTAAGTTAGCCGAAAACACGATTTCACAAAAAAATCTCGATAAAAAAAACATCCAAAGTTACCTCCAAACCGAAAAATAAACCGCTGTTATTCAAAAAATACTTCAAATTAGATCATGAAACTTTGCATACTAACTGAACTCCTTAACTATAAAGCAGCGACTATGATTTTTTTATTTTTTTTATTATCATTATTTTCGCCGTAAAAAGCAATTACCTAAACTATTGCCGCTTTGGAACCGCCTCCGTCTCGCTCGCACTCAGTCCGCGAGTAGTATGCATGGGGTATTCGAAAATACCCCATGCATGTTCCGCGATATTTTCTAGTTGCAAAAAAAAAAAAATTGCAGTCGGTATTTTTTTCCTATTTATTTATACATGAGGTATTTTCGAATACCCAAACCCAAGGGGGGTTTGGGTATGAGGAATTCCGATTTTTCTTTCGGTCGTCACTATTTAGACTATCCTGTATAATACGCAATACCTAAATGTTTATTTGTTATTATAATTATGCTAAAAGTATAGTTGAGAGGCAATCAAAGTTCAAAACAGCACTTGTTTTTGGCAAGTTAAGAGTAATGCACTACCGATACGAGGCGTGCAAAAACAAAACACTGAAACACAGTGACATAATCAATGAAATACACATCCGCAGTGATGAACAACAACCTTGAACTTGAAACCGTCTTTAGGCAATGCAACAAAAATAGTGGGTTATTTTTAAATATTCTCAATTAGAGACCAGTCTTGGCACAGAGCGCATCATGACGACACAACCAGACGCAATACGAGTAATAATCGTGACTATACGTTGTATAAAATGGTGTTGAATACAGGATACAGGTAATGTTTAGTCTGCTACTCCGCACTCTGTTCGTCTATCAGTGTTTGAAGCTTAAGAGGGTTTATTCTGAAAGTTGGCAACGTCGCAAATAGATGTCAAATATTTCGCTGTTTTGATTAATTTGATAATATTTCTGTATGGAAATAAAAAATGTGGCTAACTAGCGAACTAGAATATTGATTATGAAATGCAATAATTGATATCGTAACACCGAATAGTTAGTTTTAGATGTAAAAAAAGTATTTGGTAACTTTCCAAATGCCTTTTTTTCACCTAAAACGGGTACAACATCAAATTCAATGTTATAATTGCAATTCATTATTAATATTCTAGTCAATTGGTTAGCCACATTTCTTATTTCCATACAGTATTATTTCCAAATTAATCGAAACAGGTAAATATTTGACAGCTATTTACGACGTTGCCAACTTTTAGGATGCACCCTCTTAAACTTCGAAGTAACTGTGATTTTGATAGTTGTTGAAATCTTGTCATCATCATCTATACAACGTGTAACGGAAAGGGCGTATATATACATATCAAGTGCACGGCTTCTTTGGATGATAACAAACTATGTGGCAAGGGTTTTAAAATCTTATTTCTACATGTTACGAACATGATGAGAAATTTCAGTACATGATACCAACCGCTCGGTACTATTATGTATTCTGTGCCGCTCGCGCTTCTCCGTATTTTCGGCTGGTTCGATCCCGTCTGATCCTCGTAATGCGGTGACACGTTTGTTATGATTTGACAATCAATTTTTCATTCATAATTCAATAAACTTACGAAACCGGAAGTTTGGTAAAAAATGATTTGAGTAATTTATTTTGAGCTAAAACTTTGCATAGTGATTCTATACCTAATGTAATCTCCACCCCTTTTTCATAGATATACCCTTTCCGTTACACATTGTATTATCAGCCTATTATGTACCCTCTGCTGGTATACAGGCATCCTACGACCTACAACTTGTAAGCTGCGGCCGTTGCCACTGGGCCACCGGCCACCACTGCTCTGCATCATCCTCTTGCCCTTTTTTTATTAGCCGTTATTGTCCCACTGCAGGGCAAAGGCCTGCCTCCTCACCTTCCACCTCTTGCCTTTATCTCAATTTATTTATGGTTCTTCCTCTTACGTCTCTATCAGCCGTCATCTCAGTATCCATGCCCTTTCTAACCTTATCATCTTTCTTAGACCTATCGTTTTGTATAGTCTGATGAAATCTATAAAAAATATTAATTTTGATGAAAAATGTTGGAAAGCTTTTAAAAGATGAAGTTAATCTGATGAATGTACAGAATTATAAGGAGTATTTGCTGCGCAGTAGGTCAAACACTACAATATTGCTCCTATATGCACTCCTATATACATTCCTGATATAGTTTCTATGAATTCAATGGCCCAGTCACTGCGGAATGTCACATACATAGCTTCACAGAAAACCAATACTGTTTCGAGTGCAAATACGAATATTGATGAGCATGTTTTGCATACTTAAAACTATTTCAGACTAAAGATACATCTATACATATAGGGCTGTTATTGAAGCATGGTTTAGGAATGAATAACTAATTAGCTAGTATTATTGATTGATGACCCACACATGAGACTCGCACAGACTAAGGAAGCATGGCACAAAAGGGAGGAGAGGAGGCTTTTACTCAGGAGTGAGTGGAAAAAGGCTGCCAGGCTATAGATACATACATATACAACGTGTTTTTTTTTATCCCTTAACGCAATGGTTATATTCTAAAGTAAATTAATACAAAAAGTCCTAGAATATGTGGTCAAAAAATCATAATTAATTTATATCGATGTGTGTGGTATCTAAGTTTCAAACCAATCATTCATATTTAAAGCTAAGATAATAGTGACTTTGTCGAATTATTTTGTATGAAAAATCAAACCAAAAAATAAAAGATATTTAATTGAAAAATAATTCATACTTTGATACCTAACCATGACCTGGGTTAGAATGACATAGGATACTTTTTGTCCCGATATTCCCACGGGTTCGAGATTTATGCGGGTGAAACCGCGGGGCGCAGCTAGTTCATTATAATTCATGTTGTGTACAGGTAAATTGGCAGAAATTTATGACGATGTAAAATACTCTAAGTAGGATGAACATCAGTTTCATTTTAATGTAACCAACATCCTCGACGCAACAGGCTGATCAATACATTATGACAGTTTTTTTTTTTTAGATTATATGCTCTGCTACCCGTGCGAAGCCTGCTAGTTAAATTTAATTATTTAGAGAAGAAGAAACAGTTAGCTCCACATTCTTTTCAAAAGTATCTAAAAAGCGGTTTCTAGAAAATTCTAAAATCTAGTCTTAGCTCGCTTTTGCATTGACGTAGCACGTAGCACATCTGGGAAATTAAGCAAATAAAGCTGTCAGTGTGTTCCATATAGAAATGCGGATAGAGGAGAGGTTAATTTTAGACTTAAAATAATGATATCGATCGGTAGGTAAGTATAGTTTGGTATTGCGAAATCCATATTTATTTTTTAATCATCTTTGAAGTAGAAATGGTATTTCTAATTACTTAAATTACATTGTTTTGAGGTGTGAGTTGTTCCTACACCAATAAACGCATTTTTCTTTCTTTTCTAATATTATAAAGAGAAAAGATTTGTATTTTTGTTTGTAATGAATAAACTCAAAAAAAAAAATGCAACGATTTAAAAAAACCGTTCACTAGTAGAATGCTATATTATCACTGGTATAAAATAGGCTATAAAGGCTCCCCAAACAGGCGCAACGCGAATTTAACGTGTCGCGTCGCGCGACAAGTCGCACTCGTCGCGCCAATATGCACGAGCCTTTATTCATAAAGATATCACGCGGGCGAAGCCGCTGGCGGAAGCTAGTTTAAAATATTTCTTGCAAAAGTTCACGCAGAAATTTTCCGTAGGAAATTAATAAAAATCTTACCGTTTTATAAATTTCAAAGCTAGTGAACTGCGTGGCTGCGTATGGGAATATCCTGACCATCTGAGCGCCATTTCCCTTATACAGGGCTATTAGGGACTCATTCTTGACTATGGCCTTTAGTCCGGCGATGACTCCGTGGTTCTTGTAATGTGTCGACTGCGCTTGGAGTAGGATCTTCATTCGATCTAATGGGGCCACTGTGGTTTTGGCGCACATGCCTGCCACACCTAGAAAGAGAAAATGGTATGTAAACGTCATATGAGAGCCTACTGCTGGGTGGCCAGTAACTGGTTTGTGGAGGTCAGATAGGCAGTCGCTCCATGTAAAATAATAGTATTTAGCTGCATCCGGATAGACCGGAAGCCGACCCCAACATACTTGGGGAAAGGCTAGGCAGGTGAGCGCTTACAGCTGCGGAAAATTTTACTAAAAGTTTTAAGCATGATTGAGGATGAAGAGTTTTTAATTAACTTTAAAAAGAGGACCGTAGGTTTGTATTCGATTCGATTTTTTTTTAAATTTAGTCGCCAGTAATCTGACTGCATGTCACTCGTGATACGTTGAATTTAAAGTTACGTAAGTACTAATTTAATTTCTTTATTATACAGGGAGACAGATAATCATTGCGTTATTAACGTCGTTGAACCATCCGTTGAACAGACGAATTTTTCAAACATATGGTGCAATGGATTAGGAATTTCTTTCAAAATCTTCGTAATCTTGTGAACCAAAGTGTGTTACGCAACTGGGATGCTGATCGTATAATGACGTGCAAGTAACTTTCAGACATCGGGTTGTATTTTCAATTGAATTCAAAACATTTATTTCAGACCAAGGGTTCCATAATAGTGTATGAACTTAGCCTCAATAACTTAAAAATACAATACATTAATTAGCTACATGAACATGCGCACGCACATGTCTGCCAGCCCAGAGGCTGATAAATGGTCCATTAACCTTGTCCGCCAGTGTAGCTAAAATACTGTTAGGGCTACCCCTGAATGGCCGCAACATCGATGCACTCCGTTTGTGCATGATGGCATGAAAGTCATCTATTCGCGCTTCCGCATACAATACATGCCCGATGCACTGCAAAACCGAGGCAGCCCCAATAATATCCTCAGCGCATTATATACTGCACGAGCAGTGCTTTGTAAGCTTTCTGCGTATACCTAACACACAAGCTGCAAGACTAAAACGACTGGCAGTAGGCTCTGAAGTGGGTCAGTTTTACCTCGTCAGTGCACCGCACAAACCTGCGGGCAAGAATATTGCATCGGGCTGCCAACGCTCTGCGCTCCCTATCTATATCCTGGTCATCTGTGAGAAAACCCGTGAACACATGACCGAGGTACTTATTTTTTTAATGGTGTTCCTTGTAATGACGTCACCGTAATAGCAACAACGGGGTCGACTGCCTAGAAGCTTATGTGGCGGTAGTTGCTGTTGTTACATAAGCATTTCCCCCAGCTTGACGACAAAGGAGGTATTACTTGCAGAGGATGGACATTGGGCACGCGTCTTCCTGTGTGTTGCAGAATGGTACAACAGAGTTTTGACAAGGTTTTTGATTTTGGATATTTTTTTATTCACCTTAGTATAGGGAAGTTGGGAAGTCCATGTTCAACTATATTATGAATCACTAGGTAGAATAACTTGTATATATTTCTTACCAATGCTCTTGCCAATGTCATTTCCAGTAAGGTAGGCCATACCTGACTAGCATAGATCAGGCACACAATAAAATGCTTTGATACATTTTAATTTAAATATCATTTATTAATGTGTAAGCCTAAGCATACCAATTTGAATTTTATTAAGTGGGATATTAGTGTGAGTTTTTACTGTTAAATTTGTGATAGGGATAACACTGCCAGTTCTGTTTCTCTGGCCTTAACTGATAACATTGCCTGGAAGAAACTGCAGATTCTGATAAGCCCGCCCAATGTATGTAATTTGTAACATAAGGGTTGCCTCATTATTAAAGGATTTGAATGTGACTGGTTAAATGTGGGTGCTCTATGTTAGAGGGTTTGGTTTCCACACTTAGTCGTTCAGGTGGACCATTGTGTGTGGGCCATGGTCACTAAATGAGGGTATCTCAATGAGGGCACCTCTACCTATGGTAAGCAGTCTACCTCAGTAGTGGAATACAGACGTGACATTCTGTTAAAAGGCTTTTACTTGACCAGCAGTGGTCTACAAATTCTGCAATAAGGTTTTGACAGAAATACACCAAATTATAATAAATTAAGTATCGAATTTGTTGGCCTGAAAAATACTTATTGTTATCACTGTATTTTTCAGTGTCAAGATTTGATAGCAGATAATGCAAAAACAAGGAAATATTATTGGAGAGTACCACTAGACAGTCAGAGATATGAGATTACATATATCTGATTTGAGTTTAAAAATAGCAGTATTTTTGTGCATTATGAATTTTATTGATTACACCTACTTACTTTGATTTTTGTTGCATTAAGGAATATTATACACTAGCTAACATTGGGTTTCATTGTCATTGTTAATATTTTTTGTTAACTCATTACAATAAAATGGTACTTACTCAAAATTTTAGTATTTACATAATATATTACGCTAACAGACTTATAATAATAAAATTGAATACTTACTGACCCTGAGAATTTTTATAATACTTAAAAATATTTGAAAAATTGTTATTAATAAATTTCATAAATACTCTAATTTTAATATTTATAAATCTAAACTAATACTATTTGATTTTTTGTATGTTTGTTTGTTGCACTTTCACGCTAAAAAAACTGATTGGATTTGGATGAAATTTGGCACATGGGTAGACCATGACCTGGATTAGGACATAGGATACTTTTTATCCCGATATTCTCACAGTATCAAGACTTATGCATATGAAACCGCAGGGCGCAGCTAGTAATAGATAAATGAATGACTAATGTAAGAAATATTTTTAATATAATGTATATTATATTTGCACACCATTTCTTAAGCTAGCATATAGTTTTAAGAACTTCTGTTATATGTATCACCTTGTTTACCCATATTCAAGCAAATAGATGATTTGATTTGAATTGATAAATGGAAAGTAGATAATAATGTTCAAATTCCAAGATTTGTCATAGATTTAGATTATGTTGATAAGAATCTGGGTTATTTTTTTCACCTTTTGATCACAACAAAAATTGAATTTACTAATGCATTAAAAGGACTAAATACTCTTTGTATAAGGTTCAAAATAATCTGCCCTCTTTTCCTACTTATTGAACTTTCTTTACTTTGGTGCATAGTCTATTAACCACATTCAAATATCAAGAATTATTAATATTAAAAACTGATAAATGCTTACCTCCAGCCAACAAGTTTTTGAGTATAAAATCAAGATCATTTTTCTGCGCCACGGTTAAAGCCATAATAACTTCAGTTCACAATAAAAAAATTACAGAAACAAAGTAAGATAGTCCCTGTTTTCATTGGTCCCTCACATTTGTACGCAAGTATTCGATAGAAAATCACCAGTTAACACCATGGCACGCTTTAGAAACTGTCCGATTAATTTATTCAAAGTACGAGCGGACAGTGGACATTTCTTGACGATTGTTCACGCTACATCTACGCCGACTTTCACCACTGATTATTAGCGCAACTAAAACTTTTTATACACACAATAGCCGCCTGCCGAGTCAGCGGCCGAGTGAGTGAGCGTCTGAGCGAGCGCCACGCTTGACGAGACGAACCTGACTCTAATTTGAATTTGAATGTTCAAAACTCGTCTGGTAGTCAGCTGTTGGTGCGCTCTCTCAGACACCAGTAATGTCAGTTTTTCCATATAATGCAGCTACTATACTGAATATATTTGTATGATGTTTCATTCATAAATACAGATGAAGGTATGGAAAAGCGGCTGTCTTGCTCAAGAAATCAACAATATTTTTATTTCATTTCTTCGGTACTTTACAACCTTGAAAAATTGAAAATACTATTTCGCCGCAATGACAAATTGACAACTGCTTCTGTCAATGTCACAATGACTGTTTGCTGCTCGTTTATGAATAGTGCTTTCGAAAGATGAAGATTATTGTTTATATATCTAAAGAAACAATAATAAAATCTGTTGTGTTGTACCATGTACCCACAACACAATATTAGTGCATTGGCAAATGAATAAACTTGTAATTTGTTCTTTATAGTCAGTTTCTTTCACAAACATTATGTAATGATAGGACTCACGCCTTTTTCCGATGGAGGTGCCCACCTCCAAAAAAAGAGAGACTGGAGGTTCTGCTTATACAGAATTTATAGAATGGTGCATGCAAAAACCGGCCAAGTGCGTGTCGGACTTCGCATAATGAAGGGTTCCGTAGCTGGGATGAATTTATCCCAAGAACAAACTTTACATTGTAGTTGAAAAACATGTTCTGAGAAATGTATGGGAGAACATGTTTTGCAACTCCAAATGTAAGTTGGTCGATAATTACTCGTTAACTTGTAGAGCCTTTACTTAGCTTTTACTTAGCTGTGATAGTTTTCCTTCCACATATCCAGAACTTACCATTTAGCTGGCAGGGGAGGGGGTGACACTTGACTCTAACAAAAATTAGCACTTTAAAGCTTAATATTTCGCAAACGCATCCGGTTTAAAAAAAAAAACAAACACAATATTTTTGAACGACCTTTCCAAAGATACCCCACACCATGGGATAGATGAAAAATATAATTATATATATCCCCACTTTACGTGAAGGGGTAGGGGAGATAACCTAAAAAAACCCTTAGGGTACCCTTGTCGGCGTAATTAATATGTATACTCATGCCAAATTACAGCTTTCTAGTACTAACAGTCTCTGCGCTAAGCCGGGGACAGACAGACAGAAGGACATGGCGAAACTATAAGGGTTCCTTGTTGACAACGGAACCCTAAAAATGAATATTATTGTCCAATTATAAAGTACATGAAATGCATTTGTTAATTTATTTTCCAAAACGGTACGGGAAGGCGGATGCTGCTACTACATCGAGCCAGACACCGGGACAGACCCTTGATAAGATAAAACAAAATGGGCTCATCACAGTATTTATAGACCGTGAATACTATGATTGATATGATATTACTTCTGAACGATTTGAGGGAGAGAGTAATAGCGCCTGTGATTATTATTTCTAGAAGTTGTTTATTTAGCGGTTAGCGCACCGAAAGACAACTAAATCATCATCCAAAACGCCAATACGCCAATATAAAGTAAAAAAGAAAGTATATAAAGCGCCTGCCTGATTCATGCTAGCATTCTTTGGTTCTTGTGCTTTCAATGTGTATTGTTCGTAGACTGCACATTGAAATCGAGCTTGCAAGGCCGAGGCCCAGTGGAATGTACCTACTTCTCTAGAAATCGAAAAACATTTGCGCTTCTCGGGTTGGCCGGTAGGGATCTAAATTTTTTTTTCAGTCTTTGCACCAAGAATCCAAGATCAAAATCTTTTTGATCTTGGATTCTTGGTCACCCACGTCATGATCGAGAAGAAATACCTAAATTCAGGTTTTTATTGGTAGCCTACTGTAGAATCGATGGTGTATAATTTTAGCCTCCGCTGTCCGTCTCTTTGTCAGCGGGTTTTATCTCATGAACTGTAATAGCACAGATAATATAATACTACGTGTAATAGGTAGATAGTTGAAACATCACATATTGGTGCCGGTTGACAAAAAGTTCAGTGCATCTTTTTCGTTCTATTTCATTAAGAAAAGGACAGAAGATAAATTTTAGTTTAGTCCTGTCAAATTAATCAGCGCCTGTCACTATTCGATACAAGACTAGACGTGATTAAAAACTTGCCTACTAAAATTACATCAATTTACGTCAGGCGCTGATTCAGGCGATCATTTTGTGAATCAATGTGTATCAATCAATCACGTAAACATTGACAATAATTGCAATTGATCGTTTTGGGGACCCTAATACAAGGTAGTTAATTATCCTTAGTACCTACTTAAATTAATTACAACAAAAATACACTTATTGCGTTATTATTTGCGTTGTAGGTAGGTACTGCAATGTTCCTGTAAATTAGGATTCGGTTTGCAACTTATCTTGGGATAGGTATTCCTCATTTTTATCACTCAGCGCGTCGTTTACCTACCTTACTAAGGTAAGACCCTTAATAACCTTCCTACCTTATTCAAAATCAAAATCAAAAGTAAAAGTTTTATTCAAACTAGGCTGAGAATCAGCACTTTTCGAACGTCAAAACTACATATGACTGTCCCCCAAAACGCCCACTCTCACCACTTCCTAGTGCTTTAGCTGAGAAGAAGAATTGGCACAACAAACTCCCCAGCAGCACAGCTGTCTGTTCAGTTAAAAAAAAAAAAATGATTCTATACCTACATTAGTACGCAAAATCATTTACCTTAGGTACGCAACACAAAACATACATTTAATTAATACCCTTACTATGCTAAATAATTACCTAATACTCAAGCGGAATTAAAAACCAAAAGTAGAACTTAATAATTACTTATCTAGATAAAAGCCTCCAGGCATAAAGGGCGTGCCCGCTTATCAGACAAGCCACCAAAGTTTTAAACTGACTTTATGGGAGGTATTTTTCTTATCTAACAAACAACTTTGCGCAGTTCCCCTAAGTTTCATAGAAAAGTTCCTGTCATTGATTTCGGCTTGAAGGTCACCTTGAAGCTCGTGGCGCGAAAGCTCAAATAGGATGCGTGTGACGCGAGTCGCGACGCGACGCCCCAAACGTTTGGTACCTACATGGCGCTTAGCACGTTCCTCCTCATTGATATAGTATAAAGTAAACGTTGCACCAGCATTACTGATCATTTCGCCATGATACGAACGCGTTGCGTAGAGGACGCTCAGTGGTTTGCTGGACAGTAACACAAGCGCGCGTTGTTTTGACTGGATCGTTTGTTTTGACGGAGCTTCCCGTTCCCGCGTGTTTAGTAAAAGTGTAATAATTTTAATTTGATAGTAGTTCGTTGATAAAGTAAGACTGAAATAAATATGGAGGTTCCAGTAAAAGAATGTGTTTTGTGGCGTAAGTAATTATTTAAATGAACATACTTTAATAGTTTTGAAAGCGCGTGAAGTTCGTATTTTTTTTTGCGGGATTAAAATATATACTTAAAACGAGTTAAAGTTTAATCTTAATTATTTAATTAATTCAATCAACTGTAATTTAATCACCCTATTTTTTAAAGAGAGCATATAATTAGCATTAACTGAACAGAAGTGATTTTAAACTTATTTTAAACTGTTTATTTTGGAAACGTCCCGTCCTTGAAATCGGGAAGGTCACAGGATGATACCCGCGTCTATGATTTTGTTGAGGTCTTTAACCTCCCATCTCATGTTTACTTTTAAAATAAAATGCTTGCTTCATTTGATTGCTTCCTTTTGGGAAAGCCAATAAAAGTCATACGATTCACGAAAAAGATTGGCTATAATTTAAATGCAATATATTTTTGGAATTCTCAACGACTTAGGCTCGTACACACTGGCACGATATCGCGGGCGCGACAAGGGTAGCGATAGCGCTGCGCTGCCTGTCGCGCCTGTGTGTCCACGACCAAATCAAGATAAGAATGCTAATCCCAGGGAGAACCCTATTATTTGCCGAGCCGTAGAGTATTTTTCCAATAACATAGCGATGCATGCACATTGCAGTAAGGTCCAATGGCCTAAGGAAGTCTAATACATAGGTATTAGACTTAGTTATGATATATAATATGTTTCGACTTAAGCCTCGTACAGACTAGCGCGACGCGACGGCGCGACGCGACTCTAACAATAGAAAACTTCACGCACGACACGATAGAACAATTAGGTAAGGTCAATGTGGGCTAATCCGTCTGCGGGGCAATTCCATACACATGCAATAACTATCAATCCAGAATAGTTACGCTGTTACCGATTCAGTTGATAAAACTGGATCAGTTTTTAGTTGCAACTACAATACATAGATGGAGCTACGTTCTCTACAAGAGTAGAAAATGACGTTTGAAGTTTAGTTGTGTTCCGAACTCGATACTCAAGTGTAGAGTGCTGCCGTTTCTTAAAAGTTAAATTATCAATTTCACAAGTTACGACTTTCCGAGTATGCACATTATGTGGTTTAATATGTGTTTCAATGGATTTTTCTATTTGTTTTTAATAAAATCCAGTGGATACAGCTTTAATTGTTGTATCAAATATGTCAGCTCAAAATGAACGAGTGGGAAAATTCGTCTAATATCAAAGGGGCTAAATCGTCATATACCGGAATAACCCCATTGCAGATATCGTAAACCTTTTTCATCTATCCTGTTTTTAGTTTTTGCTTAAGTCGACCAGAAAGATGTGTTATACTATTAGTAATTAATTGATTCAGGCGTGAGTTGGCTTGGATTTCCGCCTCATCTATTGTATGTTATACTAATGTAATTTTCTTCTAAAACTTCTGACCAGATTTTGTGGCATACGTTTTTAAATCATTTTAAGGCCATAGACTTCTTATAGCTTTTCCTGGAAGCTATAGATAAAGACAAATTCAGTTTTTTTTCTTCAACATTTTGAGTGTGTTGGGCCATTTTAATACTAATAATGAAGTTGTAATGCTTAACCGAATTTATTTAAAAAAAAACCCGTAGATTTAATTCAATACCAAGTATACCAACCTCATAATAAGATAGTCATTTTAACAAAAAAATCTTTAAATTATTTTTCAACCTTTTTAAAAAGGTTCATAATCCCTGTTTATAAAAATATGCCGCATTAGCCCCTAAAAAAGATTTTTCTCAATAAAATGTAAATTCAACCTTATATTTATGATGTGACAGAAAATTTTTCTTTAACATCTGTATTTTCTTGTTTACAAATAACATACTTTTGAAATAACGGCCTAATTCTAGGAAAATTTGCTACGCGACGGATTTGCCCCAATTTTCGGGAAAATCCGTCTAAGGACCTACTTTAAAAAAAACATTTTTAGTTAATTAATGAAGGCAGTTCTGTTGTTTCGAATGGATGTATATAAAAGACAATTAAATTCTTCATCACTTACAACCATCAAATTTATAAAAAAGTAGTTAAGAGTACCAGATATAGTCAACCAAATTCAACTTACAAAAAAGTATGACGGATTTGCCCACATTGACCTTACCTGTGCCGCGTCGCGCCAGTCTGCACGGGGCTTTAGGTAGGTACCTATACATTACCTACGTCATATACCTACGTGTTATTTTTGAAGTCACTCTGTGTTTTAATTGAGACGATGAATTTTGCGTGCCATTTTATCTATAACTAGCTTCTGCCCGCGACTTCGTCCGCGTGAAATTCCGGCCCCCGACCCACCGTGTCGCATCCTATTGCCCGCCCGCTGTTACTTAATTTTCACTTAGCGTTCTTTCTGATTTTTTTTTCTTATTACTCGGCTCCTAAGGGTTGTAGCGTGATGTTACATAGCCTATAACTCTCAAGAATTGGGGTATCCAATGCAAAAAGATTTTATTAAAGCTGACTGGTAGTTCCAGAGATTAACCCTACATACAAACTTACAAACAAACAAACAATTTTTACCGCTTTATAATATTACTAAACTCCCCTCCCGCACGCGCACTCCCGCCTTGGTGACGCCCACTTCGCAACGGGCCGTGCAGCAGAAATCGTAATATTTTAATTTCGCCATAACTTCAAAACCAAAAGTCCAATTTTAATCATTCAAAGACCAAATATTATCTACATAAACTGTACTTAGTGATGAAATAATTTATTTTGATAAGGATTAATAGCATGAGTAAAATAAACGCGTTTAAATGTAGTCCAAAAAAAAATCAAGATTTTTAAATAAAAAAACGGTTGTTGTGCCTCACTCGACATAGATAGGTATAGTGTGTCGCGGACTTTGTTGTAGATATTTATAAGATCTACAATTAATTAGAATATTTTATGGTTCTGTCTTTTATAGTTTAGGCAGCGTACGCAAAATAAGTAACTTTTCTGGTTGATTTTTTACACCTTGTGTCCGAAAAACCCAAATATCTTACGGAACCCTATTTTTTTTCCAAAATAAAATATAGCCTATGTTACTCGTGGATAATGTAGCTTTCGAATGGTGAAAGAATTTTTTAAATCGGTCCAGTAGTTTTTGAGCCTATTCATTACAACCAAACAAACAAAGTTTTCCTCTTTATAATATTAGTGTAGATAATTAACTATTCGTTTTCCTGTTGACAACTAAGGGCTAGCACGCACTGCGGTGCCTGTGGGGTTGCGGTGCGTTATTTCTGCCGTACGGTATAACAAACGCAGTCACGGGTACGCGCACTGGCGGTGAAAAACCGGACCCTTATAGGATCACTCTATGGGATAACTCGTGTCTTTTTGTCACAGTCAATTTACTCCGAATCTACTGTACCGTTAAGGAACGAAAAACGTGCATTTTTTTCAACGCCATCCCGCCGTGCACGGACTTGTTACTGCGTTTGTTATTAATATGTCGCAGTAAGATGTTTATAGCCGTGATATAGTTATATCCCTAGATACCGTAATATAGGTATTTAAGTATAAGGAAGCAGTTCATTACAGTCGGATTGCCCTAATTTTGTTACTGCGACCAATTTCGACGTAGGTAGCGTTCGCCGGACGCTGCCGCAGCACCGCTCGCTTCGCTCGCTCGAGTCGCGCCTAGTTGGTCACAGTTCTAACCTAACCTAAACTATTTGGTCGGAGTGCCCTAATAGTAATTATATTACTAGATCGTGCTCGTATCATAGTTATAGTCTTAGTAAGATGTACAGTTATGAACCGCTTTCATGTAACTGTATTACGGTGTATAGCTATATCCCTGGGGATATAACTATATATCACAGCTGTAACTATCTTACTGTACCTAGTTTACCTTACGGCAGAAACAGAAATAACGCACCAGCCGATGTATTCTGTAAATATTTCACCGTGAAAACTTAAATGAATTGAGCGTGAAGTGAGCTATCTATAGTGGCAATCCCTTGGAATGACAGCTCACTTCGGGCGTTTGTGCACTACAAGGAATTTTACGGTTCGGCAGTCCGATTTTCAAGTAAATATCACATGATCTGGAAATATAGATAAGTATGAGATTGTACATCCGGACCGTAAAATTCCTTGTAGTGCACAAACGCCCTTTACCTAAGTTTTCACATATTTACAGCTTAGATCGGCGGGTGCGTTATTTCTACCTTAAGGTATAGTATGCAGTAAGATAGTTATAGCTGGGATATAGTTAGCGACAGATTTCACCGCACCGCAGTGCGCGCTAGCCCGGAATTGAAAACGCAGGAAAAGTAAGACGTGCGTGATTAACAATGATTATTTCTTAGTTTTTAATTTATTGTGGGACTCTAGTCTGTTTTTAAATAATTTATTACTTTTCATTGATAAGTAGATCTTAGATACTGATAAGATAAGAGATATTTAATTAAGAACCTTTATGTAGGTTCAACACAACGCACAAAATATTTAAATACTTTTTTGATTTAATTGATGGATGATTGTTAAATAAAAGGCTCGTGATCTAAACTATAAACAAGATACATTTTGATAGAGGGATGATTGGTCATAAATAACATTGTATTCTATTTTATCAATGACTGTACCGTCATCCTCCTGCCACACTTCTGCGCTGTCGGCGCAGTATGTCTAAATCACAATTAAAAACAAAACTCATTTATTCAAATTAGGCTGAAAATCAGCACTTTTTTGAACGTCTATTTTTTTATTAATTAAGACATTCCCCCAAAACGCCCGCTGAGAAGAAAAAGTAGCGCAACAAACAGCACTGTATGTTCCAATGTCTGTTCACTTAAAAGAACTAGATTTTAAACAATTCGTGTGTTTGACCATTCATCTCTTTAAGCCTTCATCTTAGTACCTATTTATGCTTTATTATATCACACGCCTACAGTCAACATGTACTTGCTAAATACCTAATAGCCATTTACAAACTGTGACACATTTTCCTCCTTCCTATTCGTATTTGTTGTACACGAGGTACCTACCTACGATGTAGTTTCAAAGAGGATTTCATAATGACCGCAGACTAAAATATTTATTTATACAATTAGGCACATGCAAAAAATCAACCTTAAAAACCTAACTAACAATGGCCAATCGATCTACTTTTGTGATCTGCACCCTAATTGCGTAATACATAATCTATCACAATCTGGATCGGTGTGAAACAGATTGCTAATCCATTGCTTCATAAGTTCGAAAAGAAAATCTGCTCAACAACGTAAATAACGCAATGAAACGTAAACGATCCTGTTTCATTTTGACAGTTCAACAACATTCATAGCGATTTTGATAGATATCGTGTATTACGCAATTAGGGTGCAGAACTAGAATAGAAGCACGATATCTATATCTATATCTATCTATACTTATAATAAATCTGTAGAAGTGAAAATTCTGTACATTGAAAATATCAAAAAAATAAATGGCAGGGGGTGTTACTAGACCAACACCGAACCCAAAAATGTGATTAAAAAATTTTTTGTCTGTCTGTCTGTCTGTCTGTCTGTCTGTCTGTCTGTCTGTTTGTTCAGGTATCACGCAAAAACTACCGGTTCGATTACGATGAAACTTGGTATAATTATTTTTTAATATCCTGGGCACGACACTGGGTACTTTTTATCCCGGAAAAGTATCCTATCCTACGGTTGGGGGGGTGTCAAAGTTTGTATGGAAGAATTTTAACGCGCTGTCCGATTAACTCGAAACTCAATATTTATACTTAAACCCAAAAATTAAGAATAACGTGTATAAGGATTTTTCGAAATAATAAATAAGGGATGAAAGTTTGTATGAAAAATCTTATTCCTTGAGGTAATAAACATGAAACTTCGCACGAATAGTTATCTAAATAAATTATAAAGTTTGTAGTTTTTTGTTTTTCTAAATTACCCCCTAAAGGGGGATTGGGGGGTGTCAGTTTTTGTATGGAAGAATTTTAACGCGCTGTCCGATTAACTCGTAACTCAATATTTATACTTAAAACCCATGGGGATGTATGGGGTAATTTCCAACACTCACGCGGGCGAAGCCGCGGGCAGCAGCTAGTACTTATAATAAATCTGTAGAAGTGAAAATTCTGTACATTGAAAATATCAAAAAAATAAATGGCAGGGGGTGTTACTAGACCGACACCGAACCCAAAAGTGTGATTAAATTTTTTTTTGTCTGTCTGTCTGTCTGTCTGTCTGTCTGTCTGTTTGTTCAAGTATCACGCAAAAACTACCGGTTCGATTACGATGAAACTTGGTATAATTATTCTTTAATATCCTGGGCACCACACTGGGTACTTTTTATCCCGGAAAAGTATCCTATCCTACGGTTGGGGGGTGTCAAAGTTTGTATGGAAGAATTTTAACGCGCTGTCCGATTAACCGTGTATCAGGATTTTTCGAAATTCAACCCCTAAGGGGGTAAAATAAGGGATGAAAGTTTGTATGAAAAATCTTATTCCTTGAGGTAATAAACACGAAACTTCGCACGAATAGTTATCTAAATAAATTATAAAGTTTGTAGTTTTTTGTTTTTCTAAGTTACGCCCTTTTTTTTTTTTTTTTTTTTTTTCTTTTTTTTTTTTTTAGGTGGTAAATCATCCAATGACTTCTCCCGCTCTGGGCGGAGCGAGAGGGCGTGTCAGACTTTTACTGACTAAAACCCACCCGTGTTCCTTCCCTTGCCATGCCAGGGGCCACGGTTTCCCCTTAGGACTACCCGCAACCCCGGCGGGCAACGGTCCTAGCGGACCCCGTCAGTTTTGCTGACAACTCTTTGAGGCGCGCGTGGAACACGACGCGCCGTCGACCCGGGCCTGGTCCTTATCGGGGGCGAGCTACCCATTGCTCACCGCCCGCAAGCCCGCGCCTACGGTGGCCGGGAATCCTCCAAGGAGTCCCGACGCCCAGGGCGTCTCCTACGGCGGCTAGGCGCGTGAGGGCGCGAACTTTGACTATCCCTCACGCGCTCCGCCTCCTCCTTCGTCTAAATTACCCCCTAAAGGGGGATTGGGGGGTGTCAGTGTTTGTATGGAAGAATTTTAACGCGCTGTCCGATTAACTCGAAACTCAATATTTATACTTAAAACCCATGGGGATGTATGGGGTAATTTCCGACACTCACGCGGGCGAAGCCGCGGGCAGCAGCTAGTAATAAAATAAGTTACAAACCTAGATCTTTATAACGGATACGCTAATGACTGACTAATGAGTCAGAGTTTACCGACGTTTTGCGATAGACATCGAAGTAATATTGAATGGTTGACTCACTTATTTGCACGTTAAAAATACTGTTATAATAACATTGTATGGATTTAACGCTTGTCTTCAATTTATATGAGTTGTACACTATTTTAATGCTATTTGTTAGGTAACGTTAGTCTGTTTAGTTTTAGCGAATTTAAACACATGAAATTCTAGGTATTTAGTAGTGCACTGGCAGAGTAACCACTTTGCTGTCGTCAGAGCCAACTTCTGCTGCCAACTGCGAGCCAACTGCAGCTGCCGCCATCGGTCAGCGTTTGCTGTCGACACGTGGACAGCAAACGCGGACAATGGCGACAGGTACAGTATGAGCGCAGCGTGTGCGCTGCCTTATCAGTCGACTTCAAATAGATCGAGCGTTCATGGCGTTCGTGCTGTCGATATGGTGGGAAGCAGTCGGCGTGTCGAATACTGCAGCAGTTGCTTTTCTCGACCGTAGCAGTTGGCTCTGTCGACAGCTGAAGTTGGCTCTGTCGACAGCAAAGTGCTGTTGGTCTGTTTTGAGTCAAATTTGACGCCTTGGGTGTTGGGAGCGATACTGCATTATGTAGAAGTCACTGAACTATTTAATTAACAGCCCGTCAGTTCACTGACACTTGGTTCGGCCATGTGTCAGTGAACTGACGGGCTGTTAATGATTAAAATCATTTATTTGGATAAAATGTAATGTTAGTGTAATTAATTGTACGAGAACAAGACATTATCTAAGACTTACGTATAAAATTCAGTGCAAACGAAACGACACATTCCGCCATTTAGTGACGGCATGCAAGTATTTAGTAGATAAAGTATTAAAATTTACTAACTCAGATTTCTGAATGAGCGTTAGCTTAGATTGAATTTCTTTTTTTTAAGGAACATGAAAAAAACAATAGATTTTTTTATTCTAAATATACAACCTACCTTTAAATGTTTAAGTAAAGAATATAAAAACAAGAAGAAATTATAATATAGGTAGTCTACCGTAACCAAAAAAGATTTCGATCTGATCGCAAACTTTTTGATGTGTATAAGTACCAAACAGCTAGTTTCTCTTCGCCTCCTTCGCAATTCTATAGGTACGATTATTTCTCGTACCTACGTGACTTCCATCACTTTTGATAATATTGGATGAAGGCGTGCCAACTGCCAACTCATCCAACATACTCATTAGAAGATAGATTCTTGGAGACTTGTTGTTTGTATTGATCAATTAAAGAAGTGGAGGAAGGGCACGGTTTGTGTGTTATGGATAACTTGTATTAATTGGTTACAAATTAATAATAACGTAACGCGTACCTAAATACAGACAGTGTTGTCCACATTTCACTGATGTCTAATTTAGGGGGAATTTCATCAATGCAACTGAACCCGATCAGCACATCTAAAACGAGTTCAAGAGCTGTCAGTGTCAATATTCCATAGAAAATAACGACACTGACAGTTCTTAAACTGGGTTCATGTACTGATCGCGTTCAGTTGTGTTGGTGAAATAAGCAGGTGCGAAATCTTAGGGGAATTTCACCATTGACACTGAACGCGATCAGCACATAAACTACGTTTAAGAGCTGTCAGAGTCGTTATTTTATATGGAATATTGACACTGACAGCTCTTGAATTCGTTTTAGATGTGCTGAGCGCGTTCATAGTTGCATTGGTGAAATTTGCACTTATACGTTGCGGTCAATGTAAATCCATAGTTTTAGTAGTCAGGAATCTGACATTGTGTTCGTCTTTCATGGGCTAAATAACTACCTACTAATCCTTTATTATCCTACAAGGCTGGAAGACTTCAACCAATATCAACTTTCTTCAACATTTTTGTTAAAGTCGTCCGAGAAAAAAATACAATAAATAAGTGAGTAATTACATCGGCTACAAACAAACATAAGTCATTTTGTTACGATGTCAAGAGTTACATATATAGCCTGTAAAATCATAGCTCTCTTTCGGTTTCGCCGTAGTCTAGTAAAAACTCTTTCTAATTAACTACTTTCTCTGCTCTTTTCAGGTATTCTCCCAGCGCGGTACGTCCTAGCCACCCTCGGCTCTATAGGCTTCGCCATAGTCTATGGTCTGAAGGTGAATCTCTCCGTGGCTATGGTGGGGATGCTGAACCATAGTGCTATCAAAGCGGCCCAAGAGGCTGAAGGTGGACATCTTAATAAGAATGCGAGTGTGTTGGCCTCTGGGGATGAGGTGTGTGAAGGAGGGATTGGCAATTCTACTGTAAGTAACGATTTTGCTGCAGATTGTGGCTAAGTCTGGGGGCAAGGTAGGTTCACAGATTGCATTTTAATTTTACATTGCTAAGCAAAGATCTAATTTCAAACGAACCTTATTTTAACAACATAAGGTTTATAATCGTATGGCGTAACGATTGCTCACATTCGCATATACACATAATAATTATATTCATTATTTGCTAAAAATAGGGTTCATATTTGTATGAAACGATAACTTGCAAAAGGAAAGTCAAAGAGCGATCTCTAAATCTGGCCCTGGGTCATATTACCTGATGGGATATTTATGGGGTAGAGGCTGTAGAAATACCAAACGACCTTCGTAAACAATTCACGTGTCGCGATATATTTGTTTCGCGGCGCGACAGGTCGCCCCGGGCCCTGTCCTGTGTGTGGTGTCGCGCGCGATTTCATACAAAGTGTTCTACGGATTATAATATCGAAGAATTGCGTCGCGCGACAAGTCACGCCAGTGTGTACGAGCCTTTAACCAGAAAAACCAGCACCCTAATTGCGTAACACAATTAATTCAATCACAATCTGAATGATTTTGCAGGATATTTATATTTCTATGGATATTGCTCATCCATTGCTTCATACGTCCCAAAAAAAAATCTGCTCAACAGCTTAAATAACGCAATGAATGTTGTTGAACTGTCAAAATGAAAGCCATTGCTACTGTAAGTGTGTTACGCAATTACCCCGTAGGACAACAGACATACCAAGACTAAAAGCCTACCTACTCATAATTTTATTAGTTACCTTGAGATGTCTATGTCCACTCTTATAATGGCTACTATAGAATACTATTTGATTATTAAAAGGTACGAAGTTGTTTTACTGTCCCATAAAGTTAGCCAATGAGTACGGCTATCTAATTGCGTAAAACGTTTTCGTAAACGATTCCGATGAATTTGTTTCATTTTGACAGTTCAACAACATTCATTGCGTTTGTTTTTGTATTTACGTTGCTGAGCAGATTTTTTTTCCAACTTATAAAGCAATTTGTTTCAAACCGATACAAATTGTGATAGATCGTGTATTACGCAATTAGGGTGCGGTAACTTTTCATAGCCTTATGTGATGTGAAATGCGAGAGTGAGTTTGTTTGTTACGTTTTCACGCTAAAACGGCTGAACAGATTTGAATGAAATTTGGCACATGGGTAGACCATGATCTGGGTGAGGACATAAGATACTTTTTATACTGATATTCCCACGGGATTGAGACTTATGCGGGTAAAACCGCGGGGCGCAGCTAGTAGCCTATATGTAGTAGATGAACTTTATTAGGGCATGGCTTTAGAAGGTTGTGAGCTATATCCTTTTATAGTTCATCCACTTTCACACAACTTTTCGCCTATTTCTGACCCCAAATATAAAAAAATAATATAGAAATAAATCATTGTCTTAATAAAAAAGTTCTCTCAATGTCAAATTATATTGACCTGATTTTCATTAACTTGCAAATAAACATGAGTTGTTTTCAAACAGCAATTGGGGCCGATCCCCCGATCGTAAACGAATATGATGCATTTTATTGACTTTATGTTTCATTTTTAAATCATCTCTTACGCAGACGTTTGCGACATCATAAATTACGAATTCCAGGACACACAGCTTTCGCGTTAAAGATAAAATTGATGTCCCTACTTATTGTGACATTGTTTTAATTTTGTATGAGGAAAATACTGCAGTATTTTTATACGACAATAATTGGGTACAACTGTGCGTTGACGAACGATGCTTGGAGGTGCTTTGCTTATAAAGTTATAATCCCTCATAAGCGATAGATACTGGGATCGTGGATAAATGGATGAGTGACCATCCATTCCTTATCGAGACCCCTCCGTGCCTCAGAAAGCACGTCAGGCCTTTGGTCCCGCCTGTCATTCGTAGATTAAGTCTTTATGGGCAGTCAGAAGCTAAAAAGTCTAGACAACCAATCTACCAATGGGTATTGGGTTACCCAGTAACTGGGTGGTGGCGGTCAGACAGGCAGTCACTCCATGTAAAATACTGTTATCTGCATCCAGTTAGACTGGAAGCCGACCCCAAAATAGTCGGGATCATATGTAGATATAAGAAAGAAGTTTTATATTTCTATGGAGGTGATAGATCGACCTCCAAAACTGGGTTCAAACTTATGATTCAAACTAAAAAAAAGTCGACCTTGATTTGTCATACATAACACATGCCTTCTGATAACTGTTCGTTGATTTCATTGTTGGATCAATGCCAAACGGCCCAAATGATTCTGGAAAAAGAATTTGCAACGAAACCAATTTTATTCCTCTTTTGATCCTGAGTTAAATATATTTAACTTATTCTGCGAAGGTTCACCACTGACCTGCAGTATTGCATAGATGTTATTTATATTTCTATGAGAAGGAGAACCTTCTCCCTTGCATCTATCCAAAGGTCGTCTGTAAAAGACCGCTTTTTCGATCGATCGCATTGTGTCACCCTAATACTTATCTGTAATTTTTATGGTGTACGTTCTTTATCAATGATCGATGGGTGTACATAATAAAGAGTATTCTATTCTAAGGTTTCAGTAAGCTTTATGAGTATGTTCGTTAAGTTGAAGTTATTTCTGAAGTCCCCTTGCCCTTCGGGGGTTAAAGACTTTGCAACCCCTGCCAGACAGACAGAGGACGAACGGGCATCGCTCCTCATAAAATCCTGGTTTTAGAGCTCGAAAAGTATTTACTTTCTCATTTCTAAATGTTTTATTTAACGACGGAATAGTTTGAATTGGGTTCTTATCGAGGATCAAGACAGAAAAACGCTGAATACTCAAACTGAACTCAATTTTAGTCTTAAAGCTGTCTCTGCCAGTTTAGGATGATAAACACCTTAAGTACCGCACATAAGAGGTATATTATTGAAATAACTAAACATTGTAAATAACTTCGTCGTAGAATCTAAACTCCGCTCCAGAGTTTAGATTCTATTTGATATTGGCACAACTGCGCGCCTCTTCTTCTCCGCTCCAGTGGGAAGGCAGACTATGGATTTTAGTATAGTGCAAGTGTTACCATACTGATGTGGTTTTTTCTGTAGCTGTACCTATTCGGGGATGTTTATTATATTTCTAGACATTTTCTGTTTTTAGGAAACGGATGGACCCTTCGCGTGGTCTTCAGAAGTTCAAGGCATAGTGCTCAGCTGTTATTTCTGGGGCTACTTCATTTCGCAATTACCTGGTAAGTCCAAAACTTAAAACCTAGTTTAAAATCGCCTTAAATATTGTTATTCCCGCATTGCCATAATACTTATATGATGATCTATTGACGTCATCACGACACTATAGACGTAAAGGAACTCGGCGTAAAGTTCACTTATCTTCCAAAGAAATGGGAGGATCTTCCAACCAGACGAGTGGCATGTTTGCTGGGCATCTGCCCGACGATTGATGTCGGGATGTTGTATTATATCAGTCGTGCGGTAAACTCTGCTTGCGCGATGCAGGTCCTATATGACGTCAGGTCTTTTAATGCGTAGTTCGTATATGGCGTTGTAGATGCCGCCATAACACTTCTTATAATTATACTAATAGCAGCGAAGCCGCTGCTGTTGACGCATACACCCGATTCATGCCTGTCTCTTGCTGGCTGCTGCCCTCCCACATCAACGCCCTAAGCCGTTGTCCGTAACCCACAGGGGGTGCTCTTAGCGAGTATACCTAGTCGCTTAGTTTATAAGTATTTCGGGCGGATAATCTCTTGGCCTGACCCTGGATGGAAGCCTTATTTATAAGGCATCCATAAGATAGCCTGGTTAACAGCTGCCAACCTCCTAGTTTGAATTGCGAGATGCTATAGGTACAAGTAAAAAAAAATGCCGTAGACAGTATCTGCGATAAATGGTGTCGGTCTAGTTTAAATGACAGTATGTGAATAATAAACTGAATAAAAGTGAAACCTCGTCGACACTACCGGTGTGCTGATTATTCATTGATAATGCTTTGACCTCCAGCTGCCCGCATAGCAGAGCTGTACTCGGCAAAATGGGTGATGTTCTTCAGCGTGTTTATCAACGTGGTGTGCACTCTACTGACCCCGGTCATGTGTCAGCTGCACTACTCTGCGGCTGTGCTCATGAGGATCGGCGAAGGTATTGGAGGGGTAAGCTGGTATATTTTAAGCTAACTAAGGAGTCCAAGAGTATATAAGTCTTATATTAACTCATGGACGTGTGCTGCACCTACACGGCGTACACCGCATTGTAGGTCCAAAATCGAGCAAACTTTAAAGCTTATGTATTTTTTGGTATGTAGGTACTACCAAAAATTACATAGCTTTAACGTTTGCAGCTTATTGTCTATGTTACTCTGTCATAGCTGATAAGCTGAACTAAATGGAGAATCAGCGACGCGACCCACTGTCCACTGAACATCCAGTGTGATTGCGGAAATTCGTCTTTGCCTTGCCAATGTTGCCTCCTAGCACCATTTCCCTTCATAAGTAATAACAAACTGCACCCTAATTGCGTAATACACGACCAATCACAATCTGAATCGTTTTGAAACAGATGGCTAATCCATTGCTATAAAAATTCCGAAAAAAAAATTGTGTTGTTGAACTGTCAAAATGAAACAGATTATTAATCGTTTACGAAAATGTGTTAAGTAGGTAGGTACGCAATTAGATTAGCTGATCAAAAGTTAAAAATTGAGTCGGGAGAAGAACGGTTACAGCGGTCACGAATTTATTATGTAGGTAGGCAGTAAGAGTGCTCTGGAATTATCACATGGAAATACCTATCACAATAAATCATAATAAAATATATACCTATCTACATAAATATAATTCTACATAAAAAACCCGTGTATTCATCAAATCATAACAATATACCTACCTATTCCTCATACTGTTGGGATATTGTCTGAAACGACGTCAACTCTATTTATTATTGTTTACAATGTGTAGGTAACGTTGGCGCCACATACCTACGTATTCATAGTATCAATATATTTATGTAAACAATAGCTTACTAGAATTACATGTGCTTATTTACAATTGTACATGGAATCTATTAGATATTCACTTTAAAAAGCGGCCAAGTGTGAGTCTGGTTCGCACACAAAGGGTTCCGTACCGTCTTTCACGTACAATATTTAACACAACATTTTTTTTTTAAGCGTTGAAAACACACTTCTTGTATTTATGCTTAAATAAAATAAATCTAAAAAATTAAAAGGGGTAACGTACATACTCTGTGAAAATTTAAAGTCAGTATCTACCTATTATTAGTTTCAAAAGATACAGCCCTGTGACAGACGAACGGACGGTCGGACAGACGGATAGCGGAGCCTTAGTAATAGGGTCCCGTTGGCAATAAAAATGAATGGCAAAGGATTGCAATTATTTATTAAACAACCGTAGGCAAATCTTCTGCATAATAATTTTTTTTTATTGACTCTACCTACAGTTTGATTCAAACTTAATGGCGGCTCGGAACATCGAGGCGAGTGGATCTGCAGTAACAATTTCTTGTCACAGCGGGGATGAGGGGTGGGGTACTGCACAGCGAGTAGCTAACTTCCGAGCAGCCATTAAGTTGGAATCGAACTGTACCTGTAAATCCAACTATCCTTATTTTATAAATTGTAACGTGACCTTATTTTGTGCCACGAAAGAAGCCATAGTAACACAACTTAGGTTATATATCCACTCGCTATTGCCTAGTTTATTGGCAATTTGGCATCCTTTTGTGGGTACAGAACCCTAAAAAAGGTAGTAACATGTTCCTTCCTTCTTTCTAAATTTGTTTTTCATGTATTTGTTTCCAGGGAGTGACATTCCCCGCCATGCACACCCTCCTGTCAAAATGGGCGCCACCTTCGGAGAGAAGCTTCATGGCTGCCCTGACTTACGCGGGAACTTCCCTGGGCACTGTCGTCTCTATGCTGATGGCTGGCGTGTTCACTGCTAATGTCGGTAAGACTATGATGACGGATACACATTCAGAGAAATCAATTGTTATGCAAATTGATACCCTATTTTAATTTCCCGTGTCAGTTGAACGATCAACAAGTAACTTATGCAAGCGACGATCGCGTATTCGCGCGATGATCGCTTTTAAATAGGAATCACACGTAATCTGTTCGATTTATTCTGTAGAACCACCTTATCGCTTTGGGATATCATGTAGATAATAATAGTTTGTGTTCGTACCTAATGGTACCTAAATATCTAATAAATAAATAAACATTTTAGAATAAATATACAATATAAATATAGATAATAAATATACATTTTAGAACTGCCAAATACAGATCGTCGGGCGATCAGTCAGCGTATCACACGATCGATCGTCTTAGGAATATAATTTACATTTAAGCAAAACTACTCATTTTTATACCTTGTAAGTTTTTGAATAAAATATTAAATATTAATCATAACCTGATTCATTTTCAAGGATATTGCTAATCCATTGCTTCATAGGTTCCAAAAATTTGTCTGCTTAACAACGTAAATAACGCAATGACTGTTGTTGAACTGTCAAAATGATACATTGTGATTGGTCGTGTGTTACGCAATTAGGGTGCTGCTCACTCAACCTATAAACCACTATCATAAAGTTTAATTCAGCTGAAAAAATTATAATACTTTATAAATTATTTCCCCCCCACAGGTTGGGAGAGCGTATTCTACGTAATGGGTGGCCTGTCCCTCATATGGTGTGTCCTGTGGGTGGTGCTGGTCCAGGACTCGCCGCAGCAGCAGCCGTACATGAGTGCCGCCGAGAGGGAAATGGTTGTTACCGCGTTGGGCAACCAGCAAGCTAGTAAGGTAAGGCAGGAATTGATTGTAAGGCAAGGTAGGCTCTAGTTTTGCCAATTGATCGTATATACGACACTAAATACAATTCATCGTAAATATTACCATATGTCTACCAATTTCCATGATTAAGATTTACTTCTGACAGTTTTCGTATGGACAAACTGTCAAAAATTCCAAATTTATTCGGAAGAGGAGGCTTTCCGCGGATAAAATTTATTCCTGCACCCTAATTGCGTAATACACGATCTATCACAATTTGGATTGGTTTGAAACAGATTGCTTCATAAGTTGGAAAAAAAAATCTGCTCAACAACGTAAATAACGTAATGAATGTTGTTGAACTGTCAAAATGAAACAGATTGGTCGGAATCGTTTACGAAAACGTTTTACGCAATTAGATAGCTGTTTGGTCGAATCCACCCTAAGCCGTGTAAATACAATAAATATATCTATACAGTTACTTTTCCTTCATGTTGCACCTACTATATTTGGTCTCCGCATCACCCTGAGATAGACTGGTAGAAAATGCCTAAGCATTAAGCCTTTGTACGGTTACTTTGACTTGTGCATAGTTTTAATAAATAAATATCTTGTCTACAGCACAAACACCCCGTACCGTGGCGAGCTGTGTTCACATCACCAGCCTTCCTAGCTATCCTGATAGCTCACACTTGCTCCAACTTCGGCTGGTACATGGTGCTCATAGAACTACCCTTCTACATGAAGCAAGTGCTCAAGTTTAATATGACAGAGGTGAGTACTACTAAATGGTTGTGAACTGTAACATGATCATTATGGGTGTAGTGTATCTAGATATGTATACAATATCTCATGCACATCGGTAGTGAGGTCGCTGTCACTAATGTCAACTGTCAGTTTACCACGAATGGCGGGAAATAGTTGAAAAGTGAAGCCAGTGTAGTGATGTATTCAACTTATTTACGGAATCAATAGTATTCTACAATGGGTATTTTTTCGGTTATGACATTTATATTTTTTACTGGTATTTTTAAAGGTTACCTTAAATTGAATAGAACGAGTATTAATACCGGTTACGGAAGTAAAAATTACCTCTATCTTACACGTGCCGTCGGCATTAGTCAAAGGGCGCGCATCGCCTGTGTGTGTAACCGGTATTAAAACGGTAACCTAAAAGAGGTAAAATGTTTCTTCTTCTTACGTTATCCAGATAGCGGTAACCTTAGTCTTATATGTAAACAAAATTCATCGTTACCTGTACCATACCAGCAATCCTGCTTTAAGGAAATGTTTGTACTCGTTACCAGCTGCCGCGTTTTTTTTTCAGAACACATTGGCAGTCTCTATGCCCTTCCTGTCTCTATGGTTCTTCAGCATGATTCTGAGTCGCACCTTGGACTGGCTGCGTGGCAAGTCTAAAATCACGACAACTACAGCCAGGAAGATTGGCACAATGTTTGGTAAGATTATTTCTCCTCAGAGAAAGTTTGAGACGAGAATCAAATCACAGCACCTAACAGATGCTCCTGTCTGATGATAAAGCACATGGGGTTGGCCTGCATGATCTATTAGGAATTAGAAAACAGCGTTAATTAATAACAGCCGCACGGGTCGATCTATCAGGTTAAGCTAGCTCGCCGAGGTTGGTCCGCGGATGGGTGACCATCTTTACACATCGAGACTCCTCCGAGCCTTGGAAAGCACGTTAAGCCGTTGGTTCCGGCTGTCATTCGTGGATCTTTGACAGTCGTTACGGGTCGTCAGAAGCCCGAAAGTCTGACAACCAAATTCTTTCGGATTGTGATTGAAAGTGAGGGTGGTTTTCTTTATACACCTTATTGTTCTTCCCCCAGCGTCCCTAGTCCCGGGCCTGTGCCTGCTGTCGACGTGCTACATCGGCTGCGCGCGCACGGCCGCGGTGCTGCTGATGTCGCTGGCCGTGACGTGCATCGGCGGCATGTTCTGCGGGTTCCTCTCCAACCATATCGATATCGCGCCTAACTTTGCCGGTAAGCTATTTGAACCGAGGTGATGTTTTCTGCTGCCAGATTATAAATTCTAGGGTAATTAATTTTGTTTTTTCATCGAAATCTTCTAAAAAGTAATCCAAACTTACTTAAAGTATTTTTATCCCACGAAGCGCTTTACTTGTGGTAACCAATTGAACAAAAACGCTGTGAATTTGTGCGTGAAGACAAGTCGCGTCAACACATAACACACACACGCACACACACACTTTCGACTTCGAAATACTCTCGGATGGTACCGAGAGCTCCTATGCTTAACACACACACAAATAGAAATACTGTACCTAAATAGGCAAGGAATTTCAAAAACGAATGATTCTTGCACGGATTTAGTACATTACTGCCGCGGCCAGCAATTCGTCCATCAATGCCTGGTTGCGACCAAGGCTTGATATATATCACTTTATAAGCAGAAATTCAAACAAAGTAAATTAATTATAAATTCCAGAATCAATGACGGATAAATATAATTTTTCACGCGGCAATTTTTTTTATTTTTTTCTTTATTGTAACTTTAGATTAAATCACAGGGTCTTTATAAACTGATGCGGTTATTTCCGGTTATTCCTAGGTATTTAATAACGATAGTATGTACTTCCCAGGTACGTTGATGGCGATTACCAACACGGTGGCAACTATTCCTGGAATTGTGGTACCCATCTATGTTAGCTACGTCACTCATGGAAATGTAAGTATTTAATTCAATTATTATTGCTTACAAATGTGACTTTTCATTTCTTGAGTACTTCCTGAGTTTATGTTAGACTACAAACATTTATTTAAATAGTAAAAAATTATATATTACTTACTACTTTTCATATAAAAAAATGGATTTAGGAACACTGGACCACCAATTTATGGAATTCATTATTTGATGATACTTAAAATGCTGCAATCCTTTTTGTAGAAAAAATCCAGATTACCTGTAGGCAAAAATAAGTACAGAAAATATTTAATAGCGAATATACCCTCCCACATCAAATCATTTCTACTTTATCAGGTGTCAGCTTCCAGTCTTACCGGATGCAGCAGAATACCAGTACCCATGCTTTATATCTTACAATTTTTTTTTTCTAGCAAACAATATCAGCATGGCGCACGATATTCTTTACCACCATAGGGCTATACGTTATAGAGTTGGTTGTGTACACTATCTACGGTTCTGGAGAGGAGCAGCCGTGGAATAAGGTGGAAGACGAGAAGGAAAGCCAGAAGCCTCTTAATAAGTAATAATCGTCATGAGACGCATGTATAGAATAAGTATTAGATTAGTAGAGATTGCTTTTTTTTTGACAATCTATACATCATTCTGCCTAGCCTTTTCCCAATCATGTTGGGGTTGGCTTCCAGTCTAACCGGATGCAGCCGAATACCAGTATTTTACACGGAGCGACTGCCTATCTGACCTCCACAACCCAGTAACTGGGTAATACGATACCCCTTGGTAAGACTGGTTGTCAGACTTTCGGGCTTCTGACGACTCGTAACGACTGTCAAAGATTCACGAATGACAGCCGGGACCAACGGCTTAACGTGCTTTCCGAAGCACGGAGGAGTCTCGGTATGTAAAGATGGTCACCCATCCACGGACCAACCCCGGCAAGCGCAGCTTAACCTGATGGATCGACCTGTGCGGCTGTTATTATTTAGCCACGAGGTCCTACTTTTGACAATCTATACATTAAATTATAAATAAAAGTCGCTTTTCGTGTCTGTCTGTGTGACCACGTTGTCCTCCTAAACTATGCAACGGATTACGACGTTTGTGATTTTTTTTACCATCATTTAAGATAATTTATTTCGGGCGGTTTGAGTAATCTCTCTTAAAATACTGAAATCTCGATGCTTGTTTATAAATAGTGAATATTACTTGATAATTAAGATATATTTTTTTTACTTTTTTTTTCAAAGAGCTGTGGCGGCACAGTTGTAGCTCGTAGATTCGAAATCTGAAAGGCTTTACTTTGTGTAAACTATTTAATTACCACTGCTCTCAAAACGGTGAAGGAAAACATCATGAGGAAACTGGCATGTTCTGAAACCAAAAATTAGAAGACACGTGACATCTACCAACCCGCACTGGGCCCGCGTGGTAGATTACAGCCCATTCCCTCTCGAAGAGAGGAGGCCTGTGTCCCAGGCTTCCAGCTGTGGGAATATTATAGGTTGATTATGCTATGCTCCAAATCAAGGACAATTGGTTTGGTAAACTCGTAATATAATAAGAATGTGTTTTTGCAACAATTTTCTGGAGAAGTTCAGTACTTTAAAAAATAAAAGTAATAAAAACTAAAACCCAACTACGGCAAAAGTCAACTAAAAAGGTATAAACAAGTCATCTCAGACAGACAAATTCAAAATCCGGAGTCACACGTGTTAGGGGATAAATCGAATAGATTACGTGTGACTCCGGATTTTGAATTTGTCTGTCTGAGATGACTTGTTTATACCTTTTTAGTTGACTTTTGCCGTAGTTGGGTTTTAGTTTTTATTACTTTTATTTTTATTTAATTTATTTTGGGGTTATAATATATATATTTTTGAAATGTGCTACTTAAGTAGCCCTTTCATTTGATACCCAACATGACACCATTAAAAAAACTTTTTTTTTTAGTTCATGACTTTTGTCCTTTAGATGGCGCCATATTCAATTTAATGTGACGTCACATAGCCTATAACCATCGGACTAACGAGACGCTTCCAACGGTACCCCATTTCTTTCGCCGTAGTTGAGTTTTAGTTTTTATTAGGTACTTTTTTTGTTATTTAAATTATTTTACCGTTATAATATATATATATTTGAAATGTGCTAATTAAGCCCTTTCATTTGATACCCAACACGACCCCATTAAAAAAACTTTTTTTTTTAGCTCATGACTTTTTGTCCTCTAGAGGGCGCCATATTCAATTTAATGTGACGTCACATAGCCTATAACCATCGGACGACCGAGACGCTTCCAACGATACCCCATTTGTCAAACTATGACGAGTAGTTTAGAAGTTATGAGGGAACAAATGAACATACATACATACATACATACATACATACATACATACATACATACCGGTCAAAATCATAACCCTCCTTTTTGCTTCGCCGTAGTCGGGTAAAAATTAGAATTTAATATTTAATATTATGCTTTAAATTTAAAATATATTAAAAGGATTTAATGCAGGAATAATCAAAAGAAAATATATTATGGTTAAATCAGTGATAATGACTTTATTTTTGTAACACATTACCATTATATTTATTTGTCTGTTTGCCTGAACAAAATGTGCCATAGTATTTTATAATTTGTATAGGACTTTTATACATAATCATTACAGATGTTACAAAAAAAGTAATATGTTTTACTTTTATATGACATTTTTTGTCAACTATTTGAGAAAACACAAAGTGGAATAAATATATCTTTATCTAAAAGTACTATACAAGCCTTGGCCGTAACCAGGTATTGATGAACTCACGTATATGTGCCTCGGCTTTCCCTCAGCCCACATTTCACGTTCGTCCATCAATGCCTCTTTTGCAGGCCGCGGCAGTAATGTACTATATGATTTTTGTATATCATATTTGAACATCTCTTGAACATTCAACTAATCGAAAGAGGCTTGATATTAATTTTCAAGGCATAATAATAATAATAAGTAGGAAGTTTCACTGACAGAGAATATTTTCTATAAAAACTTTATAGGTAAGTATAAATGTATAGTAATTTTAAGTTTTGATATTTGCTATGTAAAAGTATATGCATTTTACAATATAAGACTTGTAAGTAGTGGGTATATTTAAATATATTTAACAAGCTAGATGTAACCGATTTGTATTTGAATTTTACTTTTAATCGTAAATCAAATCAAATCAAATCAAATCAAAAGTCATTTATTCAAACTAGGCTGAGAATCAGCACTTTTCGAACGTCGAAATTACATAAGACAGTCCCCCAAAAACGCCCGCCCTTCACCACTTCCTAGTGCTTTAGCTGGGAAGAAGAAGTGGCGCAACAAACTCCCCAGCAGCACAGCTGTCTGATCAGATAGAAAAGAAAATGAATCTATACAATAGTATCCAAAATAATATGCAATGCAATGCAAAAAACGTCAAACTTATATTAAATTATTTGCCTTATGTCAGCTAGCACACGCCAATATACCCACAAAAAACATCGAAATCCTTACTCAAGCGAATAAATTAAAAACGTAAACAGAACTTAATCGAATAAAAGCCTCCATGCAAGCATAAAGGGCGTGCCCACTTACATAATAGCTATTAAAACTGGAACTCAAAGCCACAAAAATGTTAAACTAGGACCATCGACGTAAAATAAATAAACAGTTAATTACTAATAACAATAACAAAACCATGGACAGCAAGACGACCAGTCACCACGAGCAGCACCCGTTCACGAGCATAACGCGAAGATCAGCCATCACCCCCTTCGCCATATTTGAGGGAAGGAGGCAACCCGACCCCCGACGCTACCGCAAGCAGTGACATCTAAGGGAGCATGACGAACTTGCTGCCGGTTGCTCAGGCAAAATAATATGATCAATTGTCGAGGTCGCTAGCTAACCACTTATTGCAATACAACTCATTAAAAAAAAACATTTTAATGAGTAGATTATGTCAAAAATAAAAAATAACACCAAAATAAATAGACTTATTAGTCAACAAAAATAAGCATGTCGGTAGGAAAGCTAATTCTGGAGAAAGAACATAAACATTGTCTTGAGTTAATCACAGCGCCCAACTATTCTTATCGTTCAAATAGTCGTTGATAGAATAGTATGCCTTTGAACAAAGGTTGGATTTTACTTTAGCTTTAAACGCATTAAAAGGCAAATCTAACAAAGAAGAGGGTAGCTTGTTATAAAAGGTTATACCAAGCCCAACAAATGAGTTATGCACCTTATGAAGCCGGTGAAATGGAGCTCTTAATTTGTCTTTATTTCTGGTGTTAACATTATGAATATCACTGTTTTTAGTGTATAAGTGTATATTTTGCCTAATATATATGATGTTCGCGAAGATGAATTGTGATGCCACCGTGAGAATACCAATATCTTTAAAAAAATCTCTTAGAGAAACTCTGGCACCTAGCTGGTAAATTGCTCGTACAGCTCGTTTTTGAAGAACAAATATATTTTGAATGTCAGCCGCTTGGCCCCACAACAGAATACCGTAGGACATAACGCTATGAAAATAACTGAAATAGACTAACCGAGCTGTATCAACGTCAGTGTATTGTCTAACTTTCCTGACGGCATAGGCAGCCGAACTGAGCCTTCCCGCTAGGCTTGATATATGAGGGCCCCACTGAAGTTTGGCATCTACTGTAATGCCCAGAAAAAGTGCCGAGTGTACAGTTTCAAGCTCCTCTTTATCTAAGACGATGTTGGGTCCTAGATTTCTAACATTCGGTAAGGCAAACTTTATACATTTCGTTTTCTTGGCATTGAGAACTAAGTTATTTGTCGTAAACCAATCCGTAACCATTGAGAGGGCACTGTTTACGTCGTCAAACTCTTGTCTATTCCTGTCTACTTTAAAAATAAGAGAGGTATCATCTGCAAACAGTACAACGTCACAGATATCCTTTAAAAGAAATGGCAAGTCATTGATATATACCAAGAATAAGAATGGGCCTAGTATAGAGCCTTGCGGTACACCTAACTGAACTGGCAGCCCGGAAGATTTCACACCATTAACATCAACACATTGGAACCTATTATGTAAATATGAATTTATTACTTCGAGAGCTTCATTTTGGACACCGTAATGACGTAGTTTACGTAATAGCGTTTCATGGTGCACGCAATCAAAGGCTTTGGAGAGATCACAGAAAACCCCAATAGCATTTTGCGAGTTCTCCCATGCGTTAAATATGTGTTTCAGCAGAGCAACACCCGCATCAGTAGTCGAACGACCTTTTGTAAAGCCATATTGTTCATCATGAAGGAGGCTATTTAAATTAAAATGTCTTAGCAAGTTCGCTTACCAAAGACAATTTGTGTACTTATGCAAAGGTTTTGAAGTTTGTAATAAATAAACGTTTTATTAATTATATTTGGTTTTATTATGTAAAAGTTCTTATTTACAATATTTACAAAGTTCCTCTATTTGAACATGAAACGGTACATTCACCATTTTACAAAAATGCTCATAAATTATTGCAGCAACGCTATGAGCTATGAGCATATTAGACCACAAACATTCGACAGGCTTCCGTATCGAAAATAACTCATTTTTGGTCTTCTGATCTGTCGAAAGAATAGCGGTCAACTACTTGATTTAAAATGTAAAGAAATCGACTTTTCTATTTGTGAACAGCGTTTAGAGGACTCCTATAACATTTGATAGGTGTTCGAATGGCAGCTTTTCCAATGACTACGATATACTTTTAGAAATAGCCGACCAAGTTAATTATAAAACTGTAGGATGAGACGTCAAGTGACGTGATCAGTGGGGGAAGTTTGAGCCGCATTCCACCCAGTTGTCGATTTTCTCGGTCAGCTAGTAAATTCCGTTTTTTATAAAAACGAATATTTACCAACTAAGTTTTTCTTTTGTTTTCTACCGAACACGGACCAGTTTGGAGATATAGGAAGGCCCGAAGTTGGCCCCAACAGAGGGCGTGACGAGCTGTCCGTACTTAGGCGCCGCGGAACCGGTGCCCAATACCAGCGTGCTTGCCAGGCCGGACATTGAGGATGACATGTCCCTGAAACATTTTACAACGTTAAATAAATTAAACTCTGGGCGTGTGAAAAGTAGGGGGTAAAGAACGAATCAACTGTTTTATATTGAAAAAACGAGTGCCTGAGTTATCTAAAGGTTTAACTAATGTTAGGTACTACGTGCTGGCGTTACTGAATTCCGTATTTTCTCAACAATACGGATGAAAGGGTTTGCAATATTTAAACACTTGATTTGAAACGCTTCTCTGTCAATTTAAGGTCTATCCAGACATATCAGAGCCGTGCCCGGGACGTGGGCGAACCGTGCTATGTCATGGGTTCAAACAAAATATCCGTGTGTACATTTTATATGAACTTGTTCACACACAGTAGTGTCCAGGCCGGTGACAGAGCTTCAGTGCCTGCCTTGTGTGTGCCACAGCCCTGTCATGTCCCGGGGACGGCAAATACAATCTGTTGTCAAATGTTACGTGAAGATTTAATTGTACTCGAATCTATTTTGGTAAGTCAATCATTAGGTCTTATAGAACTTATTTTTTTTTTTTTTTTTTAAACATTGTCCCACACTAGGAATTTCTCCTGTATTGTGGGTGCGTTTACAAACATTTAAACTCACATACCCGGAACAACTACTTGTAGGTCATACAAATATTTGTTCCGTGCGGGAATCGAACCTGTGACACGCAGCGCAGCAGTCAATCGCTTAACCACTGCGCCACCCGTGCCGTCAAAAGATTAACAGAGACTTGGTAAGAATATCGATATTCAATAAGGGATGTAGTTACTTGATGGTGGCGACCAGACTGTGAGCCTCGAAAGCTTGTTTGAGAGCCATGTGAACTACGCCGTCATTCTGCACGGGACTTAGCGAACACGTTGAGTATACCACTGTGCCGCCTACTTTCACCAGCCTTAGTGCGTTACTGAAATAGAAACAGATAATATAGAGGGTTATTAGTTATATGTCGGCAATTCATTAAGGGGGATGTAGGAGAGGTCATTTACAACGAAATTACCCCTTTTGACTCCTATGGAAATGTCAACAATTTTCTAGTCATTTGACTTTTTTATTTCATACAATTAAAAATGTAAAATTACTCGAAAACGGTTGACATTGGCATAGGGGTCATGAGCACTACACTAGCACCCTAATTACGTAAAACACGATAAATCACAATCTGTTTCATTTTGATAGTTCAAAACATTCATTGCGTTATTTACGTTGCTGACCAGACAAATTTTTCGAACATATGAAGCAATGGATTAGCATTATCCTTCAAAATGATTCAAATTGTGATTGATTGTGTTTTACGCAATTACGCAGGACGGTTTAGCAGTGTCACTTGCGAAAGATGATTATAATATTATTTTGACATTTTGTTGATGATTTTTTTGTCAGAACAAGGTATTACTTACACCAACAACAGTGACTGCATTTCAGGTATCCGGAGCCTTTCCTTGATCCTGTCTGGTCTGAATATGTTGTTCTCATCCTCATTCATGGCGTGACGGTCTGTCGTACATGGCACGTCCACTAACACCTGGATAAATAAAGAAATAAATGTGATCAAGCTACACTCCTAGAGCGCTACAAGTATCTTTTGGCGTTTGAATGACATTGACAGGGGGGCGTGGTTAGTAAAAATTTGTGAAATTGTCACAGAAATTGTATTGACAAAACAAGATGGCGGCGTTAGTTCCGATTTTGGCCACGCGCCAGAAGAACCTTGTAGCATTGTAGTCAAGTTCTGGCCTGAATGACAGATTCAATTTAATTGTTATCGACATAGTAAGGACAGATTCGACCAAACAGGAATAAAATTTATCCGCGGAATAAGACTTACTTACGTCTGACAGTTTTCGTATGGAGAAACTGTCAAAAATTCAAAATTTATTCGGAAGAGAAGGCTTATTCCGCGGATAAAATGTATTCTTGTTTGGTCGAATCCGCCATATTAAAATGCTGATTATTGGCCAAGCCAGTAGTTCCAAGCCTGGAACATGACATACTTGGTTTGAATGCCATGAAACTCCCCCACACCCATGATTCTGAACTATGTTTCAGGCGAAATAAGGTTCAACAGAAAAACTCATGAAATATGAATAACAGTATAATCGAGTGTGAGATTTGTGTTCTCTAGTTTGATTGATCTCATTCTTTATTTTATTGTTTAATTATTTTTTTACGTAATTTGCATGCCGAAATGTTAAATAATGGTGTCATATACAATTATTAAATACATGAATGTAAAAGATCTGCACATTGTTTACACATATTTACAAAGATTCTGAATTCTGAATTAGAATTTGTATTGCGAAGGCAAAATGAGGTTCTATTGATATCTTCCGAATAACCAAGCGATATAATATACCTCATCTGCGCAATTTAGGTTCCTAATGCAGCACCTGTGCTTATAATCTTGATAACGTTATAAGTAAGACACTCTGCAGTAGAAGTATACCTTGTCAAATCCTTGGTCATCAGTATACAGTCGGCCGTCTACTCTCTTGAAGATGACTCGTTCCCGCCATTTATTGCTGGTCTCGAAATCAAACAGGTAATCGCGAAACGTTCGCTGTATTCTGAAAATATGGAGACGAGAATGTGACACGCAGTACTACAATAAACGGGCTGGTTTTGATGATGGTTGATAATATTAAAATATCATTCCTAAAAGACGTGTGTGAATTTTAAATTGTTTCCCACTTCATCGAGTGCAGATTCATCAGATCCCAGATCCGAACAATATATTATGATGACATGACATAGAATGATAATTGAACCCCGAAAGTAATGTGTAGCAGACAATCACATGTCTGGATTTTAAAAGAGACTGTGACTTTGTTTCGGCCTTTCTTCTCAGACTAGTTCTTAAAATATTATTGACGTGTAAATTTCATCATCATGTGAGAAAAAAATATTAATACTTACATATTTGCACACATTATAGGTTTTACAAAAACTTACCTATTCAACCTGGATAGGGAAACATCATTGCATACAATAACGTCTGGCATTAACGTCTGTAACATGACCAGGGCTTTGCCCCCTGGCGCTGAACAAAGGTCCAGCACTCTGTCACCGGGGTGGAGACCGAGCGCTAATACTGCTAACACACTTCCACAGTCCATTGGATAGTAGTTGAAAACACCTGAAAAATAATAATATCATGTGTAATAATAATAAGTTCATTTTCTTTGACTTATTTAGTAATCATTATTATTATTTTTGGAGAAAACACTGCTTATTCATTTGAAATCCTTTATGATGTTTGACACAAAGGCCATGAAGCAATCAACATTGCAATATAGTTATCAGAAAGTAAACAGAAGAAAATATATAAGAAGTTCTGGAAATTAATTGTATTTTAATTAATTTTTAAATCATATCATAAAGAGACTATAATTACCTGTTTGACATCTTTTGGGTTCAGGAAAAGTGGTTGCTTCACTGTCCATCTCGTAAGTGAAAACTTTCAAATGTTCTGGATATTGCAGTGGGCCTTCTGGTTCTATCACTAAAGGGAAGTCTTTGTCCCCTGAAAACATACAGAAAGTGATGCAACATAGATAAGTTGAGTTTTAAACACAAACATAGCCTGGATGGCAAAGGATAGTCCTGTGATATTATGAAAGGGTGGCGGCAGACTGCGTAGGAGACGGCGCCGAAGTGCAAAATCATGGAAGAGAAGTGGTATGAATGGGGAGAGGCCTTCATCTGAGAGCAGTGGTGCCCAGTGGTAACGGACCTACGACTTACGAGTTGTAAGTTCGTGGGGAAATCCGCATGTCCTAGAACCAAAACTTCGAAGACGTGTAACATCTACCAATCCGCACTGGGCCCGCGTGGTAGATTACAGCCCACTCCCTCTCGAAGAGAGAAGGCCTGTGTCCCAGCAGTGGGAACATTATAGGATGATTATAAAAGAAAGAAAGAAAGAAAAAACGAAAGAAGAACGAAAAAACGAAAGAAGAACGAAAAAACTGAAGAAGAACGAAAACACGAAAGTAGAACGAAAAAAAACGAAAGAAGAAAGAAAATATACATTAACCCCCTTATTCATAAATGCTGTTTAAAGTTAAGTAATGATTAGCGCCTGTTTAACCATACATTTTGACGTTTAAACGTCTCTTAACTTTAAGCAGCTTTTATGAATAAGAGGGTTATTTACTAAGGGCACAGACTAAAATGCACACAATGTAATACACAGGAGATAAAAAATCAAATAAAAAGTGTAAAGTATGATGTAAGTAATATGATATGATGTTCGCATTATGCTTTATCTGGGAGTGGGATAATACAGGCTTAAAACAATGATCAAGTAACAAAGATTAATAGGTCCATACATATAATAAATTAAAGTGGCTTCTTGTTTCTGCATTGTTCTTCTGAAGTACGCAAAGATTTTGATGCGCCTTTACTATCATTTACAGGATTTATTACGAAAGTTTTATTTGTATAATATATAAATATTATACTGACATAATATAATAAGAAAATCTATATTTTTTAACAAGTCGTAAAAACCTTGCGAATCAGGGGGAGTGGTCACTAGTCAATGACAATTTAATGTTGTTACAAATCTTCATAAATTATTCAGAAAAAAATCTTGACTAATTTACACTCCAGCATAAAAATGTAAACCAATTGGTGTTTACCAATGGGGCACTTAATATTGTGTCCAGCGTGTCCTGTTGCTTGCACATTACAGGAACTGACGCTATGTAGAGCCAACAACACATAAGAAGATAAACCAATAATAAAATACTTCTGTACTTACCAGATAAGTAAGAATAATGTACTGACTCTGACACCCATTCATCCATTCCTTTCAGCTTAGTGGCTGGTAGGAACTGATACAGTGATTCTGATGTCATTCCTAGTGACGGGTCTATTATTCTAGATTCATCTATCTTTGCTGCAGCTAGAGATTCTTCTAGAGTTCTGTTTGGGTGGGTTCTGGAAGATAGTTTTTTAAAGTTAAGTATTACCATTCAGCAGGCACTGCTTGATAAAGGCAGTATTAGTAAAACCACTCACTTAAGTCATTTAAATTTGACAGAAATGATTTTATTTCATTGTGATTGTGATAAAATAATAATATACAGGCTGACTTTGAATACATGCAACAAAATTTAAGGGGGTGTTCTACCCATCAATATGAACAACTTTCAAAGTCAGCCTGTATTAGTGAAGATATTAGTTAAATTACTTTTAACATCACATATTGAAGTGGTAATGCTTGTTCAGGGGTTTAGTAAGACTGCTTTTTCTTTAGGCTTATGGCCAGTTTAAATATCTCTAAATAAGGTCTGTTTTATTTATTATGTGAATACTGCTTATCCAGACAGTGTAAAATAGGCCATGAATCAACAGCCTTAGCCCTTATTAGTATCACTTATATAAGGTGCTATAAAAATATCTGCCACGGCTGCAATGGGAGATAGTATTGTGTTTATAGATTACAATAGTAAAGATAAATTATTGATCATGTGTCATATTTTTTTTCATACAAAAAATTGTACGTATAAATTTGCAAGTGTCGAACTAGTCAGCTGATTTCAGTTTTCATTCACAGAACAGATGGAAAGAAATAGCAGTTGTTTTCATTGACGAAGTGCACTTCGCGCGTAATTTGTGAACCACGTTATGCAGAGTAGAGTCAATGTTTATTTAACTACTTTATTTTCTCAAATTGATTTAACTGTGCCGGGGTATGAAATTTCTTCACTATTGTTATCTTTAAACACAATACTACCTCTCATTAAAGCCGTGGCAGATATTTTTATAGCACCATATATATTATTATTTGTTTTTACTCTACTTGAAAACTTACACTTCCTCCTTGACTTTCTTCACCTCAATTTCCTCCTCATCCCTCAAATCCAACTTCTCAGGTATATTATCAGTCTTAGGGTAAATACTAGATATTTCATCTGTATGTTGTTTTTCTATATACTCTGCTAGTCTTTCTGACTGTTTGTCTGTCTGTGCGGGTACTTGAGTTGGTGCAGGTGTGATGTTGTACTCTTTGTGAAACTCTTGCTGTATTGATATTAAGTTTTTTAGGCAGTGGGCACCTGGAAATGGTTAAATGATGTATGAAAAATAAGTTCTGACATTACTTGATAGGTACTAGCTATAATAATATGCACAAGTTTTATGTTATCACTCATCAGGATAGTCGGAGAACACTTGAACTTTAACTTAGACTTGAAGTTTGAACTTTCGGAGCTCTTCAATAAATAAGTAAACATGAAGACAGAATATTAGTTGTACTTACATTAATTTAAAGAGCAAATTAGTAATATAGCATATTTACCTCTGTTCGTAAGCTCTTCTATTGTCTTCTCAGCGTCTCCATAATTATTTACAAGTGCTACATATTTTGACCGGCGTAGCATCGCCTCGCGCATCGGCTCCCATTTATTACCAAACACAGACCCGTAGAATTCATCGAAATGATTTAATGCCTTATATTTAGGGCCTGTCTTCTTCTTCAATTTGGACTGTAAAACATAAATATAAAATTAGTTTACAAACTTACTGGGAAGCAGGTTAGAAATCAAGAATTTTAGCCATAGTATTTACCCAATGTATCTTCGTTTTGTATCGAGCTTGTAGCACTAAATAAGAAGTAACACATGTGTTTTTGTAAACACTTGATATATTAAACATTTTCACTTATTTTCAGGCTATAATCTGCTTTATTTTGGTTTCAACTATCAAATTTATTTTGATTTTTGAGGTTATTTTGAGTCCTTTGATTTTGACGTACTATCGGTACTATGCGTTTAGTTTGTTTCGTTTATTAACCTGAACCACAGATCATATATAATACTACGTCTTGAACGCAGCCCGTTGTGGTTCGAAAATTCAGACAAAAGTGTTCGGGTCACTATGAAGTCAGACTAATGACGACGACTGTGTCTACTTAGTTTCAATCATAACAGTTTATTATTATGAACTTTTTGCTGTAGCGAAACATTTATAACTCACGCGCACGGTACCTAGCCAGCGAGCTATAGCCAGTTTTTATAATAAGAAATAAAAGGAACGCAGCTGTAATTCTGTCAAACTGACACTGACTGAAATAGGAATGTCATTCTTATCTGCTCGCACTTGCGCCCGCGAACACCAAATTGTAGTATTGATTTGTTTACAAGTAGCAGCCGGAGATTTCTCGAGTATCTTGCACTATAGCTATAACCTACAGCCTTGTCAGAGCGATTGGGAGATAATATCCCGCTTAATTACTGCCTTCCGTGTCAGACTTTATCAGTGGTCGGTGCCAGCTGTGAGCCTCGCCGCGATTTCCGACAGCTTAAAAGCTAATTACAACAGTTTGGGGCGAGTTGTTTTATCGATTGCTCGCCTTTCTGTGCCCCGCTTCAGTGGTGTTCTTCGAGCCGCTGCGAGTCTCGATAAAGATCTGAGAATGTGTGACGAAATGATGTATGTCAATGGTTTTATTCACGAATTGGGTCATCAATGAGTTTCTCTCGGAGTCTCGGCGGACGCGGCCTATTCGCGCGGAACACCCGATAATGCTTGTTTATTTATTCAAGCTGTAGTTACGTCTCCCAGGCAATGGATAGTGCAGTGATTGTGTTTTGAGGGGTATTCGAAAACAGTAGTCATGTATGGGATGTTGTATGTTGGCTCACTGGCGGGTAACAAGGTGGAATGGATAGCGGCAGGCTGGAGGCGGCCCCTTCCGGGGCTGTACACTTGGACACAGTGAGGGCCCTGCACCAGACTGTAGTGTCCCTTAGAACTGCACTTGAGGTATCCAAGAATGAACTCAAACAGTTGAAGGAAAAGTATGAGCAGCACTCCCATTGCTTAGAATATGCAGATGTTATAGAAAAATTGACTTTAGAAAATCATATTTTGAGGCGTAGAATAATAGATACAGATTATGAAGAAAAGGACCCTAATGCACAGAACATAAAGTTGGAAGTTACTTACAGCCCTCATACACATAATATTGAAGAATACACTAGCAGTGAAGTAGTGATAGCAACTGCTACAGACAGGAACAGCACTATAGATGAACTAGACCCCATTCCACAGGAATCAGACGAGAATAGTAATTTTTGTTCTGAAGAAAAGTTGAACGAAATCCCAGAGGATTTAGGAGATCTTTCTGATGCTCCTGAATTTAATGAATCTGGTGAATACAGTCCAGCTGATGAAGCAAATAACAATACTGAAGTAGAAGAAATCTCTCAGATCTCCAGCTTACCCAGACAGACTGAGGAATCTGAAGGAGTACATCTACCAAGTTTTAAAACAAAGCTTGAATTATTATCAAAGTTTGACGTAAGAATAAAAGTACGGACTTTAAAAGAAGGTACAATTATTTCTAGTACCACATCGGAGAGTGATTCATGTGAAGACAGAAAAGCTTTCGAAAAAGAATCAACAGTATTCAGGACAGGTCAACATTTTCAAGAAAAAGAAGAACAGGTGGATAATAGGACAGTGAATATAAAATCTTATTCAACGGACAACGTCAGGATGGCAGTGCCAAATGAAGCAGACGCTAAGAGTAAAACGGACAAGTTTGATGTACAAGTGAGGATCACGTCTGAGGAGAATCTTGTTGTGAAGGAAAATGTAGAGAGGAGCAGAAGAAAGGATACCCTCAACTTGGATGTGGATGATCTGAGTCTTAGGTGAGATTTTATAAAGCCTTTTTGCCTGATGCCTAGAAGAGGTCTCTTCCTCTTGTTTCTGTGATCTTCTATAATTAACTTTGCTGTCTGTAAACAACATAGATTTTAAACCAATTTAAAAAGGTTTTCCTAGGAAACTAAAATTTTTACAATAATTATTTGTAAATTGGCGAAACGAAAAATAATGCACCGAAAAGCCTTGTTTTTAATCATTCTCAGTGGACTATTTACAAGCGCGTTTTAATGGTTTTCCTTTTCTGAAAAAGTTTCGACAGTTGTCCTATTTTTTGTTGATACGCGGTTGACGTTGATTCGCGTGTTAAAAAATCTTCTACATGTGCCATTGTTCTTCTCTCGTATCTACACGACATAGCTCATGATGTGTTAATTCCTAGTCTGACTGCCCAACTGCCCAAGCAGCACGGTTTGCCGGACGCACTTTCAGGTGTCCTTACTTGTGGTGGGTATTTTAATTTGAACCACCGTGACTATACTTAGCTAAACCTAATAAAGACAACCAACCTCCTCCTCCTCAATTATTTGTAAAAAACAACTGCCATTGACTGTCAAGACGTCCAGAGGCCTTAGTGTAAGTTTGCAAGTTAGTAAACGGAACTATCGCGTTTGCGTTTAGATTTTTATTATCACCTTTATATTCTTAGCATTATGATATATCAGTCAAATCTTAACGCAAACCGCGATAGTTACATTTACTTACTCACTTGCAAACTTACACTAGGGCCTCAGATGGGTCAGTTTCTGTCCATCTAACTTCGTTCCTAATCTGTTAGTCGTCTCTTGGGATACTGCCTGCCTGTAGACTGAAGTGAACCAGATTAATTTAGCGAGCTTTGATGTGAACCAAATTCTCATGATTTTCGTGGGTACACAAAGCCGTTGGTTTCTTCATTAGATCACGAGAGGTAGATAATCCGTAGAATGCTACAGGCTATACACAATACTTTGTCGTTGATTGCGAAAGATTTCCAATATCTACGAAACGAAAGCACGGCTCCAATCCTAAAGTAATCAACGCAATTTCGAGATTCAATCTTTGCCGAAGAAATCTTATCATCCTTTTGAGCCTCCCAAATTAAGAGTAAGCCACCTACGCCTAAGGGAGCAGACGACGAGAGCAAATTCAATCAAGAAGCTATCGCGTCCTCGCTGTTTACTGAATGAATCCTTGATTTTATGGCGATTACAATCAGAAAATTACGTTTTTTTCAAACATTTGGACCTATTATCGCAGCGTAACTGGATTTACGTCATAAAAAGATAAATTGTGCACATTATTGAACCCATTCACTTAAAAATACACGGAATCAACCCTCACGATCACGACATCGCGTTTCAGTCTGACGTCTCAAATTTCAGCGCTATCATCCACATTTCTGACTACCCTCCTTATTTATGACGCGCGGTATTGCAAAGGAACACGATATCGTGTTGATGCCAACTCTGGGTATATGTGTAGATAGGGATACGCCATTTATAATCCAACTTTTAACGGTGGAAAACTTATCCATGGAAACTCGTTAGTTTCCCCTGTTAGTCGCAATTTACGGAAAATGTGGGAACTTTGTTAGAATATTTGTACGTATCCCTTTGCATAACTTTCCTATAATGTAATTTGATAGGGTGTGAATTTTTGGTCCTGGGAAGACACATCATACACTTTGATAAAGAGGTAGATATTAAATTGCAGCATTATAGGATTTCAGCCTACGTACACAGAATAATAATAAAGTAAATTGTTATTTCATCCCTTGTGACCTAGTTCCAGTTGTGAGCTATTTATAAGTAAATGAGGTTATTCTGCTACAACCAGGCTACGCAGACGCACAAGCACTACTTCAATCGTTATTTATTTGACTGCCTGGTTGGTCTCTAGTTGTCGCAAGCGTTACCGCTGAGCATGAGGTCCTGGGTTCGATTCCCAGGTCGGACAAAGTGTTATTGGGTTTTTCTATCTGGAATTTCTCAGTATTAGTCCGTAACATGGATTTGTGCCCGGTTGATGGCAAAAGGCTCGCCCCCTATTGCGTGATGTTATGTTTTACGTTATTTATTCCATAAGGCACATATGTATATGTATGTATCGTGGGTGGTACAAAAGTGGGCCGAATTCAATGCCCTATTGCACTCTCCACTCTAGTGATCAATATTTATCTCGTTTAATTTTATATATCATTTATCAAAAGGACCACAGGGCCTTCTTACTTAACACGTAAACTTCTACTAAGTTCCAAGAGTTAGGTACTCTTTCGAGAATAATATCTTCTCCAACATAAGGTTTTCAAGCACGTTTTAAACTCGATGTTTTATTCACGGTTCTAAAACAAACATGGTCTAACTGCAAGAGCAAACTAACCTCGCTGGAAACTTAAACGTACACAGAAGCGGTTTGTTTGTAGTTTGTTTTAGTTCTACGAAAAATAGTGGGATGAACTATCCAACTAGCTGGGGTATACATATATACCAGGGGGTATATTCTTGCTAGGTATATTACCAAGGACGGATTGGGATAGAAAAATTGACGTTTGAAAATAATGTTTCTTTAAATGAGCAACTTTTCGTCGATGTCTTCGATGTCTTTATGTGGTGTGATGTTTTCTTTGCAGACGCACTAGACAATAGATTCGAATCGATCACTAATGTTCTAATCATATATGAATCTGGAAGGAAGATAGGTACTTATATGTAAACTTTGGTTTACAACACAGACATTTACCAATCATAACATTATGTCTATTATTCAGAACATAATTTCCTGGAATTTGTTACTTCATATTCATTACGTTATCATTTTCAATAGAATCCCTGTTTATAAATAGACCGAAAAAGTACAAAGATCGTTTCGACGAAACGGCTTTTCCATGGAAAAGATACTGTTTCTATCGAGCGCGCAACTGTTAAACTTAGACGCTATATATTTCAAATAAAAATGTGTGCTTCGTAACAACAACTTGAAATCGTGAGTTCTAGAGTTTATTTGGCACGGAGTACTGCTTAAATAAACATTCTACACTGGGTTTTACAACGGACCAGCGAACGTAAAATACTCGTTTGAATTTGCCACGCAAACATAAAGTTGTGTCTTCTGACTCTTATGTATGAGTTACTTTATGCATGGCTATATAGCGTGAATATACAAATGTTTGCTGCAAAAGGTTTGCGTGGCGGCATCTACATCGCCACATGCGAACTACACACCACACTGACGTCACGCAAAATCCTGCATCGCACAAGCCGAGTTTACCGCGCGACTCGTACCTACAATTCTCGTACTTAAAAAAAGGTTCACATTCAAGTCCCAATCAGTCAATTTTGTCAAAAATGTTAGTAAATTGATTGTATTTTGGACAATTTGCGAATGAGATGCGAATGCGAACGTTTTTAAAAATACGGGAATTGCCCTCTGATGAAAACTTACTATGGTCTTGGCCGTGATAACTTATGTTATGGCATGACTTCTCTTCAAAACTTACACAAGCCCGCGATCTTAAGGCCTGAAAACTGAATGGGAACAAAGTGAAATATAATCTCCTAAGATCTGTCTTTGCTGGCCAAACTAGAAAACATTACCCTCGAATTCTAGGCTAACTTAATGACTGGCCTAACATAAACATAGAGCCTAGCTTCATTTCAGGCTTACCTCGTACAAAAGTTTGCGCACAAACAGAGCGGGGCAAGTCTATTTGTATGGCTCTGTTTAGCCGAAGCTTTCAGGGAAATCGCTCGATTCCTGTGATTCAGTGTGGATCGCGCATTCATTTTGTTGTGAGTTGGTTTCATTGTTTACTCAGCATAGAGCAAACACGGGCTGCCAACACAATCAAATCTTATTCCGAGTCAATTTCAAAATAGCTTTCAGCTTGCGTTGGTTATTTTTAAACTATTTTGTTTATATGTCGTAGGGCGATTTGATAATTCGAATTTTCGCGAAAACCCTAGGGATATAGCGAAAACACGGATAATTAGAAAATTGTGAAAACATTTCTCAACGTTTGTTGCGCTCCGACCGACCACGGCATTCTTATTTCATAATAGCTAACGTTTAGTTTCGCAATATTACTAGAGCGACTCATGTTTTGCAAAAACCCTATCTTTTTCCAGTAAGATTGAGAAATGTTATCACCATTTTCTAATTATGCGTGTTTTCGCAATATCCCTTGTGTTTTCGCGAAAATTCGAATTATCAAATCTCCCTACGACATAAATACAAGAGCTATTGTCGTTTTAATAGAGCAATTTTACTTCGGGAAATATACAAACTGTTAGGAACTATAATGGATTTAAAATATTTTAGAGAGAGATTATGATCAGTTTAGGTATTCTGTATTGTAAACCAACATTATCAGCTAAGTGTTGAAGACACGAAATTTTTATTAAAAATATATTTTACACAGGCAAACAATGGTTCGTCTTATCGCAACCAATTTATGTTCTGTAGTGCTGGAAAATTGCTTTTAGAACACTTTTCAAAACAATATAAGTAAATAACTAAACATACTACGTAAGTAGTAATTATATTTGGGGCTTATTTTCTGTCATGTACCTACCTAGTAAGACTCAATAATCCAGATTACGACGGATCTAAACATAATCGTGAAGTGAATCCACTTACAGAGCAATTAAGCCCCCGACAAGATAGCTGGCCTTGAGAAATGTTATCGCAAATACATCAAATGCTTTCATTAACATATATGATTTCCATTATTTCAAAACATCTTATTTTTTGACGATTCAGCTCTCTAGAATGAGACCACAGAATGAGAATAGTTAATGAATTCTCAGTAGGTACTGTATTCATCTTTAGCTTTTATTTCATGGGACAACTGAGACCCGATGCCAAGTATTCAGTATCATAATGTCTTAGCATTTCTAGATGATAATAGTTTCTGTGGCGAGTTATTTCCGTAGTCTGAAGCCATGAGAAAATAATGTGGTATTACTAAGAAACTTCGATTTACTTTCAATTTTATCGTCATATTGTTGAAAATCAACATCCATTTGGCATTTATTCAATGTAGAGCATATAGCAGCTTTACCTCTCTCAACTTTATCGTCGTACGTAATCCACAAAGATGGTGGACTTTCCCTAACCAGTTCTCTTTTTCCCAGATCGATGTCCGAAGGAGACAACTCAGTGTTCTCCGAAGGAGGAACGACTCCCATGGACCCGAACGCAGCAGCCGTGGGGGATGAGAAACAGGAAGATAATGCTAGTGGCAACGAATCAGAAGAAGTGGACGATATAGAACTCATATTTACCACTGACGAGTCGAAGGATATGAGTAATTTACAGGTGAGGGTAGATTAATGGAAGAAAGGTGTTTTTTTTTAACCACTACGGGGAAGCTCTTGGCCTGAATCTCACCTGATGGTAAGTGATGATCAGGCCGAAGGTGGAAGCGAGCTTCACCTGGAATCCTCAACCACAGAGGAACTGGCTATCTAAACTCTAACTGCCGAAACACAACAATGCTGTTAACATTGTTGTTATGGCGACAGACTTAGATAAGAAATGAAAAAAAATGTTAATGATGTAGACATTAGGTACCAGTACCATAGTGATGTTAACCGCGGTTTCACTCGTGTTCTAGGAGAACTCGTTTATTATTTATTCAGACAAAAAGGACTTCATGGTTTAATCAGACATGGTAGCTGCCTATCGAAATCACCTGTTTACTCTTGTGCGTTGATTGCGTAACAAACATCCAAACATCTGAATGATATTGTACATTAATAATACCTATTAAGAGCCCACCCAACTTCAGGTTTTTATCTCGCTCGCACCATACTACTCGCGGACTGAGTGCGAGCGAGACGGAGGTTGCAAGAAATCGGAAAAAGTTTAGGTAATTGCTTTTTACGCCGAAAATAATGGTAATTTCAAAAAAGTAAAAACATAGTCGCTGCTTTATAGTTAGTTCAGTGAGTGTGCCAAGTTTCATGATCTCATTTGTAGTATTTTTTTAATAGCAGCGGTTTATTGTTCGGTTTGGAGGTAACTTTGGTTTTTTTTTCTATAAGTAGAGAAATTTTTATGAAATCGTGTTTTCGGCTAACATAGTCGCTAACATTAATCCTTAACTTTAACATGTATTTATTTCAAAATAATGCTGCAGTAGTTTCGACATAACGGCGGATCTTGCTAAGCAATTTGACGACATATAGGGCCTTAAGATGGAAAAGGAAAAAGGTATTTTATGTGGTATATAAAATGGCAGATTTAAAATGGCCCACCCGTGCCCCGGGCCTTGATAACATGACCATTACCTAGTTAAAAGATTGTTAGTGATATTAGAAAACTTTTGGACTCCTTTTCATGAGGTTTAACTACCTAAAAAGTTTCAGTGTGTTAATTATATGTTATTTGCGAAGTTTTTATTAGGGCGCTAGTTACATCATTAATTTAATAAGATATTGGAGCAGTTCAGCTTCAAAAGCCGTGTGAGGAACTTTGAAATCCAGTCGTTTATCAGTGTCCACGAAGTCTACACGCAACAACTTAAACCCTCTATCTGTTTTATCCAGGAGGACCTAGTCTCCATTCGCGAGGGCGACCAATGGGCTCCTCAATCCGCATCAACAGCACAGTCCACACCCGTCCTCATAAAGTTCCACACCTTAGACCCTGACTTCCAACCAGGGCCCAAAGACAATCCGTCAGAAAACCAAGAAAACAAAGACCAGGCCATAGAGGTCTCGAAATTGAAAAGAGTTTCGTTACCAAACGACAAGGAGATCAGACACGTTGCGTTTAATGGAAAAGGCAGCTTAGATTTGCCAGGTCGGAGTATCCTAAAGAGCTGTGACAATAGATCAGACAATATGCTGTTCAGGAAAAGTCCTAACACAAGTTCTAGGAGGCTTGATAGCATTGATAGTCTTACTTGCGAGTACAATCGAGGACTAAGCTTCGATAATACCAAGTCTTCGAGTTTCGAACTCGGTTCAAGCATGGATATCCTACATAGAGAAGAGAGTGTGGATAGTTTTCATAGGAACATACACTTGGGACATCGGTATTCGGTGTTTGCGGAAACGGATATATCGAAGTGTGGGACTTCTGAAGATGATTTGGCTGCTAACTTGAATGTTAGGAGGAATACTTGTCCCAATCCGTTTCAGTACAGGTAAGATTTTAATTTCGTTTCGCACTTTTTCATTTGAGTTTATGATGTTTTGACGGATACACTAGAAAAGGAGATGTATAGAATGATAATGTAATGTAAATTGATTTGATTTCGTAAACTTTGTGGCGATAACAATCTCTTCCACATCCTTTTAAAAAAAGTTCCGTTCAGAAAAGGATGGGTGGCAAGAAAAACACTTCTGTCTTTTTCTCACAAAAACTCTGATACCTAACTTATTATAACCATCGATAGGTAAGTATATTGATTTGGGAATTTAAGGCTCACGCAGAAAGGGGCGACGTGGTTCTGCTTCTTTCTTATATCTATGGGTGGAACAATTTCTATGAAAACTTCACAGAAATTGTCCTACCGATGTAGCGTCGCGCCAGTCTGCGGGAGCTATTAACCGTGCAAGCTAAGTAAAAAATAGTATAAAACATTATTTTTGGAGGTTTCACAGTAACCATCAGATACTGGAAGTCTATAAAAGTGGAGTAGCCTACCACTCAAAAAGAGTATAATTTAACATGCTATAAATACCCTCCACCAGACCATCAGGCTACCGCGGCGTGTCCCGTCCGCCGGGCCCGTTCAAGGCGGGCACGGCTCGCCTGCGGCCCGTGCTGCGGGACGGCGCGCATGCGCGGCGGGAGAGCGGCGCGCAGACGGACGTGTGCGCATTGCCACCTAGATGGAGCTCTGACGGATATCTTGCTCATAAGGTAAATAACTCTGTTTGAATAATCTTAGATATAATTTTGACATAATATCAGAAAAATGCCAAAAAATTAAACCAATCCTGAAAAATACTTTTGCAAGTTCTGCAACTGGAGATCTAGAGCCCTGAGGCTTGTCGTACATGCAACATAAAATATCTTGGCGGAAGGAAAGAGAACTGACGACTCTGCTCTATTTTGATACAAGTGTGTGACTTAACACACTTTCAATAAAAAATACAGCAGCAGAGTGATGAACAAAATCTTTATAAATTTTTTCATCACATCTCATAAATGTCTTTTCTGAAAACGGAGGATTGCGTTGGTCTGTTACCGATTACCGTCCTCTGCTAATGCGAAATTACCCTGGGATCGCTAGTCAAACTCACCAGGCGATGCTCACTCACGTTTCGCAGCTGCCGGTCCCGCCAACCAGCGTGCCGACAGTACCGTCGGCGCGCGGGGCCGGGCCGGCGCGGCGCCTCACCGTGCCCGACGCGCGGCCCCCGCCGCCCGTACGACGCACTGACGAGACCCGGCGAGTGTTACTTAGTGATATCGGTAAGTTTTACATAACCCATGTCACGGCATAGCTTTTTATTTAAAACAACTCTTTTTTCGTTTCCGAAAGAACCGTTTTACCATTAAAAAACAAAAAGTTTATGTTTACAATGTGCCTGGTCACCGGTGTCCGACCCGTTATGTGAAGTAATAATTATGATCAATGTTATCGACAAATCGGACACCGGTGACTAGACACACTGTGAGCTTGCGCGACCAGTGGGTTACCACTAAAGAGGGCACAAGAAGTTTAATGTAAACCTCTGCCCCCCTTTTTTTAGCTCTATAGTATTGTACCATAATGATTACCTTGTAGGCTTCACATCGATGGTACCGGAGCTGTCTCGCTCAGCGGACCCGGTGTGGGCGCTGGGCAAGCGGCAGTCGCACCCTGACGATTCTACAACTACTTCTACGTCCAAGTTAGTACAACTTGTATGTTCCCTGTGGGTCCAATAACCAAATTATTTTATTTCTCTAAGAACAGACACACGTCAAAAATTTTAACCGCCTCTGTGGTCTAGTGGTTAGACCACCTGTCTCAACTGTCTCAGACCCAGAGGTCCCGGGTTCGATTCCCAGTAGGGGCAAAATTTTCTGCTCGGTTGCTCTACCAAGTTGTGTTTCGGCAGTTAGAGGTAAGATAGTAGATACAGTTCCTCTGTGGTTGAGGATTCCGGGTGAAGCTCGGCCTGATCATCAATTACTATCAGGTGAGGTTCAGGCCATGAGCTTCCCCGTCGAAGGAAAAAAAAAAGTTTTTAAACTATATGCGTTCAGTGTTTGAGTTCAGTGTTTCCTATCAGAATATTCTGAGAAGAAAGACAAACAAACTCGGACAACTCAAAGCACACTACGAAAGCATTTGCGGTTCGAGCTTGACGGACGGACAGATACTCAAATCTGTGTGGTTCTTTCATCAAAAGACCATTTCAGACACTAATCTACATGGTCCTCATATGGCCTGACCAAGATAATGTCTGGACTTTAAAAGAGACTGCGACCTCTGAGTTTGTTTCGGCCTTTCTCCTCAGAATAGTCAGTTAGGAAACGCCGATAACCTATTTACAGAATAAATAAGAAATCATTTTATAAACCTTTGAAGATTATTGGCGTAAATTCTTGCAGTTTGGTAATCAGCAGTGGTTAAAGGCCAGAACAATACAGATTAGTATGTTGAAGAATTCTTTTGTAACAAAAACTCCTTCACTTACAACTTTTTTTCGTTTTAACAAAAGTCCAGTCTAAAATCATTACGGTGCTTGGCGTTTTGCACAGTGGTTATATGCTATTATTACAGATTCCTGTCTCGTGGCTCATCGTACCGCTCACCTTGTCTCAGCATAGACAGGAGCAACGATTGGACACAACAACATGCCTACCTGCCTTCGTCCAGGGGTAAGTTCCTGTACGGCATCGGCCGCCATAGCATCATAAGAGTACAATGCGACATCAATCGACTTCCCGACATCAATCGTTGGGCAGTTGCCCGCCAGACACACCCGTCTGGTCGGAGGATCCTCCCTTTTCAATATTTATCGACTAATCGATAGTGTATTTTTGCCAAAGTTTATGAATTGGTTTTGTGGCGTATAGTCCTTATATTTGCAATACTACACTGAGATAGACCAAGTTAATTATTGCATAATTCTCAATTTAATTTCTTTCTTTTGAATTTTTGTGAGCAACGTGCTTACAAAAATTGTCTGGACCCATATAATATGTTTTGTTTTCAGAAGCTAGCCGTCCATGGCGTAGCTCTTTACCGGACGTTCGCCGCGACGATACTGATGAATTACTTGAAGAAGCTGAGATATTCGTTCGGCGATCTATTGACAACTTGCAAGCGCCGGCCATTGACTGTAAGTTCTTTGAACGTGCAAATTTGCGTAGTGGCGCATCTTTAAGAATAGAATAGAATAGAATAGATCATTTATTTGTCCGAAACATGAGTATGCACACACAAAGCATGCAAGATGTTAAGTACATTGGAGAAAGGATCACAGTCATGATCATGTCTTTAGATGTTCAAAGTTTATTCGTTGACCTGTTGAACATCGTTAATTGATTCAGGCGTGACTTGGCGGCAATCCATTATAAAATAGTATAGACGTAGATATATTTAGTAACCTATCAAGCGGGATAGGTTACAGGATTTTTTATGAGTCTTTAGGAATAGTTAAGCGGAATAGGTTACTAATTATATCTACGTCTATTGGCTGTTGAACATCTAAAGATCATTAATAAAGTAAATGCATCGTTTACTTGGGATTACGTTTTAATAAAGACCTACATAATTGTTTGAACGTTTGCGGCCCTCGACACCATGATTGAAACGTGATTATAGCCCCTATTAAAAAAAGGTTGAGTATGTCTGCCCTAGAGTTATGGGATATAAAAAAACACCATAGATACTGATAATAAAGATGTTATAATTTTGTTTGTAGTGGAAAAATCAATCGGAGTGACGGGTCAGCCGTACATCCCGGCAGAACCTCGTCAGCTAAGGCTCGGACACACTGTCAAGGTGATCACGCCGCATGGACGCATCGCGGTTGGACGTGTCAGGTACTTTGAGCTCTTTTGCAGATATAGTACCACTGTCTACCTATTTCGGCTGCTTTATAATATTGCTGTCAAGTAATTTACTGAATCCATGGTAACAGGTTGCGCGTGGATGCCCTGCCACCCTGTATTATAGCATCTTTTCTCACATATCTTCCTATAAGTTATACGTGTGCGGAGTTTTCGAGGACCTACAAGATTTATTGATGGAATGTGTCCAATATGAACCCAGTAGAAATCATTTTGTAAGGTCCCTGAATTTGAACAGAACTGGATGTAGGCATGTTCCATACAATTCTATCCCAACCAAATGGCGACGATGCGAAGGCCCACTTCTTGTGAAAGTACAATTGTTTAGGATACGATGGGACTAACATACGCTGTGCGTAAAAGTCCCCAATAAAGAAAAAAAAAAAGTTCTTCGTTATCTATAAAGGAGTTCTATTATCCTCAGATACGTCGGGCTAGCCGGCAACAGCACTGCCACCAGCAGCGTGGTGGTGGGCGCAGAGATCCTGCACGCGCAGCAGCCCGGCCTGGCGCGCAACGACGGGCTGTACCGCGGCCGGAGATACTTCCTCGCGCCCGCACTGCACACGGCACTCTTTGTGCCGTTCTCGAAAGTCGTCATGGCCTGGACTAATTAACGGTAAACGACTTCATTTTTAGGCTTTATCATACTGATGATTGAGTATCGTAAAGTGTTTTAGAAGGAGCTGTATGATTATGGTCTGAAAATCCGCATTTAAACTTGCTGATTGGAAAAAAAAGCACCAGGTGTTAGTTATGGTCGTACAGTACCTCCGCACCTGACATACCTACGTGGTAACATTTGCATTAGAAAAATCACCCTTACAGCAACGACATAAAGGCGTCGTCACCAATGATTGAAGAACCCACGTCACAACGGGCATGTACGTCGAATGTTGAGCAGTAAGAGTTTGCAACCCAACATATATCTGGGGTATCTGCTCCAAAATGCTTTACGATATTTGGACCCGAACACGTGTGATGGGCCAAATTATTTACAAGATTATAAGCTCAGCTTTGTGGTTGTGTGTATGTTGTCGAACACAACATAATCACATAATATAGGACAAGACAAATGGAAAAATCAACGACGAAAAAAAAGTGCACGATAAAATTGAGAACTAAAAACAATACGACGGCGTTTGAAACTGTGGGTAGTATGAAAGTTTCTCGAAGTAAAAGTAAATGGAAAATGAAATTTCTATTGGAATGACCATTAATGCTATAGTGAAGAAATAGTTTGAAAAAGAAAAGTATGCAAAGCTTTGGCTGAATGTGGAAAAGGCAATGTTTTAGCACGGTTTACGGTTCAAGACTTTTATGGGTAAGGTATGGTTGTCTTCGGTTGCGAATTATAAAAAATGTGACGAGTTGGTGACATTCTAAATGGCCCGAGAACAGTATCGTACAGAAAAGCAAGTAAAAAGTTTAAGTTATGGGTCGAAAGTCGAAATTATATAAGAAAAAAATATTACTTACTAAATATGCAAGATATACCTGATTTCTTGCATCACTCTGTATAATACGATTGTTCAAATAAACCCCATCGTGAAATGCAAATGAGAGAACTATTATAAAATGAAATGTCTGCGCTAATAAAATTACAATAAATTAATTGAAATAAAAAAAAGTAAAAGTATTATTCTTATTAGTCTATGTTATAAATTATACAGTTTCGCTAAACATGTATGTATGTAACTTAACTGTCAAACTCCTTGTATAAGATTTCTTGTTAAAAAATGGTGTATTTTATGTTCGATAATAAAGGCTCTAAGATGGGACGCTCTTCATTGAAACGACATTGTTGTACCGACAAACATTGGGTCGCTGAAATAAGACGATTGTATTATTCTTGCCTACGACAGTCCCTAAAATTGGTTTACAACATCTACGTTAAGCATTCAATTTAGGGATATTCCGTGGAATAAGATAGAATGGAAAGGCTTTCAACTTATCAATGTAGAGGTAAAAAGCATGGCCCACTGCCACGCCATCTTTTTCATTTCAGCTGTCATACATGTAGAAAGCTGGTATCCGGCGCCGGACAGCGTTTGTAGGCGCTGACAAGCGCTGGTTATCAACGCTGGTCGGCGCAGGCATATTTCATACTTTTTGCAAAAATCTGCGCGAACCGTTGCCAATAAGCGCCGACAAGTTCCTGTCTGAATTAGTCGGCGCCAGTTCGCACTGGTTGACAACTGGAAATTGACAAGCGGCGCTTGTCAAGCCTTACCCAAAAAATGTCAGTTTGTAACTGACAAGGAACTAACGTGTTGTTCAGACAGAGGCGGTGTTGGTGAACAGGTTTTTAGTCTGACGTATCTGACATAATGATATTACAAGTACTATCAAATACCGATACAGTTTCGGAGATTAGCCAGAACAAAAAAGACAAAAAAATAAAAAACCGTATAATATGCTTTTATGCATTTAGTAGAAAGCTGTTATTTTGACAAACAAACAGATACTTCAATTTTATTTATTTGTATGAATAGATGAAAAAGATCACTGTGATATGGACAGTGTTACAAAACCTGAGGTAGCATATCAGCGAAAGTATTGAATGAACAATGCTTGTCGATATAAAAATGTTTCAACTATGAATAATGTCACTTCTTGTATTACTAGTTCAATGGCTAATAGCAAACTACCCTACATTAAGACATTTTAAATGTTTAGTAATATTTGTATGGAATTGAATGTATGCCTAACTATGCTTAATGGAGATTTATCTTGGGAATATTAATATATAAATGTATAGAGCACATAGTGGATTATATTAGATATTATGTATGTTTTTCTCAATATATAAATATTTAAGTAAATGGTACTCTAAGTATTTCGCGAGAATATGCACTGCCGATAAACAGAAATGAGAATTTTGTGTGAGACTAGCATTGGACAATTATTAATTATAACCATTTGGAAATAATAATAATAAGACCGTAGCCAGAAAATAATAGAAATAATATTAAAGTTCCGGCTGCGGTCTTAAATAAACCTTATGTAGTTGATACGCACCAGATATTTGACGTTAATATTTTACAAATATATGTAAAATATGTATAAAAATACGTAAAATATTGTCTTTACATTTTACAGCGACTTATTGATGTTTTCAATTACAATCGCAAGTTAAATTGCAATAGATTTATCAATGGGAATTTCGTTGCATTATGCACTCTATACAAAGAAACATATGACCTAAAATGGATTGTGTTCAGTTTTGAATAGGCTAGTTATATACATTATATGTGTGTATTAATGTATGCCGAAGAAAATAATGGTAATAAGAGGAAAATGGAGGTTAGAATAAATAAAAACGTTATTTTTAAGATTAAACGTACTTTTTTGGCGGATTTAGCTGGATTATCTTGTTGTCATATAATGAGACAAGAATAAGACGTAACTTAATAATATTTTAGTCATTATTTCCTTATAATCCGATAAGACTATTAATAATGGATGGCTAAGTATTCAATGTAAATGCGTTTCAGTGTAATTGTCAATCATTTATTCAAAGAAGTAATCAGTCACATAGAAAATATTTGATATTTTGTAGTTGTTGTATCTAACCTCCAAATATATTCGTGTCATCAATTAATCTGCACTCAGGTATGGCTCACAGTTAAGCCCCATTTACACTATGCAAGAGAAGTGGATTCCCAGTGGTAACGCCCCCGACTTACGAGTTGTAGGTCGTGGATTCGAATCCAGGCAGGCGCTTTACTTTGTGTAAATCATTTCATCACTACGGTTCTCAAAACGGTGAAGGAAAACATCGTGTGGAAACCGGCATGCCATAGAACCAAAAATTCGAAGACATGTGACATCTACCGACTCGCACTGGGCCGCGTGGTAGATTAGAGCCCACTCCCTCTAGAAGAGAGGAGGTTTGTGTTCTAACAGTGGGACACAGGCCTTCTCAGGGCTGGGTGGGTGGTTATGCATTATGCACACTATGCAAGTTTCTTGCCATCTTGGCATCTACTATACATTGTTACAGCGAATCAATTTCCACGGGTCCCCTTAAGACCTTGGCCACATTTTTTTTAGATATTCAGATAGCTCATGAACTAAAGAGGTGTAAAAAAGAATATGAATAAAAAATCAAAAAAAAAAATTATATACTTATATAAATCCGCGAATATCCGGGAAATTTCAATTGAAGACAAACAAATTACTTGCATGGACTAATTTGTTTAGACGGTGCTGACGTTGCTGTCAGTTTTCTTATCAACTTAAGGATTTCTAACTTTTCTAGTACTCAAAGCTCGGTTGGCCCGATAGAGTTTTTTGATCCTTGTAAGAAACAGGGAAAAAATGTTTTTGGGAAAACTGTCCATTTTCTTGCACTGTAATTTTTTTTCCAAAATCTGTGAATGCAGATCAAAATTTCTCAAAAAGTTAAGGACAGTCTCCTAAGACCGTTTTCTTGTAGCGACAACGGTTAAGGTACCTGTCCTTACTGCCTCATCTCAAAAATCCACCCTGTATATATAAATTCATAAAATTATGAGCCATATCTGACCGCAGAACAGTTTCTCTTTCCTTCATATTCGTGTAAAGATATAAAGGTAATAGGGATGTAAGGATCGTATTTATTTATATTAAAATGGGTAGTAAATTGTGAGATATTAAATGGTCTAGCGGCAAAGTACTTCACATTTATAGTGTTTAGTAATTAATTAATGTGTATGGCTAAGTATTGCTCATACTTCTACAATGGTGCTCTGTTAGTTTGTCTTTCTATACAGGGTGTTATGAAAATTGTACAATAAAATTTCAATTAAAAAAATGGGGTTTTGTAACACAGTTTTCATAACATTCTGTGTACCAACATATTTGCTTATTATCAATTTTATTAGTCGCTTTATTCAGAAATATTTAGTAAAGTAGTAGAAATTATTATCAATTTATTTACGCATATTTTTTTTATAAATACTTATTTTTCTATGCAATTCTACAATTTTATACTGTACCGTACTGGATAAAGTATTTTGTTTGAATGTACAATCGGGGAAGGAAGTCTTTACCCAACTTTAATAATACGTCATCTTTTTGACATTAGAACACAAATGTCAGATTTACTTCCTTGACAGTACCTGGCCTGCTATTGCATATCAAAACAAATTGTAGTTAATATTTTCTTATCTCTGCGACAATCTGTCTGTGAACTTTTAAATGTTTTAGAAAGCTTAGCTTAGCCGTTTCGAATGTGTATTTGATGTATAGTGTACTATAATGTATTTGTAATATAACTTTAAGTCATAAACTGTCTGTTGTGTTTGGGAATTAGTTTTGTATCTTTTAGTTATAAGAGTTATTATTGGAAGAGTTATTACGTCTCGTCCCCAAACTCCGCAACATTACCCTCTTTTTGAACTGTTATCGGCCTATTGTCAATCTCAGAATCCCCGAATAAAAACAACAACTAAAGAAAGAAAACAAAAACTTAAACCGACCTATATAGGGTATCCAGAAATGTGTGGCCAAAATTAGGGTGAGGTACAGACCATCAAACTGAACAACTTTCTCCATAGGATCAACATCGTAATCGCGAAAAAATTATCAGCCGTCCCATATATTTGAATCAAGTAGGCATTTGTATGGAACGGCTGATTATTTTTTGATTGTACCACACCTTTCTGAAACACCCTGTATAGATGGACACGGGAGAATTTATATCATCACACTTTAGATGGCGAACTGTTTCTCAAACACAATGGACAGGTAGCTTTATACCAAAAATATATTTCTCTACTTACCTACTTTATAATGGAGCGAACTCGAAATACCTAAGCCTTCTGTTTTAAGGCGTATCAATAAAGTTGCGTAGCATATTTATTAGTATCACCCATCACAGTAAAACTTCTGAAAGTGTAACTTGTTACTGTAATATTACTTAAGTTCTCCGGATGTTACATTACTTTCAATGTAACATTAAGTAAGTACTTAATGTAACGTCGTCATTATTATTGTAGGATTCTTCTACTTTTATTTATTGATGGTTATAAACTATTAACATATAATAATATCTCGGCTATAAACCCCGAAGAGCTAGGCAGAAGTATACCTATAGTTCACCCACATTACGCCAGTTATGTTTACTAGGGGGCGAGCCTACTTTTACATTTTGTAGTATTCTTATGTTATTTTTTTTCTTATAAATCGGATTGTATTTTGGTCGGTTTCGGGCGGTGAAATAGTAAAGAGATAAAAATCTTGATAAAATTGTTATCACACATTCTGTCGTGCCTGAGCGAAGGCCTATTGGTATATAACATATTATTGAAATAGTTGGCCTAAATATATGACCACGTTGGTATAATTTATTTTGCTGAAATTTTAACAAATTAAATCATGAACAAATGTTACCAAATAACTCTTTATTTATTTATGCATATATTTCTGTATCTCTCTCTCTCTCTTTACCTTTTAACATACGCGCCTCCCTAACTTTCGTTTAAATGTACTAGACCCTCCGAGTTACTTTGTCGACATATGCAGAAATGAATAAAGTTTATGTTTGGAACAGCTTGGGTCGATCTACGCTCCCCTTGGGGGCGCGCCCCACTGGTTGGGAACCCATGCTCTAGCGAATGACGACTCTCAGTGACAAAAAAGAGATAGAGATACAGAAAAATGCTGCTCCATGCGTACACCGTAAATATACTATTAATTAACCATTAAACTAAAGGTTTTAATAGGAGAGCAAAAAGAGGAGATTGTCTAACAGTGTCTTATTATGTATGGTACGTAGGATACGGTTAGCAATGGTACAAGACTTGTATGCAGAGAACGTTTTACACATTGCTGTGTCGTGAAGTATGAAATACCATAAACATAACGCTTCTTATCATTAAGGGGGTGTGCTGCGTTTGAGAGGTTAACACTGACGAAATACACAAAGTACACCCACATTTCATCAGTTAAATCCCAAGTAATAGGAAGCGTGACAGATAAGTTTCAAATGTTACAAAAATAGCAATATTACAAGCACCGCGCTTTTCCAAAAATTTATAGAGTTTGGTTACGATAACAATGTGTAAAACTAAAAAAAAACATTTAGCGGCATGTGAAGTAGGTATGATGTTCTGAGTAGCTCAAACGTAATACAAATATACCTAAGTTTTGATCTCAAATATTTATTTTGATTTATTTATTTAGATCTGTAAGTACTACTGTGATTTCTTATTTATTTGGACTGAGTTCAACAGTATTATATTGTTCTGTATTTCTATCATACATGTCAGTTTATTTTTATTTCTTGATATGCATTTTTTTTAAATGATTTACCAAAGAATGTAGTACGTAGAAAGTTTGATTAAAACTAAATAATATATATCAGTCTATATTGTAAAAAAAATGGCTATAAATCGGCTTACAGAGGAAAAAATAGTGTTCATCAAAATGTGCCAAACACTGGCTAAATGTCATGAAAATCTATGTATTATAGCATCTGTCTGTACAAAAGCCTTTGCCTAAATATTATAAAAACAAAACAATTATCAATTTCACGCACAAACTTTTTCTTCGAAATGGAACCCTGTCAACCCAGCGGGCTAACAAAGAATGGTACAATGTTTAAAAGAAAACTTTCGATGCCTAAATCTACTAAAGTTTCTTCATGAAAATCTCTATCTTTTAGATGTACAACTTGATTTTTTACAACTCTGATTGTATGTGTATACCTGTTATGTATAGGTAGTCTATGTCATATACATGTAAGTAGAATCTTAGATCGAAACACCCTTATCTATGCTGTTGATGAGATCAAAAGAAATCTATTTTAAATATCATTGTACGAGAATATATGTTAAGTGTAAGAAATAAAAGTATTAAAATTTATCTAAGTATTTTTTTTTTAAACCTAGATATAACTCCGTTATCTAATAAGTTCTATGTACTTAATGGCCAATATACAGACAACCACATCTTGGATCTAAAATTCAAAATAATTGTTGATTACCATTTTGAAGATTCACGGGTAAGATAAAATGAAAATACAAAAATATGTTGTCAACTTATTTATTATTCGTCGATTCATAAAAAGGAATATAAAACAAACAAAAGGTGTAGTAATTAACAATGATTTAATTAACAGCAACAAATAACAATATTGTGCAACAAAACTTATAAATAATTTGTTCTAAATCGCACCAGGTAGCTTGGTATAAAGAAGGGTGAAAAGAAAAGTGAAGTAATAGGAAAGCAGACAAAAGGTATAGAAAGAAAAAAAGAAATAGTAAAGTAGTTGAAGTAAGAAAAAAGAAAGAAGCATAAATGAAACGGGTATAGGAACAGAAGAGCATAGAAGAGAAGAAAAAGAAACCTTTAAGATTAAGAAAATGTATGTAGATAAAGTAAGATGAAAAGTCAAATGAACAAAGGAAAAAATAATAGGTCTAAAGGAAGAAGATTGAAAATAGATAGAAGCATGCAGTAAGATAAAGATGAAGTGTGAAATGAAAAATAAGAGTAGGTATAGTCCTCCTGGCTTTATTTCAGTCACGGTGGCCAATCTCAGCAGAGACTAGCCATCGACGAAGGATACATTATAGTGCACAAGTAAGTGCGCAAATACAGGTGCAGAGTAGTAAGAAGTGCAAAGATAGATAAAGATGAAGTGTAGACAAGATTAGTGAGAGTAAGTTATAAAATAAAATTGAAAAAGAAAGAAGCGTAAGAAGAAGAGTGAAAATTGAAATGAATAAAGAAATAGGCTCGATAGAAAGGACAGATTTAGCAAAACAGTGAAAAGAATAGAAAAGCAGAACAGAAAAGGATAGAAACAAGGACAAGAAAATAAAAATAGAACAGAGTAGAGTGTGAAAAGAAATCAGAAAGAAGAATAAGATTCAGAAAAAGCGTATAAAGTGTAAGATCTAAAGGAAAATAAAAGTCAAAGATTCAGATATCAGAAAAAATAAGCTTAAAGATAGTGATAGTGATAAAAGTAGTGGAAATAAGTGTAGATATACTTACTGAAGTTTTTAGGAAAGTGAAGTTTCAAGCTAGTGTAGATATTGGAGTAGATAGTGGAGCGTTTAGGAACGTGAAGTTTCAAGTAAGTGTAGACATAGTGGTGCTTTCCGAAATTGGAAAAAATAAGCTTAAAGATAGAAAGTAGTAGTGGAAATAGGTGTAGATATAGTGGAGTTTTTAAGAAAAAGTAAAGTGAAGTAAGGCTAGTGAAGATAGCCAGTGAAGATATTAGGACAGTGAAGTTTTAAACTAATGTAGATATAGCAGAGATAAACAATTCTACTTTGGGGTGCGTTTTTTCCTGATTTGTATTTGTTACACTAGGCTTGTAAAGTAACATCATGCCCGTTTTTCTCGACGATGTAGACAAAGGTGTATAGTACCACCACATTTCACCAGTCATGTTTAAATTCCATGTTTGACATTCTAGACGTATTTTGTGTAGTAAAGGGCTCGTGTTGGAACTCCACCATGTTATCATCGTTGCTCTTATTACTAAATAATATGTCCAAACGTTGATTATTCCGTATACACATCATGACGACCTCTGGTAGGAAAATATCACATAGTGCCATATATAGACACATACCTCTTCTAAGATATTGCTATATCTAATACACAGTTGTTGATCACAGATGTCAATCCCATATTTGAGATCAGAATGCACGGTAGACTGGTCTCTCCCAACTCTGGTATATGCTAGCTATTATTTGTCGTCTTTGAAAAGTAGGTACCTACTTATGAATTCAGTTATTTTTGCTTGCCAGTTGTAGTAGATCTAAACATTTTTGAAGAAGGGTTTGTTGGGAAAATTAAAATAGGAAGAAATTAGAATGAATAGAAACGAAAGGGAACGAGATAGATAGATTGTTAGATAAAATAACAGTAAGTTAAAGACGTATTGTGCCATCCTCAAATAAATGTAAAGGCAAGATGATGAATATGATGATGTTGATTTATTTTGTTTGTTTATGGAAAGAAAGGAAAGGACAGATATAAATGTAGTGTTCCGAAGTATAGCTTAAGTCGAGGTATAAAATGTGTACAAAATGGAGAAGAAATTCTTCGTGAAATCGATAAGGCAACATAGAAGGACATTGATTTTGTGGATAGATCGACAGTAAGTATTTAAGTCTAAGAAATACAGTTCGGATGTTCGGAAAGTAGGCTTTGTGATGTGAAAGAAAATAACAATATTATAATTATAGAAATAAAAGATAGATTTATCAATGACTTGAAAGTAGAAAATAGAAGAAAGAAAAGGACAGGAAATCAGAAGAATAGAAAATATGTAGAAAAAATAGTGAAATAAGGATTTTTCAATTCAAAACAAAAATGAAGAATGATAGAAAAATTTTAAAGTCATGAAGTAAAGATAGTTGAAGTCAAGATGAAAATAAAAAGAATAAACAGTCGATTCAATATATTATGTGATGATGTAGAAGAGTTTTAGAAAAAAGTGATGACTGATGATTATAAGAAAGAAAATGATTCAATGTTTAGGTAGAAATATAACAAGAAGATGAATAGAAAGGAAATAACAAACAAAGTTCAGACTTTTAGTTATCTTGTAAGTAGTATAACAGAAATAATAGAAAAGTAAGAAGTCATGAAGAAAAAGATAAAAGGATATAAGTAGATCGAAATATAATAGAATAGATAGATAGAACAAAATTCATAAGAGAGAGTAACAGTAGAGAGATGAGAAGTAAAAATACATAGACATAAAATGGGAAAACAAGTAGAAACTCTAGTCAGATAGAAATATAATATTTAAAAAATAAGAAAGAAATAAAAGATATAAGAAAAACATTGTAAAACATACTATAACATATTATTATAGACTTGTGTAGAAATATACAGGTCGGTATAAAGATCGATAAAGGTCGAATAGATCAATAAAAAGGGTAAAATTGTAGATAAAGGGAAATAATGAACTTGACAGACTGAAAGAAGTACAATAGAGATACATGAAAAATACTTAATTTGAAGATAGATAATGAAGTAAAGAGAACAGACTAGAGAAAAGAATAGTTAAGATCAATTGAAAGTAAAACAGAAGGAAGGAGTAGTAATTGAATCTGGTAAAAAGATTCCACATGTTGATTTCAAGAAAAGAAGTAGCAGGAGAAATAGAATAGGAAAAGTGATAGGTATTGATTTTCGGAAAATAGTAACGATAAATGAAAATACATAGGTTGAAATAGTAAAGGTTTAGATTTAAAAGTGTGGATGAAATATGGTAAAAGATGTTTAAAACAGTTATGAAATGTACTAGAATGCAATAATTGATTGTGATGGTTGTGATACGAATATTTTAATGAGTTTGTCATAATATATGATGATGTTGAAATAAGAAGAGAGAATAAGTAGCAATGCTTTTTGTATGATTTAAGAAGATTATGATAAATGAGTAAAGGATAGAATAGATAGTGTTGAGTTGATTTTATGGGAATAAAAGTCGTTTGGAGTAGCCTGATAGAAGTATTTCACATGAACCACTTATATCTAACAAAACCTAGCAATTTTGCAGCAGGTTTTGTAAAGTTTCATGTGACGGTAACGTTCAGTCATTCTGCATTCTGCTTTCAATCCAAATCTTATATTAATGCTTTGGTAGTTGAAAGAAAATAAATTCAAGAGTAAACACACAGTAGAAAGAGCCAGTGAAATGTATGATGATGGTGACAAATCAAGTTTTAAAGATATAGATAGTAAAGGAGATAGTGATAATGCGTGAGAGTAAAGTAAAATATGTGAAGAGATAGCATGAAATGAAACGAAGAAGAATGTAACAGTTTATATTTGTAAACAAACAAAAAAAATGAAGGCGATACAGAAATAGCAGACAGATAAGAAAATTGTAAATGAGATAAAAATGAACAAGAATTATGTAATAGATGATGCTATTGTACTTGATTTCATAGTAATATATTATGTTTTTGAGTACAACAATTTATAAGAAAAAGCGTGAAAAAGCAAGCATAACAGTGAAGTGCGACAAATGATAGCAGATAGAAAGAAGAGAGAAATATAAAAGATAAAGCAAGAGAAGAAGAAAGAACTACCTCAGTACGTATCACAGTGTACTTTGTAAACTTAAGTCTATGAAACAAGGAACTAACGTTGAAAGTGCATTTAAAAAACGTTAAGCGGAATGAACCGTTTGTAACAAATGTGCGGTTATTCAGCTACGAACCTAAACCTAATAATATCACTTGAAATAATACTGTCTTTGGTCTTATTTGAGTAACAAGTGCTTGGCAAGATAAGTGCAACATGGAGCCTCTAAATTGGCAAAATTTTTGAGCGAGAGCTGTCCCATTTTGGATGGTAAGTTAACCCACACTATAATATAGAACATATTTAAATACTTTCCTACCAAAAGCCTAACTTTTATCAAAAACTGACAAGTTATTGTTAAGCCTAATATCTCTCCCTATAATCAGACATTTCTGAGTGGGATTAACCTCCAACCTGTTTGCTAGGATTTGCTCTATTCGCTCCTTGAATTACCTACTTTCTGTAACTAGAATCTTGTTGGTTATTGACCGGATAGTCAGCGTACCAGCCAAAGGCTCCGTTGTCGCCGGTGTGGGCTCCGAAGTCCACATATTCCCCGAAGTCAGGCGGTCTTTCCGCGAATTGGGAGGCCCCGCCGAAGGACGCTGATCCTGACGCATCTTGTGGCTGCTGCTGTAGTCTTAGGAGTCTTGCTGGGGTTTCATTCTCCTGGGGTGGGGCCAGGGCTGCCGCTGTAATTAGAAAGAGTCTTGACTGAGTACCAAAGAACCCAATTAGGAGTAGATGGTTTGAAACAAAAATCTTGGTAACCTACTAGTAGAAGAAAATAATAAGCACTTGAAAAAAAACGACTAAATAATTATGTGATTGTGAGATGATTGATGATAACTAAAAAAGAGGCTAACTGAGAGTAAGAAAAAATAAAAGTAACGTTGCAAAATATATCTTTTTATCTTGATCTAGATTCGAATGCAAACCGAGTTAATGAGCATATTCTCACGGCCAATATTTTTATGCGAAACGTTTCAAAACCCGAACTGGAGGAAATGTGCATTCACATGCATAATACTGTTTACGAAATAGATGGTAATAGTTTTTTTTGCATGCACTAACCGGCGCAATCATCGAATTAAGCGTGCGTGACCGTACTTAATTGGGCAACGCCAACACTGGCCCGAAAGTACATGCCCCACAAGTACTGGTACGATAGCCGCAAGACTTGCAACATGGCCGCCTACCCGATACACTTACTCCAATGATTTATGACAGAATTATACTGCACAAACTCATAAACCAACCACAGTATATGTGGGTGGTTTATTAGTTTGTGCAGTATATCAAACTAAACAGTCTATTAACACTTCACACCACGTCGAAATCGAAAGTGATATCAAAGTTACAACATAATCAAAAATGATTGTGAAAAAAAAAACATTTTGCAAGATTACGTAAATCATTTTACAAGATCTAACAATGAGGAAAGTAAACGGTACTTTGAGCTTGTAAGTACGTCTTTGTTCACTGAGTGAACGGTCACGATCCCATTGAATGTAAAACAAGTTATAGCAGATGCATAGAAAGCAGCTGATCCTTTGTTCTGCAGTGAAAGTGATGGGGCCAGGGTAATCTTGATTGATGGGCGTACGAATCAACATTACAGATCCATTTCACCGTCTGCCATTTCACAATGAGTCGTCAAGTACGACGAAAGGTGTCAGGAAGTGCTTTCGAAATGCTGAGCGATAATTTTTAATAACTTAGTTAATTTTAAAAGTCACGGCTGCGTAGGATTGTCTTCGTAACTATTACCACATAGTTATAAATAGAAAATGATAATAATCATGCTTGAGTAATAAATAAACACGTTTCCTTCCCGCACGCTATCGCTTTGATTTCCTTTCGGTCAATAAAATAGAAATCAAATAGATGATCTGATTGCTTGCAAACGTAACAAGTTGTTAAAATAGTGATAATTCAAAACCCATTCATAGTAATGAAGAAAGAGCAACTGATGAGATTTTTGCAGCTGGTGCTTTTGTGGCACTTAAAAACGAAAGAAACAGGATACGGCTAATGCATGCAGTTGACGTTCAAAAGAAAGTAAAAAAAGGCACCAATGGATTTAATAGATACAAAGATCCTGCCCGACCAAGTAACTGAAGACCCTGTCCTTTAAGCTCAAACTTTTTGAGAATTTTGGACCAAAGACAAGGGTTAAGAGAATGATCGTTATAAAAACACTCAAATTCAAAAAAACTTACGTTGTTGCTGGTACTGCTGCAGCGGTATCGGCTGATAATCCTGCTCATATAATGCTTGTGGTAGCTGCGGCGGGAGTGGCGGCGGCGACAGAGTCTGCCGCGGCACACGACGTACGTGCAATTGTGACAGATCCAGGAACGCGATCTGCTCGGCAGGCACCGCGATGTAGGAAGGCATGGCCGTGGTAACGGCGGCCAAAGCAGCCAGGATTAGCGTGTGCTGTAAGAGGAAGATATGGTTAATATGATGGAAATATGAAATGGACTATCTTTCTAAATGGTAACAGTAAAGAATATTTCTAAACGTTATTGGATTCTCGAAGATTAGAAAAAAATACGATGAGTATTTAAGGAGTTATGAGGGAATTGATAAACATAAATACATACAAAGTATGTTAAAATCATAACCCTCATTTGGGTTTGCCGTTGTCGGGTAATAAAAGCCGCGGTTTAAAAAATCTCATTTCAAATATCTTCTACGATTGACATGTTAGTGTTGACTCAAAGGAGTTTATTTAAGAACTCGAAAGTGGCAACGGACGAAAGCCATGTCTCTTCACTCAGTTTGTTGAAGAGTTGATGTTTATTTTTTTAGTCTTTATAAATAAGATGTGGGTCGGTCTGTCAGTGTCTTTCATCGTTGATATACATTTAGACCGGTTCATATATTGCTCCACGAAACTATTTCAAATGTGTGAACAGTTGTGCAAACTATGTGCGATGTGGTCCTTGACTAGAATATATAGACAACTTTCTCTCTTCCGGTGGGCGATGCCGATGCTCATAGGACCATTTTAGGTATTATGTTTCTAGAAATTGGTCTTTCGGAACTAAACTTTATTAAATTATGTGTTAGGAGAAAAAATCTGGGTAGTTAAGAAACACTTTGGAATGCATAGCGATGTTGCAATTCTAGCGATATTATATTTCTATAATTATGTATCTTGATCATCTCTCGAGCGAGAATTAACAAACATAATGTTTTTATCTTTACTGAGGGCTTATTTCGTAAATGGTAGAACCAGTAATATCCTCAGATTACAGTGCCATAATGTGGGTAAGAGTTATTATAATGCAGTTAGTTACACCACGTAACAAACCACTTAGTCATTTGTCACCGTGCCCGTGGTTAGGTAATGTTTGTCAGCTGGTGAATTATGTATTAAGTGGCTCTAGGGTTAGACTACTCCGCGTAGTATGTAGGATGACTAGGCGATTTGCTTTCACTTTGAGATTATCTTTGGAAGTCAATGACAGTTACGATTGCGATGTTGAATTGAAAGTGCATTGACATTTGATAAGTTGTACCTATGTAAAAAATCGGAATCAAAGTTGTAGTAGGAGAAAATCTTGTGTAAATTATTGTTGGTAATCTCGTTGCATGATAAAATCATAAAAAAAACATTTACGTAAAATTCCAACTACTTATACGGAGTGCAGAACGTATCATTCATTTCGTTACCGTAAAAGGAGCTTACAAGAACGTCTAAGGATATCCACCGCGATCACGATAAGTTACAAATATGTAACTTTACCTACATTGCCTCACAATTGACACGGTATACTACAATAAGGGAACTGGCAGTAAGTTAACGTTTAGCGGCGCTTGCGCAACGGTAGTAATTGGAGCCCGCCTGAGTTGCGTAACCATGACAACCAAGCATGAGCACTGGACCGCAGAGTTCATTGTTTTATGCGAAAGCTTTCAGTGTCGAAACGTCGAACAATTAATGAGAAAAAGATATCGATCGCTTTTTTGCAATTTTTAACTTACTAAGGGTAATGATGTCAGTTGGTAACTTGAGATTGATGAAATCAAAGAAAAATACACACCCAACTAAGTCTTTTAATGCCCATAGATATGTAGTTCCTTTCTATGTGCATAGCTATTGAAACAAAGACTATCGTATCGAATTGAGATTGCAGCAATGCACAAAGCTATGGCCCGTTGGCCCATTGACACTAAGACGAGGTATGTTTTAAGTACCGACCATGCAAAATTGATGATTGCTATTGGAAAACAAATGAAGACTTGAATGACAAAGCGTGTCACGTAGAATTATCGTTAACCCAGTTTATCTTGAGGTTGCAGGACTGCACCGTGCAATCGAACGAAACAGACAAAAAGTGACTAGATGCGCTCCGGTTCACCCACATAAGTCTCCAACCCGTGGGAATATCTGGATGAAAAATGTGCCTAACCCAGGTTATAGTATATATGTATATAGTTCACCCATGTGCCAAATTTCATCCAAATCTGTTCTGCCGTTTTATCGTGAAAGCGCAATAAACAAACAAACTCGGTTTCGCATTTATAGCAACATCATTCAACACTATGTATTAGATAACAACAATTAAAATGAAGTAACTTATCGATCACCATTCCCACGATTCGTGAATGATTCACAACTCACAAATCCCACTCAAAAGCTAACATCATGAAACGACCATATAAAGATTTATACATAACATTTGAATGATTGAAATGTCGTAACGAATCAGCTCTACTTTGTGTAGGCAGTGTCCGTGGGTGTAAGTTGTCAATTAAATTAAATAGTTACCGACAGAAGGCAGTGGAAATATACACCCACTGTGAACTTTCCATTTAGACCTTGAAATTGCATTTTATACGTTCGACCTTAGTAACTGTCGCGACAAAAGCTTTACAATGACCAGTTTGTGTCATTGGAAATGTCAGCACGACTTCCATAATATGTTAATTCTGGACTTTATCACCTGTATTTAATTATTAAGAGTGTAATAATCTGTTGACGTAAAAGGCGCCAAGAGGAATTTAATCAGTAGTGAAAGTCTTACTGTTATTATCCTGTCTTTATTGACAGGTGCGCGTACGCATAGTGATTAATTTGCTGAAGATAAATCTACATGTTTCACATAGGTGACCTTTTCGTGAAATCTAGTTAAGATTATTATAGGAAAATGTTAATTATGGTTTACTTGACTACCGAATATTCCTTCCTTCTAGCGAGAGATTTGTTCCCGCGTCTAAATTTATCTGGGTGCTTTAATTTCCTCAGGTCTCAAGACAATTTAGTAAATTATAATGACAGGCCGCAGTTTTGACACCTCAGCTTCAAACAATGTAACATTTTTTACGCGCTTGAGAATCTTCACATGTTTTGTTGTTAAAAAATTCACACATTGTGGTTCGGTTTAACAATGCTTGGTAGATTTCTTGAATGCGCAACAAACTGTAGGACTAGGCTAAATTTTGTTTTTCTAGTACCAACCTATATTCATTTTTTGGATAGTGGTTTACTACAAACCTACTTAGCCCCTTAACTACTGAAATATAGGTACTTACTTGCTTATACGAATTTATTTAGTTTTTTTTTTTAGGTATAACACTAGGACCAAATTATTAAAACAGGGGGTTCGGAAAATTGGTCCTTCGATACGAAGTTGTATTTATGAAATAAACGTTGTTTTAAAGTTACTGTTATAACTTAAGTTGCAACTGAAAATATCTACAAGTATAATTTTTAACTATGTATATTCATATATCCATTGCAAGTAAATATTGCAATGCTGCACCCTTGTTGCCATAAAAAAAAAAAAAAATACGCAATCTGTGCCAGATCTATGTATAACATATGTTATCATTGTGTTCATCTGAAGTTACAATAATATTTCAAAACTGTCTGATTTTGTCTGATATTAACAGTCTCAGAACTCATTATTTTCACTTAATACTACGCAGTAAGTGATGAATTGGGTTACCTACGCCAACCTTGCGAAGTGAGAAGTTTACCCACCGATTTTCATCCAGTTCCAACTAAGCTTACCTATTTAATCATACAATTATGTTTATACTAGCTTCTACCCGCCGTGTATACTACTTCAACCGTGTGAAATTTCGGCGCTCGACCCAACACGTCGCATCGCATCGCCCGCCCGCGCTTTTACTTCGTTTTCGCGTAGCATTCTTTCTGACTTTTTGTTTGGCTCTTAAGGGACGTAGCTTGATATAAAACAGCCTATAACCTTCCTCAAGAATTGGGCTATCAAATGCAAAAAGAATTTTTCAAATCCGACTGGTAGTTTCAGAGATTAGCTTTATTACGTATATAAGTACAGATAGGTAGTTATTTACATTTAGTTGGTAGTTTCAGAGCTATCTTATTATCACGCCTCATGTTTGCGGAAATCACGATTTACTTTCAAATAACCACGTTGAAAAGCGAAATTACGTTATGTAACAGTCGTTGTCATGCTTGATTTGTTGTCAAAATACCGACGAGTTTTCATCAGTTTTGGTTAACATTTAAAAGTTTTTGGAGTCGTTTATGTTAGTTTTAACTTAATCGAGACGTTTTAAGTTTTTTTTGCTATCTCAAAAGCAAGTAAGCAGGAAATTGCGATTGCCCTAATAGTAACCTTAAAGGTATCTAGAGTTTATTTCACGTTTCACTGCAAAAAATAATATTAAAATAATTTTATTTTAATTGAAATCAAAACTTTTCATTGCAACTGTTTTTTTCGATCGTATCCAATTCAAAGCCAAGTTAATGAACCTAATAACAACTGTTACGTACAAATTACAATTAGAAAGTAGAGTAAATACAATTTCATGGCTTTATGAACCAGTTGGTATCAATTATACAACCTGCGCCAGCGCCGATTCGATTGTGAACGATTAAAAGAAAACCGACTTTTTCCTTTCTTTTCAACCGGAGATAATCGATTTTTTGGTCTTGATTGCTACCTATTTTATATTTATTTTTCCGGTTTTTACAAACATTGCATGAGTATGCATTACAAAAAAAAATACATTTTAAGCTAAGTCAGACAAAATTCCAAATTAATTAAGACAGCTAATTAAAAAACCGACACAAAGCTCTAACTCCCTCGTACAAAGGAGTCGTAGCCTATAAACACTGCTTTGCACTACTGTAAACTACACATAATTGCTCCGTTAAAAAATAAACCTACATAATAAAATAAGATTTGTATCATGTTCCGGCTCACTGCAACTGGCCCACCCGTTCCTGATTGCCTTCAACGTTTCCGCGGGTGAAAGGTTTCTCAATGTCAAATTACTTTTTGCTCTATACCTTTATATAACAAATAATACTGTTTCTTTATCTACTGCCAGCGTATTAATATGTCGTGCCAAGGTCGGTAGAGAAAAAGCTGATTGACATGAGTTTATAGGAAAACTTATTAGGTAGGTAGGTAATGTGAAGAAATTCCGATTTATTAATTTTCCGATTTTGTATTGGAAATTCTTCATAGTAGGTACCTACATAATAAGTTTTCTTATACAAATCTAGGTTTTTTAAATGTTAAAGTTTTTCTTTCAATAGATACAAAAATTGTCAAAAGTCAATTTTATTCCTCGGATAATAGCTGAGGATAATTTACCATGAATTTAAAAAAGAGAGGTAACTGTCTTACAAAATGGACTATCTACCATACCTACTTAATTAAAAACAGTACCGACTACTGTTTTTAAGTAGGTAGTCCCTTTATGCTTTATTACCTGTTACAAGACTAATATATTACTAGACTAGGCTTTTGTAAGTTTTAAGAATTTATTTAAGTATTTTTTTTTTTTTTTCTTTTATCTTACCTACAACTACCATTACAGATCTGCGATCCAATGCGATAGAGGGGATATTTATATTTGTGTTAAAAATAAATAAAGCTACAGTGAATCAGTAATAAAATGATTTATAAATGGTTCTTTATCACAGATTGCAATAAATACCTAGATATTATTGAGTTTTCTTGGAGTGTCGTTATTAGAAAATTCTAAGAATGAGCAAGTTAGATTATAAGATTAACGATAAGTCCTCGTCTCTACCTACTATATTTTTGTTTTCCTGTGGCCGACAGGGTCCATGATTGTTTCTAAGCAAATGTTTACCACCTAAGCACGTACATTGTGGAATACAATAGATTAATGAGTAAGATAAGTAGGTAAGTAATTAATTGTAGGTTTTATAAATTTTTGGTCCGTACCTATTCAATTTCAGCAGTTGGCAATCGTTTAAAAGCTATAACGTTCTACTTTAAAACGAACTTAAGATTTTCATAAAAATAATAAGTAGGTACGTTTATAATTAGAGCCTACCGTGGTTATTCAGTTGTGTTTTCAATAAGTAAACAAGAACACTATTGCCTTCAGTATTTCGGTCAGTTGACGCTCTATTAACCTCATGATTAGGTAAAGCCCAATTAAACTGCATTCATTAAAAGCTGAATTTAGTAATCATTCCAATTGCAAGACAGCCCTATGTATTTTATAGGTAATTATTGGATATCAGCAGTAATCTCTCATACCTTTGGTACAAACTCCAAGTATCTAGTTAGTTTTTCATAAACGAAAGCCATGTGGAGTTCAATCGTAAGCCGGTATAAAAATAAAATATTACCGTAATACGTTGTATAATAGCATAAAATAAAAATAATACTTAAAATAACTTTCACTAAAACACTAAAATTAAAAACACTATGATAAACACTAAAAATAAATAATACACTATATTATAATAGATATTACGTGATATAACTAAAAAAGAAAACAAACACAAGACGAAAAAAATCGAAAGTGAATTGTGAACTGACCATTTTCGTCCAGAGATGGCGTGACTGACGCGGCACGACGCGTTTGCCTCGACTGAGCTCGCAACAACCATTGCTACAATTTATAAAGTATCCGCACGGAGCGGTTTCACTTTCTACTCGGGTCCGGTCGAACATGATCCACTTTTTTACGACCGCCATAACTCTTACGCCTTGAATGGTAAACAAAGAGCGCCTGTATATCCCCCTGGGAGAAAAGACCATGTGGTAAATTTTCTGGTCCTTTGAGCCGTTTGCCAAATGACGTGATCGTATTCGAGATATGAGTTGTAAAGTGATATATTTGCATAAGAAGCAAACTTGACATTACATGCGGTGTGACTCAGTAAAAATGAGCTGAACTCTTGATTAAACTTGCCCCTTTAATGGCGTGTTGCGTGGCCGTGTACCCTATTAGTTGCCTCACTGGTTTATAACAAACACGACTCGTGCTTCTCTGTATTCTCAAGCCGAAGTACAAAAACTGGGTCCCATGACCATGATTTTTCAGCTTTCATTTAACCTATAACCTTAATGCTCAAGCAAGCTAAATAAGAGCCTTGCCCGCATCACCCTGCAGTAAAAATAGCCTCTCCGAGCGACGCCGACGTAGGTTCTCAAATCCCAAGTCTTGGTTATCCTGTGCTGTCACGTCTGACTGAGTAATCTAATCGTATTAGCACGATATATACGAGTATATGCCTCGTAGACGCGCCGCTAGAAGACAAGGAGCGTAAGCAGAAGTTACGATAATGGTTACTAATTAACTAATCAGTCTCTTCCAGATTTACAACAGCTATCATTAGTAACCAATGGATCTTCGTGATATTCCTCTCTGTACTACTGTGTATAAGTCCATGTTTGTGAGGTTTGCACTGATTAAAGTCCTTGTTACCAGAATTCAGTATATTTGGAAGAAATCTTAAATCTGCTAAAACACTGTGCCTTTCCTGTGTTCGGCCCCAAAGCACGTTACGAGGAGCGTTTAGGAGGCCGATTGGTAACCTAATAACCCTTTAGATACTACTTACAGATTAGGAGTAGACTCTTTAACTGGGATCTTCAATTAATTTCATTGGGGGTCCGTTTTTATGAAATAAAATATGACTGTGCGTTCCTTTTGGTAGGCGAATACTAGCAACCTTTTTTGGAAAATGTTTTTTTTTACTATCTGTCTGAAGACTGGATTAAAATCGGTGCAAGCAATTGCCATTAAATCCACCATTCATTGCTGTGTTTACGGCAGAAAAAGAAAACACAAAGCGCGGGTTATTATAAATTTTATTGTTTACTTAAGGTCTGCCCAAAATAGGTTGGGGGTCCGTATCCGGAGCGCGGTCGGCCATTTGGTGACTCCTGCTCTATAGATAGGTTACGTAAACTAATTATAATTGGAACTTCCGATGAACTCTTTGATCAATAAGAACTGACACTCTAAATAGTTTGAAGGTGCTTTGCATTAGGACTGTGTGATGGTCTTTTTTAATTAACTCTAAAATGCAGATTCTTGAAGTCTTCATTCAAGGTGGGCTTCTTTAGGTATCACTAGGTAATAAAACAAATGAGGAGATAACATAGAACTTTTTTAGTGGTCCAGGGAAGCTCCAAGTAAGTATAAAATATTTTGTTTCCATTTCAGGATTATGCAGGTATTCCGCAGCGAGGTAACTTTAAATAGGCACCTACTGCCAGTCAAAAGATTGACGTGGGTTTGGTGAATGGTCCTTTTATTTATAATTCATGGCCCAATTTACATTAAATAATAAGTAGGTTCCTATACAGGGTGGCCAAAATAGTGACGTTCAAAAGAAAAATCTGAATTCCTCATAGCCAGGGGTAATCGAAAATATAAAGTATCGATAGCAGGGTGTGGAATAGACTGAAATTTTCGAATACTGTAAAGTTGAAAATATCAGTCTATCCCACTAAAAACTCGAATCCCTGGTATCGATATTTCTTTAGGTACTTGCAGGAATGTTAGGAAGTTTATTACTTACGTATGAAAGTAATCATGTCACAAATAAAAAACTGAAAAATACCCACTACAAAAAAAGATATGAATTTTTGAAGCTCCACCGGCAAAAAACTAAAAAATTACAAGAAACAAAATAACTCGAAAACTACAAAAAATCGCGGAAGATACATGGGGTATTTTCGAATAGTCGGTTACTATTTGTGTCACTATTTGGCTCAACCTGTATAACATAAAAACAAGTATTCAAATGTATTCAAAATGCAGATGTATTTGATCTAAATCGTGGTTTGCGTTTGCCAAAACTGTCTGAAATGTAGTTATTAGATATGAATCTGTAATTAATTAGTTGTTCTGGTGTAAACTCGGGTAATCATTACAACATCTCAAAGGCATTGTACAATTGGGGTCATTCTAGGTTATCTGTAACCCTGTACAATACCGGCGCCGGCGCCGTACGCATTAGAAAATTGTTGTTAGGTAATTACGAGATTTCTCCTGACGATTTCCACGTTAAACTGTGAATGAAAGAAATACATTGTTATAGAGTGTTTTAACTGAACACAGTGATATTTTTGCATACACTGTAAACATAGTGAGAATGTTAACTACGAGATGAATTTTGGAATGAATAACAAGCATATAATTATGTGGACTGATTCAAAACCTTCGGTGCTGCATTCATGTTTCATTAGCTGTGTGCAAGTTTACAATAATATTTTGGCTATCGATGAATACTGAATTGTGTTTGTGATTATAATAAAAACATGTACTTAGTGTTATAACACAAAAAACTATGAAGACCAAAAAACTTAGTCTGTCTGACACGAGCTGAATCTCTGTCTCCATTCTCATGCCTGAATTAGACACGGCTGGGAGAAAATTTCATTTTATTTACATGAGAATGCAAAGCTTACGGTGTAATGAGAAAAAGATAGATACTTGTTAAAGTATGTCACCTACAAGAATAGTTTTAAACGATTTTATTTTTATCGTCACCGGCAAACTTATCTCTGAAACTACCTCCTCTGTGTTTAAGATTTGTAGCGAAGTTCCCACTGCTGGGATGGGACACAGGTATCCTCTCTTCGAGAGGGGGGAGTAGGCTGTGATCTACCACGCGGGCCCAGTGCCGGTCGGCAGATGACACATGTCATCGAAATTTTAGTCCTAGGATATGCCGGTTTCCTCACGATGTTTTACATACCGTTTTGAGAGCAGTGGTGGTGATGAAATTATTTACACAAAGTAAAGTGCCTGCCTGAGTTCGAACCCACGACCTACAAGTCCTACAACTCGTAATTCGGAGCCGTTACCATTGAGTCACCACTGGTCTTTCTAGCAAAGGATAGACCAAAATAGGTAGGTATGCATGAATTGTATGCATTTTGCAGTTGACGCAACGAAATTGCTGATTTAGATCTAAACTTTTTGTATAAATAGGTACCTACCTAATAAATCAACGAAAATGCGGTACAATCTAATCTGTGTGTCCTTGTCGTTGAGACGTTGACATTTCCATAAGGGAAGTACATTTTGACACAATCATTTATTACTTATGAATTAATTAACGCTTGTGATCTAGATAAATATATTAATTCCATACTAAGCTACAAAAAGTTCGCGCATAGCCAAAAATCCAAAAATTAAAGAGACCGGTCTATTTTTTTTCTAACCCCTCAATAACTGTCATAATTATTTATCTACAAGTGTTTTACAGATTATATCGGGTGCCAACGAAGTACAGGCCCGGTCGGTTTATTTCATCACCCTATAACCGAGTTAGTTGAAGTAAGTTCTCACATTATGTGCGAGGCACGGGCCCTGCATATAAAAAGGGCTGCTTACCCTCTTACGTAACCACTACGGATTTCTTACCTTCTTAAGGATACGAGGATTGGATTGAATTTAAATGTTATGATGACTTGCTTCCGCGTGGGTCTGGAAGCAAAAAATGAGACATAGAAAGTTGATTAATGGAAGGAGAAAGATACAGTCGGTATTTGAAGGTTTTAAATTATTTACCTACTCTTACCGGCTGTAATTATTCAACCGTGAAGTTTTCTTAGAAATTGTATTGTTAAAGTCGCGTCGCGCCTGTTTGTGGGAGCCTTAAAGTGTCCCATGGTTTGTGGAAAACTATATTCACACCGCCGTCAGGGCGGAGTCATCAGTGAATCTCCACCTGAGCAAGCTTTCCTCGCTTCGGCCAACAAGGGTCCGGAGTCTATTTAAAGACTTCCAAGTAAGGCAAGGCAACTAATTTCCAGGCGGCAGATTTTCATCAGGTGGAACGATACCTATATCAAAATCAAAATTCATTTAGTTATTCAAACTAGGCTGAGAATCAGCACTTTTCGAACGTCAAAATTACATTAAAGACAGTCCCCCAAAACGTCGACGCTTCATCCCTTCCTAGTGCTTTGGCTGGGAAGAAGAAGTGGCAGTGGTTATAGTACGTGTATCTGTATGGTGATAGTACTTCCCTTGACGAGATTATTCACAAATGCTGTGTTTGTGGATAAGATGTTTTTCGGTCTTTTCTTATTATTTAAGGATGCTTTGCTTTGTGAAGCAAAAGTGGCAAACGCCAAAACTTTTGTCTCGTGCTTAGACCGAGCTGCGGCCTTCTGGGCTCAGCCATGTATAATTCAGCTGTTATGATTAACTACAACGATATCGCATGATGGATGTGTGTGAATGTTTGTTAAGTGTGTCCATTCTTTTATTCGAGTACTTATTGTGTGTAAACGCCGTAATATGCACAATGCATATTGCATTATAATTAACGCTTGCTTCACTAACCTACTATTATCAATAAAATTTTACACGCGACTGAACTCAAGCAATATTTAAATGACTGCATTATGAAATGGTTAGATTTTATGTGGACTCTGAAAACGGCCCTCCTGCTTCGTAAGATTCCAACCGTCGCGTCGCGTCATGTCTTAAGGGTAAGTGACAAGGGTGGCGCTGTCTGTCGCGCCCGCGATATACACGATACAGCAGTATCGCAGTGTGCACGATCCTTAAGTGCAGTTTCAGCTTCAGCGTGTGACAGCCTTATTTGGAACCTGTAATATGGTACCTATCCAATGAATAATTAATACGATGATAACTTTTCGACTCCAGTCCAAATGGTTTGAACTTTAAATAATCGTACGATTTCCGACCAAATGCATAATTACTAATCATAAAAAGAATAATCTAGAAAAATAAACTAGATTATTGTAACGAACTTCATAACTATCGGAAGCCCGTTCTCTTGATTGTGATATTGTTGATAGTTTTCGCTGATTCGCTCAGACGATCTCGATGTTGCGTAACATCGATTAAGATTCGATAATCGAGTCGATAAAGAGTTCAACCCTAGCCCTACCCCCAGTAATATTTTAAACTGTTTCATGATTATGCAGACAGGTGCGCGTGCGACGCGACACCAGTAGAACCATTTCCGTGAAGTTTTCATAGTAATTGTTCCACCCGATTCGCGTCGAGCCGTCGCGTCGTGCTTGTCTGCGGGAGTCTTAAAGGCCAATGGAGTAGAAAAAGACAACCTAAGTAGTCAAGGTTCACCAGCATAATTTTGTTTAATATAAATTTCAAGTACTTACGTCTACTAAATGGGTACCTAATATTCGATTATATCGATTTTCTAAATATAAAATTACCCTACTACTGGGGCAGTCGAGTAACAATACTCGCAAATCATTCGTTAAATTGGAAGTTGGCACACTTGCATAATCTCTGCCATGATGCAGATTACAGATCAGCAGCAAAATTAACATATTTCAAATCATGTCAATCAATTTCAATATATTATCATTCGTACATTTCTGTAACGGATGCAGATTTTACTTAATTAAAAATAAATTATATCCACAACAAGTTTATTCATAATCCAGGCAACCGAAAAAAATCGGCCAAGTGTGAGTCGGACTCGCACATGGGGTTCCATACCACCGTACAATATTTAACAAAACATATTTTAAAAAAAAAGTTAAAAAAAACACGTTTCTTATATGGGGCTCCGCTTATTGTTGCCCCCTATTATTTGTTGTTACTGCGGTAATAGAAATAGAAATACACAATCTGTGAAAATTTCAACTGTCTATGTCTATCTATCACGGTTCATGAGTTAAAGCCCGCTGACAGACAGACAGCGGAGGCTTAGAAATAGGGTTCCGTTTGGCACCCTTTGGGTACGGAGCCCTTAAAAGCATAACACATTTTTTACAACATATCAAATGCAGAAATTGCGGAAAATCGTGTCCATATTGACGACGTTCATATAAAGCAACATTTTAGATATCGTGACGAGCTCCAGTAACTAGTATCTAGAAACACGGCTAATGGCTGGACCGACACCAATTTCTTCATCACAACTGCTTCCTTTTCTAGCCATTGCTTATGCCTAAATCCAGATTCTATAGCTGTTAGGCATTGTGAAAGTGAGCCGACTAACCAGAAAGTCTTTCATTATATTCTTATATAGTAAGTATATGTTAGTACCTGACCTGCTCGTATTGTTGGAAAGCTGTAATAGCGAAGGGAAAGTACGGTGGCTTGAATATCTAACGCCTGCAAATCTAGTCCTGAGCTGGATTAAAAACTTGAAGCCTGCAAAATCAAGAGAATTTTTAAGTTTTCATTGGGCCGAATTTTGATAGGTATTTACTACTAAATAGCATCTTTATTATGTTTATACTTCATACTTTAATTAGCTTAAGCATAATCAGCCTATAAGGTTCCCACTGCTGGGCTGGGACACAGGCCTTCTCTCGGTGAGAGGGAGTGGGCCGTCATTGTGTTTGGTAGATGTCACATGTCTTAGAATTTTTGGTTCTGGAACATGCCGATTTCCTCACAATGTTTTCCTTCACCGTTTTCTTTATTATACTTTCTTTATTAAGGTTAGATTGAGACTGAAAAGTGTAACTAAGTTCGATAACAAGTGTAACTATTCGATAAATCGCGATTTCTTAAATAGTTTTTTGTTGACGCATCCTTCTCGACCACTGTTCTAATGCACTTCAGGAATGCAAATCGTACGACGCAGAAAATCAACAAGTAAACCAAAGATTGTAAAGCAAAAAAATTAATTGTATGTTACGCTGCATATTTCCGCTGCAAGCATGAATCAGGCGAGGAAGCCGTTACTCAACAGTTCGTAAGCGATGAACTAACAACTGTCACTCTGTGAGTTATTACCGCACGCGATCACGGTGAGTAAATTTTTATTTTCGTTTTATTTTTGGCATCGCCACGCTACGAAGAAGAACTAGGTAGGTATTCAACGACATAAAGTAAGAACCAAAACATATTCTTGATACTTATAATCGAAGCTGGCAATACCACAGAATAGTCTGGTCAAGGGTACACCAAAGAGAGCGTGATTAACTATTAACTAATTAATTTTACAGTAGTTACCTACTGTTCTAATTATCTTAATTAAACCGTTGATTTTTCGTAATTGATAAAAGTATGTAATGAATGGTCACCCATCCACGAAACGTCCGTGGCAAGCGTAGCCTAGCCTTTTAAACGACCCGTGCGGCTATTATTTAGCCACGAGCCCCTCTATTTAGTCATGAACCAATACAGAGTGGTCCAAATAGTGACGACATAAAAAAATTTGGTTCTTCAGATACGTCTACGGGTATCCGAAAACACCCCACGCCGCGATTCGTGATAGTTTTCCAGTTAAGTATAGTATTTAATTTCTTGAAAATTTTGCGGGATACGCTTTAAAAAAAATAACTATCTTTATTTGTTCTATGCTATTTGTGCTATGCAATTTTATGTGTGTGAGCTCGTGGCTAAGTAATAACAGCCGCACGGGTCGATCCATCAGGTTAAGCAGCGCTTGCCGGGGTTGGTCCGTGGATGGGTGACCATCTTTACATACCGAGACTCCTCCGTGCTTCGGAAAGCCCGTTAAGCCGTTGGTCCCGGCTGTCATTCGTGATCTTTGACAGTCGTTACGAGTCGTCAGAAGCCCGAAAGTCTTACAACCAGTCTTACCAAGGGGTATCGTATTACTCAGTTACTGGGTTGTGGAGGTCAGATAGGCAGTCGCTCCATGTAAAATACTGGTATTCAGCTGTATCCGGTTAGACTGGAAGCCGACCCCAACATGATTAGGAAAAAGCTAGGCAGAATAAAATGAAAAATATATTTACACGGCTTCGTCACATTCTTTTTCTTTGCATTTTTATATATATTTTTTTACTCAAACTTTATTCATTACATCTGTCGGTTTTTTTGTTGTTGTAATATTCGAAGAAAACAAATAGTTATAATTATTATACTTTGATCTGGTCACACTGGTGCCTACTGCCCAAGGAACATACTTACTCGCTACTGCTGCCTACGCCTAAGCCTACACAAAATTACTAACGTTTCAAATGTCGTCTTCATTCTTGTCAGCCAGAGTTTTATAGGGTTTAAAAATAGCCACTCAGACAGCGACAGCACCCCACGCTCCCCTCTTGCGAAGGGAGTGAACGATCATCGAGGGCTGGTGGTAGGTCTACCACCGCCCGCCTCACGCTCAGGGCACCGCGCCACGTCTCATCAACGTGACTTGTGAGGACTCACATAGTGTGAAAGTCTCGAGAAGAGCTTACTATAGAAATGATCCTATGAAGTAAGGTCTTAATTCGTATTGGAAAAATCGAGGAGCGTCATTCGGCTGCGGAGAATCTTAACACCGCAATGTAGAAATGCGCGTCATCAGCACAGCGCCATCTAGTAGAACGTTTAGGAGTTGGCGATCATTATAAAAATAGAATGATGATGTAGGTAGTAGCGATGATTATTTTCGTTGGATCATTGAAGTGATTTGGTAAAGTTTTTTTTCAAGTTTAGAATGTCTAATGTAAGATTGTACCTGTTGCATGCTCCTTTAGCCTTATTTACTGTGTCATTGATTTCCTACAGATTAAAAAAAAAACTTGTTTATTATAAAGTAAGTAGGTACCTAATCGAAAATAATAATTTAAAAAAACTCAATCTCATAAGCTACACTGATTAATCACAAACATTTTATCCTTTTTTAAGTACTTAGTACTTATATAATTCCAGAAAGATTAAAAATGCTTGGGTTAACGATTAGAAAGCGATTTTACAATACAAAATTAATATGGTATTTTTATTACTGTCAACTAGCTTGTTATAAATCGACTTTATGGGATTTAGATGTCCCCTTACAACATTTAAAATTTAAATGCGGAAGTAATTCTGTCTGTCTGACTGCTACATTTTCACGTCTAAGGCTCGGCGCAAACGAGCCACCGACCACAGCCGCCGGTAGTCCAGCGACAAGCAGTTCACATGCTTTTTCATACGTTTTGTATGGATTCGTCGCACACGTGTGGCCGGTGGCGGCCACCCGCTACAGCAGTACTCAACACCGCAACACGAGGCGACAGCCACCGGTGGGTGTGACTGGTGGCTCGTTTGCGCCTCGCCTAATACACCACTGAACCGATCGTTATACAATTTGTCAGCTATAGGTAGCCTATGCCTACTTTTCATTTCATCCTGGATAAAAAATGATCAAATCCAAATTACACGCAGATGAAGTCGCCGGCAATAGCTAGTTATAGCGCATATTATATGGAGTATTCCTAATTCCTTATCATAATCTTTTGGTAGCTTTCCAGCACACTACCTACCGGAAGGAATAATAATGGTCTTCTCTTCACCGGGAAGCCATCGACGTGCTAATTGTATTCCGTTGCTATTCTTACATAAGCAGTGTTATCACTTCATCGATAATGTCGCCGTCACAGTGTCACGAAAGATTTTATGTAATTCTGCAGCTGAACGCTTTCGTTTGTTTGTTGCACTTGGTCCGTTAGCTACGAATTATATTGTTCACTCAGGTTTGGTACAAGAAGTGAACTGTTACGTCATTTGTTTCCCAAACCTTTGTAAGCATTTGTTTTGTTACAAGTAAGTTATTATAATAGCCTGGCCTTTTTCCCAACTATGACTGGGGTCGGCTTCCAGTCTAACCGGATGTAGCTCGGATGCGGCCAATTAATGGAAAAGACGTCGCTGTCCCTTGGTAAGATTAGTTCTGTGGTCAGACTTTCGGGCTTTTGACTACCCGTACCTAACGAGTTCTACTGCTATAATTGATTAATATTGTAGGCGATATTAATACTGTCCCTTTAGTGCGGAAGGCATTCATCACGCAGGCTTCATTACGCTATAGCGTAAGTACATAATTATATTCTTTTGCTGAATGTCGTTGAACTAGTGGCCTGCATTCGTTGCAGGAAATATAAATACTTCGCGTGTTAGCAGAAATATGTTAAGCACGTCTTTCCTCCAACCTACTGCATGTCTCTCCTCTACACACACTAGCTTAGAGCGTTCGACGGCACTGAGATAATTTCCGCTCCATATTGAAATCATATGCAGTGGTTCCTGCTGCTGCATAAATCAAGGAATCTTTAACGATTACTTGTTACTTTATCAATATCTGGAACGTTTCCAAACGCTCAAGTCTTACGTATGTTCTTCATTTTCTACAAAATTTTTAGTGAGCATGTTACTTGTGAATTGCATTAACTAAACTGAGCATCTGTGCTAGGACTTCACAGGCCGTATGTTTATAGGTAGGTTTGTCATCAATAGTGCACTCAACTAAATCGTTTGAAGTGTTTATAATGTACCTACCTATGAGTAGGTTGTCGGGGTCTTATTTTAATTTAGCCTCAACTCACCGAGAGATACTGCTGACGAGCTGGTCAAGGCCTCGCTCCCTTTATGGAACGTGTTGTTTATGTACCTACTTAGGTATTCTTATTAACAAACGTCCAATATTTTTTTCTTTAGTTATGTAATGTTTATCCTTGCTAGCTACAGTAAAAGCCTTCAGCAAATGTCAATTATTTGCTATTTTGGTCTACATTTGTCGTAGTATATCAATCTAACTCGGATTATCCTACCGCACGCTGTCTTATTTATTTCGTTTTCGCCTTAGAAGTTACTGAAACTGCTATGTAAATAATTTAATTTAAATTTCCTCTGTTATTCTCATTAGTTGCGCGATTAGCGGAATGTTTAACACAATGAAGAGAGCCCTCAAAAATGCAAAAAAAAAACAGAAATCATAACTACTCATCAATCCGTCAATTTCCATGACTTGTGCCATGGCAACAATGAGTTCAGTTTAACGACAGTGATTCGGAACCATTTCAAAAGTAAATAGAACAATTGGCGGAGAGAGCACCACGCTTTCAAGACCGCGCCGTCGAACTAATAGCATTGATTACTTGTATCAAAGATTGAGAGACGTAAAAATGCCGTGCCCAGTGATTATCTTGGCAGTTTCATGATGAAAACGGTTTTCGCCCAGGATTTTTGTCATTTACGGTATTTCTGCTGTATCCGCGTAGCCATTGCGAAACTTTTTCTGTTCCTACCATACTTTTGCGTATTAAAGCCATGATGTGTTCAGTTTTATTTTATCTGCTTGTATTGTCACAGTGTAAGTACAGTCATCAGTATAAAAAATACGTCAAGACATACATTTTGATCTTGAGTCAGAGTCCGCGCCACCACTCAAGTCCGATATACGATAAGTATAGTAAGATAAGTAGATCAAAATGTAGGTAGGTATGTCTTAACGTATTTTTCAACACACTTGCTCGTAAAGTGGCTCTTATTGAACCGCTTTTAGATTCATAATGCAGTGTATTAAAAACGCGTGCTTTTTACTTTACCATAACGAACTAGTGCTGTAATGCCACAGATAACTATTTACTAGTCGGAGTACCTAGTACCTATACCAGTCCTGTGACATGGCAGTATGGAGTTAGTAAGTACTATCATGGCGGCATGGAATTTATATTGTAGAAATTGACTTTGGTGAAGCTTTTTATTTTTGTAAAACATAATACCATACGCAAACCGGGGCGTTAACTGTCTAGTTAACGTAAAAAAAATTAGTCTGGCCATATTCTGTTACAAATGAAAATGCTTTTATTTTTTACGAAGTACCTAATGTAGGTAATCTTAATAAAACTTTTGTGTACTTATTTATTGAAGCTGGACTATGTGGCTACATGGCATTAGTATGAACTATCTACTATTTCACCCGAGCAGAGGATGTGCGCTTTTTTAATCTCATCAAAGAGACTTTCATGCCTTTATATTATGCATAATATTTATTACATAAAATATGATGAACATATTTCATCATATATTATTTCATATTTTTCGCTACTTACATATTAACCTTAATAATGTTTTTAATAGGACCTTATAACGTATTCAGAACAAAAATAAAACAAAAATACCTATTATTTTGTGTTTTTTTTATAGGCTATATTGTCTAGCAGTTTTTCCAGCGCATTTATTTAAACCTGCGCGCGAATCGCTGGCGCGGCGCGCGAAAATACAAACCAGCTCGTCATTTTCCAATACTTACTTGCTATCATTTTCGTTGTGATTAATAACAAAAATGTCGACTTCACGGGAAGAAGAGCAATACGTAGGTTTGACTCCGCCGGAAATACTCATCGAGGCACGAAACGCGAGTGATAGCCTGTTGCCACCAAAATCTAAGGAGAAATACGTAGCGGCCTACGAAACTTTTATACAGTGGAAAAACAACAAAAATGCCAAGTCATTTTCGGAAATCGATTTTTTTGGCATACTTCAATGAACTTGCAAATAAATACAAGCCCAGCTCGCTTTGGTGTATCTATTCCATGTTAAAAAGCACTGTTATGACCAAAAATAACATTGTAAACAAAATTCCATCTTAACACTCATTACATTTACCACAGAGTATGATCACAGAGTATTTTTTTTTTCCGGTTTGAAAACGTTAGTCGTAGACTGCGTTCCGAATTACGATGTAAATGTAATGAAATCCAATCGATTTGAGCGTGCTTACACCCGTTCCGAATAAGCTTGAGCGGGATAACTTATGTTTGTTCCGTGAACCGTTATTTGGCTGTGTTGTTATAGGCATTTTTTCGAAATTGTGATTCTGGCTACCGTCGCCACCTAACCAAAAAAGAGGAAGAAATTTGTGGCTATACACAAAGAAATAAGTAATGTTTTAAGTTTTGACGTTGGGCGAGCACTGATATGCTGGGGCCACATTGTCGCGATAAGACAAACTATACTGCGCGCGCTCTCTCTCGCACACAGCTCGACGTCTCGCTGAATAAAAGAGAGCCCGTGGAGTTAAGTTCGCTTTATCGCGACAATGTGGCCCCAGCATTAGCACATTCACTAGCGTTCCAAATTGATGACAGCCCTCAGCTTTCATAATCATATCATAACTAAATTGGAACGCAAAATATTGATGTGAGAAGTGTGGGCGATTAGGGCATATCTCGGAATGCGGTCGTATAGTTTTTCGGAGGCGGCGCGCGACTCCATGCCATGTCCATGCCGACTGAACGGAATGTTGCCATTATTTATTATATTTTATTTAACCATTTACAATTTGATTACTGTACTTATAGTAATATAAGGTTTATTTTTCTGCTGAAAATCCAATAGGTACACGCATTTTTCAGTCTTTCAAAATATTATTTTGTTTTTATACATTTTTTAATAGGTGTAGGCTGTTTAGCGGGTTTGCCAGTGCCTTTATTTACAACTGCGGAAAAACAAAACCGTCGCGCCATTTTCCATACATATTTGTTCCCGGTTTCGCTGTGTGGTTATTTTCATAGACTAATACATATTTAAAATAATATTATCAATACGAAATCTAAAGTAACACCAACCTACGACGTTGAAAAGTTTTTAAAGAAGCTCCGGATAATCAGTACATGGCAACAATGGTCAGTTGAACTTTATAATTACGTTATTGTAGCATACATTCTTACAAGTCTGTTTATTTCCTCGCAAGTGTGTTGAAAAACGTCGTATGAAACGCGAGTGCGTTGATCATTACACTCTCGACTACCTTATCGCGCTCGCCTGCGGCTCGCGCGGACAATACCGTCTCGTGTGTAATGACCAACACCGCACACTTGTATCATAATGTACTATTATGTTTCCTTCAAAACATAACATTTGTTTGAAGAAGCAGTCTTAAAATCTTACCTGGTAATATAGGAATTAACGTAAATAAGTATGTCTCGTTACCTGTGTGTGCACCCACCATCATACATCCACCCAGGATTCAGCTAGCAGAGTCTGTCACTGTCAAGTGTCAATCATAGCGTCTAAAAATTTTGCCGCCAACGTACGGAAAAATTTTAGTCTCGTTAATTTTCTTTAAAATAATTGTAAAGTTTCAGTGAACTTTATAGAAAGTGAATAATAGTGCTTGTGGTTAGTGATATATAGTGTTAAGCTGATCGTTGAGTCAGTGAAATGCCTAAATGGAGATCGAAAGGATCACATTACCTAAGAGGTCACCAGTGTCTGCGCAAGAAACCGTTTTTAGCGTTTTAGTGGGGAAAAACACCCTTCATCCCCCGAGGAAGAAGACCCCTTTTCCCACTGCTGAACAACGGTAAAGATATCAAAACGATTTTTCGTAAGTCGGACCTACGCATTTAAAATTGAATGAGTAACCAAGTAAGTGTTATAACTGTTAAAAGTGTTAACATGACACAATTTCTACATTATATCACTAACCTTATTAAGAAACACTACTTAACAACAAACTTCTAAACTGCTTCTTGCTAGTATGTAGGTACTTCAGAAGCGCATTGTTGTTTTGTAAACAACCCGGTTGTGTCTAAAGAGACAGAAATATTACAACATAAAGATTGCAATGTAAAATATGAGGATTAGGTAGTAATTCCTAAAGTAAATTCAGAATGTTTTGAGCTACTCAAGGAGTTTTTGGCATTCTATCGTAAAAAGCAATCCATTGTAGGAAAACCTGACATTGTATGTTCACCCAGCCTATGTGTTTCACTCACTGAATTAGAAGTCGATGAGTACTTAAGCTACTAGATAAAAAACTAAAGACTATTAAGCTCCTGTGGAGGGAGTTTTGGCTGGGATCTCTAATGGAACTAGCTGCCAAAGCAAGGTCTATAGGGACTTGTTAATGGGGCAGCAAGCGACCCTCTAGGATTGTATACTACTTTTGAAGGTAGTCCGAACACTTCCATTCAGAAGTGTATTTAAAGTAAAATAGTTTATTGCTCGCATGTGGTATGCAGTTGTTACACATAAAGAAGTTCAGCACCTCTTATGAAATCTAATCTGCAATTAGAACATTAAAATTGCTATTTAGAAATGATAAAGTTTTATGACTAAAAAGAAATGAAATAAATTTAAACAACATTATATTTTATAATGATAAAAGTAAGTACTGTATATTTATACTTGTGTATTAATTGTAATAATTAGGGGTCCTATAGTTTTGACCATTGTTCTATCAAAATTAGAAAGGGAACAAATACAGCCACTAAACAATTTAAAACTGACAATATATTGTTTGAAACTGGTTTTATTTATAAGAAATAGTTCTTTTATTACAAAAACATGATAAATGAGGATCATAGCAAAAATAGAATTTATACTTCTGACAAAAGTCAGGCTGCCTAAAGAACCACATAAAAGCTTAGGAATGAAAGACTGCAAACCTGTTTCTGTTCATACTGAAAACATAACAGGAAGTCAAATAATGAAAATATTATTATTCAGAATATTTTTATTTTGAGATAATTAAGTAACTTTAGTTAAAGTAATTAATGCAAATTTCTATTAAACCCATAATAATGATCTATGCGGATATCTAAGATTATGTTATTATAATCAAATCAAAAGTCTTTTATTCAAACAGGGCTGGTTAAGTCAGCATTATTTGAATGTCAAAGTTGCATGGGACAGTCCCCCTAAAGCCTCCGCCACTTCTTGGTGCTTTAACTGGAGGGAGGGGGTGGCGCAGCAAAGTCCCCAGCAGCAAATCGCCTTTTACACTCTAAAGAGAGTGAGATGAAAGCAATGTTTTATTAATGAAGGGTAACTGTTCATGAAATAGATCACACCAGAGAAGAGTATATTCACAGCATGCCCATTTGGCATTTGTTCAGTCACCTGGACATTGGCAGTGGTAGGCCAACTGAGTGACAAAGAATTTGCAAGCCTATCGTAGCTGCATTTTTGCATGATTAGTTTAGAAAAAAAAAAAAATTGCTGGCCCACTAGGAAGTAAATTTTTTATTCTATGTCTCGGAGACTAGAGCTAGAACAAAGCTTGGGTGACAAGTGAATTTTCTAAGTCAATTCTAAATCTCAATCAGGATTTAGAATATGCAGAGCTTCTGTTGAACACTGTTACCAATCACAGGGCCCTGCCTGCAGGCAAGATCGGAAAGAAACTAATAATGGTATTATCGTCACAAAAATACTTGAAGAGCAGACCAAGAAAAATGGAAAAAGGTTGCTCCACTGGTTTGCCAAGAGTTTTAATGTGGTGGCCAGAGGCTATTGATAGGCCACAGTTCAGTTCCTCTGCACATGGTAAGGTAATCCACTTCCTGTCCATACATTCGTGGAGGAAGGGTTAGGCCCACATGAACGGGCTATTCTATACATCCAAAGGATATCTTTAAAATATTTTTATTTTTGTAGAGCTGTTAGTGATATATACCAACCATAGTGTAACCATATATTTTTTTTTTTTACATTTAAATCTGTAATTCGTATGGTGTAAATAATAAAGAGTATTCTATTATACTCTTGTCAGGAACTTGAGCAAACCAGAAAAAATGGCACTCGAACTTGAGAGAGATGTTTGCCATGTACGCAGTCATAAGCAGCCAAGAAAGCCAGTCTCCAGAGTGCACATATTCTAGTTTATTCCGACAACAGACAATTTGTCGACATTAAGGATAAGCGAGGGATACGTTTCCCTAGCGCTCCTGAACGTTACTTGCAAAATAACGAAGTTAGCAGATTATCTGAACGTCACTCTGAAAGCGGTTCACCTCCCGGGGAGATTAAAAGTGTTATAACGGCTTAGCCGACCGCTTTTAGGAACAGATCAGCCTGATTGGCTCCTGTTGCTTCAGGCCCCAGGCCTCGGAGGCCATGTTTCAAAGTGGGGCGTCCCCGACGTCGGCCTTTTCATGTCAGTCGGCCGTTGTGCGACTGTACGTCACAGAGGACTCAAATGATGGCTTATTGGCAAGCTTCTGCGACGCTTTTAGTCAAAGGTGACAGCGTCAAATAACATGGGTTTACTCTTCGCCCAACTTAAGACCGAGTGCTCAGTGATCTGAACTCGGAAATAGGATGGGGACGTACTATGTATAAATCGCCCCATACTGTACCCATTATGCCTGGCTCCCGTATTTTGAGACTAGTTGTCTCGGAGAGCCAGTACCAATACAGGATCCATGTAAGTACCTCTTAGACCTGACAAGCTGCAACTCCTCCTAGCTTGGAAAGTTGGGGGGGGGGGGCAGTCAGGTTGCATGGGGCAGTGGTCTATAGAAGAACAAGGGACTTGCTAAAATAAAATGTAGTTGGAAATAATCCACACTAATTACTTGTAAAGCTCCTATTCAGAGGTGAATATCATAGAATAGATTTGCATGGCATTAGTCTTAAATAACCTGGTTCTACATACATACTGTACTAACAGATGATAGATCAGATCAGATGATAGATCTAAACAGTTATTGTGCATTTAGTAAGTTTCAAAAGCCAGTCACCCATATGGGATAAAAAACCCCCTTGATTGGCAGAGATTTACATAACCTAATATCTGACAACTTTTAGATACCTATTGATTAATAGTGCGGCCCAAGTGTGGTGCAAGGACACTGATAATCAAGATGTTTATTTAAATAATCCTTGTTTATTTTAGTTTACAATAACAGGTGTGGCTAAGCTTCCTTGAAGGAGAAGTTGTCTCTCCTCAGAATAGCCTAAATTATTTTTAAACAGACTAAGACAGAGGATACTCAACGTAGTTTATTGTTGTAGCCTTCGGAAGGCAGACTGGAAAGCAGATCATGACAAGAAATGGAACTGAAAGAGCCGCTAGGCTTACAGAAAGATTACTTTTGTAAAGTAGTAAAAGAGAGTGCTACCTCTCAAGAGAATTTAGAATGCTCAACCTATACCTAATGTTGTGACACCACGGAGCAGCATGATGACAGCACGGTTGGCTCAGTGGTTAAGCGATTGACTGCTGCGCTGTGTGTCGCGGGTTCGATTCCCGCACGGAACAAGTATTGGTATGACCTCTAAGTAGTTGTTCCGGGTCTAGCTGTTCGTGTATGTGAGTTTAAATGTTTGTAAACGCACCCACAATACAGGAGAAATTCCTAGTGTGAGGTAACGTTTAAATAAAAATATTTAAAAAAAAAAAAAAAAAAAAAGTTCCCACTGATGGGACAAAGTTCTCTTCTCTGTGAGATGGGAAGAGGATATAATAAACGATAATATTTAAATATATTGGGGTACATCATGTTAATTTTATTAACAAATGATGAAACTTCATTGACATGCGTTACTACTTCACGAATCAATTGACCATTTTATTAACAAGATCCTAATTAAATATCAGTTTCAATTGAATTTTAACAATTTGTGTATGACATTGAGTTTGTGTTCGCACAACTTTACAAGAATTACATATCTATGAGATTCAAAAATATTTGTAAATTTTATTGATCTCATAACTTGTAGGTAAATAACCTAACTTGTATTAATTAAAGATATTATTATTGATCCAATTATCTTTTGTTGATGAGATTATTATTCAATTTCAATCTCATTGATTTTGAATTCATGTTCACCTTAAATAAGGTAATAATTTACATTGTATGGAAGATGTGTTTATGTTTGGATTTTCTGGGATAAATAGATTGAAAACTCTTAAATTTTCATATTAACATTGAATGAATTAGACCGAAATATTCGTTCATTCCATATAATTTTTAATTCACATAGCGTCTACATCCTTCAGGTATTTTTTCACCAGCAGATAACAAACAGGTCTTCAAACAAATGTTATGTTTTGAAGGAAACATAATAGAGCTGTTTTGCATTAAAACAAAACAGTTATTATGTTATGAAAAACATAACATTTGTACAAAGGCCTTGCTGGAGTAGGTATTTGAAGACTTCTATGATTGACACTTGACAGTGACAGACTCTGCTAGCTGAATCCTGGGTGGATGTATGATGGTGGGTGCACACACAGGTAACGAGACATACTTATTTACGTTAATTCCTATATTACCAGGTAAGATTTTAAGACTGCTTCTTCAAACAAATGTTATGTTTTTCATAACATAATAACTGTTTTGTTTTAATGCAAAACAGCTCTATTTTATACTGATGACTGACCCAGGTATACGTCGTTCCAGCTAGATGACTGGCTTTAGTGTTCAGTCGAAAAATTATTGAGGATTTCCAAAAACAAAGCGTGCAATAAAAAAAACACTTTTGTTTTCCACAAATGTATTTCTATGTTGAAAAAGAATTTACAAAAGTACAACATTTTACAAAATATATTCGAGTTTTAACAAAAGTCTACACAAATAGACAACTAATACAAAAAAAAACCAAAGCTATAACAATTTAAGTAGTAATTCGAAAAAACTAGAAAACAATACTTTTCCTGCGTTGCAGGTTTGTACTAGAATGGTATGGCACCATTAAATATTCAGTTCCAAACTTCCAACCAATAGTAATATTACATTTTGGACTCGAACAACGATTGTCGTTTCCGATTGGTTGCCGCTACGACGACGTAAACATACAGGAGGTGCTGTAATTGGTTGGTATTATCTCACTGGTACGCAGATGAAAATAAGATGCATGAAATGTTTCAGTTAGTCGTTTGAAACAATAATAATAAATTATACATCACATTCATTACGGACTTTCTTAATAAAAAACGTTAACTGCGATACACAAAAGAAAATTCCAGAAAAAAATTGAGCACATTTTAATGGTATCTAACCAATATATTTAAGTACCTACCTATACATTGTAACAGCGAATCAATTTTCACGCCGCCATAAGACCTATGCCAAATATTTGTTGATATTCGGATAGGTCATGGTCATGACCTAAATAGGTGACAGAAACAATATGAATTAAAAATCTCGACTAAATAAAAAGTTATGCAACAACGCGGAATTTCGCGGTATTCTGGTAAAAATATAATATTCAAGTGGCAGATTTACTCATTAATTATTATTATTACGTAGAAAATTTAAGAATATGTAGATACATGTATTGCTGTTTCTATTTTTAATCGAGAAAAAGGTGTAGTTATCTTCAATACAGAAGAATGCGTAACGTCACTAGGAAAGGAATTTTATAAGTACCTACTCTTTGCGACCTTGGTCTGTTAGCACCATATAATTGCACCACACAATGATGTTTATAGGTTTTAAGGATGACACCTTTAAATCCTTCCATTTCGTGCCACTAATTATTGTCCTTAGTAAAAACATAACAGACAGCTTTTCTCAAACATCAAAAAATCTGCCTAGCCTTTTCCCAACTATCTTGGGCTTCCAGTCTAACCGGATGCAGCTGAATTACGGTACTTTACATGGAGCGACTGCCTATCTGACCTCGACAAACCAGTAACTGGGTAATACGATACCCCTTGGTAAGACTGGTTGTCAGACTTTCAGGCTTCTGGCTCTACGAATGACCATGAACGGGACCAACGTTTTAACGTGCTTTCCGAGACACGGGGGAGTCTCGGTATGTAAAGATGGTCACCCATCCATGGACCAACCTCGGCAAGCATAGCTTAACCTGATGGATCGACCCGTGCGGCTGTTATTACTTAGCCAGGAGCTCCTAAAACATAAGCTTTCTCAAGAAATAAAAGTAATCATAGCCTCTGGATACCTTATTTCTTTTCCAAATATTTTAAACATATTACACAATTATATTACGACATAATGGGAAGCTACATTTTTTTTTAACATTTTTGATTTTGACCACAGAATTGAGCCATTTATTCAAAATTAAACTATTGCTTATAAACATTGTTTCAGGAACTAGCATCTGCATGTGTCTACAGTATAAAAAAAACAAATGAAACATGTTTCCAAAAAAAATTAGAGCTTCGAAAACAGGATGAAAGTTTTATCCGAAAATGACTGGTAAATCTGGTATCTTTGACACTTTGAGGGATATTAAACGCCCATAGGCGTCATTTCAGCCGAAAGACGTTCACTGCTGGACATAAACCTCCCCGAAGCACCGCCACTTCAACCGGTTCTGTGCTGCCCGCATCCAGCGGATTCCTGCGGCGTTCACAAGGTCATCACCTTGTGCGAGGCCTTCCAACGCTACGTCTTCAGGTACGCGGTCCCTACTCCAGAACCTTTCGGCGTCATCGGCCATCTGTTATGCGAGCAATGTGCTCTGCCCATTGCCACTTAAGTTTAGCAATTCTTCGCCCATAGACGTAATAAAAATAAAACTTCTGTTGTGTCTCGCTACGTGTCCTTCAACTGACTGATAATGAATTAAACAATATACTCACTGATGTCATAAAATGCAGGCAAAGTAACTGAGATATGGCAGAAGCGTCAATTTAAATACATTAATTAGGTATTCCTACTAAGCGGCTGTTAGCGCCTACTTTAAGCTTAAGTTATTTACAATCACAGAAATATTTCTACCATGTTTAAAAATAATCTCTTATTTTTCAGATCTCCAAAAATGTTAGGATGAAAATGGTTGACGTAAAAAGTTAAGTAAGAAAAAAAATACTGAATATTTTAATCTGATAACATGAATTGGTAGAAAATATAAATACTATGAACGTAAAAAGTGGTAAGTACATAATACATTAGAAATACATTTCAAACACTCCAGTTGTTTGCTTACTGTTAAACAATAAAAGAAACTACTTATGTAATATACTTAAGAAATATTTCACATGCATGCTAAAATGAATACTTAGAAATAAGTTTCAATTTCGTAATAATAATATGATTTTTGACAAACCAATCATAGCAACAAAAATAATTGACAATAAAGGAACTGGATCAGAGATTAGGTTTTCAGAATCTTTTTAGGCCGAGTTCATGTACTCAACATTCAAACGTTATAACATATCATCTACAACATCATTATTTGTTCCATAACAATCTCGTAATATACCCATTTTTACAGGCCAGAGGGTGTACGGAACATTTTTAGTTTTTACTAAATACCGCATTAGTTACTCTGATTCCGGGATAAGCTCCTAAGGACATTTATCAAAGGTATCTAATCAGGTCTGACCCGAATCATATATTTCTTTGCCTGGTCTAAAAAAATATCATTTCTTGATCATAAGCAATATAAAAATCACATATTTCCCATTCTTAATCAACAGCTTGTATATCACTAACTATACAAAAAGCATTTCTATTGTAAGAGGAACCTCATCTACTCATACATTCAACGCTAAAAGGTTCTTTTGGCGCGTGGCAGAAATCGGAACTAATGTAGCCATCTTGTTTTGTCATACATTTTCTGTGTCTATTTCACAAATGTGAAACCAATCAGGACTGGACCCGCGTGGTGGGTTATGGCCGACTCCCTCTCACAGAGAGGAAGACTGTCCCAGCAGTGGGCACGTTATAGGCTGCTTATACTTACCAACAACACTCTCCTTTCAAAGTCATTCAGGCGCCAAAAGATTCTTGTAGCACTCTACTTTAAAGCACTAAAATAACAAAAGAAACATCTACTTATCTCTATGGTCGATATAGAAAGAAGTAGCATTAACAAATGCACAACCTTGCAAAAAAACCTCTTTTCAACTTTTGTACATAAATTAAAGCTTTTTTTTTTTAATTCGCAGTCTAAGGAAACTTTCTCGTTATTTTTTTGGAAGAATACAGTTTAAGATTTTATAAGAAAGGAAGTTATTTAACTGGGTGGCTATTCACTTATTTCTATTACCAAGTGTGACACAATATCTTTAAAAATAGTAGAAAACTTGTGTGCTTACACAAAATATATGAACATGAGACTCGATATCACATACTGGATACAAAGGTATGGAGATGGGATACATTTAACAATGGTATACCATATTCAGCGTTTATATACTTAAATAACTTGTAATACAACAGTAAATTATCATTAATCCGGATATATTTTACATTAGTACGATTAAAAGTCGCGACGACTAAACTGTAACGACGGTAAAACTTTACAATTCTACAAAATTGTAGAACAAATTGCGTAACACAGAAATTAAAAATATGTATGAGTTACAATATTGTAGACTTGCCACTACAATTTACATATTTGTAACGTTAATTGATTCAGGCGTGACTTGGCGGAATTGACTGAGCGGTGTGGCTCACTTAGCGTCCAGCAATCGGCGTGGTAACACGTCGTGTTAGGGGTGGCGACGAGTCAATCGTCATCCTGAGGTTGCTTTGTTGAGAGGCGAAACACGTGTCGATTTCTTACAGGGCAGGGTTATTTATGACTTTAAATATAGACGTAGATATAAGTTACTAAATATATCTACGTCTATTGTATTTTATATTTATAACGATTTTCCGTTACAATTGTGTGGCTTAGAGTTTTGTGGTACACGCACTGGTATCTTACAAGTGTTACAAATTTGTAAATTGTAATTGTAAAGGGCACTGGAAGTGGCCTGTAAAACCGTCTTAAAATCACATACAGACTCGTCATCACGACTTTTCAAAACAATTACTTACAAACTAAAATTCACTTATTCTCATGTTGTGATCTCGCTAGGTTCTCAAGATTATGATGGGAGTCTATTCTGTTCATATTCGCTTTGAACTCATCGAGAACAGACTTGGATAGAGTAGGGGTGCTAGGCACGTCAGGTACTAACGTATCTATTGAACCTGTTTCAACATTACCTTCTTTGTCTAAATTCTGTTTTTCCATGTGTAAGAAGTTTTCATGGGAACCGTTCAAGGCTTTTGACAGGGAATTGTCCGGATATGAGAGGTCGAAATTAGATATGGATAGTGGTGTTTCCCCTGCTTCGAGTCCTGAGCCCAGAGATTTCGAAATTGTCAATCGGTCGTTATCTGGAAAATAAAGTTTAATGTTATATGAAGGAATTTCGGTAATTTTTACGTTTTGTAACCATGTGACTGGATCGCTGAATTTTTTTCATTTACAAGTCGGATCAAATGGCACAAATCAGCGGCAGTTGGCAGCTATCAACAATGGCTGCAGGTGTACCGTTTAAGCCATAGATCCCATACTTGGATTATATTATTTTATGCGCGCACCAAGCTTTTTGCGAAATAACTGCGTTCGTTTGATCCCTTGCTGCATCAGAACTTTTAGTTATGCAATTAATATGTAAGATATTTAAGGATTCCCTCTATACATCATACACTTTAGAAACACGATTACTTGTAGTTTCCTAAATAGAAAAAATCCAAAGTAAAGTCTAAAAAACATACCCTTAGTTTTTTAATAATAACAAAACTTCATGTTTTCGATGATGTATACATTTAACATTTTCAAAATGTGTTTTTGTTTTAATAATACGAAGGAAATACTTAAATAAGCGTGCGACCGCTTCTTTATCCCGCTCTATTCCATTAATTAGCGGCAAAAGCTTGGTGCGCTCTTACAAGAGCCGCAATGTTTTAGAAAGAAAAAAATTTTGTTCATTTTGCACAAATTAAACGCACATTAACTTTGTATGTCACCACGCCTTAACGGCTGAACGGATTCCGAAGAAATTTGGCACATGGGTAGACCATGACCTGGCTTAGGACATAGGATACTTTTTATCCCGGTAGTACGGTTCTGTACAATCATTCTCACATCCACGCGGTTAGTATAAAATATGCGAACTCAACAGTATAATAATTTAAGTGACGAGATTAGTTTACCTTTCTCGGTGTCGTCAGTGGTCTTTTGTGTCAGTTCGCCGCGGTCATCCTTGTGGTCCTTCGGTAAAGAGGTGCTTCGCCCTCCCTCTAACATTCCCAACACCCTGTACATAACATCACATTTAGAGAGTTTTCCAATCTACCCTCATTATTATTGTGCCTCTAAATATATGTTGTTTTCAAATCGTGCATTACTTGTTCAGTGCATTTTGTACCTCTTTGTCATCCATATTTAGCATACACAAAAATACATATACATATTAGCTTGCTTAATATAAGTATAATTATGTAAAAAATGTGATAGGTATTGTATTCATCTGTTATTACAGATTTACTAACGTATTTGTGTCTCTATTAATTAATCTTTAATCGACTTCAAAAAAAGGCGGAGGTTATTTTAGTTCGGTTAGGTTTTGACCTCGCGAAGTGAAGACATGAGTCGAATGAAATAGTCGTACATATGAATAAAAAGTGAATATCATGTTTCAAGAAAGTGGTATACCCCGTGGGTATACCCGAATCGCTTTAGCGTGGCAATAGCGGTTTAGCGGCAATAGGCTCGCCCCCTATTTACATGGGATTTAAACACAACTGGCGCAACTGTGAGACTTCTACAACAACACATCTCTATCCCACCGGGCCACCCTTCGAGGAATACAGGCGTTATCATAGAGCATAGAATAGCCGCTCCGACAGAGACTAGATGCCTTTATTAAGGTAGCCCACGAAATTCAGATTTTCTTACGTTTTTTGCCATTTGCAGGTCAGTATCAGGTTGTATGTTGATCTAAATATGATTCGCGGCCGTATCAGTTATTTATTTTTAGAATTACGGTCATAAAAATCATCAATACACATCTCTAAGTTCATATAATCATATTGAATGACTATTTCATGAAATCACGACATTTGAGGATTATTCTAACTTAAGGAGTTGTATTGCTCGAATATTGTTGTAGAATCCAATTATCATATACCTAACATAACCTCTAGCTTAAGGCCCTATTTTGTAAACTTATATGTAAATCAATTATTTCAATAAACAATTTCAATTTCAATTGCTGATTAATCAACATACAACCTGACACTGACCTGCAAATTGCAAAAAACTTACGAATATTTTAATTTCGCGGGCTACTTCGGAGCATCCACCTTGATAATATTCGAACCCGCACAAGTAGCACCGAGCACAAAGTTCAGCCATAAGCATTGGCAGAACTGGTGAACATTGGCGCCGTCCACTGACAAGCTTGGTTCATATGGAAAGTGTTGACAATGTCGTCTCTAGCAGCAGGCGCCGAAGCATCTCCGTGCTCTGTGGTCGTGATGTTATGGCATGTATAAAGGAGTATTTACCGTGAGTTGCCGAGGTCTCCAAAGGGTGGCTTGTGGTGTGTGGGCGAGGGTCGGTCGCCGGGCCCGTGCTCGGCCCAGCCTTCTGCGATCAACGCCCCACCGATGTCCACCTCGCCTTCTGTAATAAAACAACGGATGTTCTACTTACTTGAATTATTTCCAGACATTGTCCTGTCATGAAAAGAGTTGACAGACAAAATAAATAAAAATGGTCATGTTTTTACTTTAATTCCAATTCGTCATAGGATTATAATTATGTACACACACCCGTGTGAAAAAATCAAAATTCAATCAAAAATCAAAAAAAAAAAAAAAAACCTACAAAGTTGTACCCCTATTTAACCCTTTCAGGGCGGAATCGACCAAACTAGATATCCGCGGAATAAGATTTACTTCTGACAGTTTTCGTATGGAGAAACTGTCAAACCGGTATATAAGGAACTCCGCAAAATTTCATGTTTCATGATTTAGGTTATGCGGTTTCTGTCAGTGAATTTTAGTAGATATATTTACCGTCTGTGTTATCGAACAGCTTGATGCCAGGTATCTCCCTCTCTTTCTCGCCCTCAGCAGTAGCAGTCTTTTTGTACGTGCACGTTTTTGATAGCAATGGCTTCCATCTGGCCACCTTAAAATACAGACAACATGATGTTAACTTTAGTAAAGATCAAGACAAATTACACATTTTGAAACGGGTAAACTAAAATTGTTGCTAAATATGCCAAAGGAGTTTGTAAGGTCATAGCAGGAAAAACTACACAACGCCAGTGTAGTTTTTTGCCTACGCCAATAGGAAAGAAGGTGTGAGTTTATGTATGTATAGTGTAGGTACCTGTGTGAGCTCCTCGAAGCGCTCTACGGCCTGCGGGTGCCAGCGCTCGCGCGGCGTCAGCTCGGCCGCGACGGGCCGCACGCCCGCCAGGAAGCACTCCATCGCCTGCCAGACAGTAATATAAATTAAGTAATGTAAATTATCTAAGAATCTGAATTCAAGTATCTACATATTGTATTAAAAAAAAAAAAAATGCCTTCGCTGTGGTTAAGCACATCACTTGAGAACGGCTGTACCGATTTGACAATTTTTTTTTTAAACGTTCGTAGTAGTCCGAGTACGGTTTATATGGCAAGAAAAAATGGAAAAGCTTACAGGAAATTTTTCCTGTAAGGTTTTCCATTTTGTCAAATTCGGGAAAAACTGTGTGTATCTTGGAATTTGGACAGGACAACCCCTGGCAGGTCAACTCGTGGGTAATGAATAAAGCGCCACGTACCTGGAACCTAAGTCGCAGCAAGTCAGCGCGCAGTTCGCAAAGCTCGTGCGTCGCCACGTACTCGCTGTCGCCGTAGTCCAGGAAGAATACGTCCGCTACCTATAATGTGCAATTATAACATAAATATTAGTGGTTCCAGGCCCGAAACTTGTCAGTCTCGGTAATCACGTATTTTTAGGGTTCTGTAGCCAAATGGCAAAGACGAAGCCCTTATAGTTGTGGCAATCCCCATACGCGCAAACCGAGGAATGAAAAATTATGCCCCTACGCATGTCGGTGGGGTGTCGTTGGATCCAGAACTATAATTATAAAGATTGGATGAGTGAAAAAAAGACAATGAAATTCTTGAGTTTCAATTGAAAATCCGTTTTTTTAGTTAATCGTCTGGATCCCATATCTGGGCAAAGTCCTCCGTCAAATTCTTCCGTTCTTCTATAGAAATATGAGCCGTTAAAATAGAAAATAAATGACCTGTTGCGTGGCATCGAACTCGTTGGCTCTGATGTCGTGTACTCTAGCGCGGTACCAGCGACCGTCATGTCTGAACACTGCGGCTACCACCTGTCCGATGGACACGTTCAGCAACTGGAAACAAAACCATGATTGTCAAAATTGAGATTATACAAACCTCAATTGTCAAATGAAAACATCTATAAGTCTATTGATTTAAAATTAGAATTTCGGACAATTTGACATTTCAAATGATTGGAGTTTGACATTTGCACTTGTCAAATTAGTCTCTGGGATTAAAAAACGAACTGTTAGATTCACATAATCAAATAAAAGCACTCAATTTGTAAGCGGCACTACAAACTGGCATCCACAGGTACGTTTTCTGATCTTTAATTGAATTTATTTACATTTCATATGATACTTTTAGAACTGTCCATACAAGCAAGCAGATGGTAGAAGAAATTACGACGAGTTCCTTCACAAAGAGGTCTAAACTACTACTTTTGAATTGGAAGTAAATGCATCTGCCTGCAATATGTTATACTGCTATCAACATATTACAAGGCGTTCTGTGTTCAAACAACATTCCAACAGGATGAAAAACTCAATTGATTAAGTTTACTATCGCCGAATTTGGTTTCAAAATCACTGAAAATAGCGTTCATTCCCAGTCGCCACCAGCGGTGACTGGGAAGTCATTGCCCCCACTTCAGTTTCGCTGTACATTGCTTTCTCCATCGTAGAGTATAAAAGGATGAGGCAACTTATTCTAAACCAGCCTCTAATATAATATAATAAACCGGAATAGATACTCTAAACTAAATGTTTTAAGTATCTATTCCGGAAGGTGTGTAATCATTATAAATGCGAGTTTGTTTGATTGTTACGCTTTCACGCTAAAACGGCTGAACGGATTTGGATGAAATTTGACACATGGGTAGACCATGACCTGAAGAAGGACATAGGATACCTTTTATCCCGATATTCGCACGAGATCGAGACTTCTGGGGGTTAAACCGCGGGGCGCAGCTAGTACATTAATATTAAACTTACGTATAATACCGAAATCTCGGTTTCTTCAAGTCGTAATGCTAGTTGTTTTATACTACTTATAAAGAGTTTGAAACAGTGATACTAACCGCATGGGCCTCCCTATTTTCCTTCTTGCCGTAGTAGTCCGTCATTTCTTCCACTAAGGAGTCTAACTGCGTTACTTGCGGGCCAACGAATTGAACCCAGAACCTGGACGGAGATGACACCGCTGATACGTACACCTCGATCGCGGCACCCCTGTTCTCTGTACGAAGAATTCCCGTCAAAAACAAAAAAAGGAAAAATAAGTAAAGGAAAATAAGTAAAAGTAATAAGTTAAATGTTGGGTTAACCCAAAGTAAAAGAGGGAAAACGTAAACATGAATATTTAAGTAGATAACCGCCCGGTTTCCGGAACACAACAAAACATGCAAATTGTCAAATGTCAACACATTTGACAATTTGCGAACAAATTGTCAGATTGTAAACTGAAGGCCAATTCTCGTACCTAAAAAACGTTTACATTCAAGTCGCAATCTGTCAAACTTGTCAAAAATGTTGGTAATACAGATTGTATTTTTGACAGATTGCGAATGAGATTTGAATGCGAACGTTCTTAAAAATACGGGTATTGCCCCTCTGTTGTGACTGAATTATCATCAGCCATTCGAGCTTGACTTGCGTTCAATTTCGATTCGTCGGTAATTTTTGTTCCAGGAATCGGGCGTAAATAACAGGTTTGACCTAAATACAGTTAGTTTATTGAAAAAAGCCGCCAAACAGTAGGTAGTCAAACGCTATAACTGTCGGCCCTTTAACTATACAGAATGAGTTGTTGATGTTACCGAAACTATTATAAATAGCACCCTATAGTTTCGGATTCCATCCAGGAGTCTCATCACATAAACTAATCCTGTATTTAATTTTGGACACTACGTTTTTGTTCTACTTAAACCAATATATCCAATTAAACAACTTATTTTGTGAATTCCAATATATTCATCATTCTATATATTTGATCTTCCAAAACTCCTCACCACCAAAACCATGCTTTACATTAATTATAAATCTTAGGGGTGCTACACACTTGTACGTAGCCAGGCGATTGTGCCGTGCAAGTGTGTGACACGCCTGTGAGTAAATTTATATAAAAACTTTCATTTCCTGTATTTAATCCCGAAATACCTAAATAATTTATTATACTACCACCACTGAGCCATACTTTTGACCAGGGACCGAAACTCTTTACAAATTACAGTACAGGTATCGAAGAATTTTGGTTACTTCTACGACTAAGGTTACCGCTATCTGGGTAACCCAAGAAAAAGAAACATGTTACCTCTTTTAGGTTACTGTTTCAATACCGGTTACACACACAATGGCGATGCGCGCCTTTTAACGAATGCCGACATCACATGTAAGATAGAGGAAATTTTTATTTCGGTTACCGGTATTAATTAATACAGGTTGTATTCAATTTTAGGTAACCTTTAAAAATACATGTAAAAACTATAAATGCTGTAACCGTATTGATCATACCGGTTTCGGTACCTGTTTTTGAAATACACTGAAATACTTTTGCTATTACCCACTAATACACTCAAAAACGGCACTCGGACATCACAAAAAACGAATAAACACACATAAGAACAATATCTAAACATATAATTATTAATTGTTGGTATATTAATACACACTAGTGAATACCACACGTGAAACAGGTGTAAGTTTTTTTTTTAAATCATGGTATGGAAATCCTCGTGGTAGTACAAGTTGGGGTAAAGTTAAAAGTCAAACTCAAAGTTTCCAAAGTGAAATCATTTATTTCAATTAGTTGCTTCGTTCTTTTAGATAGTTTCTAACAATATAAAAGGTTTTTTGGCATAGCTTTCGCTTTATTCTACGCATCAAAGACCTGACGCCACAAATCCTGCATCGCGCTATTTAAGTTTACCGCGCGATTAACATAAATATAAGACTATCCGACATCAATCCTTGGGTAATTGCCCGCCAGACACAACACCCGTCTGGTTGGAAGATCCTTCATTTTCCATAGTGTATGCGTCAACTTTACACCCTGTTCCTCATACCCCTAAATATACATTGCCATTTAGAGCCAACTATTTTCTTGAGCCTAGGAACACCAATTAGATACATGTAGGAGCTCTTCAGTTGATGATCGGCTCCTTGTAAAACCGAACTGTATTTTTTTTGCATAATTTGTGTTTATTTAAAATATCTTTGCATTTGATCCGATATTAGCTGGTACAAACTTTAACTTCACTTTAAAGGTAGCATTTAAATAGGTCTTAACACTATTAGTAAACCTAAGTGATACCTAGCACTTTTATGCCTGGGTTAAATTAGTTACTTTAAATTTAAATATTACGGACAACTTTAAACCTTACCAAAAAATCTATTCTTCAAATCGAAAGATTTCAAAAAACAAATATGTAATGCGAGCCCAACTGTATCGAATTATATATATTTTTGAGAGCACAATTTTAAAAATATAAGAACTAAAGTTTTTCTTTTTGTCAGTCAGGGATTTAGCTTTTTTTAGCAGAGTATTAGCGACCGCTTGGTCTCGATGCTGTAGGGCCATCTTTAGGTTGTAGTCGACGATCGTTATAGATGGCGCTTCCATCGCACGCCTTGCGAAGCTGGCAATGGCGTCGTCGGCGTGGTCGGTGTAATACACGCAACTAACGGTGTGTCTCGACACGGCCACTACCGCATGGGGCACACTGTCGTGGAGCTGAAGTCTCCTGCTTAACGTGTTTATTATAACTACGGACTCGCAGGTCAAACCCTGAGCTTCGTGTATCGTAAGCATGCGTGACCCGTCGCCCTTACCATATCCCTGACTGGTGAGAACAGCCTTCTCTTTCTGAGTATGAACCAAGTAAAGGGTGTTCGCCGAGCTTTCGGGTATTTGCGCTCCGGTATAACTTTTCACGTTCAGGGAATGTACCCTCTGCTTTGACGAATATATACCTGAGTATATGTCGCTCAGAGCAAATGCTACATCCATCGGGTTGCGGTGTGTGCAGAGCAACTCCTGGGTTATTGAGGCCACTAGGTTTGGACGGGTATACCAAAGTTGAAACAGGTTTTTTCTGTCCAAAAAGGGTAACTGGTGAACATCTCCGATGAGGACAATTTCGCTCACTCCTGCCAACCGAGCTGCCATTACTATAGACCCAAAGTGGTTCATTAAAGCTTCGTCTACTGTTACACGATAATATTTCTCTTTGAACCCGTTGGCTAGGATGGAGGCCATAGTGCGCACTCTATTCTTCACTTTATCTCCTAGCCGGCGCACTAGTTTCTCTTTGAGATCTTTGGCTGCCTCGATGGTCGTCGTGGCTACTACGTCATTCTCTGCATCAAAGTGATTGACAACCCAGGTTGTTTTGCCACACCCAGGAACACCATTTATCCATTTTATTTTGGGTAATGGCCAATGCTGCACTCCATATAATTCCGAGGTCCCCTGAATAGTTTGTGCCATGCTAAGGATCTTGTCCTCTAGCATGATCTTAGTGCATTGAGCTGTTACCACTATGGGATCGTTTTTAGGTGCAGCGAAAGTGATTTTGCCAAAGCTTATTGATTTCTCCTCGTCATTGGGTACAAAGCCGCCTGTTGCGCTGTAAGCAGTCATATATGTCCCCGTCATTTCCCCTTTAAGGACCCGGAGGGAAACATTGTCATATATGGCTGCTTCTGCCTCCTCGAGCAGATGTCGGAGTCCCTCATCGTTCCGCTGGAAAGCTTGCAAGATTTTTTGGCATTGCATGAGGTTGACCTGTTTGGTCGCCGTCACGATTGCTAGGTACTCGAGGAGCGCATTATCTACGTGATCTGACACACAGGTGGGTAGACGGAAGTATGGTGGGCTGACTTCTCCCTTGTCAGCTCGTGTCAGGACAGGTTGTGGCTGCTTTGGCACTCTCTGGTTTTTCCGTTTTGGAACTTTAGGGGTTGTATTATAAGAAACGTGGGCAGTGTCGTTGCGCTTTTGTGACGTGATTCTCTCTTCGGCTGGTCTCTGTTGTACCCTTTCTGATCCACTTTGTGTGGCACGGACCAAAGAGGGGTAATCCAGACAGCCACTGCGGCTGGCCGCGTTTGCTGCGCCGTTCTTCGGAGCTATAAGGAATATTAGACTTCAGTGTGATAGTTGTCTTTAGGTATTTACAGCATTTGTTAGTATTACTACTAGATATCAAAATAATGTACATGTAATATTATAACTGACCGTCGCGAGGTCGCAAGCAGTACCGCTGAGCTGTCTTGGGTTTGATTTTCAGGTTATGCAAGTGTTATTGAATTTTTCCATTAGGAATTTCTCAGTAGCAGCCCGGAGCCTGATGATTATCCCTGTATGCACTATGCAATGCACCCAAGGATAATCCCCGGTTGGTGCAGAACTACTGCAGAACATGGAAACAAAACTTATTGGGCTATGGGTTTGGGTGGCAATAGACGTGGAACCTTGAACTATGAAAGAACTATGTCCCCTGCATGACCAATGTTATATAATAATTGACACAGATAAAATGGCAGGGGGTGACTTGCACACTCAATAATGGGCCCCCGAAAACTGTCGCTAGCACATGGTGACGTAGCGACAAGGGGGCAACATGTCCTGAGGTGCTTGAGCAGTGGAGAGGTATTATGACTATCAGGCCAATCCCAGAGCCCGGAAGATGGTCAAGATCCCTACCAGCACTTACTGGAATACATCCTTCCTCCGAGCACGTTTGCTCTTGCGAATCTCCACTCAACCAATAATGGCAAAAATGAGGTGGGAGCTCTGTTCCTCGCCAGTGTTCACTCCAGCCGGTCAATAAAGGCAAGCCAGAGATGAAAAACAATACTTCTGTCGGGTGATAGGGTCCGTGGGGTCGCTACTGCGCAACACCTGCGCGCTCGCCAGATGCTGCCCTGCGGGTTTCTGTATCTCACTTGGCTAGACCTCCACATCTTAGACCTGTTCCGGCAAAATAAAGTCAACCGGGCCCAAACTTAGAGTTATGAGCGCGCAAGCCCCACCACGATGTCAACGTAGAGATACGGCGGTGGGGTCATTTATTATACTATTATAATTTTTTCCTACATTCCAGGCCAATACCAATCTCGCATTTACTCAATAATAAAACGACGTGCAAAACGCTCTACATGGGAATTAAATACATAATCTAATATGAATAAAGGTAATTTTGTTACAATAACAAAACCATGTGGGCAGACATCCATACTCCAATATAATATTTAGTATTAAGTATGGATGTCTGATGATGAAGCGAAATTAACTCCATCTGTCTGCTACCTTTTTGACGGCTTAACAGCTGAACGGATTCCGATGAAATTTGGCACACTTATAGACCATGACCTAGGAAACAGGAAATCTACTTTTAAAATCGCGGTATTATGTTTCTGTGCGACCTACACGCGGGCGAAGTCGCGGGCAAAAGCTAGTTTGCCATACTTAAGCGTCCAAGCGTTTTGTCACTTCGAGTTGTGTCAATAATACGGTACTCATTACGAAACCTCAGTCGAGTACCCGCTTCTGTACTTTGCTCAGTACTTAAGCATACCATAGTTCTAACTGCAAACACAAGACAAGTCATGTTTTACGCTGCAGTTTATCTTGGACATCAATGACACCGGTGAAGGAAAGGACTGGACGCTTTTAACGCGCATGTCTTTTTACATTGTTCTCACATGTATAATTTCAACATGAATAATGTACTTAACAAATATTTTGTTCCATATATTTTTCATTTATAAAAGTAAAAGTATAAAGACTAAAACCCAACTACGGCAAAAAAAGTCAACTAAAAAGGTATAAACAAGTCATCTCAGACAGACAAATTAAAAATCCGGAGTCACACGTGTTAGGGGATAAATCGAATAGATTACGTGTGACTCCGGATTTTTAATTTGTCTGTCTGAGATGACTTGTTTATACCTTTTTAGTTGACTTTTTTTGCCGTAGCCAACTACGGCAAAAAAAGTTTTAGTTTTTATACTTTTATTTTAATTTAAATTTTTTTGGGGTAATAATATATATATTTTTGGAATGTGCTAATTAAGCCCTTTCATTTGATTCCCAACATGGCACCATAAAAAAAACTTTTTTTTTTAGTTCATGACTTTTTGTCCTCTAGAGGGCGCCATATTGAATTTAACGTGACGTCACATAGCCTATAACCAGCGGACGACCTAGACGCATCCAACGATATCCCATTTGTCCAATTATGATGAGTAGTTTAGAAGTTATGAGGGAACAAATGAACATACATACATACATACATACTTACATACATACATACCGGTCAAAATCATAACCCTCCTTTTTGCTTCGCCGTAGTCGTGTAAAAAGAGTGTCCGTGGAGTTTCTTGCCCGTTCTTCTCCATAGGAACCTACTACGCTTTGGAAAGGGCAACTAGCTTCATCTTTCTGACCGACCGACCCCTTGACAATTCAAAAGTTCTTTTGGTTTTATTTGAAATAAATGCTTTGAGTTTTAGTTTGGAGTTCACGCACTTGGCCGGTTTTTTGTATATGTTCAGCGATATACTCGCCAACTGTAAACTGATTTTGCTGATTATTTTGTTGAAATAGTGTTCTCACGAGGGAGTTGATCCTGATGAAGACTAGAAGTATTGTAATTGTGATTCGATTATTGTACTGAAGATCAAAGAAAATTGCTGGTGGGTTGGTGGTCGTGCCTATTCGTGTTTAACTGATCATGGCCTTCGAAGATAACTTATATATAAGTCCTCCATCGAGGAACAGTACACATTGTAACTAGGAATCGTACGGAAGATGAAATAGGGTACCTAGCTGTTTTGGTAACTAACACGACGAACAGTATATACCTACAGTACATATAACCATTGGGTTATCGTACTGAACATGAAAAAAAAAGCTGCTGAGAAAATCACAACATTTTTTTTTTTTAACGTTTGATACTACTGACTTCCAAAAAGAAAAGACTACAAGTTTGATATTCTGTGAGATCCTGTGTGGAAACGATGGCCACTTTTGGACTTTGTCACATTAAACTCATCGCATATTTTTCATATTTTTGACGTCGCTAGTTGCTTCATAAAATATGACAAGGTTCCAAGTATGGTCAACGCGTGTGCAGTGTATAAAGGAGCATGCTGTTAGCAAATCTTACCAGGCCTCTTATATTTGACATGCCTTTGCACGTTAGAGTCACCTGACGCGTCTTCAGTGTTGTCACTGGGGGTCACAGAGGGCGTTGGTGACGGCGACTTCGATGACGACTGAACATGGCGCGGACTGCGTTTTGATTGCTCGATTTCACGGCGACATTTCTCTTGGGCTACCTGTAATTGGTTAAAACGTTGAATCTTTAACTTTAACCGATGAAATATTAAAGAGGTTCTCAAATTGACGCGTATATATTTTTTTATAGAAGGATTCGACTTCGACTGTCAATATGCCTGGAGTTTTGCTAGCTGATTAAATTTGACCTTATACAGATATAAAAGTTTCACTCACGCAGTTTTCAATGAGATCCTTAGCAATCTTGATCTGTTCCTTGGTGCCTAAGAACGTAACCTTCCGTTCGGTTCCCTTGTCGTTATGTTGTGTGATGACCTTGATCTTTGCTCCACTGCGGTGGCTTATTGAATTTATGTTCTCGCCTTGAGTTCCTGATGAAGGAAAATGGTTCAGAATTTGGCTAATGAGGCTTTCTTCCATTCTTCACCCAAAAATGAATAAATATTATGTGGTTATCTGGAGAAAAAGTGCTATGTAGAACTGGCACCAGTGCAGAGCTGACACGGCTGCCCATAACCACATAAGCCACATAACCAGGGCATCCATCCACCACATGACACTAAGAAGCAGAACCAGAACTCGTATTGTTTCAATACTCATATCAAAATCACCTCAGGGTATGTGAAATCGTCCCCTGTTTACTTTTGTGCCTAGGGAGATTCAGAATCCCAGATCTGAAAGTGCTCAAGGTACCTACTTTAGGTCTGTAATGTGAAATAAGCTACCACCAGAAGAGTCATTTAAAAAAACCTATTGGTTACAGTATAAGACAAAATATCCTACTTCAAAGCCACTTACCGATGATCCTGCCGCAAGCCCACGCCGGTACACTCATACTCTCGTCCACATTGACCGGCTGCTGGTTAATAAAGTCGTGTATAAGGGTCTCGGCAATCTGTGTAGCGTCACTGCGCCCTCTGATGACGCATACATCATAGTCTTTGTCACTAAACTCTTTGACGTTTACTTTCGCTCCTGTTGTCTTTTCTATCTCTTTTATGTTGGACCCGCCGCGGCCTGGAGACAAAAGATATGAGAGTGAGTGAATTAGAATATAGTGAAATAAATAGAGAATTCTTATGATTGGGAGAGAGCCAAAATGCCCATTGACCAGCACCCCAATTGTATAACACACTTTCAGTTTCACAATCTGAAGGATCTTGAAGGAAATTGCTAGTCCATTGACTCATGTTTGAACATTTCGTCTGTTCGACAACGTAAATGACGCAACGAATGCTGTTGAATTATCAAATGGAATAAAGCATTGCCAAAACGGAATAAGGGTCAATCTAATATTGTCATAATTTTAGCGGATAGACATACTAATTATCTACATTCTTGGCTTAAAACTCCCATTACAGTTATTATCAAATATTATGCATGAAAGAACAAGTTTCACAAGAGGTTCATATTACAGTCCGACCGTCGAGAGCGGTCTTGACACTTGTCAGTTTCATACTAACAAATATATGTTTTGCGAATTTGACCCTTATTAATACTAGAAATTGTTCAACTGACAGGTGTCAGGAACGCATTCTCTCGGCGGCTTGACTGTACATTAGTGTAATATTAGTTTCCTGCAACGTGATATGTTACTATCTACTGAACTCTCCGTGCTATTTAATTTCGTTTTAGCCTACATAAAGCAGGTGTTCTTGACGTTGATACAAATAAATTTCAGATAGCAGCATAACGTGATAGAAAATAGGACACACATTGTAACAGCGAATAAATTTTCACGGCTCCCCCTTAAGATCTAGGCCAAATATTAGGTGATATTTGACCAAAAGAGGTACCTATCATAAAGAATATGAATAAAAAATCTCGACTAAGTAAAAAGTTATGCTCCACCGCGAAATTTCGCGGGTTTTCTGGTTACAAACATAATAATATTATCGTATAACGGCTCGTTTAAAATATGAAACATCATGCATGTTAAGTATGCGGGTAATTTTATGCTGCAAATTTAGGTCTGATGATAAACCTTAAACCCTAAACCTCGCGTGGGCGCAGCCACGCACACAATGTCAACGTTAACACACACATACACAACAATAATCAAACTAATAAAGGTCAACAAAGAGTTTCGACTCAACGATGACCTGATGATGAAGCATACATTCTATTTCATTGACTGTTTTCGGCTCATTGCCAATTGTTTTTGATGGTGTCTAGCGTCTTTTTATTTAAAAAAGACGCTAGACACCACCAAAATCCGTGGATGTAGTCTTTGGTGACTAAAATACATAAAACGCCACGCTACGCTTGCCGGGATTGGTCCGTGGATAGGTGACCATCTTTACCTACATACCGAGACTCCTCCGTCCTCGGAAAGCACATTAAGCCTTGGTCCAGGCTGTCATTCGTGGATCTTTGACAGTCGTTACGGGTTTACAGAAGCCCGAAAGTCTGACAACCAGACTTACCAAAGGGTATCGAATTACCGAGTTACTGGGTTGTGGAGGTCAGATAGGCAGTCGCTCCATGTCAAATACTGGTATTCAACACTTCAGTTCCAGTCACTTTGCGCTCGATACAACAATCTACTATTACTTTCTTTCTTTCTTTTTAAAAATATAATAAATGAATGCTTCTGCATTCATTGAACGACAATCATAGATTATATATGTTGACAATATTAACACATCCAATGTAGTGTCGTCTTCAAGCCGTGCCAAGACATCTATTATAACGATAGATTATGAAGCAGTTTCAAAATGGAAATTTGGGTGAAAATTTGGGTTTATTAAATGTAGGTGCTTTTTTAGTGAAAAATCGTGTTTTAGCTTGTTTTCAGTGCTTTATGAATAATATCTATTTAGGTGACGGGTGAAAGTACAAGGGCGCAGTTTATTGGCAGACGACATGCTATGCGCCACGTAATACTTGGAAACACACTGACCGATATTTACATAGGTTTGGTTTTTTCTCCTATTATTATATCTAAATAATACTAAATATGTTTAGATGGATTGGTCGCTCAGCGCGCTATAGAGCGGACTATAAGTTTCTTTGAAGGATAAAATCAGAAATGGAGTTATCCGGAAAAGAACCGGAGATACGGCCATAACTTGCAGAGAAAGCAAGCGGCAAAGTGGCAATGGGCTGGCCATGTTTGTCGAAGGACCGATGGTCGGTGGAGCAGACGAGTCCTGGGGTGGAGACCGCATATCGGCAAGCGCAGTGTGGGACGCCTTCTAGCTAGATGGGTCGACGACCTTAAAAAGTTGGCTGGGACAAACTGGATGAGGAAGACGGAGGACAGGATGTTGTGGCGCAGTTTTGAAGAGCCCTATGAACAGCAGTGGACTGCGATAGGCTGAGTTGGTAGATGGTTTATGAGATTGTATGGGCATCATTGTAACAAATCGTTCACAAGCTAAATGTAATTGCATACGCATTGCATTTAGGTGATCATCCATCCAGTCAGGCGGATTATCCCTTAGGCAAGCTAGATAAGAAATAGTGGAGCAAGCAGTGGCTAAATTTGCCATGGAAACGGTGCGTAAATCCATAGAAGCGTGGCCAGACAGATTAAAGGCCTGTATCAAAGCCAAAGGTGGCCATTTCCAAAAGAATTATTTTTCATATTTCGCTGAGACTTCAATAAATTTTACATTAAGATTACACAGAACTTATGGCCAGAATAGTTATATAGATAGATATCGATCAACAGTTGCAGCTGGCAGCCATAAATCATTCGTAGGGACAATCCCGAAGTAGTAGACATGAGTGTATTATGACGATACATACATTTCTGAAGATGACGACATGAGATGACGCGATAAGTCGCAATTCTATCGATAGTTATCTAACGGTTCCAATCTCGGCCAAACAAAGACGTGACAAGCGTCCGAAAAAGTCATGACGTCACAATTACACACTATAGATGTAAATAACGTAAATAAATGCGTAGGTAAAGAAGCATTTTGTATGTTTGAGCTTCACATTAAAACTACTCTTCAACAGATTTCAACAAAAGTTCCAGATCTTAAACATGCCAAAGTTTATTCAAATCTTTGTTTCCAATTGATATTATTTCCACTTAATTAAATAACAACTTTATTACACTGTAAATTAAGTTGATTTCAGAATTTAGGGTAATTTTTCCAAAAATACATAAGTAATTGTTTACACGTTTGTAAACTTAACTAACTTGCGGAGGCAGTTTGGGATACTTTTTATCGAGGTACATGAAGTAGTTTATTATTAATTACCCGACTACGGCGAAGCAAAAAGGAGGGTTATGATTTTGACCGGTATGTATGTATGTATGTATGTATGTATGTATGTTCATTTGTTCCCTCATAACTTCTAATCTACTCAACATAATTTGACAAATGGGGTATCGTTGGAAGCGTCTCGGTCGTCCGCTTAGGCTATGTGGCGTCACATTAAATTGAATATGGCGCCCTCTAGAGGACAAAAAGTCATGAACTAAAAAAAAAGATTTTTTAATTGTGTCATGTTGGGTATCAAATGAAAGGGCTTAATTAGCACATTTCAAAAATATATATATTATAACCCCAAAATAATTTAAATAAAAATAAAAGTAATAAAAACTAAAACCCAACTACGGCAAAAGTCAACTAAAAAGGTATAAACAAGTCATCACAGACAGACTAATTAAAAATCCGGAGTCACACGTGCTAGGGGATAAGCCGAATAGATTACGTGTGACTCCGGATTTTTAATTAGTCTGTCTGTGATGACTTGTTTATACCTTTTTAGTTGACTTTTGCCGTAGTTGGGTTTTAGTTTTTATTACTTTTATTTTATACTTTAAGCACACAATGTTACAGTACCTAGTACATGAACAATAGAATAGAGTATTCCCTTGATTAGACTTAGGTACCAATTACAGTGGCAAGACAGTACTTTCGATCGAGTTCTCGGTAAAGTGTAAACACATCACACACACCTAACTGAGTGCTCCGCCGAGAATTCGCTGTTCCAAGCGGACGTTCGTTTTCAAAATACATTCGAATGTTTTATTTGTTTTTCGAATCATTTGAAAACAGAACTTGATGCAATGATACAACACAGGATATCGTCTGTTTTCTATTGCTTTAACCTTCAATGCGCACTGACATCATACGCACTTGTTGAGTTTACAGTAATGCAAATATACATAGTAAGTATATAAGTATAAGCAATGATGTATTAAATTTAGCTAGAAATACATCATGCAGGACAGCTGCTGGTCTATTTACTTCAACGCGTATATTTGCTAGTCTTTATCGCTGATCATTATGTGCAACTAAACGTCTGCAGTTGAACACACATGGGACTCTTGATAACTACTACAATAAGGCCCATCTGGCTGCAAATTCCTTTTACCGAATTTAAATTTTAACGAACAAAGCAAAAGGAGTATGTAAAGCTTATATCTCACTATTAGGACACCATGGTGGCGCAACCATGGCCCCGCTGTCAGTAAAATATACACAGCTTTATGGTGGGTATCTCACCGGGCGTCCGATCGGTTGCGCCACCAACCATAATTATATTTTTTAGCAGTGCGACCATGGTTGTGCCGGGCGTTCTGTAGTTTCTGCCTACCTCCATGGGAAAAAGGCGTGAGTTTATATATTTAGGTTCAATTTTAGTTGACATCGACAACTTTTGCTGTTCAACAAAATATACTATGAATTTGAAATTCAAGTTGATTGAAAATCTGTTCAGTTGGTTCAAATGGCTTTCGACTTAGCAGTTGATCAACTAAAATTGAACTGTGTGAACCCGATAAAACATGGTTCTGTTTCTATCAATTGTTTGAAGATGACAGAGATAGAATGACTTTTGAATGTGTTCAGCGCTAAACCTCATTCTGTAACATTTGCAAGTGATTTGTGGTGCAGGTGGTCCTAAATATATGACCAGAATAGCCCCGGTTCTCACCGCTTGACGGACAAATTTGTTAGCGAAGTTAGCTAAGCACTTGTTTGTAGTTACTAAATAGTAAGGCACGTAAGGCTGTATCACTTGTATATTTATTTATTTTTTAACGCCATTCACCAACGTGAATTGCGCTGTGCAGTCTTTCTTGGTTAAGCTCTGGTTCACCAGTTTGAACGCCTCCAATCAAGTTCGTTGACACAATGGCGCGAACGAATTTCGTCGCGCATCCCACCCGAGATTCGCCTTAGTTCCTCATACTAATCAAGTCTCAACACAACCACAGCGTGTTGTGGCTTCTCTTAAGGTTATGAGTCCCAAAACAGGAGACCACAAAGCATGCTGGACTACAGAACCTTTTTTTTTTGGTAACGGTGTGGAAATCCTCATGGATGTCCTCCGTCTTAGGGTGGGCGGATGATTCTGTCAGACTTCTACTGAATAAACCCCCCCCCCCCGTGTTCCCTCTCACACTTGCACCGGGGGCTACGAGGCCTACGAGGCACTTAGCACTCTTCAACGCACGCCCGACTGGTGCCAGCCCGGTTCTGCGGGCTCCGTCTGGTCAAGCGGGGGGAGTGAGGTGTTTGACTCCCGCTGCAAGGCCTAAGAGGGGCGCACGTGGAACATTACGCGCCACCACCTCGGGTCTGATATATGATAGGGGGCGGCAGACGTCCCAGAGCCCACCGTCTCTGGATCCATTTAGGGGGGCCGGAAGAGGGCATTATCTGTCCTCTGCCAATACCCAGTGCGCTTGCTGCAGGCCATGAGAGCACTAGACTAGAAAACCTTTTTTAACCTTTAGCGGTTCAGTTGTACGTTTACATAATTATGTAAGTAATTATCGCTTACTGTCGCGTTACGTCGTTTTCCACATTGTCATTGCCAAAGAAGCCTTTTAACTAGCTCAGCCTTGAAAACATTTACAAGGGCATGACTTATATAACAAGTTGCTAAGTAGGAAGCCTCTTTTGATTTAATCATGGAACCCTATTTTATACATCAATGTGGAAACCTGACAAAATAACCGCTGTAATAACGGAATTTGGTTGAAAGAATTCTTGAATTGGAGTTATTGGCTACTAGCACTTGCCCGCGGCTTCCCCTGCGTGGATGTAGGAAAACATCCCACGGGAACGTACTACTAGGATTAAAAGTACCCAGCCAGGTCATACACTATCTGTGTGCCGAATGTCATCCAAATCCGCTCAGCAGCTTTTGCGCCAATCCGGTACATACATCCAGACAAACAGACATAAATTCTAAAAACTATATGTTTATGGCATCAGACTCATTCCCATATCCATACCTCGTAGCAATTACTTTTTTCAAAAATATTCTATGTACACGGGCGAAGCGGCTGGTGGAAGCTAGTTATGATATCAGAGATACAGCACGGTCATTGCGCAAAACTGAGTCATCGATCGACTGAAGCTGCAGATAAAACGGGGCGATGCTTTTAGAAAAATGGCTGATATTATTTGCAAGCATAGTGGTTATCAGAAAATGTTAAATATCAAGGACAAGATGGATAGTGGATTTTGTGAAAGACGATATGGCAAGGTAGGAAGTGAACTCTGATGACGGGTAATAAAGAGATGTATGGAAAAATAATAATTTCAAGATTTTATCACATTGCTAGTTACAAATGAACGTAATAAAAGCGTGTTATTGCGCTGACCACAAATAGATTAGTGTAAGAACAGGAGGATGAAGATAGTGTTTTTGTCTAAGAATTTAAAGCCTATACTAACAAGCTTATTACCAGCTTCACATGGTTTAATTTTAGTTGATCAGCTGCTAAGTCTCAACCGATTTGACCCTATGAACAGACTTTCAATCAAATGAATTTCAAATTCAAAGTATTTATTAGGTATTGAACAACAAAAGTTGTTTATCTAAGATTGAACCGTGTGAACCCGTTATAATAACCAATTACCGTTATATTACCTACCATTCATCTTGACAATTCCACAACATTCATTGCGTAATTTACGTTGTCGAGCAGACGAATTTTTCAAACATATGAAGCAATGGATTAAGTAGCAATTTCCTTCAAAATCCTTCCGATTGTGATTGAAAGAAAAAGTGTTTATTCTGCACAAACTGAACGCACATTACAAGAAAAAAACTCATTTACAAATTAGCCAAAAGCCTCGTAATCCACGAATAAAACGAATAAAAAAATTGAAAGTGTAAGTTTTTCGTATCTTCGTGTGCAGTTTGCCCAAGTGTGTCAGTGAGCCATTTATTTTTAGCCGTTTAAGGATGCACGCTTCAGTGATAAGCGCAATGGTCGTTTACGTTCAGATATTTTTAAGTAGCTAAATGCATATATATAGCGGTTATAATAAAATTCATTATCTTGTAGGTACTTATGATATATAAATATCGTAATCAATGAGATACCAATTTTTTACTAATAAAAAATAGCGGCCTAAAGTTTTCGCTTTCGGAGAGGAAAGAATGAATTAGCGATGACCTTCAAAACTCTCGGATTCTGATTAAAAGTGTGTTACAATTAGGGGGCTGGTCACTACTACCTCTAGCCCAGACAGCAAAGTTTCAATGAAAAGATATGCAACAGACAGTGCGATCACTTTTGTGTTTATAATATCAGCCACGGATAAACGGCTCTCCAGGTCGATAAGGAGATTTCTGAATGACTTGGCTCAATATTGAGGCCAAAGTTATAGATACGCTAATACAATATTCAAAAACATTTCATTCACGGATCTATTTTAAACTGAGTGCATGCTAGTTCAACATTAATATTGTTGGTAATAACATAATTCTGTTTATTTTCTTCTTTGATTAATAGATTTAGCACATGGCATCATCGACCATTTTGTGGGCTAAACACCAGTTATAGATCTAATTGCATAACACATTTTCGTAAACAATTAAGACTTATCTGTTGCATTTTGACAGGTCAATAACATTCGTTGCGTTTTTGCGTTGTTGAGCAGATTTTGAACTGAGAACTGGAGTTATAGACTTAACATGGTAGAGACAGATGTTCCGTATAACACTTTTTTTTTAAGTACTTCTTATTGAAATTAACTTATCAAAACAATTACTAATACAACTACCTAATACACCGCTCTTTACATAATTTAACAAATTAACGTGATGCGGCTGACATACACAAAACAATAAACTGAGACTTTGAGCGCAGGCGTGTTGAAAAAATTCCCCGATACGAGCTAAAAGGTAAAAGTTGTTTGAACGCGCTCTAGTCAGTGTATTGCTGCGTTTCGATCTTCGGTATAACTCCGATTCGAAATTATCGGGGCCGAATTCGGAGTCGGAGGTGTAAAGCCCCCCGTACACGTTGGGCGAGCCGTTGGCCGAAGGTAATAAACGCAAATCAAACGGCAAATACACGCAAGGCGAAGTGGCAGTGCGCCGGCCTTATTTGTTTAAGGCCCGATGGCCGTTGAAGTAGACAAGTCCTTAAGTGCAGTGCTAAGTAGGTTGACCGATAGTTAGCAGGCCCGGGACCGACGACCTTAATTAATATAACTGCCAATGCGAAATATTTGTCAAAAAATTACATAATTATCACATTTTCTCGACAGGTTAGAGCAGAAAACTTAAGAACTTACAAAATTGACAGATTGTCGCCTTTCACCTGTCGCCTATCGGTTTTATCAAATAGGCCCCAGAAAAAGGAGGCCTGGTCACACCAGGAGGTCTACTCCATAAGCCCGAAATCCGTAGTTTCGGCCGAACCTACAGGCATAAGATAAGTTTGGGAACCGACCTAAGAATTAATGACACCACGATTTGACAGTTACTATTACGTACTCCCGATTTACTTTTGGCCGTCCATAAAAGTGAATTAATCGGGTTTAGGGTTCACGCCGATGTTTTGAACTACTTTCGGACGGGCCCGTATCTTCGTAGACGGACTTGGAGAGTAGGCCACCTGATGCGAATGCGATATCGTGGCGCAACTCGGTTAGTCTTTCGTCCAGCAGAGGACTGGTCTGATATAAGCTGAGACGAAAGCCTTTATAAATTATGGTATATAAGAATGTTGGTTACGTCTACGACTAAGGTTACCGCTATCTGGGTAACCCAAGAACAAGAAACATGTCACCTCTTTTAGGTTACCGTTTTAATACCGGTTACACACACAGGACGATGGCACGTGTAACATGGAGGTATTAATACAGGTTGTATTCAATTTAAATACCTTTAAAAATACTTGTAAAAATATAAATGTTGTAACCGAAAAAATACCTGTATAAATCATATCGGTTTCGGTCCCTAGTTGCCAGGGAGCCGTATATACACCGGCTCTAGCCTAAAACTTCTGAAAAGCTCTTCATTGCATTTGCAATCTACTCGTACTCTTAAAAAAAGCGTGCGAAAACGCGGCGTCCTGCCATGTCTAATCAGTTGATGGCGAGAATAAAGACGCGCTGCCCGGCTGCCCCAAATCTGTCGCCACTAGGTCGAATAATCCTAGACTTTTCAGGAAAATGTTATCATTGGGAACATAAGTATCCATCATAGCCTGTGTCAAGTTTCATCTAAATCCGTTCAGTCGTTTTTGCGAGATTGAGTAACAAAGATACAAACTTTCACATTTATCATATTAGTAGGATTAAGATATATCCCAATAAAATAATAATCAAACAAAAAGTTATCGGTTTTCAAGCACGGTAGTAAAGCCGAGGCTGCGACATGCGAAGATAAGGCGCGGCTTACCGCCTATTCCGGGAGTTGGAAAAACTTATTATATAAATAAATTTTAATAAATAGGCTGCCTTGAGCAAGCTTTGATAACAATGTTTCAGTTCTGATAAGGAATTAATATGTTTGTAGCTTTGTAGACTATCAGGATATTTTATGAGATGATTACATTATTGTACTAAAACTCAGATGACTAATTAGTTACATATAAGACAGTGAACTCACTCTTCAAATGGGGAATGACTTAATTAATGTACACTATCATCATCATTATCTCAGCCAAAAGATGTACATTGCTGGCTAAACATGCCTGCTCCACAACAAACAAATAAATCTATGACCTAAAATTGAAGTGTGTTTGTAATTTCGAAATAACAGCAGAAAAAAAATCCTGTCTGTTTGTTCTGGTTAATCTCAGAAAAGGACTTTCACTGACACCTGATGTTATAAGGAGTAACTTAAGTTACTTTAATTTTAGAAATAGAATTAGGGAGCATGCGGGTGAAGCCGCGAGCAACGGCTAGCTCTCATTATTATCAGTCCTATATATATAATGAAACAATAAAAAAACAGAAAATAATGCAATATGCTGTAAATGCAACTATTAAAAAAAAACTTTTTGCTTTGAAGCTCAAAACTAATAAAAGCAGTAAAAGTTGGCATCAGTTTATGAGTCTTTCCTGGCAGCATAAAACTTCCTCAAAGCATCTTTTTTAACATTTTGCAATGTTATACAACACAACAAAAAATTTAAAAAATATCATCAATATTTTAAACATATTTGGCCAAGAAAACAATCAAATCATTATCATTCAAATAGAAACAATAAACAATGCAATGTGACTTACCAATCAGAGCGGGCACAATACTTTTCGGAACCGACACTTCAATAACATTCACTCGTGAAGTCTTCACTCGTTTGTTATCCTCCTCGTCCTCATCCTTTTTGAATATGTAGTACGATACAAGTGAGCATACTGCCACCAATGACAGGCCTAGGGTTATGGGTAACAGTAAATTTGACTGCATTGTGCTAGAAAAAAAAAAGAAAATACCGTGTTGTGATTTTATTTTTTTAACACGCATATTATACTGGTTGAAATTTAATTCATGGGCATCCTCTTAAGGGTTCATTGTAGTCATCATTATGAACAACTTTCACAATGGAACCAAGCCAAAAATCACGAAAAAAAATCTGCGGTTACCTACATTTTGATGAGTGAACATAAATGTAGGCAATAGCACTTTTTTTAAGAGTATGCTAATAAATTCATTATCACCCAGTAGAATTGATTTAGGTTGAGTCTTTGTAGGCTCCTCCAGTGTGAGTAGATTGTTTTCAAATAATAAATCCAATATGAATAATGTTAGAATAAACAGTTTCTTGAGAGTTTTAACTTTGTTTGTGTAATTTTTTTATTATAATTATTGTAATGTTGTTATTATATTTAATTACTAGCTGCTGCCCGCGGCTTCGCCCGCGTGAGTGTCGGAAATTATCCCATACATCCCCATGGGTTTTAAGTATAAATATTGAGTTTCGAGTTAATCGGACAGCGCGTTAAAATTCTTCCATACAAACACTGACACCCCCCAACCCCCCTTTAGGGGGTAATTTAGAAAAACTACAAACTTTATAATTTATTTTGATAAATATTCGTGCGGAGTTTCATGTTTATTACCTCAAGGAATAAGATTTTTCATACAAACTTTCATCCCCTATTTGACCCCCTTAGGGGTTGAATTTCGAAAAATGCTTCCTTTTTCCTTGCCTACATTATAAAGGGAACCTCTGTGCAAAATTTCAGCTTTCTAGGTCCAAGGGTTTGGGCTGGGCGTTGATGAGTCAGTCAGGACTTGTATTTTTATTAATAGGTATAGATATAGATAGTAGGATAGGATACTTTTCCGGGATAAAAAGTACCCAGTGTGGTGCCCAGGATATTAAAGAATAATTATACCAAGTTTCATCGTAATCGAACCGGTAGTTTTTGCGTGATGCCTGAACAAACAGACAGACAGACAGACAGACAACATTTTTTTTAATCAAATTTTTGGGTTCGGTGTCGGTCTAGTAACACCCCCTGCCATTTATTTTTTTGATATTTTCAATGTACAGAATTTTCACTTCTACAGATTTATTATAAGTATAGATAATAAAAAAATTACACAAACAAAGTTAAAACTCTCAAGAAACTGTTTATTCTATTTTTATAAATTCTATTTTTTTCTATTCTTGGTCAAGTCATATTACAATTATTATATACTATACATAATACATAAACTATACTATTTATTTAATACTAATTTTACTAACATAAGATGTCACAAGACATGGCAATTTTATTGCAGTTTTATATCAATGAACTGTCCTATAGTTTAAAACTAACTTGTAACTATAACTTAAAGATGGTATCAAGATATTTCTCTACATTGCTGTTGACTGGACATGCACAAAAGACTGGACAGGATTGCCATTTAGCATAAATGCCATAACTCAATATAAAACTTTTGCATGGTAGTGTAGATCAAGCCCTGTTTTATTCAAGTTCATGGTTAACGAGTAATAAAATAAGATGAGAAACCGCAGCAATTTTTCTGCAACGATCAAGACATTTTCATACCTACTGGAAAACCGAACCCTTTGAAGCATTTGCATACAACAACCTAATGGAAAGTTAGAAAACAGTCCCATATTATAGAATCTAGAGACTCCAAACGGCTTTATTCACAATAAAAGATAGGCTGTTGTAAAAATGCGCAAATTACCTTTTAACGATGCCGATTTTACATAAAACTATCTATTAGCAGCTATGACATAATAACGAGTAAAAATTACTTCACACGAGTAATATGATACTTTGTCGTACACAAGAATTAAATCATTTATTTACCTTCAGCCTTCAACACCCAACTAAAAATAAATTGCACCAACAGAATAACTCACTACAAAAGCGATTTTTCACGTGTATTATTATCTCAACAAACAAATCTTAGGCATTTTCGACAGAAATTGACAGAACGTAATTTTTTATTATTTTATCTATGGCTGTAGAGAACTGACGATCTGAAATCTGTGGAAAAAATGTCTATGGGGATTTGGAAAATTGGGAAAGAAAACTGTTGATGAATGTTGCCCATAAAAATCAAAGGAATAAATGGTAGAATTTTGTTTACAGATCAAGCAAGCGACCACCATGTAAAATCACATTCACTCAATAATACACTCATAAAATTTATATATTTCATCAAAAAGGAATTTAAAAAAAATCGGATAGCTGATGTTGCTACCACTGCTTGCGTCCTATCAAACACCAAGAACCACTAGAATAATGGGGCAAGTCCAGCCATGTACAGACTATGGTGATCTTCGATCAATTAAAAGATGGCAATTGAGTATTGTATCTACAATTTATTACAATGCCAAAAATATTTGGCCTGGAAACGGTGGCAGCGTCGATGTCGGTGAACGAAATATCACAGATTTTGTTACTTTTCATAGTGGTTTCGTTATTTCCAGCCGCTATCAGATAAGTTTGTAGCACTCATATTATAAAAAGGTTTTATTAGACAAGATAGGTAAATAGAACACCTATTTTGATAATGAATAACAAAATGGCAGATTTATATTAAAAAAAAAAAATGACATTATATTTGCTATAACCGCAATAGTTGGTTCAAATCTTTATTTTGTACATCTGCTGACTTAACAGGTTTGTATTATTTTTATAAAATACCTAGACTTAGCCTAGACAGGTCTAGACTAAATAAATCGTTATCGGTATCGAGCCGTGAAGAGGCTTTTATTTCATACATCGCACTACCTGTACTACACCCACATTTGCCAGTTTTGTTTTTTAAGTACCTATTATCTAATAGGGGGCTAGCCTATTGACATCAACCGGGCAGATATCGAGGTTCCGGGTTGCTACTACTCCGAAATGTCTGTTGGAAAAACCCAATAATACTTTGCCCGACCTTGGGATCGAACCCAGGACCTCATGCTCGGTAGTAGCGCTTGCGGCCACTAAACCAACAAGGCAGGTTCTTGGTATCGAATTATTATACCTATGATTGGATTGGACAACAGCATTCAATACCGAAAAATAAACCTAACCTTCCTATAAGCTTCAACCTTGTGTTCTGCTTACACGAAAATGATAGATAAGCGTTATGTCTAGAGTTCTACCCTTCATGCAATCGCGTGACTGTGATTGCACGAACCTGTTCCATCAGCCGTCAAACCTTAATAGTTTGGTTCATCGTTCATAACTCAATTTTCCTCAAATAATTGTCCACACTTGCCCTTTCCCACAGGTTGAATATAAATGTCACATTATTTTGTCTTCATTTTCAGATTTTTTTCTTTTCTGGGACTTGAGATATTTTTCATGTAATCGCTTTTGGATTTTTTACGACAGCAGGATGTCTTGGGATATCACATTAGGTACGATTAACTGTTTTTTGTTACGTATTTGATTTGCTAATTATCCTCGTGATAAAACACCTCTCGAAAATAATTCCAACAAAAACTAGGTCAAAGAGGTCATAGGTACGAAGGATATGGTATAATAAAGTAATAAATAAACGTTCAACTATTTGTTTTTGCATCGACATGACCTTTGCCATTTTTTCATGTCTTTCAGTTTCATGTCGTAAACAAATGATTCCCTCGTTCCGATTGCTGATTCTTTAGGGTGACAAACTTTCTGATAATTCAATACTTTCGTTATTCTCAGTAAGGCTGTCTTAGAAAACGGTAATACCTATAAAAGGGTTTTGTATTTAGCCAAGCAAAAAAGTGAAATGTTCGTACTCGTAAAATACCGACTTGATAGAGTGAAAACTGTCTATTTAGATCTACCTACTTACTTTTATCAGAAACTGCAAACTCAAGCTCAGTTTATACAATAAAGAAGAGGTCAATATGGATTAGTGATTGCATGCTATGAATTATACCGCAACCATTCTGTAAAACTGCAGAAAACCCTCATCGACCTCATAAAAGAATACTATCTACGTTAATAATTTCACAAAAGAGGAATGTCCCAAATTACTATTCGACGTGAACACACTCGCAAAGGCACCGAGCGTGCGCCTCAATAAAGCGTAATATGGTTGGATTTGTCATATTTTTTTATTGTCCCAACAATCACGAAAGCTTCGCGAACCGAGAATGTCAGTCTAGTCGGCAGGTAGTGTACACAAGTGTAGGCGGTTAACAAACATGCAGCGACCGTACGCGCGTCGATATTTGGCCCCCAACAATATGGCCGAAGCCTTCCACGGCGGTAAAGTTTAAAAAAGTTTTGTTTAGTAACTTCTAGGTAGTAAAAATAGGTTGCTGCATTTAAAAGCCGCTAATAGTTGAAAGAAACCTTCATGTTTGGTGCTCTGTGCTTGATAAACAGAGGAAAATTATTAACTTTTTATTTATTTTACTTCGATGGTCCTAGTTTATCATTTATGACTTCCATTTAAGGCGATATGTGGGCGGGCACGCCCTTTATGCCTGGAGGCTTTTATCTAGATATTATGTTCGGTTTACCTTTAGTTTTTTTTATTTCTGCTTGAGTATTAGTTCTCGATGTTTTGGTTGGTATATTGGCGTGTGCTAGCTGACATATGGCTGTTCATTATATGTATGTTTTGCGAAAGGTAAATGATTTTGCGCACTATTGTATAGAATCAATTTTTCTAACTGAACAGACAGCTGTGCTGCTGGGGAGTTTGTTGCGCCACTTCTTCTTCCCAGCTGAAGCACTAGGAAGTGGTGACGGGTGGGCGTTTTGGGGGACTTCTGTAATTTTGACGTTCAAAAAGTGCTGATGCCTAATTTGAATAAATGACTTTTGATTTTGATTGAAACTAAAATGTTTTTATTTCTTCATACTTATAATAAAAAGCATGTTTCTCATCGTGTAACTTCACACAAAAGCGCTGGTAAAGTATTTTTTAAGTAATTTAAGAAATTATAGTAAAAAAATCTCTTGGGCTCGCAAGCAACCTTCACGAAAATTCAAAGTCTCAATAATTTAATACTTACTAATATATACATAATTATATATATATATATATATATATATATAATGGTTTTATTTTTCTTTCAGATTTCGAATATGTAGTTACTAAAAAGCCTAAGCCACGCATATGCTTTCTGTCTGCACAAGATCGGATAGCGATGCCAATCAAAGGTCCAGCTCTGAGTCCCTTTATGAGGCGAATGGCAAATGAAATAAGAGAAAACATATCACCCAACACATATGAAATAAAACAAAATGCGTTTTCGGATGTTGAAAACCGAGTAAGTATGTAATCTATTTATAATATATAACTGATGGCTAACTAACTGACTGACATATCAAGGCAGAGCCAAAACTACTGGGACTAGGAACGTGAAATTTTGCACAGCTTTCTTTTGTAATGTAGGGGAGGACTAAAAGGTCTAATTTCTAAAAGGGGAAATTTCGTTTGAATGAAAAATCTTATTATTTAAGTACTTGAAACTTGGCACGAATAGGTACATAAAAGTAAATTATAAATTTTCTATTTTTTTTTGTTTTTCTAAACTACCCCTTCTCAGCAAACTGCTTGAATTCTTGAATAAAGGACTAGAACAAAAGCAGTAGGTATCGTGTCAAATGACGTCACATCCTGACCGCGACAGAAACGGACGTTTGAACAGTAGCAGAAAATTGTTGGAGTTTCATAATTTAGTTTTTTTCAAGCAACAAGCTGATTTAAACTTGAATTTAACTTTTAATACTTTTCTTAAGTTTATATTACTATGTTTTATAGATTTAGTGGGAAAAAAAACACAATAGCATATTCCGACGGATCACACCTACATTGAATAAGTAATTAATTACCTGAGGAAATAATAAATCGTGTCAAAAGTAAAAACCGGCCAAGTGCGTGTCGGACCACGCACTTGGCCCTGGCAGGGGACACACACTTGGCTCTAACAAAACAAAAATTAGCACTTTCAAGTGGTTTAACAAACTCACAATATTTTTGATCGACCTTTCCAAAGATACCACACACCATGGGATAGACGAAAAACAAAAAATATATCCCCACTTTGCGTGTAGGGGAGGAACCCTAAAATAAAATTTTGTTTCTTTATTTTATTTAACCTCTTTGTCGGCGTGATTAATATGACGTATACTCATGACAAATTACAGCTTTCTAGTACTAAAAGTCTCTGCGCTAAGCCGGGGACAGACAGACAGACAGACGGACATGGCGAAACTATAAGGGGTTCCTTGTTGACTACGGAACCCTTGTAGCTCCCAAACGGCCGACCGATTTTGATTTTTATTTTTTTGTGTGAAAGGAAAGAAAATCGGTTCAGCCGTTTGAAGATTATCAGCTCTTTTCTAGTTGATGATTGAAGGATTGGAAGTGCGCATCTTCCACAGGTCTGATCGATTCGAAATTTAGTATTCTGTTACTTCAATGATATTATAAGAACATAGTACTTGAACCGATATTGCAGCATCACCCGGAATTGTGTCGGGGGTTATAATTTTTTTTAATTTTGACTTGTCAAACAAAAACATTGTGATGTTAATGAATATTTTATGTAGTTATTTTTTTCAGATTTATAGCAAATTTGGTCTAGGTCCCAGAGCTCCACGCTGGGTAACAAAACATGAGTATCAGCCCCCGCTTAGGAAGCGCCAACCAAAAACCCCGATCAAGCAAAATTGCGCAGCTTTCAATGCCACATCTAAGAGAAAGGGCATTTTTTCTACTTTGAGCTATCCAGCGTAAGATTTTTATGTTAAATAAATGCGTAGAGAAAGCCATTTTATGGATTGAAATTCGAAGTTGCTCGGTACCATGTAATTTGGACAAATGAAAATATTAAAATATATTTATAGAAACTGAGAGGTTCCTACCGTAAAGCCATTTGTCAAATCGAATAACGCGCATATGGCAGCAAAATAGAACAGTAGGAACTTACATATAATTTCTAAATCAAAGCCTGTTTATTTGGTGTTTTAGACCCTGCGACTACTGTCCTGCATACATAAAACGGCAGATGAAATTCGCATATTCCTTCACTGCAAAAAAGATTTTAAGATGTCCCGTAGAGGTAAGGTTAAATAACTTACGGTAACTTTTGCGTTAATATGGATGTTTCAATTCACCACGCTTGGTGTTTGTACAGTCAACCACACGTGAGTGGTAACACTAACACTTGTACTAGGAAAATTATTGATGAAATGTACGGTTGACTGTACACGACATGCATAATAATATTGTGAAATTGAACGATCTATACTCTGAAACTCCTGTGACCACCTGCTACAATTTGCTATTCCAACCAAAGTACTGATTGGTTTCAGATAAAATGTGTACCATATAATTTGGATGAATGTGCATATTGCGGTTGTTCGTGCTCTCAACAGGGTGATTACTGGCAATTCGAAAATAGAATATTCCTATGCAGAAAACACTATGATCGATTATTCAAACATTGCCTGGCCAAATTCCAAGGCGCTAAACTTGCTGAATTCAAGGTATTTTGAATTGATGAAAATATTTTTAACCCCCGACGGAAAAAGAGGGGTGTTACAAGTACTTATAAGTTTAACGTGTGTATCTGTGTATCTGTCTGTTCCCTCGTAGCTCCCAAACGGCTGAACCGATTTTGATTATTATTATTTTGTTTGAAAGGTGTCTTGATCGAGAGTGTTTTAGCTACAATTCAAGAAAATCGGTTCAGCCGTTTGAAGATTATCAGCTCTTTTCTAGTTCATGATTGGATGTGCACATCTTCCACAGGTCTGATCGATTCAAAATTTAGTATTCTGTGACTTCAATGATATTAGAAGAACACAGCAACCTTGAACCGATACTGCAGCATCACCTGGAAATGTGTCGGGGGTTATATTTTTAATTTTAACTTGTTCTGCTTGGATAGAGATTAAAATATACAATACACTAATAAAATATTTGTTTTATGTACAGTCGGTAAGGGACTGCTTCTTCATGCACTCACACAACAGTTGCAAGGCTGCCATGAAGATAATGAAGTCCGAAGAGATAGTAAAGAAGTTGAGAAAGGAAGCATATCTGGATCTATTCTTCCCACAACGACGATTTTGTGACGCTGTGTAATTTTTAGTGATCATTTTTTATTTAATGAAGAGGACACCATAGGTTGGTATTAGTAGTTATTTAATTCTAGAGACTAGCAACACCAAAAAAGCATTTTTCAATGGCCAAAAGGTACAGAATTCAAGCTTGGTTAGCTAGATAATTTTAAAAAAAACAACAATCTACTTAGTCTGTGACAACAATCATCTGACTTTCCTCGACGACTCTTTCATATTTATTATTTATTTTGATACCGAATCGATATTTTGGAGCAAGCATAGGACGGAATCATGAAACTGGACTCGAATAATAAAATGATAAACAGCGAGAGCGGCGCTGATCTATCCGAAGAAGTAGTGGATCCGCGGCAAAATGCTGAGGACATTATCGACGAAATACTCGCCGAGTTTACCGAGTCGCGGTCTCCCGATGCTGCGAGAAATGGGAACGGTTTACCAGAGAATCTATTTAGTATGATACAACCTCCGAGGACGCGGACTCCTGCAAACTCATTCTCTGAGAATGCCACAATAGACGATATTGACCCTCAGTCAGACCTCGGCACGTCCATCAGAAACAAGTGTTTGGAACTGGAAGAGATCCTCCAGAGCCTCAAGTCGCGGCTTAACCACGTCGTTTTGGATGAAAATATTGTTTTAAGTCCCGAGGCTAACTCCATGGAGGCGCAACTAGAGCACGACCTGGACACAGACTGTCAGGAAGACCTCTCTCTTCAGGAATTCCTTGAGCTGCTGCACTCGCAAAACAAAATTAGTCCGACGGGTGTACAATGATTGCTCAATGGCTCATCCCCATGAATTTATTCATAAGTCAAAATTTACATGAATTTATTGTGTGCAAATTTGAATTTTAGATTTTATTGAAGTACTATTAAATATTCAGGCCTAATTTCTGTATTATTATTTCAAAAGTAAGAAAAGTTAGAGGAAGTGGCACAAACAAAAACATTTTTACAAGAATATTTATTTATAAATAAAACAACAGTAGGTACATAATCAAAGGAGTAATAATTAATAATGTGTTAATACTTGTTTACATATGAAAACTAATCATCAAACATATTCTGAACATCAGTGCTGATAGTCAATTCAGTGGAATTAGGTACCGTATCATTCTCATACATCTGACTGTCTTCATGACTGTGCTCATCTTCATAAGTGCTCAAACTATTTTCTTGTTTCAATATGTAGCTAACTTGTTTCTCTGTCAACAGATCTATTACCTTAGATTTGTCACATTCCACCAGTTCTGCTTTCAATTTCTTTACCCAATCATTGTAATCAGTAGGATCTGTCTTCACAAATTCAGTTCTCAAATGCCTCATTGCATCTAATGGTTTAGAATAGTTTCCATCAATGTTATTGTGAATCAGACTCTCAATTGCTTTGATCATTTCCGTGGCTAACTCTGACAGAGGTTTATTCCTGTTTTGAAGGGCTTTGAAGTCCTCAATAGGGTTAACAGTGCTTATAGTTTTAATTTCATCCACAGCATCTTTAGTAGGTAAGTGAATTTTAGGTATATTTGGAATGTTTGGATCATCTGTCTGCAAGTCTCCAACAGGAATTTTGAATTGATCAATATCCAATGGAATATTTTTATTTTTCCTTTTCTTTACTTCAACCTTTGTCAAAGTGAATAAGCTCTTCAATTTCTCTAATGGTTTCTTTGCATTCTCTTCCAGAAGGGGTGGTACTTTGAACAGAGTCATTATCTCGTCTCTAGGTTTTGGTAATGGCTTGCCTGGATTCAGGGCACGAAATGCAATACAGTCCAGTACATATTGTACAGAAGGGCTCACACACTCAGCTATAGGGAATGCTTCAGTATCATCAAATGTGTCATCATATGCTTTGGTCAAGTCCATAGCATTAATGAGTTCTTTAAAAGCATCTACTTGTTCTTGGGAACATTTATGTTTTTTTAAGTTGGTTGCTGGGAAGGACATCTGTTTTATATCATCCTTGTAACATATACCGATCAATGAGAGACACACATAATTATTTGTATCAATGACAGGCATAAGTGCAAACATTTTGGCTGCTGAGTTATTGAAATGTACTTTCCGTACAATGCCAACAAGATTCAGTTCATGAAGACATTCCACGAGGCATCTGACAGCTTTTTGTGCTCTCTTATCACCTTTCCTGCCCAATACGTAATTCAAACCATCTCCGTTTAAGTTCTGCCATTTAATATTATCAGCAGAAGTAAAGCCATACACTGACAAACATTTTACTCCAGGTTGATAAAGCATTGTTTTATCATGTTCTGAAAATGGTATAATTTTTTGTCCATACTGGTAGCCTTGGAGTTTTTCAGATGCTTCAACTGTTTCACCACTTTCTTGATTTACATATTCTTTTGTTTTTACAACTGCTTCTGATGTGCTAGATGTAGATGTAATAGGGTCTTTAACAGCTTTCTGCCATTTTTTAACAGCAGGATCATCTTTTAGTTTGGCATAGCTAGAGACTGGTATCTTTATATTTGGCCCAATACTTAGCTCTATATTCCATGGGATGGCATTGGTAATCTTCTTTCTGTGGAATAGTAAGTCATACTTCATGATATTTTCCAATGTTCCTGTTGCACCATCAGTGGCTTCCACAAATTGCTTGATTAATTCTGTAGATTCATTGTCATATTCTTTGGAGTAAATGTCTGGACCAATAACATCAACTTCATAGCCCTCTTCCTTGAATCCATTTAAAACCTGAAAGATTTATAGAAAGTTTATTATTAGATTACTTTTTTTTCTTAATATTCTGCAAGAATACTTTTTATGAGTATATGGAACATAAAAAGTCAGGATTGTTAGGGAATAGGATACTTGGATTAAGCATCAAATCAATATTGGAACAAGCCAGGAAATGGGTGAGGGGTAAAGAAATACCATTATAATTAAACTGTACCTCTTCAACACAATCAGGATCAAAAGATGGCTGCTTCTTGAAGTTTGTCATCAGTACAATCTTCTTGCTTGCTAACTTGACACCACTGACACAATTCTTGTAATAGTCTGCTGCTACTAGGAGGGCATCAAACCAGTCACCTCTGCTTTCTGATGGCTGAAACAGAATATTAGAAAACTGTTATGGACATTTTATGATCCACTCAACTATCAACATGCCTTTAGAAGTTGGATAACAATAAAAATTCTATTGACAGTTAAACTCATAAAGTAAGTATTGAAAGAATTTCAAAAGTTAGGTGACAAGAAGGAAAACTAAGCTGGACTCTCCAAAATGATAAGTAAATGTATGGAAGGAATTCTGGCATACCAGTGGTGCTTGTGAGCAGATCCAAAGGAAAATCCGGAGTGTGGAGGGGTAATAGATGATGGGCCAAGAGTTTCACAATATAATGAAAGACATATTATTACTTAGCATGGGAAAGTAAGGGCGGCTAGCCCAAAGAACGCATTATAAAAGCATAAATATTGATCTACAACAACCATGATTAGAAGTGCGTAATGTGCCCAAGTCGACCTTATGACTCATAATGAACTTGTTGCACTTTAATATTATGTATGTATTGTTTTAATTACCTTATCTGGAAGATTCCTGATCATTTTCCAAGTGGGAGTTTGCACCTCTGATAATATTTCAATGTGTCTGAAGGCTCCATACTGACTTGCCATGTTGTTCTTGGTTTTCTTGGATCCCAACAGCATTATACCAATCAAGTTCTTGCCCTGGCCCAAAATTTTCCTTTCTAGGATACGAGCAGTGCATTCTTTCGCACTTTCAAAAAAACTTTTTTGGTCTTTCTCATCTACAGTGGAAACATTTCGTCCTATATCCAAAATAATGATAGTACCTTGAGACATCTTGAACTATTGCCAAACACAGATTTGAAGTTTTGTACGAATAAAATGAATACGAAAAGAAAACAGTTAATTTATTTTCACTTTTTCCCGGTAACAAACAAGTTCCGACAAGTTTGACAGGGATTAGCTTGACGTTGTCTGTCATGTTGACCTCAGTTTGACAGTTCGTCAGAGAGAGAGATGTTTTCCTAAGCTATGGAATTGGCTTCGTCCACCATATCAAAATCATTATTGATACTATGATAGCTTTTAGAAAAACATTTATGTTAACCATTTTTCAGAAGCGGAAATTTCCCGATAGATTCCATGGTAGAAAAATATGGATTATGGACATATTGGACATGTTTTAGACCAAAAAATGGACGACTTGTTGAAGTTGTTTTATTTGATTGTAGCTAGCTACTATTATCTAATCTGTGTTGGACATGGTTAAATGCTGAACCGGATGAGCAGCACCCCTCTATTAATGTCATTGAGTAGGCGTCAAGATTTCTATCAATCCAATCGATTGTTGTTGTAAAATTGTTTACAAAAATAAGAAACGCAATCAACATTTATCTTTATTCACGATGATCATTTATATTTGTCTGGTCTCGTTTGTTTTGTGGGTCGGTTATAAGTTCATATAACTCTTTTTATTCAAAAAAATGTGAACTCAGTATCTAGAATTTTCATATTTTATTAGAATATCTGCTAAAAGATCTACAATGTCTACAACTTTCGCAAATAGAAGTAAGATCATAACAGAAATGATGAAGTTTTCGTTTCACCACAGAGCTTTTTATTGTTACCTTGGCATGAGTGTTTGGATATTCTTTCTAATAACAGGTAAATACTTACTATTATAATAATATAAGTACTTATTCTTATTTCTATTCCGCCTTGCGTAATATTCTTTCTTGAAGGTCGATTAAATGGCATATCTCAAGCAAAGTAGCAAATGTGATCTTTTTATCTTTACAGCAGATAAGCAATAACTTTTATTTACATTTTGGTACGCACAGAGATAAGCCGGCCTAAGGACTACATTTGAGTTTGCCATCCAAAATCAGAATCTAGTTTTGTGGTGTACAAGTTCTACAACCTGCAACGTTAGATGATCTAATGCTGGTTAGATCTTCTCTTGATCAGACATTATTCTTTGTCATATTATCCTCAACAATTACCGGTTGGATGAAGATAATAATTATAATGAGAAAAACACTTTACTTTAGATTCTTCTTCTGAGTACCACATGCCTGTTGACAATATCTGTCTGTTCTATCAGGCACTCTAATATGTAGATCTGGAATACGTGAAACTTAGAAGCACCTTTGTGCTAAACTCACTTCCTTGCATATCTTTTTCCTACAAGTGAATTCAGACATGCTGTCTTAAGCCCCTAGCACACGGTGTATTTTAAACGAGCGTTTCACGTGTTACGCCTACTAGTTCCAGCAAATACAAGCAACGCATTCTTGACACGCGCGTTTAAATTAAATTACGCCGTGTGCTTTAGCTCTGGATTTATTAAACTACTTCCTGAGGGTATAAAAGATAGACAATGTTCCTATGCTACAGTCATATTTTATTTTGGGTATGGGACCCATACTAATTTACCCATTGTCCTTTAAGTTCAAAAATTATTCATAAAAACTCTAATTAAGCATTCTTGTTCATTAATAGATATTAAATATCCAGAAAATATATTAAGACATATCTTGCTTATAAATATCTTGTCCTGCTACCTTGTTTTTCTAACAGAGAGCACCTAATGCACCTTCCTATTGTATTGTGTTTTGAATGGATCAACAAACAACAAACAAACAGCAGCAGTGTGCACAAAGAAAAAGTAACACTAATAAATGATTTGATCTGATAGTTATATAATGTGGGTCAGTTGCTCCGTGTAAAATGCTGGTATTTAGCTGCATCCAATTAGACTGGAAGCCAACATCAATATAGTTGAGAAAAGGCTAGGCAGATGAGTTACAAAATGGGAACAATTACGTTAACATTAAAGTCAGCCTATCATCGTTCACTGCTGTTTTTAGGCAGTGGTTACGGGTCACAAGTAATCTTAAACATTCTTTTATCTTTTTATGTTCCAGTAATGTATAAATACATGTCGCTGGGAGAAGAAACAATAGCAGTGAAGAAGATAATACGAAATGAATACATATCAAAAAGTGACACAAAGTTTAGGAAGATCTATTTGAGAGCCTGCAACCCCCCAGACAGTATTGTGCGAGGATCTGAAGGTATTTTATGGTATATATTCTATGGTTTGGGGTTAGGTTTCCGCACTTAGTCCTTCATGTGTACCATTGTGTGTGTCTGAGAAATAATGAGATTAAAAAAAAAAAAAAACAATATTGTAATAGTCATACCCTGTTACATACTATATGTATCGCTGTTGGTTGCCTTAATAAGAAAGAAAGGAAAATAGGTTTATTTATCTCAGACTCAGCATGATGCTGTGCTGGGAATGAAGTACCCACAGAAACGACAAAAAAAAAACAGCAAAAAAAATTGCTGAAGATTTTGTTGCGCGGCGCCACATTATCCATTCAGCTTAAACACATCAAGAAGTGGTGGAAACCACGTTGCTGGGCTGGCGTTTAGGCGCATTTTTTATTAACTTTTAACCTTCATAAAGTGCTTGGTAAAATAATGACTTATAAATCAAAAATACAACAACATAATTGCTTCTAAAATAATTTCAATACTGTTTCAATGTAACGAAATGTAATGTATAGAACCAACAGCAGTTGTTTTGATATTTCTGGGCCTTGTGACATCAAGTAAGTATCTGTTCCAGGTGTAGTGGACAGTGACACATGGTTGCTGCAAGGAGTTTTAGTGGTGACGCGGCACGGTGACAGAGGACCCTTGACACATCTCAAGAACGGAGACAAACTACCATGTGACGCCGAGCCTGTCTCGCCTCTTCTGAAAAGGTAACCCCCGAAGTTATTGTTTAACATAGCTTTTGAGAAAAAATATTGATATAATAGTGCTTTGTGAGAGCTGCCCTTTTTTCATCTACAATACTTCAATTCAGAATTCACAGTTTTTGAAATACAAACTCAATGTCATATGAGAGAAAGTTCAGAATCCATTGCCACAAATATTTATTTAGGACTTTTTGTATTACAAATGGTCACTCAAATATCATACTAAGACCACATAATCTTAAAGTAGATTGTTTAGTAAGTGGCAATTAAATGTACATTATCTCTGAGATTCTGAATTCAAGTTAACCAATTTGTCTACATTTTATGGCAATAGGCTGTTAAAATTAAGGACCTTGCCCTGTTTAAATTTTCTTTCGCCTATTGATATGAAGATAAATAAACCAAAGGTGATCTCATATATTTAGCTATGAAGAGTTCGTTGCCAACGGGAGTTCCACGGGGCGAGCGTGGTGGGTCTCAGTGGCGGGTCCATTCCACAACTTCCCGTCACTACCGGCACGAGCAGCTGGTACTCGCTGCGCGCTCGGCCAGCTCACACCAAGAGGACTACTGCAGATGGTCACCGTTGGTAAGCTGTCATCTACTTTATAGTACCGTAAATATGACATACATCGAGCTACAGAAAGTCACACAGGTTTTAGTGACAGATTCTCAATACGTTTTTTCTAAAACTTTCCATGCCATGTTTACAGTGATTTACTGCTTTCCAAAAAAAAGTATGCGCTTCGGGTATCATCGTTTATCTTCGGAGTTACTGTAAAATAATTTATGAATAATAATAATAATACGAACGTGCGATGCTGAGATCTAATATAAAGTTGTTGCAATGATTGAATTACTTGCCTTTTATTTTGTATTAACATGTTTACAAAATTATAAATTAACAACTCTATGCAATTCCAAGAAAACTTTTCAAAACTTTTGAGTGACAAATGACGATCTGAAACCGGTGTAAGTAACCCGACAGAGAGAAAACTTCATACAAACGCACAATGCGTTCATATAAGTTGACCCCAGACGCGCTTGGTAGCATTGAATTTTACAGTCAACTTCAATACTAATAGAGTTCAAAATGGCGACTGACCCTAAATAACAAAAAAAAAATCTATATCTCCTTTCAGGTAACATTTTAAGGGAAGCATATGGGGAGAAGCTGAACCTGGAAATTGTGGAGCCACAAGGGAAAAAGGATTCGGGTAAGTTGGTGCACTTTATAAAAGTGTAACGTCGAATTCCGTATTTTGGGCGATATCCAGCATACTAAATAATTTTGCCGTATGTTTGCCTTTTAAGAGGGTTTATTCGGAAAGTTGGCAACGTCGCAAATAGATGTCAAAAATTTCGCTGTTTTGATTAATTTGATAATATTTCTGTATGGAAATAAAAAATGTGGCTAACTAGCGAACTAGAATATTGATTATGAAATGCAATAATTAATATCGTAACACCGAATAGTTAGTTTTAGATGTAAAAAAAGTATTTGGTAACTTTCCAAATGCCTTTTTTTCACCTAAAACGGGTACAACATCAAATTCAATGTTATAATTGCAATTCATTATTAATATTCTAGTCAATTGGTTAGCCACATTTCTTATTTCCATACAGTATTATTTCCAAATTAATCGAAACAGGTAAATATTTGACAGCTATTTACGACGTTGCCAACTTTTAGGATGCACCCTCTTAACTGAAAATATTTTAGAAAAAAAATAAAAGTAAACTTTTTAACAAAAAAAAAAAATCGTAGGCACTGGCTTGCGAAATTAAAGTTATTTTTCCATTTGTAGATTTTTACTTCGCCACAACACCCAGTCCTCCGCCTTCCTCATCCAGTCTGTCCCAGGCTCCCCTACCTTTACAAAGGTCGTCGTCGCTCCATAAAGCCCCCCGCTTTCCACGCGACGTTTGGCGATACGCGTGCTCCACTCCAGGACTCAGCCTGCTATAGATTAACTATACAGATTCTTTGTATAGTTCGTGCAAATACGAGAGAAATAGACCGATTTCCTTGTTCCCCAGGCGAGGTAGTGTCGTACAGCACGCGGTACCGGCGCACGTACCAGTCGCTGGTGTCGCTGTGGTGGGGCGCGGTGCGGGGCGCGGCGGGTGCGCGTGCGCAGACCGCGCGGGAGGCGCACTCCGTCGCCTTCTGCTTCCGAGACTGCGCCTGCGCTGCACACCATGCGCTTAACAAGTGAGTATAGATATAGTGTTGGTGTGTGGGAGATTTATTACAAATTGCTGGGGAGCCTGTTGCGCCACTTCGTCTTCCCAGCATACCAGGAAGTGGTGCAGGACGGGGTTTTGGATGACTGTCTTTGACGTTAAAAAAGTAATTTGAATAAATGACTTTTGGTTTTACATTGTACATTGAAATTATACTTACATGAAGTTTCATGTTAGGATCATTTTACTCAATTTTATGGACAACTCGCACTTGACTAAAAAAATAAGTATGCCATTTTGTTTTCATGACTAAGATCTATTGATTTTAGAGACAGCTTCCATATAGAAATAACCATTAATTGTCATCTAACATAACATTATTCACGTTACAGAAAAATAAACTCACAAGCGAAGAACCGTCTCGAATCTCACCCAGCGATCAAGGAGCTAGTCAGCAAGTTGTCCAAAGTACTATTCGAATCTCAAGAGCATCCCGACGCAGACGTCGTGAGGGACGCGCTCCTCGCATATATGTGCCACGACGCCCCTCTGCCCTGCTCAGAAAAACCTAAAACGCCAAGTAAGACCAAACTTTCTTTAGACAAGAAACATCGAAAATTTCGCACAAACACCATCCCCTCCCGGAAAATTCTCGATGTAGATATTGACACGCTAAATATGGAATTGGACTATATTAACAACCAAATGGACTTTAATAATGAAATTGGAAGAAAGGCCAGAGATATCATTGGGAAATATTATGACAGCAAACAAAAAGCACCTTTAGATTTTGACGCTCAGATGGAAAGAGAGAAGTTACTCTACTACCAACAAAGGTACCTGGACAATGCTGACGGTTACGAAGACGTGGTCATCGTGAAAAAGAATCTAGACGCCGATTTCAATTTCCCGAACGACGCCCGAATGGACACGGACTTTGACGAAGACTACAAAGAACCGACTCCAGAAAGCTCAGATGATTTCTGTATAAAAAAGGAACATGTCATGTCTTTATTTGCGTATTTAGAGTGGAGTTATCGACAAGAAATCAAGAACGTACATAATAGACGCAGAGGGTTGCTAGTAGCGTATGGATTAATACATAATGTAGTCCAAAATATGATACGAATGATATCCGAAAATAAACCGAAGTTTGTTGTGTACTCGGGCCACGACAAGACGCTACAAGCGTTGATCTTAGCCCTAGGACTGAACAACTACCAACATTACAACATACAATACGCATCGCGAATGATCTTCGAAGTTTATAGGAAGAAGGATTTACGCGACGAATTCAAATTCACTAAACGAAAAGCGATCGCACAAGATTTTTACTTCCGCGTGGTTTATAACGGGGAAGATGTTACAAATAAATTGAGTTTCTGCAAGACTCGGCAGAATGTGGTCATGAAGGTTGTAGACCCCATAGATGATGTTAAGATTTACAATACACATCTCTGTTCTATAGAAAACATAGTCAGGTTTATACACGACGATTATTTTGCTAGTTTTAATGTGACTAACTTTAAAGACGCGTGCGCAAGCTATGGGAACTCGAAGCATATCTATTAGGTTTTAATTTTTAATGTTTAGGAACAATTTATTTATTTTTGTGTACTTACGTGCAGTGGTTTAGGATGAAATCTTAATGAGTTTTTAGTTTGTGTATTTATTTGTAACTTTCTTTAAAATTCGAGAATTTTTCATAATTATATATTATAAAACAAATTCCCCGCCGCATTAGGCTGTCTGAACGTGATAAACTCAAAAACTACTGAACGGATTTTCATACGGTTTTGACCAATGAATGGATTAAAAGACAAAAAGTCAGCGCTGGGGGTCTTGTAACGCGTTGGGTCGAGGTTCGAGAGAGTGATCTTATGACTTCCACGCAAACGACGCCGTGGGCATAGGTAGATGATAAAATTTTATAAAAATGTGTTAGTTACAAATAAATACACAGAATAACTAAAATTACACTAACATAAGTACAGGAGGCATTTAAGAGATTATTTAATGAATTAATGAGATTATCAAGTGAAGCTAATAGAAGCATATCAATTTTAATACTTACAAGACTAATTTATATCCTAATGATTATTTTTAATAACTTAGCCTTAACTGATCTCGTTTTAACGTTATATTTATAGTTATATTTATTTTAATCAAATGAGTTACAGTCCACTGAATAAGATGCTTGTTTAGTTAAGCGTTACATAGGTGTCTGAACGATCATTTTAATGACACACACCTCAGAGCATAGAATCATCGCGCTAGCAGTGACTGGGGACGCCTTTACGAATAATATTAGTGTCAGAATAGGGTATTACACCCATTTTTGAAAGGTGTCTCAATTAGATTCTATAGTGCTAATGAACCAATAAAACTTCAAAAATTTTTTATTCAATCGCCATAAAAATGCATTTAAATTTTGCATTTCCAAATTTCGCGCGTAATTTGACGAAAACGCTGGACGCAGTCGACGCTATATTGCTCTGTGGTCATGACGTTAGTTGGCTGTGTGTACGCTGATAGTTGACAGTTGACACTTGTAAGTTTACATAGCCTTAGTGACGTAATTGTAATTATGGCGACTACTATTTAGGGCGGATTCAACCAAACACGAATAAATTTTATCCGCGGAATAAGATTTACTCTGACAGTTTTCATATGGAGTCTGAGACTGTCAAAAATTTAAAATTTACTCGGAAGAGAAGGCTTATTCCGCGGATATTTATTCCTGTTTGGTCGAATCCAGCCTTAATGGTGTTATGAAACAGATTGGTGCTACCTGCCCTATAAGCTCCTTAAGTGCGAGCGAGACAGATAAATAACAATGATTTATAGCCCGCGACTCAATTCTTAACACGGTGACTATTGCTGTCACTGGGCATGGTTAGAATTGTAACAGGCTGTCAGTTTCTATGAGTAAGCGATGACGTTCACTTATACATTTGGTTTATATGAAAAGTGTTGTAACGTTTGTGATACGCACAAGCAAAAGTTGTCTTATTGTGTGGACTGTACCTCAAATATCGTAAAATATAATTTTACTTACTTCTACTAAAAACTGTAAGTATCATTAGTGGTTAAATACAAATGATAACAGCTACAAGTACTGAGAAAATTCTTTTGATAAATTGGCAGCATAGCATCGCTTGTCTGCACATAACACATTCAACAAGAGCTAATGTGTAACTTGTAACACTTAACATAAACACACCTTATTTTTTAATCACTAATGTTACTAATAGAACCCTGACGCCATTTACATATCTACATCGGTACTTTAATTTAGTATATTTAAGAGAGGAATAATGAAAAGACTGCACATTGAACTTTTTTAATTTTTATTGTTTACAAAAAACGTGTATTTGATTTGTTTTTATTTTTTTATAAGCAAGGGATGGAAATGTTTGGTTCAAGTGTTTCCAGAATTTAAGCGCTTCAAAATAATCGCACAATTTAGGAATGTCAAGTAGAAGACATTAAGTTTATTCTTAAAAAGATCAGTGGTTTTTGGTTTCTGTAAAACCCGTTAACATTATTTGTGTCATTTTTTCTTCGTAGACGCAATGTTTATTAAAAAATAATATGTAACTTCCAAATAGATGACGAAACATTAAAACTGTTTCAATCCTACTCTGTTTTTCTTTTACCGTTCCTTATATTACTGGTTACTAGCACGAGTTCTTTTATCATGATGCTTTTCATTTTTATCACAAAAGTGAGATATCATTGTTTCGGCCTTCTCATAGTAGTCGTCAGATAGTAAACGTCGACCTCATCTAGTTCGACGAAAATATTATTGACGTGTAGTGTTTGTACAAACCTATGTACAGAAAATAAAATCATTTCATTTCATCAGACTAATGAAAAATCGCTAAGCAACCACACGCGTTGCGCCTACATAAAAATTCATAGCAATGACGCGCAGACGTCAAATGCTGGCTATTATATTTTTGAAGGCGTTTTTATGCTTTTTAAGTAGGTAACAAACCATCTCACCATGGTCAGCAAAGCTGACCATTCTAGCCAAAAACAACAATTCTTGAGGAATTCTTTAGGAAAAATCGCCGTAGATTACTCTTTCTTGTTCTATTCTTTAAAACTATTAGTATATCGGTGTGTGTAATGTATCGTGTGTAATTTATGTAAGAACTTAGTAGGTGTCCCTATACATATAAGAATATCTGATATCCTTCACCTATTATGGAAAAACAAATATAATTTAAATATGTCCTTATAAGTAAGAATAATATCATTTTCCGACACGACACAAACAACTATGTAGGTACTTACATAAAAATGTTTATTTGTTTGTTTGCTTGCCATCCTTATAAATCTACATAATATCGTTGATATATTTGAATGGTCATACGTCAGAAATAAATATAGGGTGGTACCGTGGTAGTGAGTGGTACAAGTTCATTCTGTATTTAATGCCAAAATTTATTGTGAGATAAACAATAGTGATTCATTTTATTTATTACTAGCTGCTGCCCGCGGCTTCGCCCGCGTGAGTGTCGGAAATTACCCCATACATCCCCATGGGTTTTAAGTATAAATATTGAGTTTCGAGTTAATCGGACAGCGCGTTAAAATTCTTCTATACAAACACTGACACCCCCCAACCCCCCTTTGGGGGGTAATTTAGAAAAACAAAAAACTACAAACTATATAATTTATTTAGATAACTATTCGTGCGAAGTTTCATGTTTATTACCTCAAGGAATAAGATTTTTCATACAAACTTTCATCCCTTATTTTACCCCCTTAGGGGTTGAATTTCGAAAAATCCTGATACACGTTATTCTTAATTTTTGGGTTTAAGTATAAATATTGAGTTTCGAGTTAATCCGACAGCGCGTTAAAATTCTTCCATACAAACTTTGACACCCCCCAACCGTAGGGTAGGATACTTTTCCTGGATAAAAAGTACCCAGTGTGGTGCCCAGGATATTAAAGAATAATTATACCAAGTTTCATCGTAATCGAACCGGTAGTTTTTGCGTGATGCCTGAACAAACAGACAGACAGACAGACAGACAGACAGACAGACAGACAGACAGACAAAAAAAATGTTGATCTAATATTTGGGTTCGGTGTCGGTCTAGTAACACCCCCTGCCATTTATTATTTTGATATTTTCAATGTACAGAATTTTCACTTCTACAGATTTATTATAAGTATAGATATAGATTTGTTGTTGTTGTTGATATGTAGCGATTAAATGGAATGTAAAGGGCGGGTACTGCTATTTATTAAGGTATGCAATAGTCATACTCATAGACATATAATCCTACTTAATATTATAAATGTGGAAGTTTCTGAGGATGGATGTTTGTTCTCTTTCACGCAAAAATGATTGAACGAATTTGGATGAAATTTGGCACCCATATAGTTTATAACCTGGATTAACATATAGGGTACTTTTTATCCCGATATTCACACGGGATCGAGACTTATGCGGGTGGAACTGCGGGTCGCAGCTAGTAACGTCATAATATAGCATATTAGCAGTTTTTCTAGCGTTCAACATATTGATTCCGCTTTTCTGCATTAAAGCTACGGTTTCCTAGAAGAGCGGTAGTCGCCACACATAACCGCCGCAGTGACGGCCGTCACGAAAATGATGGCTCCGGGGTTTAACTTTACGTTGTCACAAAAGGCTCTTTAGGAAACACAAACTTACTTTCATAAATAACGTTTCAGTGACGTCGTTCGACGGTAAATTGCGGACGATATGTGGCGGCCTCCGCAGTATTAGGAAGACTTAGACTAGAGCCTAGCTGACTGGATAATCTTGCGCCTTAACAGGAATAGAGGTTTTAAACTCCATGATTTTCAGCATTGAAGAAGAAACCTAGTCAACTCAGCAATCAAATATAGGTATACCTAATAGATAAAGTCACAACTAGGGCGACAGTTTCTATAACGTTTGTAATGTAATAATATTATTATTTTGTATTGAATATTTTTGATCTACATTCACATTATTTTTTATTTTATGTTTTTTATTCTTGATAGGTAATAAAAAATTTGACAATTTTGTATGTAACTCCTAGCTATTTCTATATGAATTAATTATGTTTATTTTCTTATGTCAGCATTTAATGAATACTGTAATTGTACCTATTAATATTTGCACACCATGACAATATGGTAAACATGTTAGCACAACTCCATGTGATTATAACACCTTGCATGCATTGCATTGTATGTACACACATGTTTGAGCAAATAAAGTTATCTGAATCTGAACGATTACTAATGTTTATAAAAACAAGCTCTCCAATGATGACGCACATCATTCCTACTTCCGCTGACGTTCGGATTTCTGATCGCCGTTTGTTTTGTTAGGTGTACCCACGACCTATGCAAGTACCAATGAGACTTTTTCAATTCATATGTAAGTACTTTCTGAATTTATCTTGGACGTTACTGACACCGGTGAAGGAAAAACGCTGTGAGGAGACCACAGCACACTAGGTAACAATTTTTAAATCTGAATATTTGAGCTTTAATCCTAGGTAGTAATGTGCTGGACAACTAGAGGTTCGATCGAAGAACTTAAGAACTCCCTTGCCCTGTTATATTATTTGCTGACGAAACACTACTACGTAATATTCATATTCAATTCACCCTGCCCGCTGCCTGCTCCTACCTTGTAGGATGATTTTCACCAAACTCTCTCGCATCGCATCGGATCGGAACGGATTTTACAATGTTTAAAGGATATTAAATCGTGTACACAGTATTTAAAGTCTATATTACCAAGCCGCGCACAGCAGCTTGACCGCGGACGTCTTCCACGACACGATCGTAGCCGAAAATATGCTGCGACACGCCATCGACTCCGTTCGCCTGTCGTCGTAACCTATTGAATCCTTTCGGCTGCAACACGGTAGGAATTAAACTATTTGACTAGGCGCTGAAACGGATACGTTCGCAAGATACGGTACCGAGCCGATCTTATGCATCGACATCCTGCCGGACGCGATTGGCTGTCGCCGCGTATGTTCGTATCCTCTCCGATCCGATGCGATGCGATGCGAGCCATTTGTTGGAAATCATACTTGTGCGTTCAACACTACGTCAGACAGTCATTGACATCTCGGCACGTCTACGTGACTGCCGTGCCGTCAGCTGCCACTATTGTTGACGTGATATAAATAAACTGAATTATTAGCTGACGACAGAAAGATGTGCATAGTGTTGGAGGCAATTGAGCGTCACATATTTTTGTGAGGATGGATCTGATGAATGCATAGCTGCCTTTTACTAAAGGGACACCGGGAAAAAAAATTATGGAACATTTCATAAGGTTTTTTTTGCTATTTCAGGTATAGACCCATAATAAGTAAGAGTTGTTCAGAACGATGAGAGTTAATAAAATCGGTTTTCAGGTTTTCAGCTATTTTTAATTACACCTTTTAAAGGTAGGCACCGATATCGTAATGCATAGGTATGTTGAACCTTGAATATAATATCCCCAACCATAAGGTATAGTTTTCGACTGTTTAATGCCTCGTGCAGACTGGGACGTGACTCGACAGCGCAACGCGAGTCTAAAAATATAATTTCTATGAAACATCACGGTAGAACAATTACCGGTGTAGCGTCGCGACAGTCTGCACGAAGCTTCATGTACTTATGGCTAGCGGAAAATTCTTTTCAGAGAGGCGGAAATAGTTATTTGTTATACAAGAGTGCAAAGTTGCTTTTTAACCGCGTGTTCAATTTTGATGACCGAGCAAGCGAAGGATTCTAAAATTTAATCACGAGCGTAGCGAGTGATTCAAAATTAGAATCCTGAGCGTTAGCGAGGGAATCAAAAGAGCACGAGGTGAAAAATCTTTGCACTCGAGTGCAACACGTAACTTTTCATTCCACCTCAGCGAGGAAATGACTAAATGCAAAAAAAAAAACGTTTACAATCACAAGATAGGTACACTTTTATTTCAGTTTAGGTATTAATTACTACATTATGACAGGTAAGTAATATAGAATAATCTTTAAATTATAACAAAATATTACTAAGGTATAATTAAGAAAATTTTAAAGTAACGTTGCTACAGTTATTTAAATTGAGTGTAATATTTTTGTTTGGTACTGTAATATTGGTGTTAGTCACTTGTGTACTGTTTTTCGGTAAACTATCTGTCATACTTAATAGTTGTACCGATTCATCGGATTCCCTTGGCGTGAATGTTGGAGAGAGAGGGAGATGGTTAGGTGTTTCATAACGGCTTATTTTTGATGTAGAAGGGCCAGTCCAAGGATCCGATTGAGGCTCTTTCAGTGTAATGGCTCCTACGATGCCTTCACATATTTTAGACTTATTTTGGATGGAATCCTCTATGTATCCCTCTACAACTGCATTGGACTTCCAGCCTCCGTGGCGCTTAAGGGACAGGAGATCAGCTCCGGAATCAGCCAAAAGTGTGGCTGAAGTTCGTCGGAAACAATGACCCGTGTACAACAGGGGTTCTGGAAGTTCAAGAAATGTTGCTATTTCTCGTGGGATACTGCCAATTTTATTAGTACCCATAGGCTGTCTAACACACTTTCCATTGCGATACTGTAGAAAAAATCGATTGATTGGAGTGTTAGGCGGGCGTAAGGCTTGATATTTCTCAACAATCGTTACGTATTCCTTGCGAATGACGAAGTTGCGGTCTCTTTTTGTCTTTGTATTAGGTAAATTAATTAATAGTAAGTCATCTGAATGTTTCTCAATGTTTTTGACATTAAGTTGTGTTAGTTCATTAGTTCGACATGCTCCGTTTATTCCAATAATAAGAACAACCTGTAACGTAAAGAGTATTGTAGTAGATAAATGAATAAAATTGATATGAACGCATAATTATGCCTATCAACATCTACTAAGTATACTATTTAATTGAGATTAATATACTTAAGTAGATACTGAATGTGCAACTGACTTACTTTTGCCGCCAAATATACGGAATCGGGTGCTTCGTTAAGAAACTTTTCAATATCAGATACTGTGAAAACCTTCGATTTTTTTGGTTGATGACCAGATGAGGCTCTTTTTAAAAATGCCACTAATTTAGGATAGGTATCGATATGTTTGTCTTTTTTCATCTTTATTGTTGCTTTTAGCATCGAATACGTACTCCATAGAGTGCTTGCTTTCTTGTTCTCGGATAATTCTATAAAATATGCCAGCAAAACGTTTTCTGAGAAAGTTTTGGCTCCTTTTGCTAGTCGCCACGTGTTGAACATATCGTACTGTTTTAAATACTTCTCGCGTGATTGTTGAGGGAGAAAGCTCATTTGCGCATTATTAACAGTTTCAGTTAATTCTGTTGGCGTCAAGCAAACTTCCTCGTCGCTAGAATCACTCATTTTAGTTTTTTCACTTGTTTTCAAGTTTCTTGTTTTTAATATAAGGTTTAACAATGACGTGAAAAAATGCCGCGTAAAGAACCGCGTACAAAGCAAATTGAAAAAAGAACACCAAGAAGGTTCCGAGTCTGAGTTTTTAACAAATTAAAAAAAAGTTGTATGATATATTCGGCACCATAGAGGTAGCAGTAAATAGGTTTAATGTTTTTTTTAATTCACAAACTTAGTGCACACGATGTTCTAAATTCAATTTACTTTATCCTCTAGAGAATAAAAACGGCTTTTCCACTCAGATATTGAAGATTAAAAATACTCTTTCCGAGATGGTGGGATGAAAACTATATTGTTTCTTCATTAAGAATTATGAAGTGTTTCGGGGTAGAACTTAATAAAAATAACTTTTAAATACAACCACTTGTATTTCTGCCTACCTCGTCACTTCCTTAATATATAAGGTACAAAAAGAACGTTACAACTACAGACAAGCTCTACACACAAAACAAATAATACAGATACGATACAAAGCTACTGAGAGAGATCTAGGGCTTGGAGTAAGTCTAGATTTCGGGAGGAGAGTGGAGCGTGCGTTCGACTTGAGACAAGATCGTGCACTATCCCCCTCCGGTCTCCGGAGGGGTGTGATGTGGCGGCATCTACAACCCCACATACGAACTACGCATCAAAGTCCTGACGGCACAAAATCCTTCATCGCGCTATTAACATTTTTAAGACTATCCGACATCAATCCTGGGGCAATTGCGCGCCAGACACAACACCCGTCTAGTCGTAGGATCCTCCCTTTTCAATAGAGGATGAGTGAACTTCACACCCTGTTCCTCAAACCTCTAAAATTATGACAAGATCCTACCTAAGTATTTCCTACAATTAAATTACAGTAAGTAGGTGGTTAACTAAATTCTTATCAAATACCAAAGATGCTAATAGGACGTTGAATACCTAAGTGGTCTAGGCAAACAAATAGTTATCATGTTGAACAATATTCCAAAACCCACTACACAATTTAGATTCACTGTATAATTTTATCTAAACAATACAAATTCTAAATTCAAACAGCAAACGCCATCTTGTAAAGCGGGGGCTAAAGGGCGGTGGACCAAGGTAAGCGCAGCCGCAGCTCCACCTCACACAAATATGTAGTTGGATCACATTTTGAAGGGACAGGTAGGTGTGCCTTTTCAGATTGCACCATAATAATCGTAACGACGCGATGTTATGGAATGATATGGAAATATATAATGTCAACTTTCCATATTTGTAATGTTTGTTTATCTATCTACAATCTAGGTACAATCTTGCTTAGTTGTTACTGCCGTAGGTATCTAAGCGATAAATCAAGTGACGATGAATAGTTCATCAGCGGGGTAATTGCGTAACACACTTTCATTAGCAATGGCTTTCATTTTGACAGTTCAACAGAATTCATTGCGTTATTTTTGTTGCTGAGCAGACAAATTTTTCGAATTTATGAAGCAATGGATTAACAATAGGACCTTCAAAATCATTCAGATTGTGATTGACTTGTGTAATGCAATGAGGGTGCAGGATTTGGTCGTATAACATAACATCACGCCTGTATTCCCCAAAGGGTTAGCCACATTTCGCCAGTTATGTTTAAGTCCCATGTAATAGGAGCGACCCTGAGAAAGAAGGAAAAACCCAATAACACTTTTCGGACAGGTGTCAAGAACGCATTCTTTCGACGGGTGGACTTTAGACCGTCTTTTCCATTAAAGGTAAGTTGCCAAAAAAAGTAATATTTTATGTCGAAGATTGATGATGAAGACCTACTGAAGATCGTGGGGAAGACCTGGCCAGCATTCAGCGTAGCATGACAACTGCGGCAGAAACAGGTTTTGTCGACGGGAGAATAGACAAAGTGACAGATTGTGATTGTTTATCTGTCATTTTGTCTATTCTTCCGTCGACAAAACCCGTTTCTACGGTGGTTATGCTACTTGTGCTGGATGAGACTTGTACAGACCAGGAAAGTGGCACAAAAGGGACGAGGCCTTATATATGATGATAGTGATGATGATGATGAATAAAAATGGGGTTTTTTTTTTTGTTCTCGTCATTACAGTATATTTTCTCAGGTAATGATGTTTTTTGCACAACTGCCATTTTGCATTTTTATGTGCAATTGTGCAAACTCTTTGCAGACACCCAGACAATGTAGGAACTCTCCGCCTATTCAAGGATTTAGGTTATACCTGTGTCCTGGTAGAATAGGTATACAATGTGTAACAGTTTTTTTTTAAATGATACCAAGACGAGACCATGCGGCTCGCGCTTCAAAAAGTTAGCAGATCTCATGTAGAGCCAAGTTTCTAACTCTACACGCCCTAACTGTGCAAGCTCTACACGTTAGTCCAAATATGTGGATTGTTCATTTCGTTACTATAAGAACTTCACACCCATGTGAATGTAGCGAATGAACTATTTCTTGTTGTAAGTTGCTTTTGATGTTTTTTTTTAAAACTTTTTTGTGGTTGTATTTCTTGCACATCAGAGGTGCGTTTTTTCTTAGCCAACTATTTATTATTTATAACAAGGAGTCCCCATACCAATTTTCAGACCTCTAGCATCAAAATTGCGGACGTCTCATTCAAACTGCCATCTTCTAGTTTAAGGGGCTGAGGGGTAAAAGTTCCAAGTACTTATTACAATTTTTTTGTTGTTTGTCTACTAATACTACTTTACATACAAATATTCAGCTTTCTAGGACTTCAGGAAGTACCCTAAGAATTTTGATGACCATCAGTGAGTGAGTGACGAAATCGGGGTTTTTTAGATATCAATAAAATCTAAAGTACAAGAGCTATGCAATTGAAACATTATATGTTTAATAAGTCCACTATTGACATCATATCCCGAGAATTTTGTTTATCTGGTATAATCCAAACCCAAGTTATGAGGATTCAAAAAAACGACGAATCGCTTCGAGAAAAGGTAGGTACGTAGTGCCCTTGGACTTCGCTTGGCTCGTCTTAGCGGATAGATATATAAGGATTTTTTTTATCCCAAAAATAATTAAAACTACTTACATAAATTACTGCCGCTGTACAATCAAAACAAACCAAAATGGACGAAGTACCTACTGCGCTAGACCCATACACATGTGCGACGTGTGCGTGCGTAAATTTTTAATGTGACTGCAATTTACCCCCACAATCCCACTATTAATAAATAAACAACACACTAATTTAATAAATAAACAATTTTTATACATAATAGTAAAAATTCAATGTATTATTATGATAATAACATAATATTCTAATTGGTTTGGTTCGGTGGTGTGCGTATTAATTCCGGAATATATTGTCTATAAATGTAGATACCTAACTCCCACCTAAGCATCACACAAGGATGTATCTAGTAAAATATCTTGTTTTGACAGAGAAAAATTTAAATAACTAAATAAAAACAAAACTGTCTATTTCGGTATTAATCTAGAATGATGTAAAATAGTCCAAAATTTTCGTCATCTCGCACTACCCGTAGTCTGACCTCTCGATTATAACTTTCTGTTCCGTATCAGTCGTTGTGTTAGTTCGAAGGTGTTGCTTGTGTTATCTTAGATAAGGGGCAGTGTAACGAAGACACGGCATTATTAGTTTTATTCCACGTTAAATAACGTGGCAGTAGTAGGGTGACCATGTTGTTCGAAAACTCCTAAGAAAAACCTGACAAAATCTTGGATTTGTTGGATTGATGGTCGACCATATTATTATGAGAGGTCTACCAACCATAGTCTAGGTAGAAATATCTCACGTGCCATGTGCGTGGACCCACTGTAACAGGGCTACCGTGTAGGCTTGTTCCTGTCCTAGAAGCGAGCGAATAGACGGCCCCCTGTTAATCTTACAATCTAGCATAATAGACTAATGAGCAATTTAACTCTGACTTATTATTTTACACGAGTTCAATAATTAGTATCTAATTGACAGATAAAATAATTTTGACCATGATAAAAGCGGGACGTAAAAAAAAACGACGGTTATGATGCTCTTTGCAATTTTTGAATGAATATTCTAGAAAACCAACAAAAATCGCATCCGTCGGTCACGAAAGCCGAACTTTTCCGTCGAAATCCGAAGGCGTGGTAACAGTAAACGCGAACTACGCAGTTGTTGAGTCAAGGTCGCCGGTCGTGGACGCGTGATGTGTGCACTACAACATTTTTTTATTTATTTTATTAATGGCCGCTGGGACGATAAAACGAACTCTGTTGATAGGCAGCGACCGCGTGTAAGGTCTTGTACGCATGCTCGTGTTGTAATAAAAGTTTTAAATATTAGTAATTAACAACGATATATTTTAATGATAAAGTACAAAGTGAGAAATTTCCTCCGGTTTCCTTTTTTTCCTGTGTGGAATTTCAGTAACACTTTTCGTTAGCATTCACTACTCGCACACGGTGCTAAAAAGGCAAGCTAAGCTGTAGTGCTATTCTGTAAAAATATCACCGTGAGAACTAAGGTGAAGTAAGCCGTCAATGTTGTCAATCCCTAGCATCGGGTGGAATGACAGCTCACTTCAAGCTCATTTCACCCAAATCACAGTGAGATTTTTACAAAATAGCACTACTGTTGTCGACATTAGTCTCGAACTCTCGACATTCAGATATGGTAGACCGTGGTAGTACCTACAGCTACCTTTATCCTATCGGCTATGAACAATATTTTGTGAATTCTTGTCTGGTTTCTAGTGAGATATAGAACGCGGAGAAAAGCATAAGATCTGTGGAAATATCGGAATAGTACCTATAAAACCGCCTGACCGCCTCTGTGGTTTTACATTATGGTAAAAGCAATAAAGATATTGAGTATTGAGTATTGGTTTAGTGGTTAGACGACCTGTCTCAGACCCAGAGGTCCCGGGTTCGATTTCCCGCTGGGGCAAATTTTTCCGCTCGTTTTGGTTGGTGGTAGGGCTTGTTCTTAGTCCGACTGGCTAGCTACCATCTAATCTAAGTCTGTCGCCATAGTGCCAACAATGTTAACAGCATTGTCGTGTTTCGGCAGTTGGAGGTAAGATACCCAGTTCCTCTGTGGTTGAGGATTCCAGGTAAAGCTCGCGTCCACCTTCGGCCTGATCATCACTTACCATCAGATGAGATGAAGGCCACGAGATTACCCGTTCTGCTTAAAAGTTAATTGCAATTTCCTTCAAAATGATTCAGATTGTGATTGATCGTGTGTTACGCAATTGGGGTGGTAAAACAAGTTTGCTGACACAAACTAATAGCTTATTTCGTGAGACAGGTCGATCGATGAAATAATAATGAATACAAACTTTTGTCTTATTGAGTGGATTTCCTTGACCTATCATAAAGTAGATACTATTGACTATTAATTAATATTTAACTACTATTGCTTGGCGGAAATATTTAAGAGCATCTTAGCACAGCCCATCTGTAATCAGCTTTGGCCTCTATTGCTATATTGTTCTGGGTGCTTCTAAGTTGACCAATCAGGAGAAATCAGTTTTCCATCATTCTATTAGGTTACCTGTAGCTCGTAACCGAACTTATCCTAACTTATTATTATAAATGCGAGAGTGAGTTTGTTTCTTACGCTTTTACGCTAAAGGGCTGAACGTACATTTTGCAGATGGGTAAACTTATGACCTGAGGTCGGACATAGGATACTTATTATCCCCGTAGTACGTTCCCGTGGGATAATTTTAGACCTCCACGCGGGCAAAGCCGCGGGCAAAAGCTTGTACTTCGTCAATGGTCGTTTTCTTTCACGAAAAATTGATAACAATGCTTGTGGCTGTGGAGTTACGCGAATGGATAGAATGAGAAATCAGTACATAAGGGAAAGTCTGAAAGTGGCACCGGTGACTGAAAAGTTGCGTGGAAATCGGTTGTCATGGTATGGGCATGTGATGCAGAGGAATGAGGTAGGTTTTAGTATGAATCTGGATGGCTATAAGAGTAGGGGAAGACCAAAGAAACGATGGATGGACTGTGTGAACGATAATATGGTTAGACAAGGGGTGACTAGAGATGACGACTAATGGCGACCGACGTATGGAAGAAAAGTAAATATTGCGCCGACCTCAAATAAATTGGGTTAAGGGAGAATGATGATCCTTATGGCTGTGAAATGAAAACAGATAAACCACTCTTGTCCTAAAAAATACTGACTTTCCACGATTTATGGACAACTGAAAAGTTAGCACTTGGCAGCTTAGCTTAGATTATACTTCTCTAACGTTAGTTTGCTTTTAGATATTTTAACATCTATTTAACAATTAACAGCCTTGAAACGAGATATTGATAGTCACGTTTTCCGAAAAAAATATAGTTAAGAGCGGCTATCAACACATTGCATTGATACACGTGTAACTGAAATTCGGTCAATTATTTTATCAAAATATTTATGTCAATAAGATAAATAATAAATGTTCGTTTTAATAATATTCCTACTTGTAAGAGTTACTCTGTGATGTTAAAAATATACCTAATGTAAATAAAAGGTTATGTAACGTACTTTACCTAGAGTTGGTTATCACTGTTATCAGGCATTAGATAAGGTTATCTATGTAAACCAGTGTAAACTGAGTTATCAATCTGTTTCTTTGGCGATTAGGATTAAGCTTCATAAAATAATAATACCTTTAAGCTGTACTATTTCTTGATTTTCGCTGACCTAGATCAATAAAAAAAATGTAAAGAAAAAAAAGTTAAGAAGCCTAAAGATGTCCACTGTTGGACATAGGCCTTCGACCGGTTCTATGCTTCTCGCATCCAGCGGTAGGTCCACCTTGTGGGAGGCCATCGCTTCGTCTTTCGGTATACGCGGTCGCCACTCTAGAATCTTTCGGCCCCATCGGCCATCTGTTCTGCGAGCAATATGCCCATTGCCACTTAAGTTTAAAAAAGAAGTATTGGAGACAAATAAACTTTTTACGTCTCGTAACAGGCGATGCATATGTGAATAGAAGTACGCCCTGCAGAGGATTGATGAATGAAAATATTCTTAAACACCCAAAAAACATAATATTTTGAATGAGACAAAAGATAATACGCGCACTACATTTAAGAGGACGTCTTCAGTCGAGTGGGGACCCAATTCCGGTTTAACGAGAAAATTAGCATAAAGTTTTGGCATGATATTGTCAGCGAAGATAAACTTGGTTATTTTATTTGCGGACCTCGGTTTGAGGTGGAACCCAATAAGGGCCTGAAAGAGATTTTATTTTATAGCTCAGATTTTGTATTTAATGGCACGTATTATTATTATTATTATACTCACGTAAGATATAAAACAAATCTCTTGGCTTCCAAGTTCCAATTGCTGTGTTAGAAAGTCTTTTAGTATTATGCCTTTCTTACCTAGCTATTGGATCTTGAGTAGATACATACGAAAGGTTTTAAACGTTTAGTAACCCTTTAGATAATATTCAATAGACCTAGATAAAATACACCCCTCTTACCTACCCACATACAAAGATTTCAATAGTAGATTTGCGTAGGTTGCGTCAAAAGATGGACGCGTTTTTGTTCAATTTTGACACCTCCCCTGACACACAAGTGTACAGAGACTGCGACTTAATTGTTATGGAAACGCCATTACAATCAAGTTATTGTGTGAGATAACTCTCCTCAGCGTTGTGCTGTGGGTCCTCCATAGCACAGCATCAAGCTGAGTGGAAGCCTTCTTGTCACAGTCATGACGTGCAGCTGCCAATTATTTTTGTTTTATGCTCGTATTACCTAATGTAGATCTGATATTTATATAGTAAAATTGTTCTATTTACCCATCTTTCTGTATGCACGTGTTTTTGTGATAAATAAACCTATTTTTCTTTCTTTCTTTTTGTATGGAAACTTTTTCGTGCGACTTAGTACGATGAGGGCAAATCTACGATTTAAATCGTTGCCCACATAGCCTCAATGGCTCAATCATACACGCGCCACCACTCAAGTTCGGTAGACGCGGCGCTAGTGTCTATGTCATTACATCAAATTGCATTACAATAAATGTAGTTCCACAATTTTCCGTCGGACTTCAGTGGTGGCAGGGACTCTTCTACTTATTTCATTAAACAATTCTGCAAAGTCTATTTCTCCGTGCGATTAAGGTTCCAGCTGTCATTCGTAGATTTTTGACAGTCGTTAGAGTCGTTAGGTACTGGTAGTCAGAAGCTCAAAAGTCTAACAACCAGTCTGGTTGTGGAGGTCAGACATGCATTCGCTCCATGTAAAATCCTGGTACCTATTCAGCTGCATCCGGGATAACTGAAAGCCAACCCCAATACAGTTAGGAAAAGGTTTACATTTTTACTGTAAAGTCTATTTGTGTAGTACAGAGGTTCATAAATAAACTAAATTGGTTTACTTATTTATATTCACGGGCCTCTTCCGTTGTATGGAATCAAGGGCAGAGAATTGTATTTGTGGGGCCCGTACAATACAACAAGTACTCAGACTCCTAGTCAGTAGCGGGGACCGAAACCGGTATTTATCGGATACAACATTTATATTTTAACAGGTATTTTTAAAGGTTACCTTAAATTAAATAGTACCAGTATTAATATCGGTTACCGAAATAAAAATTACCTCTATCTTACACGTGCCGTCGGTCGGCATTAATCAAAGGTCGCCTATCGCGTGTGTGTGTGTAACCGGTATTAAAACGGTAACCTAAAAGAGGTAACATGTTTCTTTTTCTTCGATAACCCAGATAGCGGTAACCTTAGTCGTAGGAGTAACCAAAATGCTTCGATACTTGTACCGTAATGTAAAAATGTATGATGGTTTGCGATCCCTGGTCAGTAGACTCAGTAGTAATGGTATATTACATTATTTATGGTATATAATAGTTATCTAGGCATACAACTAAACCATGCTGTTGTAATTTTGTATTGATCAGTATCAATGCCTATTAAAAAAGTACCTACTTGCGTTTTTAAGGATGATTGCACTAAAATGATTTGTCTTATCCCGATTTCTATGTACAGTCAACTGCACATTCGTGGTAACAATTGTACATTGACGTAACCTTAAAGAAACTCGCATGCCGTGTACAAAGGGCCTTAGATACGCGCAACCGCGTCGAAAGGAAACCTTTCTGTTTCGTTGACAACGACATTTGAGTAGTATTGTCTCGCTCACTCATACTGAAAATCGTATCTATCGTTCCATGCGGGATGTGTGTACTCAATCTTCTCAGTGCGGGCACTTTTTCGCGTGACCTAAGTTTGGTGAGGGTATATCTAACGATTTAAATCTTTGGACTTCTCTATATATCCCGCTCTCACTTTAGGTACTTATTAAGAGACTTTGTATACCGACCTCCATTTTGAAGAATTGACAGTCGATTCTGTAAAAATCTCACCGTGAAAACTTAGGTAAAGTGAGCTTGAAGTGAGCTGTCATAACACCTAACGCTAGAATTGATACTATTGGCAGCTCTTCACCTAAGATTTCACGGGGGGGTTATAAAGAATTCACCGGGATCATTCATCGTGTTGTGAGGTTCAGTGAACTCGGACCTTGGCCCAGTCAGACAGAGGACGGAGCAGCCTTGGCAATGAACTGCTTTCCGTCCAGTCGACGAACGAGAACGTATGGATTTCCTTTGGTTATTTAATGTTGTAGTATTTATAAATTGAGGCCCATTTGCACCAGAAATGAATAATGCATGAATTTAAAAATCGTTCTTTTTCTCTCAATCGTATGAAGATGACAGAGACGGGATGAAGTTTTAATTTTAAATACGTTTTTCCCCGATAGCTTAGGCAGAGGTTTAGGTACATATAATAAACCCACAGTTCGCCAAATATGTTTAAGTCCCATGTAATAGGGGGTTAAAAGGCTACAAAAAAAAATTTATATAAACCTTTAAAATATACATTTATTAATTATTTGCTATCCTCTTACCGACAAGAATACACAAGTAAGATACCTACACTGAACATTTCGTGTTAATAAAATAAACTTATTTACTGAATATCATTAGTTTAAGGAGTTAGGCAGGTTGCCAGCAAGTCGACACAATTTTTGCTGCTGCGATCAATGTAGTCCCGCTGGCAACTGGCCGATAGGAAGGAAAATAAATTCTCTTTGCTCTAAAGTAGGGAAGTATTGGATGTTTCGCCTAGGATGTGCTTTGTTAGAAACTTAAGAACTAATCAGCTAATCAGTACACTAACATAATCTAGCGTTTAAAATGTACCCATTCCATTGCTTAATTGCATTTGCTTATCGATCTCAATTAACGATATCATTAGGTGTTATGTATATCACCTTGTTTACATCAACTTTCTCATAATTCACATAACATATTAAGTAGATAACATCTCCATTCAACGCAAAAGCATAAAGCAAAAATAAGGAAAACGGAATTTCAATTTATTTTCCATTCATTTCGAGAACACAATAGAAATTACAATGTTCACATAAGAATGCATTTAAAACAATTAGTTATGCTAGAGTCTGAACGACCTTGGCAATGACCGCTTTATGTAAGGAGCCATATTGTTTTTCATACCTACTGCGACACGCTTGTGCAGGCATCTCTGATAGTTAAATAGGTAAGAGAAGTGTAAGTAAGCAATCAATCTGCCTAGCCTTTTCCCAAGTATGTTGGGGTCGGCTTCCAGTCTAATCGGATGCAGCTGAATACAAGTTTAATACATGGAGCGACTGCCTCTCTGACCTCTAACGCCAGTAACTGGGTAATACGAATCGTATTACCCAGTTACTGTTGTCAGACTTTCGGGCTTCTGATGACTCGTAACGACTGTCAAAGATCCACGAATGACAGCCGGGACCACCGACTTCACGTGCTTTCCGAGGACGGAGTCTCGGTATGTAAAGATGGACCGACCGCGACCCAAAGAAAACTATTGCCTTCTGGAATTGTTGACAACGCAGCTTTTACTTAATACAGAAATCGCAGGAGAGTTACATGGAAACATGAAAGCTTTCTCATTGATATAATATATCTACATACTTATCTATCTATTCATCAAGCTACCAACCGGTCTTATTGTATCATCATCCATCTACTTGAAAGCGACACTGATGTCCTGAAACTAGCTTTATAAATTCAGCACCGTTGCGTAATACACGATCAATCACAATCTGCACCGTTTTGAAATAGATTGCTAATCCATAGTATCGTAAGTTCGAAAAAAAATCTGCCCAACAACGTAAATAACGCAATGAATGTTGTGGAACTGTCAAAATGAAACAGATTAGTCTTAATCGTTTACGAAAATGTGTTACGCAATTAGATAGCTGGACCTCATTTTTCAGCAGTAGCACTTGCGACCATGACCGACGAGGCAGCCATTTTGTTTAAATTTTCCGTTTCCCATTTGGAAGGAATTTTAATGGTGAAATAACAATAGACCAACTATTTGTTATCTTAAGATGCCATAATGTTATCGTTTTTGCGTTTTAAAATTCCTATGTGTTTTCGTTGATCCGGGTTTTTTGTGGGTGTGTTAGGTAGGTACTATAGCAGTTAAAAAAACATGTTTTTGTCAACTCGCCGTGGTTTTATTTGGTTTATTTCATGGTGTTGAGCAAGGTAAGTTATAAAATACTAGTAGATTGTAAAAAAAAAAAGGCAATTTAGCTTAGACATAAAGCATTTGACTCTTTATTGTTAGGTAGGTTAGGTAATGTTTATGTGGAAGTGTTTTTATTATACAAAGGAATATGATGGCTCTACTTCAACGATCATCAAACGACGACAAACCTTTAATTTATTTATTCATTTAAATGCACACACATACAGGGTAGTCCAAATATCGTCGTAAAAAAAAAAATCCTCATGCCCAGAACTATCTGAAAATACCCCATGTATGTTCCGCGATTATTGACAGTTTCAGAGTTATTATTATTTCGTTTATTATTTTTCTTTCTTATTTTAAACATTTTTAAATATGTCTTAAAAAATATGTAAAAAAACATTTAAAAATATAAAAAATAGTGTTCCGTCGGTGTCGGGAGCAGGGTCCAAGCTACCGGTGGTTAGGGCTGCAGAGACAGGAACCTCCTCACAATGCGAGCCGTATCGAGGAGAACTGCCTTCTGAATCAGGCCCTTGATCCAACCGCCTAACGCCTATTATTATTATTATTATTTTTTTCACTTTCTTTTTTGCAATTTTGATTGGTATGAAATATTCTTTCAGACAATAACTAATCATCTTCCTGACATTAATTCAAGATTGGATCAGAAAGGAGGAATTTACGTCGAGTGATACAGAGTCGAAATCGAGCATTTTTGTGATATTGTGCAACCCTACATTAGGTTTAGGAAATGGTTTAAGAACCAGGAAGAATAACATTTAAAAAAATCCAGTATGCTCATGACCAGTAGTGGGAGTATGGGCGCCTGCCTAAGTGTCAAAATTAATGTGCAGCAAATATTGTTTGATTTCTGAAATTGTTGTATTCTTTATTTTACATATCAAAAAGTTACACGAGACTACAGGTCAGGAAACTGCGAAAAATAAAGTGTATTGCTCAAATGTAAATTCCTCCTTTTCGATCAATTTTTTTGTAAAAATAATATGTTTTTGCGTTTTTGAGAGGTCTCTTTCTAAGAAAACAGCGATGTTTAAATAATAGTACATTATGATACAAGTGTGCGGTGTTGGTCATTACACACGAGACGGTATTGTCCGCGCGAGCCGCAGGCGAGCGCGATAAGGTAGTCGAGAGTGTAATGATCAACGCACTCGCGTTTCATACGACGTTTTTCAACACACTTGCAAGGAAATAAACAGACTTGTAAGAATGTATGCTACAATAAGGTAATTATAAAGTTCAACTGACCATTGTTGCCATGTACTGATTATCCGGAGCTTCTTTTAAAAACTTTTCAACGTAGGTTGGTGTTACTTTAGATTTCGTATTGATAATATTATTTGAAATATGTATTAGTCTATGAAAATAACCACAGCGAAACCGGGAACAAAATAAATATGTATGGAAAATGGCGCGACGGTTTTGTTTTTCCGCAGTTGTAAATAAAGGCACTGGCAACTGGCAAACCCGCTAAACAGCCTACACCTATTAAAAAATGTATAAAAACAAAATAATATTTTGAAAGACTGAAAAGTGCGTGTATTGGATTTTCAGCAGAAAAATAAACCTTATATTACTATAAGTACAGTAATCAAATTGTAAATGGTTAAATAAAATATAATAAATAATGGCAACATTCCGTTCAGTCGGCATGGACATGGCATGGAGTCGCTATCGAAAAACTCCGAAAAACTATACGACCGCATTCCGAGATATGCCCTAATCGCCCACAGTTCTCACATCAATATTTTGCGTTCCAATTTAGTTATGATATTTGAAGTTATGGTAGCCAGAATCACAATTTCGAAAAAATGCCAATAACAACACAGCCAAATAACGGTTCACGGAACAAACATAAGTTATCCCGCTCAAGCTTATTCGGAACGGGTGTTAGCACGTTCAAATCGATTCGATTTCATTACATTTACATCGTAATTCGGAACGCAGTCTACGACTAACGTTTTGAAACTGGAAAAAAAAAAAAAGTACTCTGTGATCAGTAAATGTAATGAGTGCTAAGATGGAATTTTGTTTACAGTAGGTTTTGATATCTATGTTATTTTTGGTCATAACAGTGCTTTTTAACAGAATGAATAGATACACCAAAGCGAGCTGGGCTTGTATTTATTTGCAAGTTCATTGAAGTATCCAAAAAAACGTTTTCCGAAAATAACTTGGCATTTTTGTTGTTTTTCCACTGTATAAAAGTTTCGTAGGCAGCTACGTATTTCTCCCTAGATTTTGGTGGCAACAAGCTATCACTCGCGTTTCGTGCCTTGATGAGTATTTCCGGCGGAGTCAAACCTACGTATTGCTCTTCTTCCCGTGTAGTCGACATTTTTGTTAATTAATCACAACGAAAATGATAGTAAGTAAGTATTGGAAAATGACGAGCTGGTTTGTATTTTCGCGCGCCGCGCCAGCGATGCGCGCGCAGGTTTAAATAAATGCGCTGGAAAAACTGCTAGACAGCCTATTTAATAAACACAAAATAATAGGTATTTTTGTTCTGAATACGTACAGTCGCCAGCACATCAAGCTACCCAAAACTGTCAAACTTTCCCAATCAAATTTGAACCTAATGCTTCAGCGATAAAGTTTAAAATCTACTAAAGAAATTTGACAGATTTTAGTAGCTTGATGTGCTGGCGACTGTACCTATTAAAAACATTATAAGGTTAATATGTAAGTAGCGAAAAATATGAAATAATATATAAGGTGCTATAAAAATATCTGCCACGGCTTTAATGAGAGGTAGTATTGTGTTTAAAGATAACAATAGTGAAAAAATTTCGTACCCCGGCACAGTTAAATCAATTTGAGAAAATAAAGTAGTTAAATAAACATTGACTCTACTCTGCATAACGTGGTTCACAAATTACGCGCGAAGTTCACTTTGTCAATGAAAACAACTGCTATCTCTTTCCATCTGTTCTGTGAATGAAAACTGAAATCAGCTGACTAGTTCGACACTTGCAAATTTATACGTACAATTTTTTGTATGAAAAAAAAAATGACACATTATCAATAATTTATCTTTACTATTGTAATCTATAAACACAATACTATCTCCCATTGCAGCCGTGGCAGATATTTTTGTAGCACCTTATATGATGAAATATTATGTTCATCATATTTTATTTAAGTATATAAATATTATGCATAATATAAAGGCATGAAAGTTTGTGTTAACAAAACAGTTAACGCCCCGGTTTGCGTATGGTATTATGTTTTACAAAAATAAAAAGCTTCACCAAAGTCAATTTCTACAATATAAATTCTATGCCGCCATGATAGTACTTACTAACTCCATACTGCTATGTCATAGGACAGGTATAGGTACTACGTACTCCGACTAGTAAATAGTATCTGTGGCATTACAGCACTAGTTCGTTATGGTAAAGTAAAAAGCACGCGTGTTTAATACACTGCATTATGAATCTAAAACCGGTTCAATAAGAGCCACTTTACGAGCAAGTGTGTTGAAATAGTACATTATGATACAAGTGTGCGGTGTTGGTCATTACACACGAGACGGTATTGTCCGCGCGAGCCGCAGGCGAGCGCGATAAGGTAGTCGAGAGTGTAATGATCAACGCACTCGCGTTTCATACGACGTTTTTCAACACACTTGCGAGGAAATAAACAGACTTGTAAGAATGTATGCTACAATAACGTAATTATAAAGTTCAACTGACCATTGTTGCCATGTACTGATTATCCGGAGCTTCTTTTAAAAACTTTTCAACGTAGGTTGGTGTTACTTTAGATTTCGTATTGATAATATTATTTTAAATATGTATTAGTCTATGAAAATAACCACACAGCGAAACCGGGAACAAATATGTATGGAAAATGGCGCGACGGTATTTTTTTTCCGCAGTTGTAAATAAAGGCACTGGCAACTGGCAAACCCGCTACACAGCCTACACCTATTAAAAAATGTATAAAAACAAAATAATATTTTGAAAGACTGAAAAATGCGTGTATTGGATTTTCAGCAGAAAAATACACCTTATATTACTATAAATAAGTACAGTAATCAAATTGTAAATGGTTAAATAAAATATAATAAATAATGGCAACATTCCGTTCAGTCGGCATGGACATGGTATGGAGTCGCGCGCCGCCTCCTAAAAACTATACGACCGCATTCCGAGATATGCCCTAATCGCCCACACTTCTCACATCAATATTTTGCGTTCCAATTTAGTTATGATATGATTATGAAAGCTGAGGGCTGTCATCAATTTGGAACGCTAGTGAATGTGCTAATGCTGGGGCCACATTGTCGCGATAAAGCGAACTTAACTCCACGGGCTCTCTTTTATTCAGCGAGACGTCGAGCTGTGTGCGAGAGAGAGCGCGCGCAGTATAGTTTGTCTTATCGCGACAATGTGGCCCCAGCATATCAGTGCTCGCCCAACGTCAAAACTTAAAACATTACTTATTTCTTTGTGTATAGCCACAAATTTCTTCCTCTTTTTTGGTTAGGTGGCGACGGTAGCCAGAATCACAATTTCGAAAAAATGCCTATAACAACACAGCCAAATAACGGTTCACGGAACAAACATAAGTTATCCCGCTCAAGCTTATTCGGAACGTGTGTAAGCACGCTCAAATCGATTCGATTTCATTACATTTACATCGTAATTCGGAACGCAGTCTACGACTAACGGTTTGACACAGGAAAAAAAAAAAAAGTACTCTGTGATCAGTAAATGTAATGAGTGCTAAGATGGAATTTTGTTTACAATGTTATTTTTGGTCATAACAGTGCTTTTTAACATGGAATAGATACACCAAAGCGAGCTGAGCTTGTATTTATTTGCAAGTTCATTGAAGTATGCCAAAAAAACGTTTTCTGAAAATGACTTGGCATTTTTGTTGTTTTTCCACTGTATAAAAGTTTCGTAGGCCGCTACGTATTTCTCCTTAGATTTTGGTGGCAACAGGCTATCACTCGCGTTTCGTGCCTCGATGAGTATTTCCGGCGGAGTCAAACCTACGTATTGCTCTTCTTCCCGTGAAGTCGACATTTTTGTTATTAATCACAACGAAAATGACATTATAGGCAAGTAAGTATTGGAAAATGACGAGCTGGTTTGTATTTTCGCGCGCCGCGCCAGCGATTCGCGTGCAGGTTTAAATAAATGCGCTGGAAAAACTGCTAGACAGCCTATTAAAAAAACACAAAATAATAGGTATTTTTGTTTTATTTTTGTTCTGAATACGTACCTATTAAAAACATTATAAGGTTAATATGTAAGTAGCGAAAAATATGAAATAATATATGATGAAATATTATGTTCATCATATTTTATGTAATAAATATTATGCATAATATAAAGGCATGAAAGTCTCTTTGATGAGATTAAAAAAGCGCACATCCTCTGCTCGGGTGAAATAGTAGATAGTTCATACTAATGCCATGTAGGCACATAGTCCAGCTTCAATAAATAAGTACACAAAAGTTTTATTAAGATTACCTACATTAGGTACTTCGTAAAAAATAAATGCGTTTGCGTATGGTATTATGTTTTACAAAAATAAAAAGCTCCACCAAAGTCAATTTCTACAATATAAATTCCATGCCGCCATGATAGTACTTACTAACTCCATACTGCCATGTCATAGGACTGGTATAGGTACTAGGTACTCCGACTAGTAAATAGTTATCTGTGGCATTACAGCACTAGTTCGTTATGGTAAAGTAAAAAGCACGCGTTTTTAATACACTGCATTATGAATCTAAAAGCGGTTCAATAAGAGCCACTTTACGAGCAAGTGTGTTGAAAAACATATTGTGAAATTCTTTCCGTATTTTTATGCTATTTTTAAGTTGACACAACTGTAGTATTACGCAACTGTATGAGACCATATAAATGCGCCGAAAGAAATAAAAATAGCGTCGTTTTGTTTAGAAATTGAACAACACTTTCAGTGCAAAAAAAAAAAATAGCTATCAGGAAAACCTTTGAGAAGTTACGTAACGGTGGAAGTAAGTTATTTTGGGATATCCTAAACATTTTGCGTAATGGGTCACTTTCCTGGTTACCTTATAAAATATAGAACTCTTTTAACTTGTAGGCTTATGTAAGTACAAGAGGAATCATGGAGGGTCTCGTGGTTAAATAATAACAGACGTATGGGTCGATCGATCAGGTTAAGCTACGGTTGTGGAGGCCAGACAGGCAGTCCTTCCATGTAAAATACTGGTACTCAGCTGCATTTTTTTACACTGGAAGCCTGTACTCAATACTGGCTATATTGACTTTTTGATTGCTATAAAATGTTGTGCTAGCTTTCAATATGAATGAAGCAATTTCCCAAGCGTAGCGATTTAGCTTTCCACTGAATATGTAAAGCTGATGCAGATGTTCCGCTAGTCTAGTAGTCGCCAGCGCTACTGCTGAGTCCTGGGTTCGATTCCCAGGTAGGGGAAAGTGTTATTGGGTTTTTCCATGATGAATTTCTCAGTAGCAGCCAGATCAGATTATACCTGTTTTTCTAGCGAAGAAACTTTTATTTCGCTACAACCTACATTTCGCCATGTTTAAGTCCCATGTAAAAGGAGGCAAGCCTTGCTCTAGCATCGTATTCTACTAATATAAATTACTGACCCATTCTCATTCATATCCTTACATTTAAAAGGTGTTATTATTGCCATATCTCTTTATGGTAACTACTGTTTGCATAAATAACTCGCTAAGCACCTATTTCAGATCCATAATTCATACTTGACGCGACAAATGGCGCCAAGTTTATTCAAAACTAGGTATGATTGTTGCGTAGGAGTCTTCCTGTTGTTCGTGAGTACACAGGGCTATAAATTTTAATTAATATGTTGTGGTTTCATGAGTACATGCACGTGCTTGAATGAGAGCATTGTTGGTGGTTATGGTAACGTTATTAAATTATTTTTTGGGAAACAGATTCGATTTTTTTAAAGAATGTTCTAGTATTAAATTACAAATGTGATCTTTATAAAAACTAGCTATTATGTAGGTATTCTAGTTTATGATTAAGTATATAACTTATGAATGCTTTAAAATGTCACACACAACTTCAAGCAATTTACCCACATCGCCAGACAGTCTGGTAGGAATTTCATAGTAAAAACTAAGTAAGTACCTATCAACATCTCTACAAAATACGAAATATTCCACAGCCTAAAAACCAAACATCATCTGCACGTAATCGATCATTCAAAAAATTCAAAACAAAATAGTACCTACAACAACACTTTTAATGTCAACTGTCTCTGTATATTAGATAATATACACTACACGTGTGCTTATCCACGTGGGTAAACAAAGGGGCGTGTCCCCTGACTCACGCGCACTTATGTAACTGAAAAGTTAAGCGCAGTTTTTGTAAACACATTCAAGGTTCATATCACGCGATTTCTGGCGAGTGCGACCGGTTGACTGCGAAACAACAAATGACGTAAAATTCAAAATGGCGGATTTTCTAGGCTAGGTGTTGTGGAAAGAAACTGGCAGCAAGGAGTTTTTGTAGACGTGACACATGAGTTGATTAAATGGTGCTTCATTAACATAGTAATTAAGTGGGTGTGCGCTTTATAAGTCGTACCGTAGAAGTATTCAACTGAGTTATTTATAAACTAGTCAAATGGCGTAGTCCATTGGCAAAATCTCTTCTGGTCCTCTCTTTAGGTCCGCCATAAAAGTTGCACCTGCAGTGCACCTGTCCTGTGTCTGTCACTTATACACTATAATATCTCCCACACCGAAGTCTAGTCTCCGTTGAGATTGGCCTGCTGGCTGAAATACGGTCTGGAGGTCTATATGTATTATAAAAAAGGGCATTAGACATGACATGTGCTTCTAAATCCCAACGCCGAGTTTTTCTATATTCCCTACCAATTGTGAGTTGTAAGTCCTCTGTAGGGTATTTACCAAGTTTAAGAAATTGTGTCATTATTGTCCTGGCTTTCTTAAGAGGATGGCGACCATACATTTAGAAACAAAAAGTAGAAACAGTCTGCACATCGTTAAGCAAGTTCATAGAGTACAGGCAGTCTAAAAATACCTTATTCATTTAAGAATGTGTTTACAACTGCTAGTCACGTGTGCAGTAAAAAACAGGATTTAATTATATTAATTTAAATATTTATGATCACTGTTTTGGCTCACGAAATGCATCCGGCAACTTAGAATATTCATTTTTACGTCAACTTTTTAGTAATGATCTAAAAAAGTTAGGGCCTTATCAAGCTGGGGATTTGCGATCGAGTTATCAGCGAGGCGATTGTTCAGTGCGCTCGCTGCGTGTGCGTAGCGGGCACGCCAAGTGTGTGCAACCAGGGGCCTAAGTCTACTAATTTATAAACGTTACAATGGTCTCTCAATGGTAAGTTTCTGACAGTTTTTGTATGGCAAATCTGTCAAAAACTCACCATTGAAAGACCATTGGAACGTTTATAAATTAGTAGACTTAGGCCCCTGATCGCCGTGATTTCGTACCGAGAGCGATTGATGTGAGTATAGAAGAGAGAGCGGGACAAGCAAGAGTACAATTATGTAAAAAATGCGGCGTGAACGTCGCGTAGTCGTGGTTAGGTCGCTTCGCATCCGCGCAGAGTACGTTAAAAAAACGCTAGAAACACGCTGACAAATTGTCAGTACAAGTGCAATGTGGTAACGGTGGTAACGCTCTAGCGATCCAGAAAACAGATATATTAGCTGCACAGCTCAAGATCAAGAGAAGGAGAAAAACATACATATTATTATGATCTGCTGCAACAATATAAGTAGGTACCTAATCATTTTCGCTTTCAAAACTCAATCAGCGAATATTCAAAGCAACAGAACACCATAATATTGAGATGCCAAAAATAAACACAATCGTACAGACATTTCTTCAGAAACTCCAATCAAAATTCAACAACGTGTAGCATTTGTGTCTCGAATACGAATAGAAACCGGTCGTTTGTTCGTATTCTGGCGACAGACATTCAAAGAATCGTACATTTGTATGAAAATTAACTGTCGGTGTGTTTGCCCTTGGCAGTAGTAATCAGTTGCCACATTGTTTTGAGGCTACACTTGGTTATAATGGTTTTACATACTCTCATAAAGTCACATTTTTATCTTATTGGTCGACAGTTAACTACTCCACGTGCTTCGGGAGACCATTTTGATTCGTCCAAGTTCTTGGTTTTATTTCAATATAAATAATAACAGTAACATTTATTGGGTTTTTACATATGAAATTTCTCAGTGGGAGTCTGGATAATGGCCCGGTTGATGGCAATATAGGGCTTTGGTATTTGAGACGTTGGCAACTTTCAGAATGCATCCTTTTAAACGTCGCTTACGACTCGGTTTAAAATCACACTCGTGTTTTAAAAAGTCTTGATAATTATGCTGCAGACTATAAAATTACTGAGAACAACAACTGACTATAAAATTACTGAGAACAACAAACATTATGCAGTAGACTATAAAATTACTGAGAACAACAACTACAGATTCTGAGGGTAATTTTTCCACAAGCCTTTTTACAAATCCTTAAAGCCTTTTCAAGATTTAATTGTTTATTTATTTGCGATGTTAATCGAACAGACGAGGATTAATTAGAATGTAATTCAACCCGTGATAGAGATATCTCGGGTCGACGGAGAACAAACTGCCTCCATCACTACTTTTATTAACTTTACCTAGTCAGAGAAAACTTTATTTAAGCAAATACAAATATAATCCTTTTAGTAAGAGCTTGGTATTTTTATTTATATAAATAAGATAAGACTTTTCCATTGAAATTAGATTAAAAAAATTGGTAATTTATGGTAGCAAAAAACGAAAATTCAAAACCAAAGACACCGACTTCCGAAATTAAAGTTATTTTTCTGTTTTGTAGTGTTTTTTTTTAGTAAAAAGGTTTTATTGAAGCTTTTTGTAAGATCAAATTGTAATTTTTTTATTTTTTTTTATTTTTTTTATTTATCTTTATGATCATAAGATCATGAACTTGAAATCGGCTCAAAAGTAGGTACCTACTTACCTATAGAATATTTAGTTTAGTCGATGGTTTCACCCAACAATGTTGTTTCGCTGCCCAGCAGGCTAAATATTTTACGTCTTTTTTATGTAGGTACTCGTTAAATTAATATTCAACTCAGGATCTGGAAAAATCATAATGATTCCAAAAATAGCCCCCTGCTAAATATGTACCTACACACCCCACCACCACCACCATCACCAACATCACCTTGTTGTACATTATTTTCACTTTGTTTTTTGTATTTTCACGAACTGTGTCCAAATAAACATTATTCTTTCTTTCTTTCTTTCTCTTTTACCTATAATAAATTATCTGTATTTAAGTATATAAGTTTAATTGTCTCAATAAAGACTGGTATGTTTGCTATACATCTTTTTATTTTACCTACTAACATACTTATAAAACTTATATAATGTACCTATAGGTACATGTTTGGTAGTAGCAACGTTCAAAACAGTCACGGTCAAGGTCATTTAGCCTCGTGTGAGTTCTTACATATATATATGTATAAACAGTATGTATGGAATGTATATAACATACAAATGCGTGACTAATGTGTACTTTTGCTTGCTATTGTTCTGTGTTTGGCAATAATGATTTTCTTTTCAACGATTTAAAAGAATTTAACTTGCTTTGTCGTCTTTATGATATTTTCGCCATACGGAAAAGAGAATAGAGTTCATATATTATTGTTCTTTATTTGAACACCTGCCATGTAAATTTTTTACTTAAAATACTTTGTACGTAGATATTTTGTTCTTTGCATGTATCGTAGGGAGATTTGATAATTCGAATTTTTGCGAAAACCCTTGGGATATTGCAAAAACACGGATTATTAGAAAATGGTGAAAACAGATTGCAGATTGGCAGATTGTTTTGCGTGCGTTATATAATAGGTATATTGCGCACTACCGTAAACAGCGAATTTTCAGATCAAAAATAAAAGTCGTTTCCCAGTCATTATTTTTGCAGAAAGTCACTTCGTGTGTACAGAATGCGTAGACGAAGCGACGGCTTCGTGAAGGCGACTGTTTCTTTTAACACCTTGTATCAAGAAGAAGAAAATAATGTGGTTAATAATTTAATTGATTTAAAGATGAACGAATTGGCTCATAAAAAATACTGTACGTAACATGATTTCATTATTTTAACATAAACTTATTAAAGCCTAGTTGGCGTGACCCAACACAGGTAATTGTTCACTGTGAAGATTCTATTGTTAAAGTAACGTCGGTCGCGCCTTCGTGTCGCGCCAGTCTGCAGGAGGCTTAAATCCAGACAGTCTTTTCTACCAGTAGGTACCTACGTTTGAAGCTAAGTCTCGAAGGCCTGAAAGTCAAGTACTTTGGAGTTGCGTTAATCTAAAATTAAATTAACAGCGCGTGTTTCACATCTATCATGAAATGTCAAAACATTTTGATAACACACAAAAACAAACGTAGCTTTGTTTGTAAACGAGGAGACGAGCTAAGATAAACTTTGATATTCGGCTAATATATTATTATCAAAATTATGTAATCGTAATATTAATTACGTGATATAAGTAATACGCATACTTACATAAACTCACACCTTGTTCCCATGGGGTTATGCTACGCTCCCTACATTATACTCCTTTTGCATCTTTTACGTTCATACATCTGGTCATACACGCAGTTGTGAGTACTACGCACCTGACCTTTCTGAAGAACAGCACCAACATGTCTTCTAGTGCGTCCCCCTCCCGGCGTTTCCACGTAGATAGGTAATAATTTTATTTGTAAATATAAATACGTTTAACGATGAAATTAGCGATGAGCTGATGGATGCAGCACAGGACTGCTCGATGTGGAGCCGTTTGGGGAAGCCTATGTCCAAAAGTTGAAGACTTTCAGCTGAAATAATGATGATCAAACTTTACCCAACTCATATACCGCGTGGTCTAAGTACGGTGAGGGTATATAACGATTTAAATCTTTGGACTTTTCTATATTTCCCACTCTCACTTTAGGTACTTACTCGTACTAAGAGACTTTGTTTACTAGTTCTCCATTTTGAAAAACTGCGATTCGATTCTGTAAAAACCTCAGCGTGAAAACTACCAAAAATCCAATTACAGGCTGCAAGATGAAGCTAGTTGCCCATTCCAAAGAGTATTAGGTTCCTATGGAGAAGAACGAGCTTGAAACTCCACGGACACTCTGGGAAGTTGTTACGAGAGAAAAAGAAGGACCATACACCGATCGAGGGAGGCAAACATTCAATTAGTTTTTTTTTTTCTGAAAACTCCACACTTATGTCATGTTTTTCTTGAAAAACTATTTATTTTGCCTCTATAATCCTTGAGAATGTGTGTCGCTATTGTCAGTCGTCAGTCATTAAGGCACTTACCCCAGTTTGCTCACACCTGACTAATTACCTACAAGATAAACAAGACGGGTGACAGGTTCAATGTCTGCGTTATCAGTTCATAGAAAATTAAGGAGGTAAATAAGGAAAGTGGGCAAAAGACATTAAAAAAGTGAGGAAAATTGGGTTTTTTCTTGAGCCAAAAAGTCTTATCATTATTCATCATTCTCTTGCGTTTATCCTAATATATTCTGTGTCAGCGCCACTCTTTTTCCAAACTTGTTTATTTAATCGTCATCATCGTCATCATCGAGGAGCTCGTGGCTAAGTAATAGAGCCACACGGGGCGATCCATCAGGTTAAGCTACGCTTGCCGGGGTCGGTCCGTGGATGGGGGGCCATCTTAACATATCTAGACTCCTCCGTGTCTCAGAAATCGAGTTAAGTCGTTGGTCCCGGCTGTCATTCGTGGATCTTTGACAGTCGTTGCGGGTCGTCAGAACCCCGAAAGTCTGACAACCAGTCTTATCAAGGGGTGTCGTATTACTAGGTTAGCCAGTTACTAGGTTATGGACGTCAGAAAGGCAGTCGCTACATGTACAATACCTACTGGTATTCAGCTGCATCCTGTTAGGCTGGAAGCCGACCACAACATAGTTGGGAAAAGGCTATGCAGATTGATATTTCTATTTAAGCGTTATCTCAGTAGTCGTCCACTTTTTAGCGATATCATCTTTCACACAGTCCATCCATCGTTTCTTTGGTCTTCCTCTACTCTTATAATTGTTCATACCTACTCAAAACTTATCTCATGACATGTTCCATGATGAACAAAAAATCCTTTTGGCAACGTCTTAATTTTATTGACTATATGGTTAACTTTTATCGTATTTTAATGATTATATAGTGTTATTTTAATGTAACTTCTGCTATCGATTTTAAGTACATCGATATTGTGATTTTTATAGTGGAACTTGGTGCCTTAATAAATTGTATTAATATTAAAATCTTAATGAATTAATTTCGGATGATCCTGTGTTGTGATTAAGCACGGCTTGCTGGCTATTTTAGTTTTGCCCATAATTGGCTCAGTGCGGGTTGGTGGATGTCAGTCTTGTGACATCACAGATGTCTCAGATGTTTTAGCGTGGCCAATAATTATAGCTAAAATAGAAATATCTAAGTATTGCAAATTGTTAGACTTCCTGGCTTCTGTGAACGAGCGAAAACATGAATACTATTTATATACGTTACGGGAAAATTGAAAATAAACAACGTCTAGCTATTGCGAACAAGTGCGTAGGAATGGGATGTTTAATAAACTATTTTTATAAAGTTTATAGGTATTCAAATAGAAAAATAACGTGCCTACCATAACCTCGTTAAATAATGTAATAGGTATAGGTGTATAGAGGCTTAGTAGTAAGTACCATGGATACTCTCTCGAGCACACCAGTTAATATTCTAATTTGTATGAAGCGAATTACCTGTCTAAAAGTAACTTTTCAGATGCATGCATGATTTCTTTTGGGAAAAGCTAGAAATCTAGAAAATATAGTTTGTGTTTAAAAACGAGTAAAAAATCGACTCTATCAGACCTGTGAAAGATCAATTAGAAAAGAGCTGATAATCTTCAAACGGCTGAACTGATTTTCTTGAATCATAGCTACGAATATTCTCGGTCAAGTCACCTTTCAATAAAAATAAAAATAAACAAAATCGGTTCAACCGTTTGGGAGCTACGATGCCGTAGATAGGCACACAGATACAAACGTTAAACTTTTTTCGTCGAGCGTTAATTTTTTTTTTAAACCAATTGCATAGCGTATTTTATTCTTGTTGTAAAATAAAGAAAAACAACGTAAAAGAAAATGATGAAACAATTTCTTATTGTTACCTTGTTGTTTTTACGTACCTAATCTATTTAAATTCTTAGGTATTTGAGTGAGCTACTGCGCAGTTTGGCGATAGTGAAGAAAATAACAATACTTTATTGTAATTACATAATTATAAGTTAGTTTGGTTAAAATTTTAATAATTTAATTCTGAGAAAAGTATAATAAGAGGTCTTGACAACGGATGGAAGGGTTTATTTATAAACGTTGCTTAAAGTAAAGTGACGTTCAAACGTCAAAAATGTATGGTTAAACAGTCGCTAATCACTACTTAACTTTTAAGCAGCGTTTATAAATAAGCCCCTGAAAATCCAATGTAAAGAACTCAATGGCGTTTTTAAAAACCTTTATTTTCTTTTTCGCCAAGTGCTGATGAGCTCTGTATTTTTTTTGTTTGAAAGGAACATTGGTACTTAAAAGTACCTTTACGAACTTGTATCACGCACTAATCCAAATACCTTCAGTAGCAATTCCAAATACAGCGCAAAGTACCTTAATAACACGTGAGTTGTCGATAAGCCTACTGATCGCTACTAAGCATACACAATATTATAGATACTATTATTTATATACCTACATGTATATATACTGTATGTCCCGCTAACTAGGTCACGCGAATACCTATGAATCAAACATTTTTAAAGTTAAGGACAAACTTATTTTAAATTCATGATACACTTCGGTTTAAAGAAATTTATTCTCATAAGAACTTACAGTCCGCTTATAATGAGATACAAAGTAATACGTATGATAATACAATACAATTTCCTCCAGCGTATTAGAAGTTACAATGTACATACATATTTCTTAAGCTTATTTTTAAAAGTGTTCCCGTTATCGCACTCTTTTATATCGTCCGGCAATGCCTTCAGGAATGGGTGCATTTTACAGCAGTTTCAGGCGTGTTATATTTTAAAGTTACTGTTGTATTGCCTTGCTGGTATACGGGTAGCAAGCGCTTTTGCTGTGCATGAGTTGTGGGTTCCGATTTCCAGGTTTAGCTAAGTGTTATTTGGTTTTTCATTTCTCAGTAGCAGCCTGGAGTATGGAATTGTGCCCGGACTCGCTCCCTGGTACATGGGACTTAAACATAACTGGCAAAATGTGGGTGTACTATAGGTGCACCTCTGCCTTACCCTTCGGGGAATACAATGGTAATATTTCCCAGTCTATTTTCCATTGCTTTGTAGATAATCTTATACTATGCGGGAGAAGTCGTTAAAATAAATGTGCAATGTGTTGTCAAAATAAGGCAAGAAGAAACTGTTACCTAGCTGAATCATGATTTATTGTTAAATGTTAAATCTTAGAGTAAATCTGTGCATCTTTTTGTAGCATTCACACGATGAATCGTGCGTTGGTCCGGAGTCCCGAAATAAATCGATCGTTGACGTAAAACCACGATAATTTTCTAGACGAAAATAGTTATAAGATGTTGGGTCATTACACTTTTTATTTCTTCATTTTGTATGTTTCGAGTGTTTTCTTATTTTCTTGCTTATGTGGGACTAAGGAAAAGTATAGAGTTGCGCAGCTGTTTTTATTTTCGGTACTTAGCTAATTGTATAATTAGATTTAATACTAACGAGCTTATTATTGTTTACTATTACTTAGGCATTTGTTTAGATACGTAGACCAAGTCAATCCATCCATACTCAATACTCAATATCTTTATTGCTTCGACATCACATCTACACTAATATTTTAACCGCCTCTGTGGTCTAGTGGTTAGACCACCTGTCTCAGACCCAGAGGTCCCGGGTTCGATTCCCAGTGGGGGCAAAATTTTCTGCTCGGTTTGGTTGGTGGCCATCTTTTCTAAGTCTGTCGCCATAACAACGATGTTAGCAGCATTGTTGTGTTCCGGCAGTAAGAGGTAAGATAGCCACTTCCTCTGTGGTAGAGGATTCCGGGTGAAGCTAGCTTCCACGTTCGGCCTGATCATCACTTACCATCAGATCAGATTCAGGCCAAGAGTTTCCCCATTGTGGTTAAAAAAATATATATATAAAGAGAAAATGTTTGTATTTTTTTTAGTAATAAATAAACTCAAAAAATACAGGACCGATTAAAAAAAAAAAAAAACTTTTCGCACTCTAAAAAGGTACAATGGCGGACTTAATGCCTTAGGCATTCTCTACCAAGGGTGGTAAAGAGATTAGATGGCAGGTGCTCTCTGTTAGTGTTACAGAGGAACAAAGAGAAAAAAATATTTATGATTATTAAAAATATATCTTATTAAAAATTCTTTCAGTATTCGAATTTTATATTATCACTGAGTAACATAGGCTATAATTTATAAAGATATCACGCGGGCGAAGCTGCTGGCGAAAGCTATACTTTAAACAATTATAAATACGAACTATGTGTCTGCTTGTTACCTTTTCACGCTTTAACGGCTTCTAACGCTCCGTTGAAACGGACGGATTCCGATGAAATATGGTACACAGGTAGACTATGATCTGGGTTAGGACATAGGTTACTTTCATCCCGTTAGTACGTTCTCGTGGGATAATTTCCACGCGGGCGCAGACACGGGCAAAAGCTAGTTCTAAAATCCAGCGTGTCACGGAGTTCAACATTAAACTCCTTTTTTGTTTTTTAAAGATTCAAGAAGTTTCTAGAAAACTCTGAAAACCCTTTCAACAACAAAGTAAATGAATACCTAAATGTTTTCAAATTGCTATGAGAAAAGCAAACCGGAAAATCTATTTACATAACCGCTGAAAATTCTTTCTAACAAAGTGGTTTTGAAAAGAGTTTTCAGTAGGTAGTTTACGCATAATGCCCTTGAAAAACCTTGCATAATAATCATAATGTTATCGCAAGTATTAAATGTTATTAAGTGAACATACTTGAATCACTTCCATGCCCGTTTCTACGAACACTAGGCTAGGCCACACCACACCTACATGAAACCTTAAATAAACGCACGCTGTTGAATTTTCAACGCTCGGCTTCGCGTTGAAAGTTGAATACCCAACAGCGCGCCTTTATTCAGGCATTCATTAATGTGTCGCCTAGTGTTTGTGAAAATGGTCATCAGAGACATTAGTCATGCGGTGTTATGAACGAGACGTAATGGTATCCATTCGTTACGCGTTTGTTTTGCTGAATTACTTTCTGTTTTTGTGCTAAAAACTGTAGGTATTTTTCACAGTTTCGTAATAGTAATCGAGAGCCACGTCTTTACCTATTGATAATTGTCGTTAGTAGTGATGATGCATGATGATGAACCTAATTATTACTATTATTTTTGGTTGCTCACTCGAAAATATCTCGGTATTAGACCTGGAATCCGGGGTAATGTCATCCGAGAAGAATAATACTTTTTTTTTTCAACAATAGTTTCATGGACTCGCATAAGTCATGAATGACCTACGTAACTGAAAATGTTTCGTGCCAGCAACATAAGAAAAACATTTTTTCTTCGTTTTCTTCCTAAATGTCAATTAGCTGTCACAACTAAACTTTCGTGAATAGTTGTGTGTTTAAAAATAATAATAAATAATTAATAAACGTAGTTAATAAATGCCTATAAACTTTCGTAAATAGTTGTGTGTTTAAAAATAATTAATAAACGTAGTTAATAAAGAGCCATCTAGTATAAGTTTTTAGCAGGCAGCGAAAGGAACTTCGTTTCTAACCGGGTGTCCTACCTCCCAACTTTTTTATATTTTGTACGTAACCTGCATGATTTGTATGATTGTTTAAACCGGTTTCTATAAAATAAATATCCATAATCTTGAATAAATTCCTTGTAGGTATGTATGACTTTTTTTGATTACGACACAGCCGATGCTAGATTAAATGAATTTTCATAACTCTCGGGCTGAAAAATCTATATAATTTTCTTAGGTGCTTTTAACATTATTTTACAAAATGAAAACAAAGGCTGTTCTTTGTAAACACAGACAGATAATACCTTTAACTGTCAGATAATAAAACTCTTATCAAATTATTTTTATCCTTGCAGACAAAATATTGTTATCTTTACGCTCATGTTTCGGCAAAATAATAATGTTTACTTGCGATTATGACATACTAGGAAACCAACACGGTTTCCCTGATTTGCTTTGAGTACATTTGTGCTTTCCTCATAATACCATTTCAGTCAGACACGGATAGATCTACATGGTCCTCACATGATCTGCACTGTCCTCACATGATTCAGATTGTGATTTATCGTGTATTACGCAATTAGGGTGCTGGGTTAGGATTAGGACATAGGGATCTTAGTTCCCTTGTGATAATTTCCGACGCAGGTACATGCGGGCGAAGTAGCGTATAACATATGACTAGACTCGCGTGGCTTATTCCACTTTTCCCCCTCTAAGAGAATCCCCCTCAGGGGGGAAAACTGGACCCTAATGAGATAATAGAGGGTACCTAAATATTCCTGCGTTGTAGAGTTCCAGTTCATCATAACAGGTAGGGACGTAGTACTTAGTAATGGCTTTGTAAGTTTGTAATATATTTCTATGGTCATACAAACATTGAAACATTTTTAAGTGGGTGTACCAAAATAGGTACAAAGATCAGTTAGTATATCGAATACTATAATCGCGAGTTGACACGGCTATTTTTTGCGATGACAATCATGCAAAAACGCAAAAGTAATGATACACAAGGCTAACGGGTTCAATTATAAGAGTCGAAGTTGTATACATACATAATACTTACCTAGTTGGATTCTTTTAGCCGTTATTTCATGTCTTCAAACTATCTGTTTGTGTATTTATGGTAAATCGAAAAGCTGTATTTCTGAAAGCAAACAATGGATTAAAGTTATTGTTAATCTGGCAGTCGGGCTAGTCCTCAAATTCAAGGTCACTCAGCACGCTATGAAGCAGGCTATGCTTGGAGTTTCTTTGAAGGTTGAGATCAGAAATGAAGTTCTCCGGAAAAGAACCAGAGTTACCGACATAGCCTGCAGAGTAAGCAAGCTGAAGCGGCAGTGGGCTGGCCATGTTTTTCGCAGGACCGATGGTCGGTGGAGCAGACGAGTCCTGGAACGGAGACCGCCTATCGGCAAGAGTAGTGTGGGACGCCCCCGAGCTAGACCGGACCGGCGACCTTAAAAAGGTGGGTGGGACAGACTGGATGAGGAAGACGGAGGACAGAATGTTGTGGTGCAGCCTTAGAGAGGCCTATGTCCAGCAGTGGACTGCGAAAGGCTGAGTGGTTTGATTGAATGTTAATCAACATTAATATTGATTTTCTGCCATCATGGTGAAGTGGATCCGCAACGGTAGCCCGCAACATTATTTTTTTACGTTTTTGTAAGCAGTTTGCAGGTCAGTGTCAGGTTGTATCTTGATCAAAATATTATGATTCGCGACCCTAACAAATATTTATTTAGAGAATTATAATCATTAGAATCATGAATACATGCTCTGAGTTCGATTTGTTCCATTGAAAGACATTTTCATGAAATCATGAAAGGGAACAAATCTGACTTAGAGAGATATGTAATTAATGATTATAATTATGTAAATATATATTTGTTTTCGTCGCGAGTCATATTTTGATCAGTATACAACCTGACACTGACCTGAAAATTCCAAAAAACCTAAGATTTGAACATCGCGGGCTACTACTGCGTATCCTCGTGAAGGACTAGTGAATGTCATTTGTCTGTTATTTCTCAGGACTTTGTACACCATTGCATTTACTGATAAGACAGACAGTACTGTTTTCTTTCTGATTTGCTTTACAATAAAGATTAGTTAGTAATAAATCAGTTTGCTTTGTAACATTCACATATTGCGATCTTCACAATAAATTATAATGTTTATATTGTCATATCTCGCGACCCTGACCCTTATATTATATTATTACAGTCATATAACATGTGGTAGAGACGTAGAGAGAGTTTTCCAAAAATAATCTTCTACAGGTTCAACTTAAATTAGCTAGTCAAACTTCACGGAGCCGGAGGCACTTGTGTTTTATAGATGCAATATAATATAGACAGAAATAGACACGGCAGATAGTCTATGAATAATAATACGATTGTTTTGTTATCTTTCTATTAAAAGTCTACAGGATTTTATCAGGGTTTGTTATAGATAGCATTTCTGTCTGAAAAAAATGCCTACGTGCTTTTATACATGAGAACATTTTTGTATCATGATTTTATAGGAAAATAGAAGACTTCCTGTATTTTTGTTGACAAAAATTCGAATGAATAAAAATCTTATAATTTATTGACAGTCAACGTCAACGTACTGCGCAACGGTTTGCGCAGTTTGTTTGGTCTTTATGGACTCAGGAGCATGAAATTTTGTAGAGAAGTTCCTCATATATGAAGGTGAGCACAGAGGTATGATTTTTGATAATTCATAGGATTAAATAGGGGAATAAAAATTAAATCATTTTTGTCGATGGGCATCAACCCCATCGAGCACATAGTGTGTACCTACCTACAAAAATAAAAGAAATTCAGATAGACTAAAGGCTCGTACACACTGGCGCGACATCGCCGGTCTGCACGAGCCGTTATACGAGTTTGTTTATTTTCTCTTAGCAAGGTAGATCCTTGGTAATCTAATCAAGTACCTACCTACAATCCTACATACATGTTGTAACTTGTTACACGTGGCTTTCGGAAGACGTCCGTGGGATTTTTTTTTACAACGTAATCACATTATATTATGTGCGCACAATACTCGTACTTTTTAGGGTTCCGTACCTAAAGGACAACAGAAAAGTCAGTGCAAAGGGAACCAGCGGAACCCTGATACTAATTCTCAAGTGCCGTCAAAAACATAACGGGTCGTGAAGACCGGCGCGATATCGCGGGCGCGACAAGCAGCGCGACCCTTGTCGCACCCGCAATATCGCGCCAGTATGTCCGAGCCTTAAAACTGCCTTAGCAACAATGTAGTAAGTAAATTAATATTTATTTATCGTTGACTTTATCAGTAAAACATCCTTGGACTAAGACATCATTTAAATTTTTAGGGTTCCGTATCCAAAGGGTTTCAACAGACACCCTTTGGATACGGAACCGGACCCTATTACTAAGGCTCCGCTGTCCGTCCGTCCGTCCGTCAGTCACAGGGCTGTATCTTTTGAACCATACTAGGTAGACACTTGAAATAATTTTCATAGAGTGTGTACTACTATGGCTGCTTTAACAGAAAATATAAAAAAATAACAAAGTAACAAATTAAAAGGGGTTCCCCATACAAGTAACGTGTATTGTCGCCGTTATATTTTACGGCGATACGGAACTCTTCGTGTGCGAGTGCGACTCGCACTTGGCCGCTTTTTTATAAATACACAAATCTTTAGACTTTCTTATCAGTTCTTTCGATATTTGTATTATAGTACCTAAGTGAAACGAAGAAAGATAATTTTAATAAGAAATAGAACATCAATGTTTCATTTTATACTTACCAGAATACCCGAGACCTCTTTTGGTCATGAGCTATCCGAATATCGAAAAATATTTGGCCTAGTTCTTAAGGGGAGGCGTGAAAATTGATTCGTTGTTATAATGTATGGCGCCACTGTAACAAGAGGTCTTCCATTTCCACAATAAATTTTCTATCCTACTAATCCTAATAATTTAAAAATGCGAAAGTTTGTGACGACTGAGGACTTTTTTTACTCTTTCATGCAAAAAACGACTGAACGGATTTGAATGTTTGGCACACTTATATGTAGTTTATAACCTGGATTAACACATAGGATACTTTTTATTCCGATATTCCCACGGGATCGAGACTATGCGGGTAAAACCGCGGGGCGCTGCTGGTATAACATATGATGACGTTTATCCTTCGTTTCATTCATTGTCCTATTAGTAATTGTAAGAACTCATGCCGCCTGTGATACAAGTTTATCCTAGTACAGGCATCATACTTTGTAATACCTACAGTATTTCTCATTTCATTATTTTTATACTGTATTTTACCAATTTTATTTTTGAATAAATTTTATTTATTTATTTATTCGTTGATCATTCAGTCATGAGTCATGCATGATTGAATCAAAATATAGGTGCTTTGACAATTTTGACAGGTTCCCGGACCTGACGTATCAGTGCTGCCACCTAGTGAACTTCATTTCAGAAAACCCTCATTGTCACCTTGTCGTTTAGTGACGTGAAGGGACATTCAATCATAGGGAGGTTAATAGCAATTACCTACGAGGTTGACTCTAATGCTACGGCTACATTGTCGCGTTATCGCGAACTACAATTTGCGCGCTCTCTCTCGCACTCTGCTCGACGTCTCGGTGTACAACAGAGAGCGCGCGATATCGCGACAATGTAGCCGTAGCTTAAGTATCTACTTATAAAGGAGACATAGGTACGAACGGGACCATAAGAACGGGAGACCATAATTATTGTGATTATGCAAAATAAATGCAAGCATGTAGTAAGTTTAACTACAGTAACAATGAGAGTTGGTTGTTAATTTAATTCATTGTTTTGAGTACTTAGAATTTAAAATGAATAAATTTCATAACTTTTCACATTTTATTATTTTTGTTGCTTTTAGAGGACATTAAGTTTAGCAACTAATATTATATTCTTCAGGGTTATAATAAGTGTCGTATAACGGATGTGGATGCGGATGAGGATATCGAGATAATCGGGTTTGAGGATGCGGATGAGGATACGGATTTTGGAAAATTCATTATTGAGGATGCGGATGAGGGTGCGGATTTGGGTGCGGATGCGGATGTCGTACAAAAAATAGCCGATCCCTTGTCATAGGAAATGCCACACTCCAGCCCGCCCATTTAGGTCGGTGAGAGTTTTTCAAAATTCACAAATTGAGCGAACGAAGTAAGGTTACATCCCCATAGAAGTTATGAGGATGCGGAGCTTTTAAAATCAAAAGTTGAGGAAACGGATGTTTTCTCGGAGGAAGTGGATATCAAAATTTATGCGGATGCTCTGCAGTTGCGGATGCAAATACGGAATAACTGGCGTGCTGTTATGAAGTTACCAAACTACTCGCCTGATTACCTATATGCTCTATCTATCTAGCAAAATATGGGTGTCACTACCTAACCACTCGTGGAACACAAGCGTAATATTTTGTTTATTTAGTAAACCCATCCAATCTACCCAGTCTTTTCCCAACTATGTTGGGGTCGGCTTCCAGTCTAACCGGATGCAGCTGAACACCAGTATATTTTACATAGAGCGACTGCCTATCAGACCTTCACAACTCAGTAACTGGGTAATACGATACCCCCTCGGATAGACTGGTTGAGACTTTCGGGCTTCTGACGACCCGTAACGACTGTCAAAGATTGACACGACTGACAGTCGGAGCCAACGCATGGGGATGTATTTAGTAAACCACTGTAATGAAAAACCGTTCACTCCCAGAAACGCACAGTAAAATATGTACAAAATACCAACCCAATCATGGCCCAACATCCGAGGCCACAGCCAACATTTGCACCAACGCACTTGACCCATATATTCACGTAGGTATATAAAACATTAGTTAGGTCTGCGAAACCGCGTGTTACCGCAGCGCCACGTGGCTCAAAGAGGTTATGTCAATGGCCTTCAGGTATTTATATAACACGTAATGTACAGTAATACAAAAGACAATGATGTTTGGTAACTTGGTAACGTAAAAAGTTTTGGTAGCAACCATTTTGTGTTGGGTTGGTAGAGTACTTACCTAATTATATATGTAGATGTGTTTCGAATAGGTATCTACCTACTTAGAGGAAACAAATAAACTCACTTTATCATTTGTAATATTAGTTAGGATACAATAAGATATCCTAAATTTATAAATGCCAAAGTGAGTTTGTTTGTTACGCTTTCACGCTAAAACGACTGAACAGATTTGGATGAAATTTGGCACATGGGTAGACCATGGCCTGGGGTAGGATATGGAATATTTTTTATCCCCATATTCCTACGGGATCGAGACTTATGCGGATGAAACCGCGGGGCATAGCTAGTTAGGAGTGTAAAAGAAAACTTTTACTTGTTTTCAATTAGTATTAATTTCGAATAGGTACCTCCTACAGTATCTACTCTTATAATTATTTCAAGTTTGGTAAATCCAAAAAAAAGAAGTATGTTATAAAATCGTTTCTTTTCCAATCTTTTCTATTTACACACATCCAAAGACCGGATTCCGAATAAAAAAAATTAGATTACTGTAAATAATTTTATATACAAAATATGTAATCGGTTACAGGTTACCGAGAGAAATCGAGCGGTGGGAACATCGATTATAATTACATTCTACATCGAAACAATTTACTCGAGAAGTCGGAAATCGATTAATATAATTACTCTTTAATGAACTGTATCATATCTTATTGGTAAATAAATAAACGTTCTTCGTTTCTATTCGTAGGATTTAGCTGGAAATCTTAGTGTTTGTACGGTGGACACGACCAGCACCTTAATTGAGTAACACACGATCAATCACAATCTGTTGAATCTGTTTCATTTTGACAGTTCTACAACATTCATTGCAATATTTTGCTACGCAGATAAATTTTTCGAACATTATTATGAAGTAATGGATTAGCAATATCCTTCAAAATGATTCAGATTATTGATCGTGTGTTACGCAATTAAGGTTCTGACCGCCTAATCGACCGTAGATTGTGGCCAGAGTTGTATAGTACCATTAAATTTCGCCAGTAAGATACGTTTAAGTTGTAATATATGTTATCTTGACTCAAGGTTCGTGCATTCTGTCGCGACTTGTCGTGCGACGCGACACCGGTAATTGTTCAACCGTGAAGTTTTCTTACAAATTGTATTATTAAAGTCGTGTCGCGCCTGGTTGCGGGAGCCTTTATCCTTTCTCCACCAACCAAGAGACACGCACAAAATGTACGTTCGCACGCTCTGAAATGACTTGTGAGGACCACTCAATGTTATTAGTAGGTGCATATGATGATCTAGTAAACTACAAAGTACCTAATAATAAAGATTGAGATTCTATTGTGTACTTTGAATAATATCTCCTACTTACTATTAGTAATTCTCATAATAACCATTCACCTTTCTTCTTGATTACAAACCTACATACCGACCTTGAAAATGCTATTATCAAAAAGCGGGAAACTTGTTTACAAAACATGTCGTAGGTACCTTAAATAGAGTTCCTATTTTCCAAGTCACAAGCTTATAAACGAATTAAAACTTGTGCAGACTGGCGTGCCGCGACATCGGTTTTGTTCTACCGTGAAGTTTTCTTAGAAATTGTATTGTTATGTTAGAGTCGCGTCGCGCAGTGCGCGTTGCACTACTGCACGAGGCTTTAGCATTGCCATTCAATGTGGTGATGCTGCCAGTCTTCAGAGGCCTTAGTGTAAGTTTGCAAGTGAGTAAACGTAACTATCGCGTTTGCGTTAAGATTTGACTGATGGATCATAGTGAATATATTGGTGAGAATAAAAATCTTAACGGAAACGCGATAGTTACGTTTACTCACTTGCAAACTTACGCTAAGGCCTACTCTGGGCATGTTTCCGGATGACAGCGATGCGGACGAGTACTTCGACACTTAAGTGTCCTTTTGTTATTGTTTTTAATTGTATAGGTTTAAGTTAGTTAGTCTTTTACTTTGGGAACTAGTAGGTATTAAGATTATTATGAGTAAAATACTCCAAACGCAAAATCTTCTTCCCCATAATTCTCTTTGCAAGTTGATTTTGTACGAGATAAACATTTTACGAATATAAATTAGTCGACATCGCCATATCGACTGAATAAACTACGCACAAAACATCGTGTCTAAGTGTGTGTGTCACGTACGATAACGATTACTTGTCTGTGTGTGCGTAATCAAAGATTGTGTGGAGTTTGTTTATAAGACAGAGGAATAGGTAAAGAACAGATGGGATTTGAATCGCTTTTTTTTTAATGAATGTGTTGTGAACCCTTTGTACTTCACTACATCATTCACGCTTGAATGTTTGGTACAGATTCCAAATTTCCTATCAGTGGTAGAGCTTTCCTGAAAAAAACTGTTCAAGTGCTCTTCAGAGCTCAGCAAAACTACTGATAGTTGAAATTATTATGGAATTATTCAGTTTTCTAAGTCTCTGTACTTATAGAATTATGTCAACAAAACACATTTACATAGGATTTCAGTAAGTGCATAAATTACTTACATAGAAATCACTTTACTATGATATAGTTTTTCCATCACCACTGCTCGCAAAACGGTGAAGAAAACATCGTGAGGAAACCGGCATGTCGTAGAACCAACAATTCAAAGAAATGTGACAACCGCCAACCCACACTGGGCCCACGTGGTGGATTATGGCCCACTCCCTCTCACAGAGTGTCCCAGTATTGGGAACATTATAGGCTGATTATGGATGAGCAAGTAACCTATTCGCTTGCATGACAACATTCATATCTAAATAATTCCTCAAGGTCAAGTGAACATAAAGCCATGTCAACAAAGTAACGTATCTGGCACATAATCTATGCGTGTTTTGATTTGGCTCGCTCGTGTGTGACGTGTTTACAATACACTACTCGCGCATGTGTGCGTTTAGCTTGTAAACGTATTTATTTTAGGCACCGGCTACACCCGGTTCAGTCCTCCTTGTCTTTTTGATCGACCAACAGTGTCAGTGTTTTGTGAAATTATTTAAAAAAACTTTTGGAATCATCATGTCGGCATCACCCGTTGCGAGGCAAGCGACCAATGTCCAGGCCATTCCTTCAAGGAGGGTTCTCATCACCGACCCCTCGCAGATGCCTGATGTATACTCCAGCACACCTGGAGGCACTGTGTACTCTACCACTCCTGGAGGTAATTGAACTTCTTTTATTATTTGGGTCATAAATTAATTGAGATAATCAGGTAATTTGCCGACCACGTTTTTATCTGCGATAGTACTTATATCACAAATACCTTATCAGAATGAAAAAAAACAACCTTTACTGACATAAAAAGAAAAAGATTTGTTTTTAATATTATGCTCAAGTCCTAAAGTTCAACAGCCTGTCTACTAGTTAGAATTACTTAATTATACAGACGGTCTAACAATAGTGACTAAGGATTATGTTCACAAAGTACCAAGCGACGGTTAAACAATAATATCCTCTTGCCAACATTTGCTTGTAAATTGAATTGTTCTGTACATTACCTATTTAATATAGTTAGTATTTATGGATGTGTCCCTCAAGCACCATGAGTTGTAAAACTAATTTTAGAAGCGACAATGAACTCAATATTGAGTTTAATTGCTGAATAGTAACCTTGGTAGGGTTTAACATACATTAGTATGATTAGTATTACATTGCGTTTCCAATAGGAATGAACTCTATCGTCGTTGTTGTTTAAAAACAAACTGATTAGTAGCACTAATTATGATAATAATTTAAACTTAAACTGACTATTTTAGATAGACAACGAAATACCTATAAAAACGACATGTTTCATCGACGGAATTCATGCAAAAAAAAAAGATTTTTGCGACTTGTAAATACAAATATAATTTAATAGATTAAAAGCAGTGATAGCCTAGTGGTGTGACCGTCGGACTGCCAAATCATAGGTCTCGAGTTCGAACCCAAGACACGCACCTTTGACTTTTCGGATTCATGTCCGTATTAATTATCACTTGCTTCAAAAAACGGTGAAGGAAACCAACATGCCTGAGAGATATTTCTTAACGGCATGTGAAGCCAAGTCAGAGGCCCACGGACGGCATAAAAACTCTGACACTAGTTCAGTCAAAAACCACACGAAAAATAATAGATTCGAGGGCAGAAATTAAGATACAATCTTCCTTTACCTGTTCAGAAAGAATAATATGAAAATAGAATACCTAGAAATCTTACTTTTCCTACAACAAAATCTTCCACAAAAGGTAATCTTACTAATCTATCAAAAGATATCGAAGAATACTGACGAAACATTTTGATATACCTAATCCAACTACCAGGGGCCTAAGTCTACTAATTTATAAACGTTACAATGATCTCTCAATTGTGAGTTTTTGACAGATTTGCCATACAAAAACTGTCAAAAACTCACCACTGAGAGACTTAAGCCCCTGGAATGCTACATATTTCCAAACAAGATAATCCATGTCTTTGTTTGTGTAACCCTTCACATTATCTACGACGTAACTTGTTGTTTACGTTACACATAAAAACATATTATGACCGTAAATTATAGTTATTGTACAGCCTACACAAACAGGCTATGTGGGCTATGCTATAACAGGTATTATAATATAAACTCAGGGCGTCAATTTAGTTTGTAAAGCCACCTACAAAATTCCCTTGAATATGAATATAAATATTAAAATTTGACACTAACTTAGGGCACCATAGCTCACCGGAGACTAAAATAACTGAGGGTTTAAGCGCTCTATTCAGATTTGACAGAAATTGTGTTTACCATACCCTTTAAAAGGGACTAACTGAGGCCACTGATTCTATTCTATTCTATTCTACTGAGGGCAAAAACTGGGAATATTAAGCTCATATATAGAGGTACCTACCTTACTCTAAAAAGGACTAATTCAACGCACCAATTTATATACTTCCGGGGTCCAACTCCAAATTGAGTGTTTGTAGACTCTAAATAAAACGATCAGCTATTGAGGTACAATAAAAAGTAGCAACTTCCTAACGTAACATAACGTCACGCCCGTAATCCTCGAAGGGTTTGGCAGAGGTGTACTTATAGTACACCCACATTCCGCCAGTTAAACTTAACTGAAACTTAAGTGCCATGTAATAGGGAGCGAGCATGTGGCCATCATCCTAACCTAACAATAAAACGCAAACGTGATTTCATTACGTAAACATGCCACATGGCGATATTAACTGTGTTATGCTAGTTATGTTGGTTATGTAACGACTTGGCAACTAGTTGTACACAATCGACTGTTTGTTGAAGATAATGGAACAACTATGTTCACTTAGCTTGCTTTGCTGGACACGTTGCTGATAATCTGTGGAAGTTTTTCGCTAATTTGTTGTAAATAAACAATGTACAATAGATATTGATTGTATTTTGTTTTGTATCAGGTTTTAATGTTGTTTATAATCTTGCCTTTTTTTTTCTACGATTTTATATTTTATGTAATCATAAACACCGTTTCTGTACGGTGTTTTCTCTTTAGCTATATGTATTCTTCGAATACCAGTTCAATAAAATATCAGCTCTTGGTAATTTATTGAAAAATCTGCATAAATAAACATATTATTATGTAAATTAAGCAGAATACCGATGTTAATTACCTTCAAATTTCAAAGAAAAAAATATATAATGCGTTCAAAACACGTTATCGACAATGATTTAAAAACCAATTTCAAAGTAATCTTCTTATTTGTTCTTAGTAAAATAATTACGAATTTTCATTAAAAATCGCTTAAAAGCCAGGATTTTAAATATCATTGAAAGCGAAGTCCTCATCAGCTCCAATAAAACGCTTGTGTATGCTTCAAGCAGCTTAAGAGTGACGGGGAAATGTCAATGGTCTTAAGTCTATGGTTTAAAAAAAGATTTGGAGAGTAGACATAATATTTTTGGTTAAATACCATTATGGTCAATGGAAAAATATATTAATATGAATTCAATAAACAAATCAAGGTTAGATACAGCATATTTAGAAGCTTCTGGATTGCTTCTAAATAAACTTACTGTTATCTATTCAGTTATTTTTTTGAGTAAATGTTCCTCCATAACCTACTTCATTACCACTTTCCTACAGTCAGCTTGCTCGCTTTTCCAAAAAGTGAAAATAGTTTCCAAACTTTTCCATTAAACGAAGCCTTTAAGGAAATACTCTAGACCTTGATTCTTTAACTATTTTATTAACAAAATTGTTATCGAATACACGTGTCCATGAGCAGTCTGTAAGAACTCTTTGTAAATATTGTGACACCTATCTAAACAACCACTTCGATTTGAGAGCGGAAACCGGTAGAATTTCTGTTTGACTATTTGAATTGGAAAAAGAAAGTCGGACTTTTATAGAGAGAAACCGGCTAGGAAATTGGATGTTTCTTTGCTTGAATTTACCTGACTTAAAAATAAGTAATCGAAGGTTTGGATCAAACAGCAGGGGCAAGCAAACAACCAGCACGCGTAGCATGACAACCATAGAAACGGCTTTCCTACGGGTTTTGTCGACAGAAGAATAGACAACATGACAGATTGTGATTGTTTATCTGTCATTTTGTCTATTCTTCCGTCGACAAAACCCGTTTCTAGTGTGGTCATGCTAACCGTGCTGCAAGAAAAAAGGAGTCGGTCATAAAAAACATAAAAAAACATACATACGCTACGAACACAAAACCACCTCCTTTTTGGAAATCGGTTAAAAAGACTGGGATTTCGCTTAACGTTTTTGCTATCAATGGAATGCAGGCAATTATTAGTTTAGGATAGCCTGTGGGTTAGGCAGATATAGTTAGAGTTCATAATCATTAAAGACTAGCAATTTTTCTTAGAATAGCCAACCTTTCATAATAGTATAGAAGAAGAACATAACAATCTAACATAGTATAAAACAAAGTCGCTTTTCATGTTTGTCTGTATGACCGCTTAGATCTTCCGAACTGCACAATGGATTTCGATCCGTTTTTCATCACCATCATTTAGAACTTTTATTCCGGAAGGTTTATGCGTGATAAATTAATATTTAATTTAGATAGGTATTCTCGATGTTTTGACATTATTATCACCATTGCTCCCGTGCGAAGCAGGGTCGCTAGTTATAAATATTTGTAAAGTATATTAAACATGTTAAAAAACATGTGCTAAGTGCCGTCATACATTATGATACTAGGGAAATATTTTAAACAAAAATTTGCAATATCACAACATTGACGCGCGGAAATGCCGAAATAGATTTCGTAAATAACATTTTCGTAGAAACTACGCGACTGTTTTCCTCGTAAATTCATTAAACGATATGTCGTATGACATTACAGTTTGAACATCTTTGAACTTCGCGAAATATTTATGAATAGAATGAAGTAAATTTAAATAGGCTTGTGTTTAGTTAATAATATTGATTTACTTAATATTATTATATTATGTAATATTAATGTTCAAAGTTGAGTATTTATGTTGATTGCGAAAACCAAAACTTTACTACAGATTTCGTAAATTAAGATCAATTTTATGCGAAAGTTCTGTTTTTTTAGAAATGTAGAATATTACTTGCTGCGCCCCGATGTTTCACCCGCATATTTCTCGATCCTGTAGGAATATCGTGATAAAAAGTATCCCATATTCTAGTCATATGCCTTTGATACAAATCCGTTCAGCCGTTTTAGCGTGAAAGCGTATGAAAAAAATAGAAGAACAAACTCTTTCGCATTTATAATATTAATTTGAATTATTATGATTTTTATTAATATCTTCTATTTTCTTCTTTCCAGGTACAAGAATAGTATACGAGAGGTCCTTTATGATGTCGCTACGGCAATCACCGATCTCGCAGACCCCACCGAAGTGCGCATTACCAGCCGCACTGCTAAAGAATCCTGCTCGCGTCCCGAATGTTATACAACCGTCCACAGCACAAAAGGCGCGCTCAAACTCAATCTCATTTGACGAGTCGCAAGAAACATTCAGCATGGATCTCTAATAGGTTAAGAATTATAGTCATTACAAAAAAAACTTATGCTTTATTGTATGTACAATTTCATAATGTAAGTTCTGAATACCACGTGTGCGCTTACTTTATGTCTCTTTCGTACCTTAGTGTCAGTTTTCAACTTTTAGGACCAGGAAATTAAAGTAGCAACTATTTTAATAATTCATGTTCTAAGAAGTTATATTTAAGTTAGCTTTAGCTCTTAAATGCGTGACTGAACATTATAATAGCGTTCAAAACGCATCCTTTGCCACGCCCGCCAAAAAACAATAAAATGTATAAAAGAGTACAGATAATTAAAAATACTAATAAAAACATAAATCAATTCTTAATGGAATGGATGCGTTAATAGTATGAGACCAAAAATGTATTTATTGTTAAAAAAAAGTGGCGAAAGATAAATTGTAAATAAATGTTAGTTTTATGCGTCTAACGCACATTGTAGGTGCTTAGTATTTTTATATTAAAAAAGCAAGTGCCATTAAATGGAAGTTAATTCAAGTGACATGATTTCCTTCCGACTGGTGTTGCTAACATTGTTATAAAATCTCAGATATTTTTATGTTGTCTGGGTTTTGCGATATTAATTTGTTTTTAAGAGTGAATCGGTCACAGATTGTTGAAATCTTGTAAGTCAAATTGTATTATTACGGTAGGAATCTGAAAATTTAGGAATTATTTAAAGTTTCTATTGTATGTTGGGCTATACAAAGCTTTCTGAGATACTTTGCAGCATTTTTTAAACTTTCAGACTTAAGGAATGCTGCATTGGGTTCTCAGTCTGACTTTAATGACTTAGTAGCCCTAAATTAAGGACTTACTTATTGAAATGTTGTTCCAAAGCATTTAATTATGTCTGTAATGATGGCCTATGTCCATTATCTCTCTTTTTAAATGTAAGTGCGTGTTCCACTTTGGTGGATGCTTTGTACACCCAGTGTGTGTGTATACTATGTTGATATTAAGATATATACGACTGCCAGTATAATAATTATGGAAATAAAAATGTTTAAATTTAAATGTTGATTTACCTTTAGTGTAACACCTACTCTCCGTCCCTATATTCATCAAATAGATCCAGCTATCATTGCGTAATACATTTTCGTAAACGATTAAGACTAATCTGTTTCATTTTGACAGTTCAACAACATTCATTGCGTTATTTAAGTTGATGAGCAGTTTTATTCGAAATTATGAAGCAATGGATTAGCAATCTGTTTCAAACCGATTCAGATTGTGATTGATCCAGTATTACGCAATTAGGGTGCAGCTCATCTAAAATAGGGTTTACGCTTGGCACTGATTTCGCGGTTAATATGGCCACCGACGGCGACTCAATATTAGAAATTTCTATCGATTTGAAAAAAAGAAAAAGACTGAGGCTCGGACCGAATTGCTCGACCTATACATTAGTCTCAGTTATATGGCCCAATTAATCACCACATCATGTCAACCGACGTCCATAGGATAATACGTCGACCGGTGCAGCATACAAGAGATATTTATAAATAAGACAGGGTTAGTAGGTACTTTCCCGTTGCTAATTGCTATTGTAGGTAGTTAGTACCTACGATATATTCTACAATAGAAGTACCAAAATGCCCAAACATTACACAATCGGCTTATAAAGTGCAACAAAGGGAATTGCATTGGGGACAAAGATTATCATTTCAAAACAGTGACCGTTGCTTTTTTGTACTGCCTGCTTTAACAGGTACATAGGATAGGTTCGATAAACAACTACCTACATCCTGTAATCCCCGAAGGGTTAGGCAGAGGTGTACGAGTAGAACAGCCACATGTCGCCAGTTTTATTTAAGTCACATGTAATAGGTAGGGGGCGAGCTTATTGCCATCAACCTGGCATAAATCCAAACTCCGGGCTGGTACTGAGAAATTTGTAATGGAAAAACCTAATAACACTTTGTGCTACCTGGGAGTCGAACCCAGGACCTCATATTTAGCAGTAGCGCTTGCGAACACTGGACCAACGAGTCAATTCCCCACCTACCACCACTACCATCTACCTCCACTACCACCTATCACCACTAAAACCTACCACCTATCAGTAACACCTTTCACCACTATCACCTAGCACCATTACCACCTACGACTACCACCTACCACTACCACCTACCACTACCACCTACCACTACCACCTACCACTACTACCTACCACTACCACCTACCACTACCACCTACCACTACCACCTACCACTACCACCTACCACTACCACCTACCACTACCAACTACCACTACCACCTGCCACCACTATCACCTAGCACCACTACCACCTTTCACCACTATCACCTAGCACCACTACCACCTAGCACCACTACCACCTTTCACCACTATCACCTAGCACCACTACCACCTACCACTACCACCACCACCTACCACCTACCACTAACCACCTACCACTACTACCACCTATCACCAGTACCACCACCACCTGCCACCTACCACTACCACCTATCACCACTACCACCTAAGCTATCCACATAGGTACCCTACTATTAATAACTGCTGACTTATTGGTAGTTTCTAGAAACCTGACTGGCATCCCTTAACGAGCGACTGCATAACTTTCTCTTTAATCTGTAACACATGTCTGGTTTGTGCTACATGATGCTAAGCAGCTTTAACGCCTGATGTAAAGCTTTGGAACCAATTTTAACGAGACTAAATCAAAAGCCGAAGCTACCCCAGCTTATTACGAATACTAACGAGGTTCAAACCGATTCTGAATAATGTCCAAATAGACAAGGTAACTAGATCTGTCTAGCTAGCCTTTTCCCATGAATTTTGGGGTCAGCTTCCAGTCTAACCGGATGCAGCTGAATACCACTATTTTACATGGAGCGACTGCCTATCTGACCTCCCCAACCCAGTGCCACTCGAATTTGACAAGGTATTTTATTTATTTTCAAAACATATAATAACATAACATCATACCTATAATCCCAAAAGGGTTAGGCAGAGGTGTACCTATAGTACACCCAAAATACGCCAGTTCAGTCCCATGTAATACGGGGCGAGCCTATTGCCGTCAACCGGGCACAAATCCTGACTCCGGGTTGCTACTGAGCAATTCCTAATGAAAAACCTCAATAACACTTCGCTTGACCTGTGAATCGAACCCAGGTCAGCAGTAGCACTTGCGAGGAATGGACCACGAGACAGTCAAACAAGATAATATTTACTTAATAAGTAATATATAAGCTAACAGTCTTGGAATATTCCAGCTTTTTATGTTCATTATGTTCCAGCTTTTTATTATATTTCCCTATAAACAGCCTAATTTTGCATTGTATCTTTAATGTTTGATTTTTACTTTGTATACCATTGTGTCCTATCCTATCTAGGTATACATTATAAGGCTTATTATATCCATGCATAATTTTGAAGGTACACTGACTTCTACGATACAGGTTTTTACCTAGTTTACAGGTCAGGGTCTTTTTTACACTTTATCACTCAACTTGAGCCATTTTTTTGTTTCTTGTTCAATGTAATGTTCGTGCATTTCTGGGAGTAATAAAAAGATTTATTTATTTATTTAACTTCCTAACGTAACCATGGCATTTAAATACAGACGGCTCACAATTTGGCTTCTTTGGCACCTTCAGTGGTGTCCATCAGTTCCTGTAACGGGAAGGCAACAGGACACGCTGGACAGACACGATAATAACGGGGCGTTATCCGAATTTGCCTGTTTAAAAATCAAATACTATTTAACTACGGAAACTTAAAAAGAAAACCTAAGAAAAACGAATTCAGTTGTCCAACTGCAAATATTTCATACTGAGGCATGAATTAAAAAAAAATACTTTTTGGTAAAACAAGTTTAAATATAAAAAAAATTGGATCCTCCTTTTCGGCAGATAGTGCGTGCATTAGGAGAGTCCACTTTTCCATAGCAAGACGTTATATAAAAAAACATAACTTATCGCATAATTTTTATAGTAAAACGAAATTAATTAACATTAAATCAAATGTGTGCATGAGTCGGTGTAAGTATGTGTGTGAGTATATGTGAGTGAAAGTGTAGCCTGTAGGTGTGTTGTGACTGCGAGTACATGAGTGTGAGGGAAATACGTCGCTTTGCATTAGAGGGAGACGGAGGTAACGTTTCAAAGGCCCAGCAAACCTCGCCTTGTGCCTTATTTAATTAAAATAAATAATAGTAAAACTTTTGGATCAAGGTTTATTTCGAGTTATGTAAGTATATTCTTTATTTAAGTTGGTACTTTACATGTAGTTTGATTAAGAACGTAAATAATTCATTATGTACAGGTGGGGAAGTACATGGTGTTATCGGTAATAGATTTCACAGGAAGGTAATAACCATATCGCGCCCAAGGCTATTGTAATCGTAGAAGCAGTTTTATGGGCCGAAGTAATATGGTGGCTTGTGGTAGGTCATAAAGTTGATGTTACGATAGGACGAAAGTACTTACTGTACCTACGGTTTAAATGGCCTTGTTGTGAAAAGCGTACTTTAAACATCTATTACTAGTGATTTAGTTTTGAAAACAATTGCTAAAAGTCTTAAACTTTCCTTGTTTAGGGGCAACATACGTGGTTTTGACAAATACTCATTAAGAACTGATTTATCTATATCAGTCTATAGGTTTTGTTTATTTGCTTGTTTGTTAAGTTTGTATGCAGGGGATGATCTCCGGAATTACCAGTCGGATTTTCAAAAAATCAAAAACAAAATATTTTATTTCACATAAACCTACATGGGCACTTATGAAACGTCAGAAGCTAGGTGCATTTATTAGGAGATTTGAAAAAATATTTTTGCATTGGATAGCCCAATTCTCGAGGAAGGTTATATAGGCTAGGTATGTAACATCACGCTACAATCTTTAGGAGTCGAGAAAAAAGAAAAAAAAGTCGGAAAGAACGCTAAGCGAAAACGAAGTAAAAGCGCGGGCGATGGGATGCGACGAGAACGGTCGGGGGCCGAGATTTGACGCGGACGAAGCCGCGGGCAGAAGCTAGTTTATTTTATTTATTTGCCCACTCTTTTCTCCTATCACATTTATTTTACAAGATATTACAATAGACCATGTCAAACGGAGGACTTCAGCCGGTCTATTCTGTAAACATCTCACCGTGAAAACAAGGTGAAGTGAGCTTGAGGGGAGCTGTCAAATTGTGTCAATCCCTGTGGAATGACGGTCACTTCACGCTCACTTCACCTAAGTTTTCACGGTGAGTTTTTTACAGAATAGAACGGTAGGCCTTATCTTTTCACAATTTCTGAGCAACGAAATGGATAAAGAAAATTAATAAACTGCACTACAAAACGTTGACAGTTTGAAAACTAGAAGACATTATAGAAGACGAAGAAAACCAATCCCAACACCATTCATGAACGAGTAAAGTTGGTCAGACAGATCAGCAAGCGTAGGCTTGCGGCTTTTGTCGACGGAAGAATAGACATAGTCACAATAATCTCATTTTGTCTATTCTTCCGTCGACAAAACCCGTTTCTACGGTGGTCATGCTACGCGTTCTGACAGACAGACTATCATGTCCAATGTTGGCCACGGGTGGAATAGAAGAGTCCACTGTATGACTGTATTAAATAGGCGATGGTTTATTGTTGTTGAAATCTGCCTAGCCTTTTCCCAACTATGTTGGGGTCAGCTCAGTCTAACTAGATGCAGCTGAATACCAGTATTTTTCATGGATCGACTGTCTATCTAACCTCCTCAACCCTGTAGCTGGGTAATACGATACCCCTTGGTAAGACTGGTTGTCAGTCTTTCGGGTTTCTGACGAACCGTACCGATTGCCAAAGATCCACGAATGACAGCAACCAACGGCTTAACGTGCTTTCCGAGGCATGGAGGGGTAATGGATAGTCCCATCTACATTCCGACCGCGGCAAACAAAACTTAACCTTTAATCGACTCGTGCGGCTGTTATTATATAGCCACGGCACTCTCCAGTATGTAAAAGAAACAGAAGAAAATATCAAAACGCATCCACATTAAGAAATTAATTCCACATCTGTCCACCAGGTGGCGCAAGTCGCTATTCCCTTCCCTTCAAGTAAAAGCCGTGCAATTCACTCCTACAGACGTTCACTATAACTTGTCCATTGCCTGTCAATCTTAGTTTCAATACTAATAGAGTTCAAAATGGCGGCTGATAGAACAGTATTACCAATCGCGTCACGGGTCTAGTTATAATGAACGTACTGTACTTACTGAACTCCAGTGTGCCTAGTGACGTCACACTGCCACTGGTGAGTGATGTCGTCCATGCACGCGATCAGGGGTGAGGGACCCGGCGTTGGTATAATGTGTTACAACTTTGTCTGGAATCTTTAAGTATGGTTAGCGACAAAAGTGACGAGGTTGTGGCTAAGAATAACAGCCGCACGGGTAGATTCATCAGGTTAAGCTACGCTTGCCGGGGTTGGTCCGTCGATGGTGACCATCTTTACATACCGAGACTCCTCCGTGTCTCGGAAAGCACGGTAAGCCGTTGGTTCCGGCTGTCATTCATGGATCTTTGACAGTCGTTACGAGTCGTCTGACAACCAGTCTTACCAAGGGGTATCGGATTACCCAGTTACTGGGTTGTGGAAGTCAGATAGGCAATTGCTCCATGTAAAATACTGGTATTCAGCTGCATACGGTTAGATTGAAAGCCGCCCCCAACATAGTTGGGAATAGGCTAGGCAGATTGTTTGGTCAGCAACAAAACTCGAAACATCAACATCATCAACATCATCTAAATTGACACATTGTATTTAAACTAGAGTCCGCGCTAATTCTATTTTAATAAATAGCAAAGAGTTAATTAATAGTCTTTTCATCCCATCTATTCGAAAAGGACGACTTGGTTCGCCTTTAAGTGCACCCAAAGGTGGTGTTTTCTATAGGAAACTTTTAGCGGGCAGTAATGAGTTTTTAATCCTCTTTATAAGTGCGCCGCAATTATCTTTGCCGCGCACTTTTTCAATTTGGAACATCTTACTGTTCAGCGCCAAAGAAATCGAACGCAAATATTGTTTGAATAAAGACTGGCTGGTACGACGGCCCATAGTCGCGCCCGCCGCCAGCGGAATATACTATACCTACTTATTTGAAGTTACTAGATATCAAGCTGTATACAGGACGTTGTTTTCGTCGTACTTCTGCTACCCTTTTGGCAGATTCTGGAGCGGATGGAAGTCGAGTGCTGTAGCAGAGGGGTATATAGAAGATTCCATTGAGAACAAAACAAGGCGAAAACATGTGAACGCATCGTGGAAAACATTAAAATGCAACCTTCAGTTAATCCATCCATGCCCCTGTCACCGCGCCCATCTACATCCAAACAACGAGATTCACCGTCACATTTTCCTCAAAATGAGCCAGATTCGGACATTATTTCAAACACGCAGAATATAAAATCTACAACAATCTCTAATCCTAATAAAACTGTAACAATAAATTTTCATAATTGCGAAAATGTCTCAAATGTTAATATAAGTTTTTAGTTGTTTTATTATTAGATACTATTTCATTCCAATTTAGTTGTTACTCTATGTCTTATTACATAATAATATTACAATAAAATATGAGGCGCCTTTTATTTTCTCATAGTGGGTGATGAAAAGTAGAGTGTATCTCTCGGACGCAAAATATATTTTTGGCTCGGGCGACGTACTTTGAATCCCTCGCTACGTTCAGGATTCTACTAAAGAATCCCTCGCTACGCTCGGGATTCTACTCTAGAATCCCTCACTTCGCTCTGGATTCAAAAAACGCCCTCGCCGTAAAAATATTATTTTGCTCCCTTATGATACAATCTACTATTTAATTTTACTTCTGTTCCATTTTAATTAAATATTTTGCTCAATACTAACCCCTTTATTCATAAACGTTGCTTAAAGTTAAGTAATAATTAATTAGCGACAGTTTAACCATAATTTTTTACCATTACGTGTCATAACTTTAATTATCGTTTATGAATAAAACCCTTAAGATAAAAAAAAAAAATATAATCGACTTTTGCCGCTGACTTCACCTATCTTGCACGCTCAGTAAAAAATAAGATTAGTAAAAGTAAGTATAGGAAATAAGGTGAAACCATAACGGAAAATCATTATTAAATACTTCTGAGTCTACAATATAGTGCGCTGAAAATGTAAGCCTAATATTGAATGGTAGCGACATCTATCATTGTCGTTTTGAACTACATTGGCGTAGCGCGTAGGCGTCGTAGCAAGCGTAACTATCTAATGCCTATGATTTGCTAAAATTTCGCTACGAAAATATACGATGGCGAACATTTTTTTTAAACATGACTTAATACAAAATTATACAAAGTTCTCTGTGCCTGTGACGATGGGTACCTATTTAATCTTCTTCTCCTGTGTGTCCTTGTTTTTTATTCATTCAACTAATTATATAAAAATATAGTTTGTACACACTTTACCTTTTTTTTAAACCTAAGTACTATTAATTTAATTTACTAAGTCACTACTTTTTAAACACTTTTTTATACAATTTAATAATTATATTCCTTTAAACCCTCTTATATTTATAAGATTTTAATGCGCAGGTTAATTTTCCAAACACCTTTTACGGCTAAAATAATTACCAATCAACATTGCCAATCAATGAAAAATGACGATTCGTTTTCATTATGGTAGTTCTTTTTTAAGAAGGTACCTACTGCAAAGCAGTTTGTTTCACATTTTTTTATAAATTAACCATTAAATATGCAACTGTCCACGATCGCATGAAAAAAAACGCAATTTATTATTCAAAAGAAAAAAGAACAATTTATTTTTAATATGGCATCGTATGCATTTTTCTCATCAAAGCGGCCAGAAGCCGTTAAAAAAAATTTACTAACCAAACTTTTTTAAGCCTCCGACTTTTTAATAAACATAATTTTTAATTAAAAATCCTATTTCTATCCTTTAACCAAGAGGTCATTGAACCCTTGTTTTGTGGCATACGTAGTAAAATTGCATGGGTTTTGAGGGGATTAACTTTAAACCTTCTTATGCACAATGATAAGGTTGATTTTAATTAAGCAAGGAACACTTTGCAGCCCCTTTTTCACCCTCTCCCTTTGACGTTATAATCTGTCTGGCACTAATCGGTTCTGATATTTGCCTCACTGTTCATGCCTTAACGCTAATACGATTCGATTTTTTTTATGGGTTAGTCAGTATGTGTAAATGTAGGAGTTTGGTTATGCCAATTATTTCGTGAAGGTTCTCAAAGGGAAAGGTGACTTTCATAGAAAATGTAGGGACGTTGGCATTTTAATTTATTGTTCGAAAGTAAGTTTTTATCAAGGAATTTTATTTATTTTTGTAAGGAATCTTTGTTCACAACCTATTTGAAAAACCAATATTTGCTGTGTGCGTCATGCGTGTGTAGTGAGTGACGTCATTATCATGAAAATGTTTGATATAATTGAAGCTATTTTCTCTAGTCAAATAAAATTAATGAACAATAAAAACGTTTACAAAAGAGGTAAGTATATAGGTACTTCTATTTTAGGCTTATGCAGTTAAGGTCATCTTATCCGCGATTTTTCTATTTGTCTAAACGTATATTGCTACTAATGAAACATACAATACCTATCCACGTAGGCACAATACCCACACATAAAGAAGTTTATGTAGAAACGTATTGCTCGTCATACCACAGATTAGTACAGATGGTTCACTCCGCAAAATCATGTAAATCAAAAGCGACTTTTGCCACCACATAATAAAGTGCTATTTAGGTCGCACAGCACTAATTACCTACAGTTATATTCACCTAGAAGTTGACGCCCTTTCTATCGCGTAATTCTTGCATCTTCTGACTACGTTCAGCTCTCTGAATTCGAAAACTCAAGCCCGCCGCATACGTTTTTGTAGTTTCATACCTAAAAAGCGGAGTGAACTATCTGTATTCATCTGTGGTCATACGGAGCGTTGTTGCTTCATTGCTTCCGCAAATTAGAATAAACTAGGGGAAAAGGTTCTAAAAGGTAGCCCTATGCAAAAAATAAAAAACTATTCTTAAATCGAGCTGTCCACTATTGCATGAGAAAATATTTGGAGCGCCATTTAATATTCAAAAGAAAAAATAATTATTTATTTTTAATAATATGGCATCGGTTTATTTTTTTCACCAAAGCTGCCAGTAACTTATTAAATAAAATATTAACCGAACTTTTTTTAGCTTCCGATAAATTATTCGTTGTTGTTACCACTAATTTATCACCTCATGACTAACATAGTTTTAGATAATGTAATACTAACAAAATATGGACATATCTAGTCTGAAATAAACGTTATTTTTTATTTTTTGATTTAGGTATCCTGTACGTTTTGTAGAAATGTTTTGCTGGTCCTAAAGAGCGTCCCATCGTTGCTTCGGCATTTTAGAATTAACAAGGGGGAAAGGGTCACTCTTTTAAACGGGCCACCCTTTCCAAACCAGACACAATTACATGGTGGAATTCTACCGGGTGGGGTGACCCTGATACGTTTTGTGCAAAATACTATGTATCAAAAATGACGAATGAGTGATGAAACATGTTTTTACGATGGTGTGAGACTGCATACCAGCACTGATTAGATTTAATAGTATTTTAGAACTTTATTTCAACACAAAACATAACATCACGCCTTGTTTCCCCGAAGGGTTGGGCAAAGGTATACCTATAGTACACCCACATCGCCAGTTATGTTTAGGTCCCATGTAATAGGGGGCGAGCCTATTGCCATCAACCGGGCACATTCCAGACTCCAGGTTTGCTACTGAGATATTTCAAGTAGAAAATCCCAATAACACTTTGCCCGACCTGGGAATCGAACCCAGGACCTCATGCTCAGCAGTAGCGCTTGCGACCACTAGACCAACGAGGCAGGCGGGGTTTCTGTAAGCAAAAATATTAATTTAACTTATTCGGGCCAGGTTAATTATATGACAGGTCAGTCGTGACGTTAACGCAAATCGCTGACGGTTTGAAGGGTCAGAGGCTCCAAGCAGTACGTTATTTTACCCATTCGATTTAGATAAACAATAAAAAATAAACTAAACGAATACTTACTGATGTTAGTATCGAACTTAAGATATTCTCAATAATTTATTTTCATCGGAAAAACTTCACAATAATTAAATGTGGTTAGCCATCAGTATTTTATTTTATTAATGGGATATAGTGCTAACATCTTACAGATAATTATACTGTTAACAATCTAAGCTCCTTTTAGGGTTCCGTATCCGCAGCCCGCAGGGTGCCGAACCGTATTACTAAGCCTCCGCTGTCCGTCTGTCAGTCAGCAGGCTGTATCTCATGAACCGTATTAATTTAGGTAGACAGTTGAAATTTTCACAGATTGTGTATTTTCATTGCCGCTATAACAACAATGAATAAAAATTAAATAAAGTTAATAATTACCCCATACAATTTTTTTCGGTGTTTTTTTCTCGATCTTGAAACTGTACGTTACCCCTTGGTTTACGAGTCTGACTCGCACGCCGTTTTTCTTTTCCTAAGACGCTCCTTCGATCTGAGTTGTAACATGATAACATAAACGCAACTCGTGTAGCTCCATTGTTTAACAAAGGCCACGTTAGTACTAAAACAGGAACACCAGCCACGTGTATTGATTGTATGAAAAGTTATTACTGCAATTACTAAGACAAGTTCAGTGTTACCCAGTAACTGGGTTGTGTAAGTCAGATAGGCAGTCGCTCCATGTAAAATACTGGTATTCAGTTGCATTCAATTAGATTGGAAGCTGACCCCAATTTTATTGGGAAAAGACTAGGTGATGATGAGAAACACAAGGCTTTAAAAAAAAAATTAAGGATTGTCCTTGTGGCAAACCACTATTTATCTTTGGTTGGTTGACCTCGTTTATTTTGACACTAGCTGCTGCCCGCGGCTTCGCCCGCGTGAGTGTCGGAAATTACCCCATACATCCCCATGGGTTTTAAGTATAAATATTGAGTTTCGAGTTAATCGGACAGCGCGTTAAAATTCTTCCATACAAACACTGACACCCCCCAACCTAGGGGGGTAATTTAGAAAAACAAAAAACTACAAACTTTATAATTTATTTGGATAACTATTCGTGCGAAGTTTCATGTTTATTACCTCAAGGAATAAGATTTTTCATACAAACTTTCATCCCTTATTTTACCCCCTTAGGGGTTGAATTTCGAAAAATCCTGATACACGTTATTCTTCATTTTTGGGTTTAAGTATAAATATTGAGTTTCGAGTTAATCGGACAGCGCGTTAAAATTCTTCCATACAAACTTTGACACCCCCCAACCGTAGGATAGGATACTTTTCCGGGATAAAAAGTACCCAGTGTGGTGCCCAGGATATTAAAGAATAATTATACCAAGTTTCATTGTAATCGAACCGGTAGTTTTTGCGTGATGCCTGAACAAACAGACAGACAGACAGACGGACAAAAAAAATTGTAATCAAATTTTTGGGTTCGGTGTCGGTCTAGTAACACCCCCTGCCATTTATTTTTTTGATATTTTCAATGTACAGAATTTTCACTTCTACAGATTTATTATAAGTATAGATAGATTATGTACGGTAGTCACCAAGCTAGTTAAATGAAGCATCAATGAATGGCAAGTTCATTGTGACTACTTCATTATTGAAATATAACGTACCTAGGTACTTATTATCATCTCTTCTTCGTCGTGTCTATAGCACGAACAGTGAATTGTATGTTGGCAACATACATAAAGTCTATTTGTCGAAAGTAAAATTATGTGAATCAGTGCAAGTCGATGTCGTAACTCGTAAGATTCTGTTACAATAATAATCAAAGAATCTACAGACAGTTATCGAGTTACAGACTGTTAAGTCACAGGACAAACAAAGATACTACATATTAGTATTTTAGTTAGAATATTATAAGGTTTTATAAATAGCCACTCAGACAGCGACAGCACCCCACGCTCCCCTCTTGCGAAGGGAGTGAACGATCATCGAGGGCTGGTGGTAGGTCTACCACCGCCCGCCTCACGCTCAGGGCACCGCGCCACGTCTCATCAACGTGACTTGTGAGGACTCACATAGTGTGAAAGTCTCGAGAAGAGCTTACTATAGAAATGATCCTATGAAGTAAGGTCTTAATTCGTATTGGAAAAATCGAAGAGGGTCATTCGGCTGCGGAGAATCTTAACACCGCGACGTAGAAATGCGCGTCATCAGCACAGCGACATCTACTGGAACGTTTAGGAGCTGGCGATCATTATAAAAATAGAATGATGATGTTGTAGTAGATAAAATTATTTTCGTTGCTCATAATATCATTGAAGTGATTTGGTAAAGCTTTTTTCGAGTTTAGAATGTCTAATATAACTTTGTACCTGTTGCATGCTGCTGAAGCCTTATTTTAATCATTGAATAAGTCGTTAATTTAAAAAAATATTGATCTTAAAAATTCAAAAATTCGTAATCGAGATTAATGATTAAATACATCGTAATCGTTTTGATTTCTGATTAATAACAATTTTAATATTTTTTTTAACTATTTGTTATTATGTTACCAAAGAGGTTCAAAATAACAAACATAAAATTTATTCAGACTCACATATTGTTTTCAGCTGTTTATTAAATTATTTTTCATCATCGTCATAATCATTCTCCGTGCCCTTATCCCAATTTATTCTTGGTTTGCGCAACATGTCTTTTTTTTTCTTATTATTTATTATATTTGTATATTATTATTATCCATATACAATTATTTTAATTTAACCAGTAGGCATTATGATTAAATTTAATCGATATCCAAAAAAACAATACAAAGTGCAAAATAACTTTAATTTCGGAAGTCGGTGTCTTTAGTTTTGACTTCCGAAATTAAAGTTATTTAAGTTTTTCTGGAAATTTTCCAGCTGATATAAAAATCTCATTTAAGTAATAGTAAATAAGATTAACTTTCCATAATAATGTACACAAAATACTGTCTTAAACTTCGTTAAAAAAATATCGCGAGCAATCCATAAAGCTCTAAAAACACTTAATAAACAGGGTTCTCGGATATATTATGTCGGTGATGGTCATCGCCGACATATAACCAAGACATAGCTATGCCAATATCAACCATTTCGAGTAATTTGACATTTATATTTTAATGGATTGCCGGCTTATAACCAATAACCCTATATTATAACCGTAAGCGTCACCCTGACTCTTTAAAACTAAACATTCGGTACGGAATGTTCGTTAATTATTTTTAGGAGAACTAAACACGATAGGTAGCTATGTTTTATAATTATGGAAATATGGAAATTTAGACTACGGTGTCCGTATAATTTTGGTTTCATATTTACAATATTATACTACACCACGTCTACATTTCTTGAAGGGGTAGAGGTGGTTGAGGATTCCGGGTGAAGCCCGCTTCCGCCTTCGGCCTGATTATCACTTACTATCAGGTGAAGTGCAGGCCAACAGCTTCACCATTGTGGTTAAAATGGGGCACCCACAGGCAAGCCCGGTTAAGCAGACGATAACCTAATAGGATGCAAAAACTTATAGAAGCAACAAGAATAATGTACCCAGGATTTTTACTATCTTGATTTAAAAAAGCATCCGTGGAGTCTTTTTGCCCGTTCTTCTGCATCCATGTTTTGGAATGGGCAACTAGAAAGCTTTAACTGTCTGACTAACTGACTGAGTCTGAAAATTCAAAAGTGCCTGTTATTGGTTTAATTGAAATAAACGCTTTGAGCTTGAGATTTGAGTTTGAGCACCTTAGAAAAGACTTGTAGCAACGTAACATGATTGCAACTCGTTTAGCTCAATTGATTAAAAAAGGAGATTAAAAGCCACGTGTATTGTAATATTGTTAGACAAAACTGCGTCTTTGCAACATGCAATTAGTAAGCAAGGACACATGAGTATAAAAGGCTGTAGGTATCTACAGCCTTTTATAAGGGGTGTGTTGAGCAGTTAGTCCACGTGGCAAACCGCTAATTATTTGGTTTATTCAAGTCGACCTTGACGTCGGTCTGACGTTGTTCATTCATTTTGTTGGCTAATTATCCATCAATGTAATAACTAAAAGTAAAATATTTTGTTATCGTACTTCACACGCTACGTACCTATTGTTCGTTGACCCAACCAACGTATTAAATAAAATAATAAAAAAAAGTTTATTTGCACCTTCAAGTAATACAATATGGTTTGCAATAAAAATAGCCCGTAAGTTAAATAAGATTGTATGTTAGAGTGTCAAGTCAATACCTAAGCTAAGATAACTTTTTATGTATCTTGTAATTATACTAATTATAGGTATCAAATCTTTAATCGGATGGGAGGAAATGAATAAAGTCATCAAGGAATTCACCGTTTAGAGGGTCAATTCACGGATTGTTAATTTAATATGAATGAGTATAGTTAGAATATAATAGGGTTTTAAAAATAGCCACTCAGACAGCGACAGCACCCCACGCTCCCCTCTTGCGAAGGGAGTGAACGATCATCGAGGGCTGGTGGTAGGTCTACCACCGCCCGCCTCACGCTCAGGGCACCGCGCCACGTCTCATCAACGTGACTTGTGAGGACTCACATAGTGTGAAAGTCTCGAGAAGAGCTTACTATAGAAATGATCCTATGAAGTAAGGTCTTAATTCGTATTGGAAAAATCGAGGAGGGTCATTCAGCCGCGGAGAATCTTAACACCGCGACGTAGAAATACGCGTCATCAGCACAGCGCCATCTACTGGAACGTTTAGGAGTTGGCGATCATTATAAAAATAGATTATGATATAAATGCGGTGGTTACAATGTCATAATAATTATAAAAGTTGTTGCGCGGCGAAGTTACAATCTACTTTACCTCCGAGCATTACATAGAATCAGCACTGGCAATAATGGTGGACAATCAGATTAAATTAGTCATTAAAATTAACCATGATTAAATTAATTGTGATTAATTAAATAATTAATTAATCGTTAATTTGGCAAAACATGAAAAATATTTAAAAGAAAAAAAAGAAAGATATCGCCACTTTACATGTAGGGGAGGTACCCTAAAAAAAAATATTTTTCACGATTTTATTTTACCACTTTGTCGGCGTCATTAGTATGTATACTCATGAAAAATTACAGCTTTCTAGTACTAACAGTCTCTGCTCTAAGCCGGGGACAGACAGACAAAAAGAATTAAACAAGATTAATGATTATGTACCGGATTATCATTAAAGATCGTAATTATCATATTTAACGATAAATAAATAAATAATTGTTTCTAAATTGCGTAAAATTACCTAGGTAATTTGTCTATTTTTTAGGATCTTATAAAGCGTGTCGCTGCCAATTATCTTATGATGTTTTTGGGTTGATGGATTGCTTAATTTTCAGCTTTTTTGCATTAAAGGAACTCCTCGAAGGTTTAGGCAGAGTTGAACTAACCTGCTATCTAATTGCGTAACGCATTTTCGTAAACGATTAAGACTAATCTGTTTCATTTTGGCAGTTCAACAACATTCATTGCGTTATTTTCGTTGTGGAGCATATTTTTTTTCGAATTTATGAAGTAATGGATTAGCAATCTGGTTCAAAACGATTCAGATTGTGATTGATCGTGTATAACGCAATTAGGGTGCTGTAGTCCACCCACATTTCACCGTTTCACTTAAAATAAAAGGAGGTATTGTTATTTTTGAAAATAGCGCGAGCATCCTTAAATACCAACCTTGGCTTCTCAAGGTTAAATGGCTGGTATTTCGTGCACTATTTTTACCTCATTAAATAATTAAGCAGCCGGCAACAGTAAATAGCTTGTAGCTAGCTATACGTAGGTACTTCTACATTGTTATTGTCTGCCCCTGAAAAAGCCTTGTTGTGATTTACTTACAATAAATCGTCATACAAAACAAAACTTTGATTTATTCATGTCAAAAGTTTTATATTGAAATTTATCCCCATACTAAATACATATTAGGGCATAAATCTTTTGGGAATATAGGCTTATGTTAAGTACCCACTATTTCTAATAATATAATCAGCTTACAATGTTTTCACTGCTGGGAAACATAGGCCTCGGTTCTCTCTGTGAGAGGGAGCACCATGCGGGCCCAGTGCGGGTTGGTAGATGTTTTAGATTTTTTGGTTCTAGGACATGCCGATTTCCTCACGATGTTTTCTTTCACCGTTTTAAGAGCAGTGGTGATGAAATAATTTACACAAAGTAAAGTTGTTGTTGCCTGTCTGGGTTCGTAGTCGAACCCACGACCTACAACTCGTAAGTCGCGGCCGCTACCACTGGGCCACCACTGCTGATATCCTAACTACCGACCTCATCTAGTTCTTAAAATACAAGTGACGTGTAAAAGTGTTTGTACAAACCTATTTACAGAAATAAATCATTTAATTTAATTTCATTACCCAAAATGTATACCATATACCTCTATTAACACATCAGCCTAACCCTTCGGGGAATTGTGTTGTGTGATGTTACGTTAAGTTATGTATAATCGTGTAATTTTCATATAAATTATTCACATCGCTAACCAAAATGTAGATTACAAACCTTTCATACATAACCCAATCAATGAACAACCATGTCAAGAAACTCACAGCCCCCATTAGCCCCCGAATACGCACAATATTGACACACGCGTGGCTAGGTAAACATTGGCTTATGGCGCAGCGCTGGGCGCCTGTGGGGCTTCGCTAAAGACATTAGAGGCGACCTCGCGCGGCCACGGGCAAGTGGCGTGGATTCGCTGTGATTTCTAATAAATAACCTTTATTTGACTGTGATTTTGTTGTAGTATTGGTTCAGTAGGGTTTTTTTCTTCTTGGTTGCTTAGTCGATTTGGATGGTTTATCGACTTTATGTTGAAAGGTTATGGTCGTAAATTACAAAGTGCGATTAAAATCAGGGTTGTAACGGATGAGGATGCGGATGAGAATATCGAGATAATCGGGTTTGAGGATGCGGATGAGCGTGCGGATATCGTACAAAAAATAAACGATCGTTTGTCATAGGCCAGGGACACTAGTTCAGTCAATAACAACGCACACTCCAGCCCGGCCATTTAGCTCGGTGAGAGTTTTTCAAAACTCACTAGGTATTTGAGCGAACAATAGGGGTTCGTAGGGTTACATCCCCATAGAAATTAATAGGATGCGGATGAGGATGCGGATGAGGATGCGGATGAGGATGCGGATGAGCATGACCTAAAGAGGTGCCATAAAGAATCTGAATTTAAAATTTCGACAAATTAAGAAATAATGCAACAACGCGAAATTTCGCGTGTATTCTGGTTATGTACATTTTTAAGGAAAAGCAGATGAGTCGCGATTCAAAGTCTATTGCCGCTGCTGAGAGTTTGAAGTTTTGAACTGCATGTTAATAGTGTCCGTGTTTGCCAAAATAAAAGTATCAAACTGAACTCAAACCGAAAGCATTCGTTCAAATAAACCAATTTACTTTTGAATTGTCAAGGGGTCGGTCAGTCAGTAAGATGAAGCTAGTTGCCCATTCCGAAGCGTAGTAGGTTCCTATGGAGAAGAACGGGCGAGAAACTCCACGGACACTCTTTTAAATCAAAATATGTTACAAAATATTTGTTATCATTCATGTTGAAATTATACATGTGAGAACAATGCAGAAAGACGTGCACGTTAAAAGAGTCCGTAATAAAAATATAAAATCAATTCAAAAATTAAAATAAGTTGTGGCTAAGAGTATCTTCGCGGTACCCCAAAAACTGCCACCCTTCAGAAGAGTGTCAGTCAATATTATAGTTGGGTATTAGGAATCAGTGAAATATATTCTACTCGGTTAATTGGTTTACTCATCTTAGATTACTCATCAGCCGAATGTTTAATATACTAGATTTTGCCCGCAATTTCGTCCGCGTGGAATTCTTGTTTTAACATATTAACATAAAATATATCCCATTAGTTTTATACATCATTGCCCATGACACTCGGCGATACTGTAGCTTCTCATTAGTGAAAGATTTTTCGGAATCGTTTCAGGAGTTCCGAAGATTACCCCCAACATATAAACCCACGACTTTTATATAATATTAATAATAGATATAAAAGTAGGTATCTTTAAAACTGTTTTCGGCATAGCTATCTATCTCATAGAACCACAAATAACGTTAAAATGGAATAGCTTTAAGGATGATTTCCATCAAACGGCTCGCATCGCATCGGTTTGGAAAGGATACGAACAGACGCGGTGACAGCCGATCCCGTTCGGCAGGATGTGGACGCATACGATTGGCTCCGAACCGTCGCTTGCGAACGGTCCGTTTCTGCGCCTTGTCAAATAGTTTCATTCCTACCGTGTTGCAGCCGAAAGGATCCGAACAGATACAACGACAGGCGAACAGAGCTGATCGCGCATTGCTGCATACTTTCGGCTACGATCGCGTGTCGCGGAAGACGCCCGCGGTCAAGCTGCTATGCGCGGCTTGGTAATATAGACTTTAAATACTGTGTACACGATTTAATATGTAAAATCCGTTCCGACTCGATACGATGCGAGCCATCCCTTGGAAAATGGAAAATCATCCCTTAGTATTCCGTTTATTGGTCGCATTTTCTACGAACAGCCATTTCACGCCATGCCATAGATTTAAATGAAAGCCTCGTATGAGCTGACGCATCGCTCCAGGAATTCAGCGTCAGACGACGCGATTAACATGAACATGTAATAACTCTTCAATATTACTTTCAGTATATTTATAGTCAAACTTTCACTTGCAGTTATGCCGAGTTACTATAAGTTACCGACCGTTACTTGTTTATCGTGGCGCCCATTGAGGTGCAATCTAGCGGTTCAAAATATACCAGTTTTATACACATTGTTTAATATTACAACAAAATGACATGATTATTGTAAAGTATTATATTATTTTAATTATTGTCAATGTGAGGACTATGTGGATCATTTTGTTTACTTCTATTTCTCAGTTAGTGTTAATGATGGTCTGGTAGTTTGAGTATTTTATGCCGCCTAACCAAATGTCCTTTCTTTGGTATTGTTCGTCGAGACGCTGAGCTCCTTAAGTTCTGAGTTGAGCTGCACGATTACTGACAACCACTCAAATCTGTGGTTCTTTCCTCAAAAGACCATTTCAGACACTAATCTACATGTTCCTCATATGGCCTAACCAAGATTATGTCTGGACTTTAAAAGAGACTGCGACCTCAGTTTGTTTCGGCCTTTCTTCTCAGAGTAGTCAGATAGGAAACGCCACTTATCATCTATCACTTTTGTAGGTTGGCACTTGGCTTCGGCCCGTGTTTTCATTATAAAACCAGCACATTAGTGCCAAGATACAAAATGTAGGTATATACCAACAAATAATAATAATAATTTCCCTTGCTTACTGTTAACGCAAATTAACATGTTTTATAATTGATTAATTATTAGATTTAATTCTGAATTCCATACCCCATTCATATATTATCTGTATATGTATAGAGATTTAAATTCATTGCTTGCAACACTAGTTTTATAGATGTGAGTAAAAATCTATGGTTGGAACTTAGACTAATATTGGGTTGGAAAGAATTCATGTCGGCGGAACCGGCTTTCAAATCAGAAAGAAAGAAAGAAATTTCTCAAATTCTTCAACTTACGGATCAAGAGATCAAGTGCATTCATCAAAGCTTTTTATTTGCCACTGATGTTTAAGGCTTGTTCACACCGGCGCGACTTGTCGCGCGACGCGACACCGGCAATTGTTCAATCGTGAAGTTTTATTAGAAATTGTATTGTTAAAGTCGCATCGCGCGACAAGTCGCGCCGGTGTGAACGAGCCTTTACACAAAATTCAACTTCAACATTACGGTTGCGATTCGAAACCGCCGTCGTTCCATTCCTTTTTCCACTCAACTCTATCCTGAGCCAATATGGACCAATAATAAAATAGTGATGAGACGAAAAAAAGAAAAACGCAAACGCGTTAAATATTAATGTAATATACACATAAACCTTCCAGAATCAATTCTATAAATTAATAATGGCGAAAAACCGCAACAGAATCCATTGCGTATTTAAAAAGAACAACGCGGTCACAGATACTGTCACGAAAAGATAAAGTTATAGAAGTTATTTTGAATAAAGATTCATAAAGAGTCGGCAATAAACCTCGAGATCGCCGATGACAGTATTACACCCGAATTTGATGAGGATGCGAGTCGTTCGCATTTTATCGGATACCATTATAATCTCCAGATTATAGCTGAGCTTCATTCTGACAGGGAAAGCTCATTTATTTACGCTCTTGCTAAAATTAAAATTAAAGGCCCAAATGTTAACGGAAGGATTTGGTTTAATTTTTAAATTGTCATCAACAGCATTTTCAGCACCCTAATTGCGTAATACACGATCAATCACAATCTGAATCGTTTTGAAACAGATTGCTAATCCATTGTTTTTTTTTTCATTTTAAATAATTCGAAAAAAAAATGTGCCCCACAACGCAAAATAATGCAATGAATGACAGTTCAACAAGAACTGTCAAAATGAAATAGATTAGTCTTATCGTTTACGAAAATGTTTTACGCAATTAGATAGCTGAACTTTATCCCAATTTATTTGGGCTCGGCGCCAGTATATGTATTTACGTGGCATGTCATGTCTATGAGACGTCATATTATTGTTTACTTCCGTCCCTTCTGTCTTTCATAGAATTCCATTAATCTTCTTTTTGGTCTGCCTCCTCCTTTTCTTTTCTGTCTCAAAGTATTTTCATACTTTTCTCTAGTAACTTCATCCCATATAATTCATCCCGGTATTTACTCTTTTTACTGAATCATCCACAAAAAAAAGGTTTTCCTCTTTTCTTTTCTATGCCTCGAAGTAATTCGTAACTTTTCTCATAATATGCATGGCATGTTCTATTTCCTTACCATGAACCGTTGCCAGTTCCGGCTTTTTAATTTACTCTTTAATTCGTTATCCAGGTTTACATGACAGCATTAGAGCACGCTCAGCCAAAGGCTTTTAATTGCCCCGCGGTTGTAATGAAAAGCATCGAGGTCGGTCCCAATTCAACCCACATTGGGTCCTCCAAACACAGGCCTATCAAAGGTAACAGCCGCAACCGTTCGGAACTTGGGTGATTCGATTATAGCACCCGGAGCGGCCGGAGCCGCATTATTATGTAACATCTGCAATAATCCCGACCTGTCTGGCTCCTGTCCTAACTAATGTACCTCTTCAATTGATAAATGACGCAATTTTATATAAAGTTGTGGTTTGTAGATATGGGTGGTGGTCGCTGTGGTCGCTGTGGTCGCGGTGGTCGCGCTGCTTTCGTGTATATAATGACTGTAATTGTGCTGTCTGCGCGGACATGATCGATGAGAACGCGGACGAGCATTCATACGTATAATGACAATTGAGTTCATAGCCATAAGTGTAAGTATACCTATATGAATTCATTAAAATTGAATGAATTCATGACTTCCCAATCAAGCTATACAATGATAGAGAATTGAACTGAAGTGCGTAGTCGTCACTTATGAACTGAGCTGGTAATGGCGACAGCTCCGGTGAGAGGCGTCGGTTTTAATTGGAATTAATAACCGATAAGTAATTCCGTGGTGCCGGGGGTTTGTTTACTGGGGCGGGCGGGGCTGGACGAGAGGGGGGGCGAGGGCGGCGGCGTCAGCTGGGTGCGCGCGCAGCGGTCGATAGCGGCGGGCGGAGCGCGCAGGCGCGGCGCTATCGAGCCCACTCGGGCCGCCGCCGCCGCCGGCCGTACACGTGATGCATGCGGGCACCTAGCGGTTGCACGCGCGCGGGCCTCATGGGCACCGTGCTGAGCTTCAGCCCGCGCGAGCGGCGCCCGCCAGCCGCCGCGCCGCCGCCCGACCGCGCTGCGCTCGCCTACTCCTACGAGCGCCTCAATAATGCCAAGAACCGTGAGAACCGCGAGTTGCCGCGAGACGAGCGCCGCGCCACCCTCGACGACGCCGCCAAGATTATATCTGAGAAGACTGCGTTAGAGAAGAATCTGAAGAAGCACTCGCTATTTATAAATGCGCTTTCGTGGAAGCGGTTTTCGACAGCAAACAATAATAAGAAGAAGCTGGAATGCAAGAGCAAGAGTGTGGCAACGTTCCGGGCGCCGCTGACGGACAACGCGCCACTGGACCGCAACAAGAATGCGCACGTGCCGGGCGTGTACGCGCGGCCGGTGCCGACGCCCGCGCCGCCGCCAGACACCGCACGCGCCAACGCGCTCAACAACAATGTGCTATGCTACGACAAGCTGCCAGCTTCCTCCGGGCCTCCGGTGGTAGTGCCGCGCAAGACCGTCATCCAGGCCTCCACGTCGGAGCTGCTCAAGTGCCTGGGCCTGTTCCTCCACACGCGCTGCCACCGACTGCGCGACTTCCAGGCAGGGGACGCGGTCATGTGGCTGCGGACTGTGGACCGCTCGCTTCTGCTGCAAGGATGGCAGGTAAATACAACACAGTCCCTAAGTACTTCTATCAGTACACAGGTTCACCAACAACACGTACCAGATGGCAACATGGATGACAACAGCAATAACGGGCGCCGTTCTCTACCTATTCAGATTTGCTTTGCTTATGATTAACAATATTACGGAAAATTGTCTCCAACAAAAATCAGTGCAAATCAAATCTACACGGAATGAAATCAATTGTTTGGATTCCAATTGTACGATACTTTTCATGCTACAAAACATGGAAATGTACATATCTGTCCACGACACGGTTGTACTGACCCTGATGGCTTCCCATGTTCTGTTCCATTTAGCTAATTCATAGTGCAGTGCTGTCCTTGCTTCAATTACATGGCGTCACATAGAGCGCTGTTTGCGACAGTCATACATCAGTTCGCATTCTACATATTGAATGCAAATCATACATAATCATGAATATTAAGATTCATTGAATTTATAGGAATGGGCTGTAAAATGTCACGCAAAGTATTTCACTTAAGTACCTCCCGTAAATTATTGTTGAGTTGGAAAACATTCTCATATATTTTTAAAACAGTAATTACTGGCCTTCGCCTAAATATCAAGGCTACACCTCACTTGAACCAGCGATTATAAAATATTGAATTGAACGTTTCACTTTCCATTTTCCCTTTTCCTACTCGAAAATCGATTGTACATCGTCAATGAATATTAAATGAGGCAGACGCCATTAAATAAACAGTATTACATTCAGTTTTAACCTTTTAAAATTAACTGAAGTGACTGAAACAAATTGTGACGCATCTCTCTTTAAATTATTTACTCCTTCCTTTCGTAAATCTGCGATAAAGATTTCTTAGCCCCAACATAGAGCCTCCATTTTCACGAAAACGTGAACCATTTATTCTTGCAAGTGCTCAGTTCTACGCAATATGCTAAAAGCCACATCTAATATTCAGGGATGCTCATCTAAACATCGCTGTATAGTTTATCTAGGGTGTCCGAATCATACACAAACAGTTGTAGGCCGCTGTTTCATTCAATATAAGTAAATAGGGGACCAAAGCGTACGTCACACGAAAAATCGATAGGACGTTATGGCATCAAGAGCTTTATATCCGTGCGTCTTTAACGATTTAGGCTTTGTTTAGAGTGAGACAACGATATCCATTGAGTGTTGCCGTGTTGCTCTGTTCACGACGGTAGACGAGATTTTGAATTTGGAATTTGAGCAATTAGATGTGACGTAACAGTTCAGTATTTTGGTTTAGTACTTGTTTGAAATGTTGAAGACGATTCGAGATTGGAGGGTTGATAACATCGTCTTATATTTGTCTTTGGATAGACTTTATGAATTGTCTTTACAACCTGTACTTGAATTGACTTCATGAATCAAACTGAAAGCTAAGCTAGATTTCATAGGTTTTGTCTAAATTTTGTTCTGAAATCGGAAAAATCGCAACGGGTCTGTTTGAAAGGGAAAAAACCCAGACATCAATAAACCCCCATGGCCGGTACGTGGCGGCCATGTTGCCATTTCCGGAAAGAGGTGGAATGTTACGACTCTTGTACTTATTGGCCAAGCAAGGATTATTTATGGGATCCGATAATAGACGAATTAAAAGTAATATAATGAAGTCATGGGATATTTGCCCAGCAGTGGGATGATACAGGCTTACAGGTAATATAGGAAAGAAATTGTAAGCAGAATAAAATAGAGCGTACCATATATTGGTAAGTTACAATTTATTTTGATGAAACATTCATGAAAATCATTGAAGTAAAATTATATTTGTTGTATAAGCTTGCGTTTAGACAATTGTTTTTCTAATCGACTTCCAAAAAGGACGAGGTTCTATGTTTGTAGCGTATATCGTATGTATGTTTTTCGGAAGCTGGTGGCAAAAAAAGTAAATTCAATACCGAAGTTACCGACTTCCGAAATTAAAGTTATTTTTAAGTCTCTACAGACTTGTTTTTTTTATGGAAGTCGGTTGTTTTTTTTTTTTTGTAAAAATGTTTTACATCCTACTTTTTCTTTTTACTGGGAAAGTCAACTACAATGCGACCTCTACATATAAATATACGGTGTGACGTACATCGACGGTTACGGGTCTTTAGAAGCCCGAAAGTCCGACAACTAGTATTACCGAGAGGTATCGCATTGCCTTGTAAGTTACAGTTACAAGTTGTAACTGGGGGTCAGATAGGCAGTCGCTCCATGAAAAATACAGGTATTTAGCTGTATCCGGGTAGACTGGAAGCCGACCCCAATATAGTTGGGAAAAGGCTATGCAGATGATGGTGATGGACCAACTGAGAAAAAGCCTTGAATTCAGCACACATGATTCTAGCGTAGAAATTTTTCAAAATGTATGGAACAGCAGATTTTTTTCTTTTATAACCCTCGATGTCTCAACCCTAGTAAAATCATATCTACTGTAACTCGTATTTATAATAAAAATCATGGTAACAGTTTGCGCCCCCCCCCCCGCCCCCCCGTAAATAAAAAACGTTCACATTCAAGTCGCGATCTGTCAAACTTGTCAAAAATGTTGGTAAATTGATTTTATTTTTGACAGATTGCGAATGAGATACAAATGCGAACATTCTTAAAAATTACGGGAATCTCTTGTATACCTTTGTGATTCGTGGATTTCCTCTAACACATTTTAGAGATTGTTCGGCTCTTATAATAACTACAGCTAAACTTAGAACTTTAACATAACATCACGTCTGTATATCCGCGAAGGGTAAGGCAGAGATGCACCTATAGTACACCCACATTTCGCCAGTAATGTTTAAGTCCAATGTAATAGAGGGCGAGCCTATTGCCATCAATCGGGCACAAATCCAGACTCCGGGCTGCTGCTGAGAAATTCCGGAAGGAAAACCCAATAACACTTTGCCCGACCCGGGAATCGAACCCGGGGACCTCATGCTCAGCAGTACCAATTGCGACCAGTAGACCCGTAGGTCAGGCAGTGAACTTTACCACCCCTTCTATTTAAAGAAGATGTATATATATATTTTATATATATTTTACATTCACGCTTATAATGCCATATTTTGATGGCTGGCTTACTATTTCCGTATCGATCGGCATTAATTCACCTGGCAATAACATGGCAGCATAACAGTCAGATCACGATCGCGTGCAAGTAATAAAACCTTAATGGATGACAACCAGACAATAAGTCGATAAGTTTTCGACTGTCTGAAAAGTATTCGAAGTAAAGGGAATAATGTTATAAAATTACGCCTAAATATGCCAAAAGAACACTAGGTAGCTATCTGCGAATCCCGCATTCCCCATAAACTTATGTGTATATGTCGCAGGAAGATTTGATCACCCGAATTTTCGCGAAAATCCTAGGGATGTTTCGAAAACACGGGTAATTAGACAATGGTTAAAACATTTATCAATGTTTTGGGCGCTCTGCGCGACCAATCAGCTAAATCTAAATCTAAATAATCGTATTTCATAATAGATAATGTTCCGTTTCGCGATATTACTAGAGCGACTCGTATTTTGCAAAAACCCTAACATCTTTTTCCAGTAAGATTGATTGATTGATTGTATTCATTTCAATTTATTTTCAGACAATAACATTTTACAATATAATGAAAATAGGCTTTAGAAGTTCAGTACGCTGCCATGTATGCCACGTATAGTAATTACATCTATTTTTACTTTAGATCCGTGTTTACTGGGTTAGGGATTAGTTGATATGCTTTCTTATTTATTACAATTTTACTTTTAACGTAAACAACAGCCGAAACCATGGTCTGACAACCAGTCTTAGCAAGGGGTATCGTATTACCCAGTTACTGGGTTGTGGAGGTCACATAGGCAGTCGCTCCATGTAAAATACTGGTATTCAGCTGCATCCGGTTAGACTTGAAGCCGACTCCAACATAGTTGGGGAAAGGCTTGGCAGATGATTGACTTTTAACGTCGTTTTTGTATGCTCATTAACATTTTAGGTTTCTCTAACACACATCTGACATTGGCAGAATTGTCGACATCGGCACCATTGCCATAAGAAGAAAAAAATAAAAATACAATAGAACATTTTAGGTAAATTTCGTTTCTCATTAAGTAAATTATTGTTAATTCAAAGTTCTTAAGCCATAACGTTTGTCTGTTCGACAACATCAATTACGCAATTAATGTTGTTGAATTGTCAAAATCAAAGGCTCTATTGTAAGCGTGTTACGTAATAACCCTGCTAGTCGCTTTGAAGGTACTCTAGAATTCTCAGCTCTTGACTTTTTGCGTCCAATCTCCGGCCGCGAGCAACTCCAACCAAAGGGCCTTAGGATCTTAAGAAGCTCTATTTAGAACGACTTATATAAAACTAGACTCAATCTAAAACAACAAACAAGCTCCTACTTTAAATGCATAGACAATAAACCTACTTTTAAATACATATTAAAGGTCTACAAGTTTTCCTTGCGAATTAAATACAAGCATAAAAGTTTAAATTGTATACGTTCATAATTGTAACTTCTGTATTTCTTTGTACTATTACACATCAGCATACCATAAAGCAGGCAGAGGTGTGAACACTAGTTATACAACGTGTAACTACTATGTGGCAAGGATTTTAAAATCTTATTTCTATATGTTACGAACATGATGAGAAATTTCAGTACATGATAACAACCGCTCGGTACTATTATGTATTCTGTGTCGCTCGCGCTTCTCCGTATTTTCGGCTTATTCGATCCCGTCTGATCTTCGTAATGCGGTGACACGTTTGTTATGATTTGACAATCAATTTTTCATTCATAATTCAATAAACTTACGAAACCTAAAGTTTGGTAAAAAATGATTTGAGTAATTTATTTTGAGCTGAAACATCAATACAACTTTCTAAGTTCATATAATCCTATTGAATGACTATTTCATGAAATCATGACATTTGACGATTATTCTTACTTAGTTAAGGAGTTGTATTGCTGATGCTAATGATCATAATTCTGTAAAACCATATTTCTTACGGTCGCGAATCATTTTTTTAATCAACATACAATTTGACACTGACCTGCAAATTGCAAAAAACGTAAGAAAATTTGAATTTCGCGGTCTTCCTCGGCGCATCCACCTTAACTGTATTTATCTATTGCCACAAATCCAGATCCAACATACTCGGGATGAGCTCCTTAAGATCTGAGTTGAGGTACACGATTACCAGAGACACATTGTGTGCACAGACTGGACAGTGGACAGATACCCCTCACGTCTGTGTGGTGCTTTTCTAAACAGAACGAACATATCAGACATTCAATTTGCAAGACCCTCACATAATCTGACCAGGATAATGTTTTAATTGAACTCTAAAACACACTATCAAAATCAACATTAAAAGTCATTTATTCAAACTAGGCTGAGAATCAGCACCTTTCGAACGTCAAAATTACATAAGACGGTCCCCCAAAACGCCCACCCTTCACCAGTTCATAGTGCTTTAGCTGGGAAGGAGAATTGGCGCAACAAACTCCCCAGCAGCACAGCTGTCTGATCTGTTAGACTTAGTTAGACTATATGACCTCTGAGTTAGATTCGGTGTTTCTTCTCAGAGTAGTCGGATAGAAAACACAGACCTCATCTAGTTTTATAATATTATATTTCCTTTGACATGAAAAAGTGTTTTATCTACACCCATGCTATAAATCGTCTATAAAAGTTTTTGAAACAGTTAGCTTATTGCCAACATTAAAACGCCCAGTGTCATAGTTACCATTATTATCATCCAAACGAGTGTTATAATGTTGTACTAAATTTCATAATGCAACTCGTTTGCTCCTTCAATTCCTTGCGGTCAGCGGGTTTTTACGGTATTTTTCCAAAATACGATATGTCACATTTGACGGGTACGGGCTATGGTCGGTTTAATGTTGGCAATAGCTAACTGTTTCAGAAATTTATAAAGAAGATTCAATATCATGGATGTAGATAAAGTCTTGTATGCAACTGTATATAATTAGGTATTAAAACACGAATGTGGGTTGATAATAGTATCACATGAGTGTGTCACCCAATAGTATCACCCCTTATTATAAAACAGTTGCATAAATAACTATTTTACAATCAATTTACAGAAATTAAATATCACTAATCAATTATCTTGTGCGAATTTCCTGACACTCTTTTATTGACAATACAATCTTTATAAAAGATACGTGATAGAATATGAATGAGATACAAGTCTCTGTTCTATGTGAAGGTATAGCCTCTTTCCGGGGCGGGCGGCATAGTCCGGGAAAACCGGAAGCGTTCCGATCGTAGACAACCGGCTACGAGCTACGAGTGCTACGAATGCTTCGTTCATTACGTAGCGCTCGTAGCACTCGTAGTCTCTACGGTTGATGTGTTTCATTGTTATTATTCCTACGTTTTTTTTTGTGTTGTTTATTATTATTTTTATTTTAGAAAGCTTTATTCTGTATCGATATTTATGTTATCTAAATTCTTAATATAATTATAGTTTATGCTAAATGCGTTATTTTCTTTTGTAAATTGTAAAAGTCTTCATATTATTTCTATGTTTTATAATTATTTACCTGCTTAACAAATTCATGAAAAGCGAATATATCAAAGAACATAAGTAGTCTGTTAAAAATATACCAACACCACAAAAACATCATCACGTGATCAACTTCGCAATAAAAACAAACCTAAAAACAAAATGGACACCGAAATAAAAAATTCGTTACCTACAGGTCAAACAACAGCTTTTTATATTCAGATTTAAGTATCAACTTAACCTAATTTCTGTAGGGCAATCTAGGTCTCTTGAAGGCTTTGACACGGTTTGATTTAGATCAAGTTCTCAAACCGGGTCATTGTTTTAATTAGACATGAAAATATCCACCATTTTTGCACACCGTGACACCAGCACGCGTAGAATGACAACCATAGAAACGGGTTTTCTACGGGTTTTGTCGACGTAAGAATAGATAAAAAAACAGATTGTGATTGTTTATTTGTCATTTTGTCTATTCTTCCGTCGAAAAAACCCGTTTCTATTGTAGTTAGCTAAGCGTGCAGTTTGTCATTCTAACGTAACATAACATCACGCCTGTATTCCTCAAGGTGTTTTTACCGCCTCTGTGGTCTAGTGGTTAGACCACCTGTCTCAGACCAAGAGGTCCCGGGTTCGATTCCCAGTGGGGGCAAAATTTTCTGCTCGGTTTGGTTGGTGGTAGGGCTTGTTTTAAGTCCGCCTGGCTAGCTACCACCATCTTATCTAAGTCTGTCGCCATAACAACAATGTTAAAAGCATTGTTGTGTTCCGGCAGTTAGAGATAAGATAGCCAGTTCCTCTGTGGTAGAGGATTCCGGGTGAAGCTCGCTTCCACCTTCGGCCTGATCATCACTTTCCATCAGGTGAGATTCTGGCCAAGAGCTTCCCCGTTGTGGATAAAAAAAAAAAAAAAAAAAAGGTGTTGGGCAGAGGTGTTCTTATACACCCACATTTCGCGAGTTATGTTTAATTTCCACGTAATAATAGGGGTCGCCCCCTATTGCCATCAACCGGGTACAAATCCAGATTCCGGGCTGCTACTGTGAAATCCAGATGAAAAATTCCAATAACACTGCCCGAACTGGCACTCGAACCCAGGACCTAAGGCGAGCCTATAGCCATCAACTGTGCTCAAATTCAGACTACGGCTGCTACTGAGAATTTCCAGATGGAAAAACCCAATAACACTTTGCCCGACCCGGAAATCTAACCCAGGACCTCATGCTTAGCAGTGGCGTTTGCGACCACAGACCAACGAGGCAGCAATTTTGTCCACCATTTTGCCTAGATTCGTTCCCTTTGTCCATTATTTCGGACTTGCGGCTAAAGTGTGTCCAATTTGTTCACACTAGCTCTCGCTTCAAAAGAATGGGATTCAATTTGTTTCCAATTTTTTCCAGAGCGAATCTAATTTTCCCGGGTGTTACGCTGAAAGGTCGGGTTTCAAATTCCAACCCTATTTGACTTTTGAAGTGAAGTTCGGTAGTGTTAAATGTCTGTGTAGCTGGAATAGATATTTATAGAAATTTTTCATTCAAGTTTGTTTATTTTTTTTATTTACACTGAATAATACTTCAATGCAATGGTTTCCGATGTGTTATTTGATTAAGTATAACTACTTGTTAAAAACACGACTACAATCATGTCATTAGTTATTTGTGCCAATTCCGCTCATGACAACAATCCAAATTAAAATACAAAAATTCATTTACGATGCTTATTGATATTGGCGGCCATTTTCAGGGACGGAATATTTATCGCCTCAATTTTTTTATTGAATTTAAACCTATTTCAATCTGCCTAGCCTTTTCTTTTGGGTCAGCTTCCAGTCTAACCGGATGCAGCTGAATACCAGTATTTTACTTGGAGAGACTGCCTATCTGACCTTCACAACCCAGTTATTGCGTAACAGGATACCCCTTGGTAAGACTGGTTGTCAGACTTTTGGGTTTTTGACTGCCTGAGGCATGGAGAGAGGGGTCTCTCGATGTCTAGTTGTCATGTTTATAATAACAGTAGGTATATAATTCTTTGTAATTCTGCTTACAGGTCATTCAATATTTTTTTTGTTGTTGTTTTGTGTAAACATTCTGACTTACTTATAACATCGCCTTGGATGAGTCTGTAAAGGTGGCATAATTGTGATTTAAATAAATAAATACAATAATAATTTAATGGATCACCACGTACGAACCGCCCACGGCAAGCATTACTTAACCTACGAATGACCCTTGTGGCTTGTAGGTATCATTTAGCCATAAGCTCCTCTGTGTGTAGACATATGTATTATTATCAATCGTTAAAGCTGACCTTCACAAAGTTAAAGAAATCTTTATAGAAACAAGTTGGTCCATGATTACCAGAAACATTAAGTTTTATGGCAAAACTTAGTATTTGTTGAATGCAAAAGTCAGTTGTTTACGTCTATTGAAAACTAATACACTTTGCACAAATAGTGCTGTAGTGCTATTCTGTAAAAATCTCACGGTGAAAACATAGGTGACGTGAGCTTTCAATAGTGTCAATCTCTAGTATTAGGATCGAATGACAGCTCACTTTAAGCTCACTTCACCCTAGTTTTCACGGTGAGATTTTTACAGAATCGAGCGGCAGTTCCATTAAGTCAAGGTATATTAATACTTCAAGCACAGAAATGTACAGAGGCGGACTTTATGCTATAGGATTTTTTTACCAGTCAACCTTTGGGTGATGCAGAGACAAACAGTGGTAGATGCAATTACGAAAAATTGACCATTTAACTTCATTTGAGTAGTTAATTGATTCAGCGTGACTTGGCGGAAATCCATTATAAAATACAATAGACGTAGATATATATTTAGTAAACTATTCCGCTTAAATATTCCTAAAGAGTCATAAAAAAGAAGTGTTGTCATGCCGAGCGCTGGATTGAGAGCTCTGCGTCCAGCGCTCGGCGTGGCAACACGTCGTGTTCGGGTTTGCGACAAGTCAATCGCCAACCTGAGGATGCCTCGTTAAGAGGTGAAACACGTGTCGATTTCTTACAGGGTTTTTTATGACTCTTTAGGCATAGTTACGTGGAATAGATTACTAATACATATTTATCTACGTTTATTGTATTTTACTTTGAATAATTTCGACAAAAATCCTCGAAACCATAAATAATAGCGTGTTGAGTATTAAAATAATAGGTTGATCGTAAAAAGCAGGGGTGGTAAACCCGAGCCACGCGTTGAGGGTTCGTGAGTATTGTTTGCACGAAATTAATTTATCTACCTTTTTATTAGAAATATGGTACAGAAAGTAAGATAACTAACTACCTATCATAAAAACGTTCACCTTAGGACCTAAGGTGAATGTTTTTATAATGGATAAAGGAGTTAGTTAATTATTTATTTTCTGGTGGGTGTACTCAATACTCAATATCTTTATTGCTTTACCTTAATGTGTAGGTACTTATGTGGTAACTATATAATTTAGATCATTATGGACCCTGTAGGGTACAGCAAAAGGGTAGGAGAGAGGAAGCCCTGTTTTAGGAGATAATTAAATTGTTATTGCGGGAACATGTTTAGTATAGGTACACCTCTGCCTAATCCTTCGTGTATTACAGGAGTGATGTTATTATGTATGTGTTGTTCTTTCTGAATATTACAGCTGTTTTCTCAAACAGTGAAAATTCAACCGTTGCTCACTTCATAATTGCGAATTTATTGGTCTCCATTTTAGACCCTCGTATACAGACCTGCTGGCCTTATCTCAGAAAAAAACGGGGCACTTGTTTCCTTTTAAATATGACCCCTTTAAAAATGTTCACAAGCCCTGTCACAAGAGGTCTTAGGTTTATCTCAGAATAAAACAGCGCCTTTTCAAGCTCCTGTAAATTATGGCCTCTTTAAAAATGTTCACAATCCCTGTCACAAGCTACTTCATGTGGCGAAAGGTGGCAATTACCACCGAACGGTGAAAAACTACGTGGGCGAAGAAATAATGTAGTAAGTCGACTATTTTCGGTAAATCAATATTGCTACGGATATTCGTAGCACTGACCGGACGAATTCTCGTAGCCGTAGCGCCTACGCGTCCAGATTCTGACGTAGTACAATCTAATAATTTCTCTAGATTACGAGCTAGATTTACATTTAGCAATTGTTGCTCATGAATTGGTAATTATTCTATGGAGACGACTATTATGTCGATGTATAAATATAGGTAATCAGCCTTTAATGTTCCCATTGCTGGGAACACGCGGCGGCCTTGTGCAACTCGCACTGGACCCGTGTGGAGGTTCCACACGGGGCCAGTGCGAGTTGTACGATGTCACATAATTATGTCTTCTAATTGTTGGTTCTATATAGGACATCCCGGTTTTCTCACGATGTTTTTCTTCACCGTTTTGAGAATGTGTCTTCAAAATATAATAATTATGTCGATGGACTCAATTCAATTTAATTGAGATCACTGCTTTAATTATATACGCCTATGTTGGTTGCGAATTTTGCTATTACTTTACGTTTTTGTTTTATTGTCACAATGAAAAAAAAAACTTTACACTAATCTACATCTACACTAATAAGGAAAAAAAACATTTGTACTTTTGTATTTTTGTTAAAAACTACTGGACTGATTTAAAAATTATTTCTCCAGTAGAATGCTACCTTATCACTGAGTAACATAGGCGATAATTTACAAAGATATCACGCGGGCGAAACCGCTGGCGGAAGCTAGTTTAGTATATGAATAAAGTCTTAACGGTAAAACACTACAGTACAGTTTAGAAAAATAGTTCCTTACTAAGTCAGCAAAAAAATATGAATAAAGTCTTAACGGTAAAACACTACAGTACAGTTTAGAAAAATAGTTCCTTACTAAGTCAGCAAAAAAAAATTGTTTCGTAAATGAGTTTGCATTGATTGCTTCATCCTTTTGAAAAATCTAATTACCGGATTAGTAAGGATAACAACATAAATATAGCTCAAACTCACTGAATAACTTAATACCTCCGTTAAGTACCTAACCCTGAAACTTGTAAGGTTTTCTGAAACGAATCGATAGAGAGCTATGAGTCACAAGTTCACAACTCAGTAATTTATAACCAGCTCCACCTCGCCACGGTTATAAGTCAAAAACAAAGGCGAAGTTACAAACTGTTTACTCTTTTCATATTTTATTGTGAAGGGCAGACCTCTATTCATATATTATTATTAACTTAATTGAATTAAATAATTAAATTAATAAAATACATACGAGTATATTATTATACAGCCTGTAAAAGAAATCGACGCGCAAACTGTTACCATAACAAAGAAAGAAAGAAAGAAAAATAGGTTTATTTATCACTGAAATACATAAAGATGGGTAATCAGAAAAAAATGAAAAAAATATCAGCCAGTCTATTCTGTTAAAATCTCACCGTGAAAACTTAAGTGAAGTGAGCGTGAAGTGAGCTGCCAATAGTGTCAATTCCTAGCATCGGGTGGACTGATAGCTCACTTCACCTAAGTTTTCACGGTGAGATGGTTACAGAATAGCACTGCTGATCTACATTAGGTAATACGAGCATAAAACAGACATAGTCGTTAGCTGCACGTCATGACTGTGACAAGAACACTGACTTGTGACATGACTGTGATTAATTCAGTACATGATTCTAGACCCATCAGAGTTGATTTTCGTTGGATATTTAAAAAAAAATACCGGCCAAGTGCGAGTCAGATTCGCGCACGACGGGTTACAATATTTTTATCTTTATATATTTTTGTACACAATCTCTATCAAATTTTAACTGTCTCTAAGTACCTATAACGGTTCATGAGATACAGCCCGCTGACAGACAGACGGACAGACAGCGGAAGCTAGCCTATAAATACTTATAGGTATCACTGGAAACGTTTCTACCTTCACTTTCGAACCCTCACTAACGTCAAAGAGTCCTAAATCTCAGCGTCCAGCGCTCGGTGTGTTAACACGTCGTGTTCGGGTTCGCGATAAGTCAATCGTCATCCTGAGGATGCCTCGTTGAGAGGTGAAATACGTGTCGATTTCTTACAGGGTTTTTTAAGACTCTTTAAAAATAGTTAAGCGGAATAGGTTACTAAATATATCTACGTCTATTGTATTTTATAATGGATTTCCGCCAAGTCACGCCTGAATCAATGAACTAACACCATTACCTTTTATTTCCAGGATGTAGCGTTCATAAACCCTGCCAACGTGGTGTTCGTGTACATGCTGGTGCGCGAACTGGTGGACGGCGAGCGGATAGGCCGCCCGCAGGAGCTGCAGGCTGTGGTCCTCACGTGCCTCTACCTCTCCTACTCCTATATGGGCAACGAGATCTCCTACCCGCTCAAACCATTCCTAGTCGAAGACTCTAAAGATAAGTTCTGGGACCGCTGCCTCCTCATCGTTGATCGGCTGTCCTTCAACATGCTTAGGATCAACTCGGAGCCGGGATTCTTCACCGAAGTGTTCACGGAGCTGAAGGCGTGCGGGACCTCGGTGGAGAGCCCGCCCCCCGCGCCCTCGCACCCGGCCCCCGCGCCCCCGCTGGCCATCAGCGCCGCCTGACACACGGAGGTCGCCGTCCTTCGGTTGGCACTCACTGACCGCCCCAGTCGTGTTTGATGTCGGCTCCTGACAGTCCAAGATCTTGGTCAATCGTCCAAGTTTGAGTGTTTCGAGTAGCAGCATGTTTATTGAATCGTTTAGTGTTCAGAGTCAAGTTTGAGGTGTGGATAATTGGTAGTCCACTTTGGTAGTCAAAAAACCAATATAGACTCGTACTGCGTCGTTGGTGTTAACTACTTTTAGGCCAGAATAGAAAAGTCCATGTGCCATAGCGACTTACAGCAGTAACAGCTTAGTTTTATTTTATATATATTTTGAGTCAAGAGTATTATATATATCTAGTCACTTGTTATTATTATTTGTAAGTAACAATTTAGGAATTCCACCTAAATTACTTAATTCCTTTCATTACCAAAGATATGCATGGTGCGATTGCTCAAAAACGCTGACTAAATAAATTAGGTACTAATAAAAAAGGGAACATTGCTACGATTGACCAAGATTTAAAATGTCATTGCAATAGATAGACGAGTGAAAGGTATTAAATAATCGAATTATGTGAGTACCTTCATAATTCAGTATCGTGACTTTAAATTGCTTCGAAGGGAGAATGTGATATCTAGTGGAAAACACGTTATTTCAAGACATTTTAGGGATCGGTAACATCTGATATTAACATGATATTTGTGACTGGGACTGATGTACTGTCTGTATGTGTAGTCATTGTTTGTAGAGGGGATGGCGGAAATATTCAAGCTTTAGAGCACTCGTGCATTGGGCGATCAGATCGCTGTGGGCAATATTTTTGGCTGCAGTGACTATGGTCTGATTGTGCACGCGTTCTCCCGAGTGAGCGGTTATAATGGCCAGACGTGGCCGCTTAAGTGCGTGTGCATTCAAAGATACTGACAGACCTTCGTGGCCGCCAACAATTGGCCACAGGACTCCAATGTGCGAGGGCTCTAAAAGCTGCAGTATGTAAGACTGTTGATGTGGTATATCTGAGAACAATCACAGTTGTATTTCTAATTCAAAGTTAACGACAGAGACCGAGACGCAACGAGCGCCTCTCGCCTACAGTCGTTCAGTTGTTGAAGTGCATCACTCTTGTCTGTGGTGTTTGATGTAAACCACGTTGTAGTTGACGCACTCTCTTGTCGTTCGTATGTTTACGTAGGTAATTGTCTGGTAATGTTATTTTCTCCTGCCGCTGGACGAAGCGGTGTTTTAGTCCAATAGAACAGCGGTTAGATAGTAAGTTAAGAGTTTCGTAAACGTAGTGAAATGAACGTATTGCCATATAGTTAGATGATATTAGAGAAATGTCTGGCAGGCGGGAGGATGCAATAAAGCGGGAACTCCGTCGTAATGTAATCCGGTGAACCCTTCTATGAAGTGTACGTATTTAAATAAAATGGCCGGCTTAAAGCGGGACGACTCGATTGTTATTGAGGCGATGAAGTGTATTAATAACAAATAGGTCAAATTTTGCGAAGGATTAAGCGTTTTGTACAGTAAAATCGAATAAAATAATACATCTAAGTCTTAACCGTTAGCATAGTTTAGAAAAATGAACGGCCAGCTTATGTCTGGGGGCACTCGGTCCGGAGCATAGACAACGTTTGACCTTACATATTGCATTCATGAATTTGTTCTCGTTAGATTCGTATAAAGGGTCGGGAGAAGGTTTTTGAGCTTAGTTACTATGAAAGTCCTAATTATCCGGCTTAAGTTTAGCTCTCTGGGGGAATCAGGTTCATAATTGGACAGCCTAATCAACGCAGTTAGGAATAAAGGCCAAAAAACAACCGACCACACCGAGTGCCGTAGTTAAGAGAAATTGTTTAGTCGAGTGAATGTCTAAGGGCGATGAAGTGTATTTAATAATAATAAATAAATAAATGAAAAAAAAAGAATCTCATAAATACGTTCCAGTCATTAACAATTAGGTAAAGGTAGTCTGTGATTTATTGAATCTTAGCTTTGTTTTTAGTTGTTGTTATTTTTTGTTACTTTTTTTATTTCAAGACAATTAATTGTTACGATATTTATTATTATTGTATAAGATATTAAGGTTACTGTACACGCAATAATTTATTTTGTTTGGATATTTCCTTGAATCTGAGAAGCACGATATGACGCCGTCTGTATGATATACAAAGTAAAACATTTAAATAATCACTAGTATATTAAATATTTGGATTGAAATGCTTTTTAAGAATTGATGAGACATTTGAAATTGATATTATTGTTATTTTTTAAGTTATTTGTTTTATAATTAGCATACAAGTATGACACGTTACTTTAAATAAATTGATCTCAATTTTATTGATGGGTAAGCAATTCGCCGTGGCTACATTCCAATTACTAGGTAATATCTATATAAGTCAGGTATATAAGGTCTTACGACCGATACAATTCACTATCGAATTTCGAAGATCTCTCCTAAGTATATAATAGTGTAACTTTGGTATTTGACGTGTGCATGTATCATTATTCTGAAGGTATACCTGGTCATATACCTATTCTAACATTATTCATGTAACTCACGTTTGTTAATTAATCTATTGTAAATATACCCAATTATTAAAAAAAACTTTCGTATATATAAATCTGGTGTTTTATTTGATTTGTTTTTTAATTATTTACCTACCCCATTCGGAACCATTAAGACTAGTTTTTGGTGAAATCATAAAATCAAAATGGATGTCGGAAACTGTGATTGTAGATTTGAGGACGGAGGACCCCCATTATCTACCCACAGATGATGGACTGATGACCTTAAAAAAAGGTAGCTGGGACACAGTGTGTGGAAGGTGATGGAGAGGGTGCTGTAGCACAGCTTGGGAGAGGCTTACCTATATCCAGCAGTGGACTGCGATAACCTGAGTTTATAAATTACCCATAATGGTTATTCGATAAAAAGTATCTGACAAATTATGTTGTTATAAAGAACAAATTGGCAGGCCGGTAGGCACCCAAAATGTAGGCAATGAGCAAATATTGGTAAAACGAGAAGAAAGTCTTGGTTTCCATATTGGAATTTAATTCTTTGAGGTCCCCCTCTCCCATAAGTTACGGTTACATCACAGTCATTGCAATTCAATTCCCTACAATTCGAAAATAGCAGAGCTGAAGACCGACGAGTAGGTATTACCGACTACAGCGTTTCATGGTTTCACGATTGCGATAGTAATATCAAGAAAGGGACTTGTGCCTATCATATTTATACGAACCTACAGGTCCGCCGCGCGCCGCCGAGAGACTGCGTTCTTGACACCAGTCAGTTACATACCTACAGTTCGATTCAAACATGAGGTGAGTGGCTGCGCAGTAAAAATTTCAAGTGTCAGGGGGGGTGAGGGGTGGTGTACTGCGCAACGAGTAGCTAACTTCCGAGCCGCCGTTAAGTTTGAATCGAACTGTACTAACGGATATTGTGTTTAGCGAATTTGATTCTTATTAGAACCATTGCCCAACTGACAGGTGTGTCAGAAACGCATTCTCTCGACATCTGAACTAGGTAGTATATGCCTCGTTGGTCTAGAGATCATAAATAAGTATTCGCAAGCGCGACTGCTAAGCTTGAGTTCAATCGCCAGGTCAGGCAAAGGGTAATTGGGTTTTTCCAACAGGATTCCTTCAGTAGCAGCCTCGAGTCTGGATTAGTGCGCGGTTTGATGATACGTTCCTCACACCGCATGGGAATAAACATAACTGCCGAATTGTGGGTGTAGGTTCAGTACAGGAACACCACTGCAGAGCCCTTCGGGGAACACCTGCAGGCGTGATGATAAGTTTTGTAATGTAACTGTGGTTAGTACCTATTGGTTTAGGTGTAGGTATAATGAAAACTGAACCACACCCTGGGAAACTGGTGACACTGATGGACAGTTTACTTTAGCCGTATTTTTTTAATTTTTCTGAAAGCAATAAAATTGCATTTAGTACACGTGTTTTATAAAAATGTTAGTTACTGTTACTTGAGACAAAAACAAAACCTACCAAATGGTAGAAAAACAATGTTACTGAAAAGCCTAGAATCACAGCAAAAAAAGCTATTGCGTTTATGATTTTTTGTCTGTGATGTGTTGCTGTCAGTGTCAACATTGTTAACTGTCAATTTTGATTTTGACACATAAATAGTGAACAAAGTTTTGAATTTACAATTATTTTGTGAGAACATTTTAATTTTACGGCTATAAAAAAGCTCAGAAAGCCATTTCGTAGATAACCAAATTCAACTTTCAACTCTTTCTTTTCGTTGTTGAACTTTTTGCCGGCAAAATGGGTGACTATCCGGACCCTGATGAAGAATACGAGTTGATGTACGCTGATGAGCTGGAAATGCTAAAAGAAGATGAAGACCCTGCAGGTAATATTTGCGTCTTTTCTCTACAAAGAACACAAGTGCTAAAACTATCCTTATAATTGTTGTAGGTTTGTTTTTAGTAACAAAGTTTCTGTGATAATGTTTTTTGTTTTTACAAGCTGTTTTAAAACCAAACATAACGATATTATGACTGAATTACTAGCAAAACAATACCTTTAAGATTATATACTAAAGTAAAATTTCAAAGCATTTAGTTAATTAAAAAAAACATTACATTTTTCAGAGCTAAACATAGTCAAAAAGAAAGTGCTACCAGCCAAACGCAGTCTTGACTTCTCAAGTCCCATAGTCAAGAAGCCAGTCCCCACCTCAACCACAAACCACATACCACCACCGACCACCAATATAACCAACTCTATAACCAATGAAAGTACAGAAATCTCGCTCACACCAAATCTTGAACCTTTAGAAGACCTAACTCCCATTTCAAGTAAAAGAACAGCAGATGAACTGTTTGGGGATATTGGAGACATAGACTTCAATGAAGTAGAGTTACCGAGTAAGAGACAGAAGACTGATGAGGAGAATGATATGGATCTGATTGAAAAGATCTTGGAGGGGAGACGATTGAAGCAGAGTTTGCTGGAGCCTAGTGGCAGGATGCTTGGTGGTAAATCTGGGTTTAAGTCTAAGGATAATTTGTCGCTGAATATACCCAGGTAAGATGCAGAATTCTATTCAGTAACAATAATGATTGACATATGTAAATCTGGTTTGAATCTAATTAATGCATTACCTTTTTTACATTCCCTTCAATTTCATAAGTCAATGTTAAGTCAACATTAGGAAGCATAATGGATTAAAATCTGTGGAAAAGATTTTCATACTCGTTATAGATAGGGAAAAGTTTATTTATTACTTGTTAATAGGAGAACAACAGCTATAACAGAAGGATAACAATTGTATATGAAATAGAGCCATAACCCATGAGAACCTGTCATGGGTAAAAACAGAAATAGTAGTAGAAATCATAGAAATGAGAAAGGCACTTGAAGACACACACAGAATTCTATGTAGAATAGAATAGAATAGAATCTTTATTTCAGACATAAATATCCATATAGTGTATAATATGGCAAAGAATAAAAGCTTTTCTTATACCATTGATTACATAGCTCTAAAATCATTTATATTAACTTCAATAAAAGTGAATAAAATAGCATTCCGTAGTGTATTTTACTAGTTCACTTATGTATTTTTATCTTCTTTGCTTGTTTACTATATGTATGAAGATTTTATCATTAACTAAATAATCTAATTTCAAATTATAATAAATGCTTCATGATTCTTATTAATATATTCCAGATGGGCATTCATTCCCCTCACAAATTCAGATGGTGACCGAGTGTATGTGAGACTAGAATCTGAGGAGTCATGGGAGAGTTCCCTGGACACGGGAGCTGAGCAGATGTCCTTACATGCTACTTACACCAGCACCTGGGTGGAGGCTAGGAAGATTGTACGTTGAGTTTGAATATTCTTAAGTATTCTTACAAGTTTCTACTATATGACTATAATATTATAACCTTAGGGTTCCTTGGTAGGATATGGTGTAAAAAGTATAATATAAACAATGACACATTCATTGTTGGCTGAGTCATTGTTTCATAAGTTCCCTACTCAGTGACCAATGTAATGTGCAATTGCTATTGACACGAAAGATTTTTTAATGGACAATCATTCAAATCAAATCACTACATTACTTTTTTAATTTATATATCCTAGATTCTAGGATGTCATATGTGGTAAATACAAACAGAAAAATTAATGTTATAAGTAAGTCTTTATATTTTTTAAGTCGTAGTCGTGTGGCTCATCTGGCTGTCTGCTTGTTCATTATGACAACAACTTGTGTTCTATTGTTGGTCACATGTGAGATTTATTAATAAATTAAATAATTTAATGGCGTTATTTTTATTGCAATTCAATAATATTATTTTGTTTTTAAATCTTCCAGCTGGAAGCCAAACAACAGCAGCTGATTTCAGAAGAGGTTACATCTCAACCACTTCCAGACGTAGATGCAGATATTAACAACAACATGCTCTGGGTAGACAAGTACAGGCCCCAGTCATACCTAGACCTGCTGTCTGAAGAACCCGTGAATAGGGCGCTACTGCATTGGCTGCATTTGTGGGACAAGGTAAAATATGGATAGATTCGATAGTCCCTGTTGAATTTGTATATTTAAATTAAAATTTTCATGCATATTACCTTCTACTTACCCTTTTTCAAACTATGTTGGGGTTGGCTTTCAGTCTAACCAGATGCAAACGTGGCTTCAGTAAAGAACTATTGACAGGATTATTTCACACAAGCTGCGCCCCGCGGTTTCACCCGCATAAGTCTCAATACCGTGGGAATATTTTGACAAAAAGTCCTATGTCCTAATCCAGTACCCAAATTGCGTAACACACGATCAATCACATAAAAAAAACTCACTTTCGCATTTATAATATTAATTAGGATTACTCCTAATTGACTCGAGTGAAAAAGGAAAGCATGGTTATTGTCAAACGTTTATATATTAGCTTGGTAATTTTTTAAGCTTTTACACGTTTAACATTATTTCTTTGAGTTTAAAATGTCAAAATTGCAGGCATCTCTATTCTATCATTATATTCTACTTGTTGTCGTAGTTACGAATAGACTACTGCAATTATACACTATGATGATTGTGGTAACCTTAAACTAAAACACATTCAATAACAATCCCCAGATAGTCTTCAAAAAAGAAGTAAAAACCAAGGAACCCCAGCAGCGCACAAGCTTCAGTAAGAAAGCAGGCCAGTTCCAGTTGACTAACAAATGGAAAGGCAAGAAAGAGGAGGAACCAGAGATGGATGAACATGGCCGGCCTTACCACAAGGTGGCGCTGCTGTGCGGACCGCCCGGGGTCGGGAAGACTACCCTGGCGCATCTATTGGCGAGGATAGCTGGTAATCTTAATTGTTTTCTCCCGCTAGATACGGGATTATAGTTTAGACAAATAATGGGTCACACAGACTGACACTAAAAGGGACTTTAATTTATTATATGTATAGATATAGATGCTGTGTGCCTACGGTTCCGATAAGGGAGATACAAAGTTACTTTTGATTAATTGGCAAAGATTCACAGACGCGATTGGTATCAAAACTCATAAATGCCTGTATTTCCCCGAAGGGGTCGGCAGAGGTGTACCTACAATACATCCATATTTAGCCAACAATTAAAAAAAAAAAATTGATTTACTGAACGCAGGGACGTACACAGCACGAGCTAATTTCTAGTAACTATTACTGATCAAGGGGTAATCGTCAGCTCCCGTGAAATTGTAGGTTTACAAAGTAATTTTACGATTTCCCCGAAAAATATAACACCACTAAAGTTGGTTGTTATAATTTTGACGTACTATATCACAATCTTTTACTTACTTCATTTGCAAACTATTTGCAGGCTACCGACCAGTAGAACTCAACGCATCGGACGAGCGCAGTACGGATGCGTTTCGCAATGCACTACAGAGTGCTACGCTCATGAGATCTGTGCTCGACTCAGAGAGACGGCCCAACTGCTTGATATTAGGTAAGCAGTACTCTTATAATTTATAACATAAGCAGACTTGAATCAATTAAGAGGAGGCTCCCTAAATTTGATGTTAATTTGCATTAATATTCTGAAACAGTCACACATACAATCAAAATGGAACTTTAGTATATGATTCATTGGATCTTTTTCTTTCCATGTACAAGACAGTTACGTTATTGTAACATTTTCGCTCGATTCATTTTTTATTCAAAAATCATGTCTTTTTTAAAGAATATTACTTTTTTTTCAAGATTGCTTGGCCTTTATGTCTAAAATAAATGTTAACAGTAAGAAAATATAGTTTACTATCCAGCCACAAGATATTTTTTCTCTAGATCAATTATTACTTTAGTTATAAACAAAATAAGAATTGAGACTTACGACATTTAGTTTCGAGCTCTAACGCGATCAAAGAGCGCACGCGGTATTCAACCTTATTACGGCTATGTTAGCGTCTAACACCATAGCGGTCTAACCGGTCTCTCAGTGGCGGAGCTTGCGTAGACATTATTTTAGAGTGCCTGGTCTTAAGTTTAAATTATGTAACTGTTTTCACGAATGACAAGTAAGTTTCAACAGTTTTAGTTATTTTGTAAAACTCAATGTTTACAATGATATACTTAATAAAGAAATTAAATAAAAAGCCTTATATTTCGTTGCAGATTACAAAAAGAAAAAGAGTTATATAATGTTAGTATTATAAATTTTTGTTAGTAATTAAGTTTAGTTGTTAGTTTAGATTTTATATACATTTTAATTAATCGTATGTTAAATATAGTGTATTATTTAGTGATCTGCAGGAACCCCTCTACAATCCTATAGTGTCATCAAGAGTAAATCAAGAGTCATTTATTCAAACTAGGCTGAGAATCAGATCTTTTCGAACGTGAAAATGACATAAGACAGTTCTCCAAAACGCCCACCCAGAAGTAGCGCAACAAACTTCCCAGTCAGTCTCCCGTATTTTTTTTGTATGCTTAATCATCAAATAACGTCTCCCGCTCCGGGCTGAGCGGGAGGGCGTGTGAGACTCTTACTGATTACAACCCACCCGTGTTCCTTCAGTTGCATGTGTTGCCAGGGGCCACGGTATCCCTTTCGGACTTTCCCGCAACCCCGGCAGGCATGGGCCCTTGCGGGCCCCGTCAGTAGTGCTGACATCTGTTTGAGGCGCGCGTGGAACACAATGCGCCGTCGCCCTGTTGCAGTCAGTCTCCACTCTCCCCTGGCAATCAGTTTGAAAACTCTAATTCGCGCTATTATTATTATCATTAGTCTATAGCAGAGCAGTCCTCAGCTGCACATTAACACGCATTTGCATTAGAAAATTTGCTGACTTTATCCTCTATTTTGTACAGGTCCTGTAAATGATTAATTTATAGTAAAAAATATGTTATTTTCTTTTCAAACAATCAACAGGATGTTAATGTTCAAGGTATGTGTATTCACATTTAGTGACACTGCTTTCGAAAGTGCATTTAATTAAAATTATTTTAAATTAGATGGTTTGGTAGTGTTGAGAGGATGAATGAACGGCGACTAACAAAATGTATTTACAAGGCAAGTGTGAGTGGAAACGCCGGGAGACGCCCTAGGAGGACATTTATAGTGACCTTATTGGGGATGTTCTTCAGAAACGTCAGGTGCGTAGTACTCGCAACCGATGTGCGTGTATGACCAGATGTATGAACGTTAACGATGCAAAAGGAGTTTGTCAGGATCGTAACAGGTGGCGTTCTGTAGTTTCTGCCTACCCCCATGAGAAAAAGGCGTGAGTTTATGTATGTGAGTATATGTATGTATGTATTTTAAATTAATTAATTACAGATGAGATCGACGGCGCCCCACTGCCGACAGTAGAGCTACTAGTACGATGGTGCACGGCCACGGCGACTGAAGGCAAGAAGAAAGCAAAGCAGCAGCCGTTGAAGAGGCCCGTCATCGCTATATGTAACGATTTGTACGCCTCGTCATTGAGACCGTTGAGGTAAACTTTGATGTAGATATTTCAGAGTAACCCGTGAAATTCAAATTTTCTTACCTTTTTTTGCAATTTGCAGGCCAATATCAGATTGTATGTTGGTCTAAATATGATTCGCGGCCTTACACGTCAATAATATTTTACAAACTAGATGAGGTCGGCGTTTCTTATCTGATTAATCTGAGAAGAAAGGCCGAAATAAACTCAGAGGTAACAGTCTCTTTTAAAGTCAAGACATAATATTGATCAGATCATGTCCAAGCGCGTCGCGTAAACACTCTCGATAAACGTCATGTGATTCCATGAAAAGAATATCCGGAAACGCATAATATAAATGTTGCAGCATAAAATTAAACATTTATTTGCTTGTACTGAAATATATTGAATATTGCCAGGCTGTGCTAAGAATATTACTGGCAACCTATTTTGGCCAGTGTGCCTTACAGATGTAAATATATTGATGGTAACACTGACAATGTATTAAAATTGCAATTATTTTCATGGCAGGCCCGTAGCTCTAATAGTGCACGTAGGAGGCGTGTCGATCAGTCGCCTGTCGTCGCGCCTGGCGCTGGTGTGCGCGCGCGAGGGGCTCGCCGTGCGCGCGCACGTGCTGCACGCGCTCGCGGGGCACGTGCGGGGCGACGTGCGCGCCGCTATACAAGTGCTCAGCTTTATTAAGGCGAGGGCTAAGGCACAGGTGACTATATTCTATCTATATCCGCATACAACCGATAATTATGTTTATCTACACCCATGCTAGAAATCCTCTATAAAAGTTTCTGAAACAGTTAGCTTATTGCCAACATTAAAACGACCAGTGTCATAGTAACCATTATATCATCCAAACGAGTGTTATAATGTTGTACTAAAGTTTGCTTGTTCGCTCCCTTCCCATTCCTTTTCCATCCTTCCCGGTCACCTGCTGCCCCCCGCGCCGACACATGTGAGATATTTTGCAAAATACGCTCCGGCACGCTTGGCGGGTACGGGCTATGGTCGTTTTAATATTGGCAATAAGCTAAGATGTTTCAGAAACTTTTATAAAGGATTCATATCATGGATTTAGATAAAGTCTTGTATGCAGCTGTACATAATTAGATATTAAAACACTCATGTGATAAACCCACATTCGTGTTTTAATACCCCGTATTATAAAACAGTTTCATAAATAACTAAAAGTCCATCCGCTTAAATAGTGACGCCCTTTAAAAATACAGTGAAGAGCACGCCTACGAAAATTAAAGGAAGCCGCTTCGAGACAAAAATATACCGCCACCGAATGCAAAAAACATGAAACGCACACACTGAAAAGCAACACGCTTGTGAGGAGAATTTTCTATCCTTGTCACGCGAAACGGTCACTGTACTGAGTCGCGCGAAGAATTTTATACAAGGACGTTTGATTTGGTTTATGACCGCAAACTGCTAGTACTATTTCTATACAACTATAGCATTTTTTCAATACTAGAACACACCCTTCATAGTTCACCACATAGTTTTATTTAATCAAACATTTAGAAACTATAAAAAACCCTAGTTCGAAAATACTTGAATGCATCTTTTTTCTAGCTAAGCATGGAAGATGTGGAAAACACAGCGATTGGCACTAAGGACTGCAGCAAGAGCATTCTGCAGGCGCTACAAGCTATCTTTACTACTAATGACCGGGAACCTGAGGCCATTCTCAAGACCATACAATCTGCTGGAGAATATGACAGGTGTTTTACAATAGTTAAATACTGTTTTAAACTTCTTCAGTATAATAAAACGAAAAAAAAAACCTATTATCCCCTTTTTATGGCCCTATTATCCCCACTCTCAACCAATAACACTATAACGGAGACAAATAACGGCTAAATAACGTCAGTTATTGTGTAGTAATATTGAAATAATTGGACTTTAGAATTATATTTTTAATGTTAATGGTAAATAGATTACATTGGTTTGAACTCATCGTGAAATAATGGAGATTATAATACGTTTATATCGAAATAACGAAAGGGAGATAACCGTTATTTGTCTAATGTTAAAATAAATTGAGTATAGATTACAAGAGATTTTTTAGCGGAATGCTTGATATTGAATGAGGTTCTGTAATACGGGCCTTAGTCAGCCTTTCAAAAACAATTATACTCCTCTAAGTTATTTGATTTCCATCCACAGACTAGCAGACGGCATCTTCGAGAACTACCTCACAGCCCGCGTGGACGGGCGTCTCCTGATCGCCGTGGAGACACTATCCTGGCTGATGGTGTATGACGTCATCAACTCCTGGACACTACGTCATCAGAACTACTCGCTGTACGGTGCGCTGCCGCTGTGTGTGTCGCGCTGTCACGCCGCACTCGCTTCTAGAACACCGCAGAGGATTAGGTTTCCTTGGCAGGCTCAAGAGGTCAGTTAGAAAACTTGCAAAGATTTTGAAAATTTAAACGCATTTCCAGTAGCCTGAAAACTTTTGCGAAGAAAGTTCAGAGCGGTCATTGATGTAGCAGATTGCTAAGGGTCAGCGCGCACCAAGAGCAGATCAGAGCATTTTCTAAGACTACTGAAAAATGAATCTTATGACAATTCCATAGATTGCAAAATTAAATACACGTCAAGACCATACGCGAGCATTTTGCAGTTCGGTGTGCGCTGACCCTAATGTGAACATTTACTAACTATGCAATGCAGATATTAGAAATCTCATGTTTTGTAGAAGTTTCGTTGCATGTCGTAATGTCTGAATGAATTCCATCAAAGCAGCATTGTTGTGTTTCGGCAGTTAGAGGTAATATAGCCAGTTCCTCTATGATTGAGGATTCCGGGCGAAGCTTGCTTTCGCCTTCGGCCTGATCATCACTTACCATCAAGTGAGATGAAGGCCAAGAGCTTGCCCGAAGAGGTAAAAAATAAAAGTAACTTCAAAATATTGATACATCTTGCTGTGCGGTGAAAGTAAACTCTACTAAGGGCCAGACAAACGACACACAACATTGATTTTTCCGACTTCCAAAAAGGAGGAAGTTATATATGTTCGGAGCGTATGTATGTTTTTTTTGTGTATGTCCGTCGATATTTTCGTCAATTGTGGATGGACTTTGAAAATTCTTTTTTTGTTTGAAAGGGTATGCTCTCAAGGTGGTCCCATATAAATTTTATTAACTTTGCTTGAGTACTTTTTGAGTTAGCTTCATTAATACGTATTTTTCCCACTTAGCATTTATGGACGATGTTTTAACATATTCCTGTCACTGGTATTTACATAGCAGGTCGTGATATTCGCACTTGTAGGGGGTAGGTACCACAACTAAAAAGTGAAAAATAAAGTTTTTATGTCACATTGATTGTGACATTGATTGTATCGCCCACAGATGTACCGCAAAAAAGTCGAGCTAGAAAGCATAGTATCGTCAGTACTGCGCGGCAGTTCCCCTGCAGCGTGCAGCAGTCGCGCCGCGCTGCAGCTGGACGTACTGCCGCTACTGCCCTACTTACTGGCGCCGCATCTAAGAACTGCTAATGTGCAGGTACATTCTATCATCACTGTTCACACCGATGCTTTTTTTGTAATGATAATTTAAAAAAAAAGTATTTAATAAGTATAAAAATTAATAAAAGAAATATATACTTATAATAATAATAATATCAGTAAAAATGTATTTAATAAGTATAAAAAATAATAAACGAAATATATAAAATAATAATAATATCGGTTTTTTTATTATTATTTTTTTATTTTTTATATTTTTAAATGTTTTTATAATTTTTATATTCTAATATTTAAAAATGTAAAATATATGTATTTAATGAAATAAAGGAAATATCGGTAAAAAGGTATTTAATAAGTATAAAAATTTATAAACGAAATATAATAATAATAATACCAGCCTGTTATTGTCCCACTGAAGGACAAAGGCCTCTTTTCATAAAGAGAAGGCACGAGCATTGATCACCACGTTAGCTCTAGACTGGTTGGCTATTTTTGGCAACAATATTATTAGCCGGACATTGCTTTACTGCCAGGCTTCCTTGAACTTTTCCTCTCTGGCGTGTTACGTCGTGTGTTTTTATCCATATTTCTATCAAAATCCTAAAGCCTATTGAACGCTTCAGTCGGATTAATACGACAAATGTTTTCGTGCCCGTGCCGCCTCAGTCTTATTTATACTACTGAGAACACATGTTCGTTTTTTATTTTTTATGTCATTACACGACTATTCATCGTGGGTATTTCTCTTATCTGTCGATTTACGAGGTCAATGAAATCTATTTTTTTTTATCACCACAGCTTTGTAGTGAGAGTGAACGCAAGGCGCTACGTACGTGCGCGGGCGCAATGTGCGACTACGGGCTGCAATACATACAACAACGCACGCCGGATGGATTGTACGCCTTCGTGCTTGAACCGCCTATCTATAGGATTGCGTTCTACGGTCAGTATTATTATAAGAAAGAAAGAAAAAGAAGAAAGAAATAAGTTTAAGTGTCCCAGAAACACGTGCATGCAAAAAGATGAATTATAACCACGAGCAAGGAAGCAGTTGCACGTCGTGACTGTGACCTTGTAAGAAGTCGACACGTGTTTCACCTCTTAACGAGGCATTGAATGCTGGACTGGAATGTTGCCACGCCGAGCGCTGGACGTAGATACAGCGCTCAGCGTGGCAACACGTCGTGTTCGGGTTCGCGACAAGTCAATCGTGATCCTGTAGATCGTGTTCGGGTTCGCGACAAGTCAATCGTGATCCTGTAGATGCCTCGTTGAGAGGTGAAACACGAGTCGATTTTTTACAGGGTTTTTTGTGACTCTTTAGGAATAGTTAAGCGGAATAGGTTACTAAATATATCTACGTCTACTGTATTTTATAATTAATTTCCGCCAAGTCACGCCTGAATCAATTAACTATCAGGTTCTGAAGAGAAAGTGCGTCCACCGCCGCCACTCAGACAAGCAATAGCACGCGAACAACAGCTTGAAGTTATCAGACGAAACGAGGAAATGGTGAGATATCAATATTAATTAAATTTCTGCGAATATGGACTCCAATGAGTTCCATTTTGTGAATAGTGGGTGAAAAAATAAATGTCCGTAAAATGTGTATCATATGAATGGTTAGTTTGAAGCGTTTACGAGGCCCTATTTCTACAGATTTTGTGTTTTTGAAACATTTTGTTTATTAAATCTGTCAAAACACACAATCGAAACATCACTGAATCGTTTTTAAATTAGTGTTATCTGAAGCCCTAGCAAGAACGCGTGACGTAGACTGAACGTAAATTCGATATATTTTTAAATAGAATAAACAACAAACATTTTTTATAAAATGTTGCGACAAGCGCAATTAGTATCACCCATAGATGCATGACCACAATAGAAATGAGTTTTGTCGATGGAAGAATAGAAACAATGACAGATAAACAATCACAATCTGTAATTTTGTCGCCGCTTTTTAATCGCCCCTGTGGTCTAGTGGTTAGACCACCTGTCTCAGACCCAGAGGTCCCGGGTTCGATTCCCAGTGGGGGCAAAATTTTCTGCTCGGTTTGGTTGGTGGTAGGGCTTGTTCTAAGTCCGCCTGGCTAGCCACCACCATCTTATCTAAGTCTGTCGCCATAACAACAATGTTAACAGCATTGTTGTGTTCCGGCAGTTAGAGGTAAGATAGCCAGTTCCTCTAAGCTCGCTTCCACCTTCGGCCTGTTCATCACTTACCATCAGGTGAGATTCAGGCCAAGAGCTTCCCCGTTGTGGTTAAAAAAAATAAAAAAATAGTCTATTCATCCGTCGACAAAATCCGTAAAAGAAGCCGTTTCTATGGTTGTCATGCAACGCGTGCAGAAGGCATTCCTATTTTGAAACATCAATTTCCACTCAAACTACGATTATAAAATGACAACAAACTCTTTGCTACGAGTGCTACGACCGCGTACCCTCCGTAGCCGCTTCGTCAGCTACGCCGTAGCCATTACATAGCCTTAGCTTACACTTAATTTTACAATCAATTTCTTTCTTTAGGCAAACAGAGTGCCTGCTAGAACCAATACCAGTACTACAGCTGCAAAGTCGAATGCTGGCAAAGAAAAGGCATCGACCAGCAAAGACAAAGAGGCGCCTTTACCGAACCATTTGCAAAGATTGGAGCCTAAAGCAGTCAAGAAAAACACGCCACAAGTAAGTTATAACATACATACACACAACATCACGCCTTGTTTCCCCGAAGGGTAAGGCAGAGGTGTACCTATAGTACACCCACATTTCGCCAGCTATGTATACTGTGTATAGGTTATACTGATGCCACCAATCTCGTAGCCGAATTCTGGGCTGACTCCATTTAGGGATCTCGCGCCGACGGCCACGACGCCGTACAATCGTGGCCGTCTAGTGGTATTGTGAAAAAATTTACAGTCAGCAAGAAAATAGGCAGTTTTCACTAAAACTGTTTTTGATGCCAATCGATCCTGTTTCTTATAAGGATCAAAAACCTCTATCAGACGAACTGATCTTTGAGTACCGGAAAAGTCAGAAACCGCAAAAAACTTTTCCAATACATTTCGTAGGCTTTGCCCATTGCTTGCCCATTTTCCTGCTGACTGTACATTTTTTCACAATCTGTGAATGGAGATCAAAATTTCTCAAAAAGTTAAGGACAGTCTCCTAAGACCATTTTCCTGTAGCTACAACGGTTAAGGTAGCTGCCCTTGCTGCCCCATCTCAAAAAGCCACCCTGTATATAAACAGAACTGGCGAAATGTGGGTGTACTGGTACACCTCTGCCTGACCCTTCGGGGAATACAGGCGTGATGTTATGTTACATACCAATTAACCTGTGATAAGTTTGTCGCCTCTTGCCTTGTGTCCAAGCAAAACATCAATAAAAACTTCCACACATATTCATATCACACAAATCAAAATATCATCTTCTCTCACAATACATGACTAGCTAACAGGGTTCCGTAGAGAAAAAACTCATTAACGCCTGAATAGGCCGCGAACAGATGAAGTTTACTCGACTGATGGAATATATTAGCGGCGTGTGTACGGAACACTCAAGCTCGGATTTGATACTGCTTTTTAATTGCAAGAATTTCGTGGTACCCCGTGGAAGGTTACAGATTTTTTTTAAGGGGTTGGCCTGTTCTAAAGGAGTAGGGTGTAAGGTAAAAAAGATGTTTCACTTTTATAACCCAGGCGTAAAGTAAGGACATCATTCCTTGTTGAAAAAAATAAAAGATCTTCGTTTTACGTTAGCCCATAGCTCTGCATATCTGAGAAAAACCGGCCAAGTGCGAGTCGGACTCACACCAGTGCAGGTTGGTGGATGACTCATGTCTTCGAGGTTATAGTTCTAGGACATGCCGGTTTCCTCATGATGTTTTCCTTCGCAGTTATGAGAGCAGTGGTGAAGGGCGGGCGGACTGTCATATGTAATTTTGACGTTCGAAAAGTGCTGATTCTCAGCCTGCTGGGTTCGAACCTACGACCTGCTACTCGTAAGTCGCCCGCCGTTTACACTGGGCCACCACTTCTAATAAAATATAACCGTTGTAGTTATTTAAACAAATAGTTCGTAGATTATTACTTTTAAAGACTTACAAAAAAATAAAATTGGCTACAATAGGTGCTATATTCGGCAAGAACAGCAGAATTCCCGTTTTTTGACACCAATCAATCCACTTTCATATTTTCAGAATTAAAAAAAATTATATCAGAATCATACATTACTGATTACAGTAAAAAAGCCTAATTTATACATTGCAAGTTTGTTGCCTGTGGCTTATACAAAAATTACACTAATTACTTACATCGTCTAAAACTCTGTGCAACTTTTATTGTTGCTTCAATTTCAGAAAATCAAACCACACCGTGTAAATCAGGTTTGTTTCATTGAATGACTGTTTCATGAAATTATGACATTTGAGAACAATTATAACTAAGAGGGATGTATTATCGATTCTAATAATTATAATTCTGTAAATACATATTTGTTATGGTCGCGAATCATATTTTGATTGACACTGACCTGCATATTGCAAAAAACTTAATAAAATTTGAATTTCGCGGGCGACCTCTGTGATTCCTCCTTAAACACCATAATTACCTAGTTATTAATAAAATATCCGTCTGTTCCTAGCAAAGCACAGTGTCTATCACAAGTAATAGGCACGACTACGTGGTGGAAGCACTCTGCGAATCTCTCCTAATTAAAACTGTGTTTGCTTAATCCGCATCGCGTATTGTGAGAGCGTGAAAGCGCTTCAGAGCAACTTGCCACAGATTATACGGTGGTGAAGAACGGACATAATATGTGCTAGAAAAATGATATGTTTGAAGCTACAATAGACGTAGATATATTTAGTAAACTATTCCGCTTTACTATTCTTAAAGAGTCTCTCGACACGTGTTACACCTCTCAACGAGGCATCCTCAGGATGACGATTGACTTGTCGCGAACCGGTACACGACGTGTTAACAAGCCGAGAGCTGGGACGCTGAGTGAGCCACACCGTTTTTTTTTTTTATGTATTACATCTCGCAGATCAACCTAGGAGGTTATGTCTGCTTAGCCGGACTATCCTGTGGCTACTTTTAGGGTTTTTAAGTCTAAAAGCCTCCAGCCAGGGCGCAAAAATATGCTACTATGCTAAGATGCGACGCTCGCTAAGGGCACCCCCTGCGGGGTACGGGCCTCGGCTTAGGGCGTCGCAATCGGGAGGACAGCAAGTTCAGGGACAGGCTGCATCATAATATCAGAGCCACACCGCCCGACAACCTCACTTATATAGGATCTCTTATCGGATTGTTATCAGCACGATAAGGGGCGAACAATCGCAATAAAGCTGACCTTGGAATGCTTGTATTTAATTCGTTCAACAGTGTAAGGTTTCCTGTAGTATTTTTCACGCCTGAATCAATTAACTATGTTTGAAGCTACATATATGCCTAGACAATATTGGTTGAGAATGATTAAATAAAGTATTTCGGGAGCTTATTTAAAACTAGCTTCTGCCAGCGGCTTTGCCCGCGTAATATCTTTATGAATAATTAGTCTATGTTATTCAGTGATAGTGATATAGCATTCTACAGGTCGAAGTTTTTTTTTTAAATACGTCCAGTAGTTTTTGAGTTAATTCATAACAAACAAAAATAAAGATCTTTTCTTTTTTTATAATATTAGTGAAGATGATAACGTAGTGTTTTATCAGTATTTTTGTTTTGACGAAAGATGCTGCTTAGTTCAAGCTACATCATAGGACATATAAACCTGCGTCGGGAATCCTACGCCGATTCCCGGCCACCGTAGGCGCGGACTTGCGGGCGGTGAGCAATGGGTAGCTCGCCCCCGATAAGGACCAGGCCCGGGTCGACGGCGCGTTGTGTTCCACGCGCGCCTCAAAGAGATGTCAGCATCACCACCTGCCGGGGTCGCGGGAAAGTCCGAAAGGGATACCGTGGCCCCTGGCAACACACAGGCAACTGCAGCAACACGGGTGGGTTTTAGTCAGTAACAGTCTGACACGCCGAAGTTATTTGATAATTTCCCAAAAAAAAAAAAGGATATATAAACCCACCTCGACCGGTAGATGTTAATACAATCTTTCCAAGAAGTTTCTGGCCCTAAAGCTTTCGATATTAGGACAGCGTACAAGCTCATTACAAAACTCTCGAAATGTAATGCGTGAATAATAAGCAAGCAATCTTTCTATATACATATATATAGAGGTCGCCGTATAATTATGCACTTCGTTAGTTTACAATCAATGTATCGGTATTATTTCCGTTAGATAATAAACTGTCGAAAAATTGTAAACTGCAACAAACCATTTACAATTTAACGCATTATTTTCCGTCTCTCTTTAGAATTTATATGATGAAGAATTGTATTATATTATATTTCCTCACTGAGGTTTATACAATTCTCAATACAAACACCGTCACGTCTGCATCACTTCATCACGTCTAAACACGTTCGTAGCGCGAAGTCACGTAATCACAGCAATCTCGGAGCGAGGGCTCGCACAAAAAGAAATAATTAACCCATCCGCGTCGCTGCACTTGTCACGTCAAGTCGTAGCTTTTAATGTTGCCACTGTCACGCTGCGCTTGGTAACACGTTTGGTGTTACTGTTTGTAGGGGGTATGTTTCTTTAGTTGCAAAAGAAATAATTAACTTACGAATCTTACGAGAGACGCTATGAATGTCACGTCAAATCTCAGTTTTTAATGTCACACACTGTCACGCTGCGCTTTGTGATACGTAAGATGTTAGAGTGTGTAGTTGGTATGTTACTTTAGGTGCAAAGAAATACTTAACGTATACGAGTTACGGCTATGAATGTCACGTCAAGTCGCATGCAGCTTTTAATGTTTCCACTGTCACACTGTGCTTGGTAACACTTTTGGTGTTACCTAACAGTGTGTTTTAGTATGTTGTTTTAATCCTTACTAATATTATAAATGCGGAAGGGAGTTTGTTTGGTTGGTACACTTTTACATCGTTAACTATTAAACCGATCATCACGAAATTTTGCTTATATGCTGTCAGAGGTACAGAAAATGACCTTCTAAGGGTACATTTTATCCAGTAAAAAGAAACTGTTACCGAGTGATTTGATTGAGAAAATCTACACTAACGCGAGCAAAGCCACGAGCAAAGCCGCGAGCAAAGCCGCGAGCAAAAGCTAGTTAACTTATAAGTAATAATGACGATAATTATGAATGTCACGCCAAGTCGCAGATTTTAATGTTGCCCACTGTCACGCTGCGCTTTACGGAGTTTTAATTTGTATCTTACCAGTAACAAAACACAGCTAAGCGATCGAACAAAACTTTTTGCTGCTCAAAATAAATAATAATGGAAAATATTTTGATTTGAGCCAAAAGTTATGACGTAAAATTAAAAATATGAGGTGAAGTTAACGTCAAAACTTTTTAGATATTTCAAAATAAAATATCCCTTTTCTTAAGATAGTCAAGTTGTTTTTCCTAATTATAAATCTTCCATTATTTAAAAAGCCCGTCAGAAAAGAAACGTAAATCAAAAATTTTCTTAAAGGCTTCAGTGTCAAAACTGAAAAGTTATCATTTTTAAATGTATGGCTTTGGAACCAGCGATTTTAGTAGAGGAGCGGATTTATTGTGTATCGAAAAATACGCCTCACAAGATGTGAGGCTAATTGGATATAAATAGGTATATCTACCTAGCTAAAATAAGTAAAATTACAAGTTTAACTGATTTATGGCAGGATTAAAGAAAATTTGTTTAAATTTTAAACTTTTTTTCCTACTTTTATGTTAGAAATATCAAGATAAATATGTCTAGAACATAGTAACGGATTACTAACTACGTAAGCAAAATGATAATGTGGTAAAATGTGTAAACCAGAAATAATTTAAAGTTCCCGAACTTGGCCCGTTCTTTTTCTTCGGCTCCATCTATATATCTATATTAATAATAACTGAAGAGTTTCTTTTCTTGTGTGTTTGTTTGTTTGAACTTGCTAATCTCTGGAAATAGCAATCGGCTTTGTAAAAAACTTTTGTGTATTTGTGAGCCCAATTTTTGAGGAAGGATATAGGCTATTTAAGGTCACGCTAGGGCCATAAGGAGCCGAGCAAAAAGAATAAAAGTCAGAAAGAACGCTAAGCGAAAACGAAGTTAAATGCGATGCGACGGGATGGGACCACCAAACAAAAAAAATCACGTCGCCGAAGTCGCGGGCAGAAGCTAGTAACTTTATATTTGGCCAGAAATTTGAACCAGTATGAAGATCAATGAAGCTTCAATACCAACCGAGCCAACGTTGGCCCATAGAAAAGAATTCGCTTCTTTAGTAGCCCTACAGTAATTCCCATTAAAGTCTGCAGTCAGTTCCGTCAATACCCCCGGACGGACAGCTTCCCCTCACTCCCTGCTCTCGTAAACACAATAACGAATCACAATAAAAGGGTTGCGGCTGTCTCTATTAAAAACTCGCTAAGAATATCATCAGGGGTGGTAAGGAGCAGCGCACACTCGTTGATGTCTTTATTACCATGCAGTTCGATGAGTTTGTTATAAAAAGAGGACTTGTAGATTGTTTTTTGTTATTACATTCAAGTTTAGAATAAATAATATATAATTATAATTAATATACAATAACGAATAATTTAAAAAAAAAATAGTTTTTACAATGTTACTAAATAAATAAATGTATATAATTTATAAAACAATAACTATTATAATTCTTAAATTCAATTCTGTATTAATAAAACAGTATAACTTTCGAACTACTTAACTAATAAATAATACAATTTATCAAACCCAGTGTTCTTCCTCCACTCTCCTACTTGATCTATTCTGTGCCCGACATGGTCCATAATATTGTGACTATAATAATTATTTCCCTACCACCTATATACATTATAGTACGCAATAAAGAATTGAGAATTGGCACTTTCAACACGGACAGGCCAATAGATAGGCTAGGCAATAAAAAAATGAGTAGAAGACTGGAATTAAAAAAAAAAGTCAAGGTTTAGTAACTTACTGTAAAGTTGGTACCAAATTGTAATTGTAAAGAACCCGAAATATTTTTCAAAGAAAGTGAACAACATATTACACACACACAGTACAGTGTGACAATCAATCAATCTGCCTAACCTTTTCCCGACAATGTTGGGGTCGGCTTCGGATGCAGCTGGATACCTGTATTTTACTTGGAGCGACTGCCTATCTGACCTCCACAACCCAGTAACTGGGTAGTATGTAACCCCTTGGTAAGATTGGTTGTCAGACTTTCGGGCTTCTGACGACCCGTAACGACAGCCAAATGATACACGAATGACAGCCGGGGCCAACGGCTTAACGTGCTTTCCGAGGCACGGAGGAGTCTCGATATGTAAAGATGGTCACCCATCCACAAACCAACCCGGCAAGCGTACATTAACCTGATAGCTCGACCCGTGCCGCTGTTATTACTTAGCCGCGAGTTCTTCCACACAGTACAGTATGTATTCATTATAAAATTTTTTTTTTTTTGCTTACAGATATTTTATTATTATTGACAGCATTTACTGTATACACTGTGAAATTTTAATCACCGTTTTCCTCTTAAGGGGTCATTGTACTCATCATTATGAACAACTTTTACTATGGGACCAAACCTGAAATAGTGAAAAAAATATCAGCTGTTCCCTACATTTATGTTCTCATAACTCGTCAAAATGTAAGGAACAGCTGATTTTTTTTTCACGGTGATTAAAATTTCACCGTGTATTAATTTTATTAAATGATACTAGGGAGCCCAGTGTGCGTTCCTCATTATTATTATTATGATTTTTCTCCATTTTTTCTCCCGCTAATGGCGTTGCGATGCCGGCGGCTGCGTCGATTCATTGCGTCACAAGCCATCTCTTCTGTATCATTATTTATTTATCATGTAGTAATGTCCTGTCACCCTTTACATTTGATTTGTTATGTCATCTTAACCAGCTGTCAGTAGCGGTTTTAACAATTTCAGTTTTACTTCAGTAATGGGCAAAAATCTCATCTAAATCAGCATATAAAGTTCCCACTTTTCCACCTCCTCTCTTCGAGGGAGTGGGCTGTAATATCTACCACTTGGACCCAGTTGGTAGATCTTACTAATATTATAATTGCAAAAGTTTGTGAGGATGGATGGATTTTTGTTAGTTACTCTTTCACGCAAAAACGACTGAACTGATTTTAATGAAATTTGGCATACATATAGTTTATAATCTGGATTAACGCATAGGATACTTTTATCCCCATATTCCCACGGGATCGAGACTTATGCGGGTGAAACCGCGGGGCGCTGCTAGTGTCAAATATTTGCGTCCTTATGGCTAAAATAAACCATCCTATCTCCAACTGTACTTCAATTTCAGTTAGAAAATAACTGAAGAGTTTTCAGTTGTGCTACAAAAGTGGTTAAAAGCGATAGTTAACAATTAGTACGGGCAGACGTGCGGCACTTAGCCGCCGCGGCGCCTAATGTTACTCGTATCGCAGTATTTATTGCGATGTTGCCATGTGAATATGTGGGGTTCAACTGTGCAAGAGTAGGTACTTTGGTGCTAGATACCAGAGGTACCGATGTACTGATGTCGGCCACCGAGGGGCTGAAATTTCTCAGTTAGTGAGTATAAAACGTAAAATCTCTCGAATTATTTTGTGCTCGATACTACACGGTAGAGCAACATCCTGTAAGTTTTTGGTTACAAAATGTTTTCACTTCTTAAAACAAGGATTTCCTTGATTCATCAGACGTGGTTTAGAACTTACAGAACACTCGGTTCTCATAGATTTCTAACCGACTTCCAAAAAGGAGGAGGTTATTAGGTTCTATGATCGTAGCGTAGGCAAGTTAAAAAAAAAGTGTATGTCCCTCGATATTTTCTTCACTTGTGGACGGATTTTTTTTAAAAATTGGTAGAGGAAGCTTGCGCGGTGGTCCCATATAAACTTTGCACGGGTAGTTTTTGAGTTAGCTTCAATATTACGTATATTTCTCACTTAGCATATATGGATGATGTTATTATAAGTTCCTGTCACTGTTATTTACATAGCAGGTTGTGGTATTCGAATTTGTGTGGTGTGTGTAGGTACTGTAGGTGTGTAGGTAATTAAAGACTGAAAAAAATAAAAATAAAAACATCCAAGTCGGATGTTTTTTTTATTTTTTTCAGTCCAAAACAAACACTACAAAGTGAAAAATAACTTTAATTTCGGAAGTCGGTGGCATAAAACGAAAATTCTAAACCAAAGACACCGACTTCCGAAATTAAAGTTATTTTTCACTTCGTTCTCGTTCTGTTGTTTTTGGAAGTCGGTTGTTTTGGCGAATATGATTGCAGTGAATATTTTCTACGGTGCGAAAAGCCCGAAGAAAATTGACTTAGGTATTGTTGTTGGTTTGGAGGTTATTTTTATTCCCACTACATCAATTTAGTCCTTAATCGAAAAGGCATAACGATAAAACAAACCCAACAAGAAAAAAAAACCCCATTCGACCAGTTTATTAGCATCTATTAGAGCAAGCTCCGACCTTCCCATTACACTGGCGAGCACAAAAATGTGTAACGCCCACCTAATAAAGGACATCATTCAGGCTTCGAACATTTTGTACCCAAAAATCAAAGTGCCGGCCAGAAAAAAAAAATGCTGTTTTCATATGGGAAATAACATTTTGAACATTTTTTAATACTACAACGAAAGTCTACACTTAACCCCCTTGCTGCTATTTGAGTTTGAAAGTACCAAAAATCATAAAATTATTTTAAATGTTTTATATACAACGTTTAAAAAATACTGAGTTTTAATTGAAAATAACATCGTTTTTTGTAATAACAAAAAGCATTTCGGCTAGGCGAACCTAACCTAACCTAACCTTGCCTATCTAAACCAAACCTAACCTAACATAATCTAACCTAACACTGATAAACTGATCTTAGATTTTGAAGGTCACATGGAACTTCTCAATGATGAAAAGCATTTGCATAATCTGGTGATTAGGTAATTGTACAAAAGATTAACAGAAAACAGCTGGTTAGGTTAGGCTAACCTAACTAAACCAAACAGTGTTCAACTGATCTTAGATTTTGAAGGACACATGGACCTCTTCAATGATGAACAGCATTTGCGTATTCTTGTGATTGGGTAATTGTACAAAAGATTAAAAGAAAACAGCTAGTTAGGTTAGGCTAACCTAACCTTACAGTGTTCAATTGATCTTCGAAAAAGTATCTAACTTATCAGACATTTCAAATGACACTGGTTTCAAACTTGTTGGAGGGTGGGGACGTCCTCCAACAGTCTAAAGATACATGTCATTAATTATGTTAAAAAAAAAGAAAAGACAGAAAAGATTTGCTGTCTTTTTCAATTGCAAAGTCGATAGGATTTTTTTGTGATAAAAAAAAGGTTTTCGGCAAATATGTGTTTATTTTTTAACAAAAACCATTGTTCTTATACGTAACCATATCTTAATCATAAAAAAATAATGATACGATAAAAAAACTAGACTCTCGAACTGAAACATAACCACAACATTAATGAGAACGCCTCACCAAGAACGTCTCGAGAAATATCACTGACAATAGTAATGTTCAACTTAATAGTGAACGTAAATGTACAATTTATTTTTATTAACAACTACCTAACCTAGCTACCTTTACGTATGTCTTTTTTTCCTTGTGAATCCTTTGCGTGCTACAACCTCTGATGCGACAATTATGCAATCATTGATGAATGAAGAAAATCCATTGCATTGGTTATTGAACAGTGGGGATGTTTTCATAGTAGCTATGGGCTTTACCGATAGCATGAATGATATCGAATCGTGTGGCTATGAAGTCCACATTCCACCTACTTACCGGAACACTAGTCAGCTTACAACAGACCAGGCAAATAAGTCTTGATTGATCACGATATTTAGGTGGATTGTAGAGGCGGTGAAGGTTTAGGCTGTTGTGACAAACATATTTTAACCGTGCACTACATCACATGTTTTATCATTCTAAAATCGCAGCGGCCATAATAAACGCCGTTTATCGTGTCGCTGTTGACAGCAGACTCGCTCCTGAGATTGTTACCATAATTCATTCTAGAAAGAATACCTCCAAGCTTTTGCACGATAACGTACATACGAAAAACGTTAACAGGCAGAGAGTGCCTTTTGTAGCCATGGAAGGAAATCTTCCTTAATTCATAAGGTTTCCAAATTTTTCAGAGGAGGACGTATTTCTGTTTGTGCTAGGGAGCTATCATACTATAAGCTCGCCAGCAACCCAACACCTAGTCGTAACCGATGTCCCACAGGAGCGGGCCTAGGAACGGGCCCTGTAGAACACCGCACGACATTTCGCGCCGGTCCCCGCCGTCGCGTCCCCTGTAAGTGACACATTTCCGAGAATACCTAACCTAACCTGAGCGAACCTAACCTTTCCTAAAAGTGCCCCATACGGGCGCGAGATGCGCCGCGGAGACTTATTTGCACACACAATACAATAAATGGTTACAATACATCATTTCAGCTGAAAAACGTCCACTGCTGGACATAGGCCTCCTCGAAGCATCGCTACTTCAACCGGTTCTGTACTTCTCCCATCCAGCGGATTCCTCCGGCCTTCTCCAGGTCAACGATCCACGACCACCTTAATAGGCCTTTTCCAACGCTACGTCTTCCGGTACGCGGCCACCACTCCAGAACCTCACTATTACCCTTTGTGTAACATTGAGTCTTCAAATGAGGCCCATTGTGGGCGACCATGTTTTAGTGCCATAGGTCATTACTGGCAAATGCTCTAAAATAATTTAGTCGAAGTATGTTTTTTAGTATTTTTAAACTTAAATAGCGGCGGATGGGTTAATTGTATTCTCTCGTTGTAATAGTAAAAAATGTTGAGGGTGTTATTTCCCATAAGAAAACCGTGTTTTTTTCTTCTGGCCGGCACTTTAATTTTTGGGTACAAAATGCTCTAAACCTGAATGATGATTATATCATACCTGAGTAGACCAAACGCATATTGTCCATTTCTACTTTGAACAAAAGCTGTTTGCGTCTACGAATGTTCAAAACATTGTTGGCAAAATTATGATTTTTTTGGCACTTTCAAACTGAAATAGCAGCCAGGGGGTTAACTGTAGACTTTCATTGTAGTATAAAAAAATCTTCAGGATGTTATTTCCAATAAGAAAACAGCATTTTTTTTTTCTGGCCGGCACTTTTATTTTTGGGTACGATTTGAATGATGTCCTTTACCGGCAGTTACGTCGCGCACGCGACCCAAAGTGGATGGTTAGCTGGATCCGCTGAGTGCTTTGTACGGATTTTATGTTCCGCGATTAGGGCATTTGATGCGATACACTGTAGTAATGGCTGGGTCAATTAAATGGACTTATGTGTAGATTTGGTGTTGCTTGGTAGTTTGTTTGGGTTTTGAATGAAATTGTTTATTGAGTGTAGAACAGTTTATGGTCACGTTTTACTGGTTATATAGCTATTTGAGTATACCTACTCATGACATCATTATGTGACTGTGGTCAGACTAAAGATGCTCTGACTCTATGCTAACCCAAAAACTTTCCATATTGCATGTTACTGGAATAACACTAGTAAAGGATTCATAAACTTTTCTCTTGGAAAAAAACCATTATCCAATAACTTTTATTTTCTTACCAAATACCCGATTCTTAACCGACCTAGAACCGAAAAAAAAATCGCGTTACCTTACGTCTGATAACTAATGTCAGACATTAAGCACTCGACTCGCTCGTAATAAAAGCAATAACACTCTGAATAGGAAAGAGTGCCTCTATAATGCGCGGGGTAAACGAATATGTGGGGAAATTGCTCGGGAGCGAGCGTAGATGCGATTGAGAGAACCCGGATACGGGGAATCATCAATCTACCCCCTACATCGTAAATCACGCGTACAATGGACGAGGGAAGTTCTTAAGAAGAAAAACTATAGGTTATATCCTTCCGGGGCTCGACCAATCGGAAGCCGGCGCGCTTTGCACCCCCCTGCGGGAAGGGTTAGCTCGGATTGTGTTAAGGGGAGATACGGCGTAATTGGTCAGTGATGAGCGGGTGTGATGGGGATTTTTGGTTTGTAAAGTAATGGAAATACTTTATTATTTCTAAGATGTATTTTTACATATTTTGATTTAAAAGAGTGTCCGTGGAGTTTCTTGCCGGTTCTTCTCCATAGGAACCTACTACGCTTTGGAATGGGCAACTAGCTTCATCTTTCTGACTGACCGACTCCTTGACAATTCAAAAGTGCCTGTAATTGGTTTATTTGAAATAAATGCTTTGAGTTTGAGTTTTACAAAACGTCGCAGACGGCAATCAGCGCCATGTCTTAGTTTCAATTTCTAAAATCCCTTTCTATTTAATCTAGTATTTTGTTAACTTTCAGTTTAACTTTTAATAAAGCCAATCACAGCAAATCATATTATGTAATTCGACAGAGGATCTACAGATCAGACTTTCAGGAATCAGGTGCAAGACAAACGTTTTATATTATGTTTATAAGCACAGAAGGGTTATAGTAAGGTTGCTGGGTCAGTATAGCATCTAAATACTTACTTTCTTTCTTATTCTACTACTTCTTTTCTTTCTTTACATCTCTTTCTTTCTAATGAGAGATTTAGGATCTATCTAGATTTTTGATCACATTTCAGTCACAAACGTCATCATCCTGATTCGTCATGTTGATTGTATACAATCGTTCTATAACATGGACCCAAGAATACAAAAACACCTTATTAAATTCAGATTTTAGTTATTATTCTTAGAAAACAAACCATCTAAAAATACTCTTTAACTTTTTACATATAAAACAGTTCCACCCAAGTGTCTTATACCGGGTTCGCTTACATTGCCGACTCCTTCCCCCTTTCTCGATTCCAAGTTATTCGGTTAGGGGTGAGATTTTTCCACGTCGAGCGACCGCTGGCAAACCGTCCGTCATCCGCAAGGATTACTGGTAATCCTCCAAAGGCGATAGCGTAATGACTCCTGATGTGACGGCTTCATTCCAATTATTTATATTGATAAGGTCGTGGTTTGGGACGCAATTGATTTTTTGATTAAAGGTTTTATTTTTTGTGATGTACGATGTTAGTCGCGTTTAGGGATATTACTTATGGGTTCGAACAGACCTTGCCAATTAAGAATTGCTTGCTATTATTAATTTACATAGCAGCAATTGCAGGCAATGAGCAAGGTTGGTGATCTATGCGTTTCATACCTTTTTGTATGCACGGCACGTGTTTCAGTGTCAAATAAACCTATTTTTCTTTCGTTCATAAAATAAAAATAAATTTTATTATCCATCTAGTTATTATTTTGGTCCAATTTGTGTTGTTTCGTGTAAAAAACTACCGTTAAAACAATACAAAACCGGATCACCTCTAATTACGTCACAGAATTAGATTTCCCCAAAGCACATTTGAACACAATTTACTTTTTCGAACGAATTCATTTGCGGCTGGCAACACGTTGGAAAATTTGAATTTAGAACGCGTTCGGGGAGCGCGGGCCGCCGCGGCAAATTGTGAATTAGACCGCCGCGGGCGCACCGCACCACCGCTTGTTAGCTAGTTTTTACGCTGGCAACCCCTTTGTCAGGGAAATTGCATCAATGCCGTATTGCACTGTGTAGTCGGTTATTTAGACCGCGCGGAAAGATTGCTATGATATTCCTTTTATTACGGTTTTCAAATTCGTAATATTGTGGTCGTGTATTTCGAATATTTTATTTTATCTGTCGCATTGTAAAACGTTATTTTAAGCTACTATAAATGAAATACGATTACTAAAAAAAGGTAAGTACAAAAAAGTAGACTTACAGATTTATCTTTAGAATGTTTTATTCAACTCATTAATATCCTAACTCCTGTCGATAGCAACAGTACCACTAATTGCGCTTAGGGGTAGTGGGCCGTTCGTTTTGAACATTCAGATGATATAATATCCACGCCCTGAGAGGGCGTCGGTACCCTGCCGTGACGCAATCATACTGCTAATGATCCCTTAGCATAATAATACAGATTCATTAGCAGTTTGTTATAAAAACATGTTCATTGTAGGATTGTCACGGGTTCCAAAAAATATTTTTTGTAGGTATATATATTATGATTCCGAACAATCGCGTCACTACAGTTCTCCATACATTTTCTTTAGTTTTAGGTATATGAGATTACATTCCGAGCACGGCAGCAATGCTCGGAGCGTTGTTCGGAATCATACCTTAAATTCTGTTTTCCAAAAACTGTTAAATATCATAATTTCTTTTCTTACATATGAATGGCAATCGATTGTTCCAACTTTGTTTCGAGTGCAAATTGATGAAGATATTTGATCCTTGTAGTAGACTATTTTAGAGAGTTAAAAAAGTTCTGAATGGCATACATAACGTGACGCATATGTTTAATAAAATGGTTTCTACCTAATTAGATAACAATTTTAGTAATCGCATCGTCTAATAAATCCTTTTTCCACAGTCAACTGAGTAGACTCGGCTGAAAATCGTCGGAAATCGGAATTTGTAGATTAATTACGAGAAACACACTTATTCATTATCCTCCTAAATTATTTATGAACATCATAAATATCACTGTAATTTTCATTTCACTCCGCATTACAAGGATTACGTTCCATTTTCCCTATCCCCCTTTCTATTATTGTAACTAATCTTGTCAGTAAACCCTAGTCCGATTATCCGAACGCAGCAAATAGACTCAAATAATGTGGTTCCAAATTTAAACACGCGTATAATTTTCAAAAGTGGATGCCATATGTGTTGCCAGAGGCGAAAAGTTTTTTTTTGGCGCCACGAAGTCGCACCCGTTCGGATACGCACTACTGACACCCGTTAAACGAGCATTAAGAACACAAATGTATTCACGAGTGGGGTGAGCGGATAATAAACGGTTTTATTGGCTTTATCCCGTTGTGTCTGAGCCTGAGCCAACATTGTTACTCGGTTTCTTTTTCGGTAAAGTAATTTGAATATTTTATTAGAGAATTTTTGGCTGATAATGCGGGTTCGTTCGGATATTTTTACAATTTATGTTGGAAGATAATCATAATGTCGTATATTACTATCATTGCAATAATGCTTTATGAAGTACTTGGGTCATTTAATTTTATTTATCAATCGAGTTATATTTTAAATCTACTACTTCATCGAATCGCAACTAGTTTTCCAATCTTTGGTCAGTTTTAACAATTTGTCATAAACTAATCTTGCTCAAGTCAGCAATCAACAAACATGTTTCGATTATTTTCAACCCTTTTCATTCAAATCTTCCACATATTACACCTAACATTAACCCATTAACCATCCACACAACTACCCCTACAAGAACAAACATCAGACTACCCACCTCGGGCTAAAAAAACACATTAAAACCGCACATTTGTCTATAAAGCTGTGCGGTAATCATCTTTTGTGCGTAGTGCAAACATGTGGCATATTGCGGAGCCCTATCTGATTAGCCAAACAATTTGCGGAGCACCCCCCTCCCGCTGCGGCTTTGACTCAGGGTACCCGCGAGCCAAATGACTCTACGCAGAATATAAGGGTTAATAAGTTTCAGAATGGACCTCTTTATGTAGTTTTTTTTTCTTTTATATGCTAAGATTGAAGTTTGATGTAGGCTTTTGATTCAATGAGTTTTGAACCGTAGAGGTTTGATGTCAAAGTTATCGGGTAATTCAGATTTCGTCTACAATCTGTGCACTCAACTGGTTTCTAGGCCAACACTTTTCACGCAGGAAGCAATGAATCTTTTACTTTTTAATGTGCATGAAATATAAAAGCAATCATACTGTACAACAAGGCAGCTTTACTTGGAAATCACGAATAGTATCACAGACTCGTCGAACGGTTTTCTAGGAACAGTCTACCTTGTGTAAAAAGCTGTAATATTACCTACTAGTGCGCAAAAAATCCAATCATCTTATTTATAAAAAATCTTAAATTGATTGATTCATTCCCTCACTGGCAGACGTCGCACAGTCTAAACCGGGCCTAGAAGCATGCATTGCATAAAAGTTTCTAATACAGGCCACCCTATAAAATAAACTTTTAGAGGTAAGAAGAAAAAGGTATTTTAAGAGGGTTTATTCTGAAAGTTGGCAACGTCGCAAATAGATGTCAAATATTTCGCTGTTTTGATTAATTTGATAATATTTCTGTATGGAAATAAAAAATGTGGCTAACTAGCGAACTAGAATATTGATTATGAAATGCAATAATTAATATCGTAACACCGAATAGTTAGTTTTAGATGTAAAAAAAGTATTTGGTAACTTTCCAAATGCCTTTTTTTCACCTAAAACGGGTACAACATCAAATTCAACGTTATAATTGCAATTCATTATGAATATTCTAGTCAATTGGTTAGCCACATTTCTTATTTCCATACAGTATTATTTCCAAATTAATCGAAACAGGTAAATATTTGACAGCTATTTACGACGTTGCCAACTTTTAGGATGCACCCTCTTAATGTTTGATGCTGACGTAGAGAAGCTGGTGGCTAAGTAAAAACAGCCTCACGGGTCGATCCATCGGGTTAAGCTATGCTTGTCAGGGTTGGTCCGTGGATAGGTGACCATCTTTACATATCGAGACTCCTCCGTGCCTCGGAAAGCACGTTAAACCGTTGGTCCCGGTTGTCATTCGTGTATCTTTGACAGTCGTTACGGGTCGTCAGAAGCTCGAAAGTCTGACAACCAGTCTTACCAACGGGTATCGTATTACCCAGTTACTGGGTTGTGGAATAACGAAAGGATGTTATTTGTCTAATGTTATAATAAATGGAGAATAGGTTTAATTTATAAAACAATCTAGTAAAATAAAATTCTTCATCTTCTTACTGTTGGTCAGTCCGAGTAAAGTTTGTCCCTCCATCTTCGTCTTGATCTTAATATTCTACATTACATTCGCTTTTAATATCCTACAATATTCCTCTCATATTTTCTTAAAATTACGCCTTAATCCAAGTTATTGACAGTGATAGGCGATCGATCACGCTCCCCGGAGAGTATCAATACAATTTTAAGTTTAACAAATCGTTCGGCGCTGAATGTAATTTGCGTGAGAGCATTGGCTTGCCTTCGTTTATTATGTATTTACGAAGTTGGGAAGGTGCTGGTATATTAAAGCAGGTTTTTTATGGTTTTGAATCGAGTTCCTGTAACATGGAAATTCGAGAAGATTCGCAAAGTTTGCTGGCTTAACTGACTATTCCAAAACCCGTATACAAGTCTTGTCGCAAAATAATCTAGGAGTTTATTGTGTGTACTTGTGACATGTGATTATTATTTCCTTTCTTTATCTGACTTTAATATTCAATTATTTGCTTACAACAACAAAAAAATACTAGACATGTTTTTTTTTTTGTTAAGACCATGATATTCAATTGGGCAATCAATATTAGTTTAAATCTAAATGCCTTATCTTCCCAAGTGTTTTCATCTAATCAATGGTCTATGCTCTATGGTATTGCTTTGTTTGGGTAGTTTTTCCATCAAAGTGAAAGGAGAACCTATAGTCAATTTCATCAGAAATCATACTCTTTACATATCTATTCTTTTTAGTCACAATATGGTACTCTTTCTTTCTTTTTCGTGTGGTTAGTGACGAACCTATTGTCAGGGTTTTTATGCCGCCCATGGGCCTCTAACTTGGCTACACATTCTGTCGAGAAATATATCTCAGGCATGCCGGTTTCGTCACGATGTTTTCCTTTACCGTGTTTGAAGCAAGTTATAATTATATACTACGCACATGAATCTGAAAAGTCAGAGGTGCGTGCTTTGGGTTCGAATTCGACAACTATGACTGGGCAGTCCGATAGGCACACCCCTAGGCTCACAGCTACACTGCTCTATGGTACTACTTTTCTAACATACCAACTACAAAACCTTTACAACTAACACCCCTAACAAAATGATTTAAAAATGGAACAAAAACAGATTGTTTAACGAACAACAAAGTATAACACAAAGTAGAACATTACTCCCCCTAACGACAGGAACCTCTTCTGAATACTTTATGGACTTAAAGGCTATTTAGCTGCCCTGTCAACTGTTACTTTTATTGTCCTTTCACTCCCACTATGAAATAAAACCTCTATTGTAACTGTATCAATAAGGCTTTTAAGAACAAAGGACACAATGATGTCAGAAAGTGGTGGACTTATGTGGTCTTATTTGTTATGTAATGTTTCGTGATTGGTCATTGTTTTATAGGAAAGCGTTATGTAACCTGAATATAAAAGTACATTTGCCTTTGTCTAAATCTTTTTGTCATATAATTTGAAGTACGACCAAATTGGCAAGACGCCGCCGATGCGTTCGGCGTCCTGCGTCCTGGCTGCGTTCAATTAAATTGTGACCGCGGCGATCTACACAAGCTTGCTCAGATACCTACAAGTTCCTTATAAACAACTTTACTGAACGCCGCGGTTTGTACCTTTATTGAAGACAGCGGGTTAGCCCGCGTGACATCTTTAAAATTATAGCTTCCTAGCTGCATCTCGCGGTTTCACTCGCATTAGTCTCGATCCCGTGGGAATATCGGCACAAAGAGTATCCTATGGCCTAATCTAGATCATGGTCTACTCATGTGCCAAATTTCATCAAATAAACAACCAAATTCACTTTCGCGTTTATAATTTTAGTTAGAATGTTACTTTACTTAGTGATTTTATAGCATTCCACTGGTAAAAGAATTTGTAAAATCGGTCCGGTAGTTGTTGCGTTATTATAAATTAATTACGAACAAAAATACAGATATATTTTGTTTATAACATTAGTGTAGACAAAATACTTCGTTTTTCTATCTGGGAGCGATCCCAAGTTGATTTTATGCAATAGATTGAAGAGATAATTCAAAATCAAAATGCTGAGAGTGCAACGGCTTTTTGCACTTTTCGAAAGTCAAAATTCCATAAGACAGTCCCTCAAAACGCCCACCCTTCACCACTTCCTAGAGCTTGGCTTAAAAATCTTATTTGCCTACTTTAGTCGTACCATCAATATTAATAGCCTATATTTACTTCAAAAGTCGGTTACAGGCAATCATGGATTCATACCATTACCTAAGCCACTACACCGCACACCGCAGTCCAACGTCTATGCCCATCCGTGGACCATTAAATAAATATCGAATAGGTTAGCGTAAGGAGGAACACGATGTATGGCAGGCATTACAAAATAAATGGCCAATTTGTATATAAATATATATCTGCCAACGTGAAATATTGTACATTGGGATATAGTGGGCGGATTATAGGCATATTATGTAACAAGTTTATTATACAAAAGCAAATAGGAGGACTTCGGAATAGGTCTGAAAAGTGATTTGCAGAAAACTAGATAAGACGTGGTTTGATTTTGCTGTAGAGAAGGAAAGAAGATCTATTAAGATCAGTGAATTGCTGAGATAGGAGCCGTTTGGCTTCGTACAGCTCCTGTTTTTATTTTAATTTTATTTATGTTTCTATGAGGAGCTCGTGGCTCAGTAATAACAGCCGCACGGGTCGATCCATCAGGTTAAGCTACAATCAATCGTGTAACTTTGACAGTCGTTACGGGTCGTCAGAAGCCCGAAAGTCTGATCAGCAGTCTTACCAATGGGTATCGTATTACCCGGTTACCGGGTTGTGGAGGTCTGATCGCAGTTGCTTCATGTAAAATACTGGTATTCAGCTGCATCCGGGTAGACTGGAAGCCGACCCCAACATAGTTAGGAAAGGCTAGGCAGATTATGTTTCTATGAGTGTGTTTCTAATTTAATTTGTGATCTTCTTTCTTTCAAGACGTTCTGTTGCGTCGTCGAGAGACAGAAATAAATTAAAATAGGTTTATACAGCATCTCAAAATGCGAATTTTATTTATTTCAATTAAAAATGGTCAAGGAGTTGGTCAGTTTGTCAGAAACTTGAAGCTAGATGCATCAGAACCAGAAGATGGTAGACTTTAAGCTGGCTTGGCAGGTAACCTTTAAAAGACCACTGAAAAGTCATAAATGCGATTGGCATAGATTTGAGAAGCAAATAACATCAAAGCAGGCCAGTCAGCACTGCGACCTCTATCGATAATCAGGAACTAATCCTTATTAATACTCTGTCTGTCTGTAACATTTTCACGCCAAAACGACTGAATCGATCGTTATGAAATTTTACTGATATGTAGCCTGGGACCTGTAGAAGGACATAGGCTACTTTTCATCCTGGATCGCATACGAAGTCGCGGGCAACAGCTAGTATCATCCTAATCTTAACTAATATTATAAATGCGAAAGTGAGTTTATTTGTTATGCTTTCACGCCAAAACGGCTGAACGGATTTGGGTGAAATTTGGCACATGGGTAGACCATGACCTGGTTTTAGACATAGGATACTTTTTATTCCGACCGATTTAATTTCCGACTTCCACGCAGGCGAAGCCGCGGACAAAAGCTAGTGTAAACATAATAGTCGTTGATTTTTCTACAACTTCAGGGTCACCCTAAATATTTATTTATTATTTATTTACCGCGTACTAATATCTTTACAGATCAACAAAATCAAGTTAATAGTATAATCATGTTAATAGTCAAATCCAAGTTACTTCCGGAGTTTAACAACCAATCCCATAACGCCAAAAGAAAAACTGTAACAAGCAATCATACTATAAAGCCGTTCAAACTCTTTTCTATCTCATATCGGCGCGAGTCGTAAACACAAACTCTTCTTTATCCGCGCTCTATTTACGATACAGAACAAATAAGTATCGGAGGAGGAGGGAGAGGGGCAAGAGGACAGGAAAACAATGAGAAATGACCGGCGGAAAATTGCGCGGATTCTGAACGCAATCCGAGTGGGGACGACGCGATCACTGGTTAAGGAAATGTGCAGGGACGGAGCCGATAGAACTGTTTTTAGGGTTTAGTTTTATAGAGGAGCTATAGAGAAGGACAGAAGATCTATCAAGATCAGTGAATTGCCTTTTGGCCTTGTTCAAGACTCCCGCTCGCTTTGATTTTCATTTTATTTTATATTTTATTTAAGTTTCTATGAGGAGCTCGTGGCTCTGTAATAACAGCCGCACGGATCGATCCATCAGGGTAAGCTTCGCTTGCCCGGGTTGGTCCGTGGATGGACCACCTTTACATATCGAGACTCCTCCGTGCCTCGGAAACACGTTCACGCCTTTGGTCCCGGCTGTCATTCGTGGATCTTTGACAGTTTTTACGGGTAGTCAGAAGCCCGAAAGTCTGACCTAGAAAGTCTACCCAGTTACACTTTATGGAGATCAGATAGGTAGTCGCTCCATGTAAAATACTGGTTCAGCTGCATCCGGTTAGACCGGAAGCCCACCCCAACATAGTTGGAAAAGTTCTGAGAATGAGAAATGCGAATCTGGTGTTTCGTGGAATGCCGGAAAATCTTGTAAAGTAATAGAGGGTCTTTTGAAAGTGGGACCGAAATGGAGAAGCACTACCTTGAAATATATTTGTGCCATTTATGCCACGCAATATTGCTATTTTCCCGTTTGAACGGTTAAGGGTGGTAGTGAACATGCAGCCGAAGTTAAAATGACTCATTACGGTCAGAATATGTGTTGAAGGTTTATTTGCGATGATATTCACATTCCACCAGGTGGGTCATCGGTCTGTTCGTGAACTTTTGACCATGGGTAGTACAGGTAAGTCTGCGTTAGCTTTCTAATCTTGGCATCCTCGAGTCAAACATTGTTGGCTGAAGTCATTTCCGACAACGACACTAGGTGGAAACATTAGGAAATCTTAGATGGTCTCAACTAAGTCTTTTCTCCTCAAATTTTTGTAGAACCTCGATTAATAAACAGCACAATCACCCCTCAATTACGTAATCGTCGTTCCACGACCGGATTCAATCGTCCCATGCTCACCAGCGGCATCCCAGTGCACGTCTGTACTCAGGCCCGAGGCGTCCCTGTGTTGGCGCGCACTCTATTTTCCTATTTGCGCGGCAGATTGGCTCTGATTGTATTGTTTGCGGCGGGGCGGGGCATTGATACCCGGGGCCCAATCCCCCGCACCCCGCACTACCCCCCGCCGCCCCACAGGGTGCAGCCGAGCGGAAAAATGTTATCTACACCGTGAAATATCGCATGTTTGCGATAAATATTTGATAGGAGAATGGATTTTTAAATTTGTTTCGTACGGACATTAGTTTTGCGGACGGTTCTCCGGAGGTTGGTACGATTTAGGTTTTTGTTTGTTGTGTGTAGTTATGTATGTAGCTGGGACACGAGGAGGCCTAAATCCAGGAGTTGGCAAAATGAGCTGAAGAAAAATACGTGGCTGAAATATTCTCAATAATGAAAAGAAAGTTGTTCATAATATATTTTACCATTTCCTATAAGTGTAATTCCACAAGACGAAATACCTACTGAGAATCTAAAAATCTGAAACCAGCACCACAAACATACCATCCAACATTTCCTTGAACATATTTTTCCTAAAAAGAACCTTCACAAACCCCTGTCATAAAAAAATCCTTTTCCCATCAAAACGATATAAAGTAATCAAAACAATACGCCTCCCTCTAGAGAGGTAATTGACAATATCGGCACATCTGTGTGTAACACCTCCTGTATAAGGTGAACCTCCTGTATAAGGTGACACCGCCGGTAACTTTTATGAGTGCGAAATTGTGTTTATGCGACGGCGGAGTGCGATTTACCGCCGCCCGCGCCGCTCGTAGACCGCGTAATCGGAAATATTGCACGAGAACGAAGTTAGGGTGTGCTGTGAGGTACAGGAGATAGCGGGTATGAAGCCAGTAGCAGAAGTCATTTGACAGACATTTCGGGGTGTGATCTGTTTCTGTAATTGCCCCCACGAAACAGGGTGAATCTTGCAAGAATATTTAGTCATAAAGTTTCGATTCGTTGAGCGGAAACAGGACGAATAACCCAGGCTAGTTAGCTAAATTTGGATTACCTACGCAATGAACTAATTCTTGAATTAAATATATAATTTGTTATTGATCATTTAGACGCTTCCGCGTAAGCCTTGGATTGTTGCAAATGTACGTAAGATTCTAGCTGCTAGAATCTCTTCAGCAACTGTTATTGTCTATTGTAGCTTATGTTTATAAGTAAAGACGCCTGCTCCTCTGTTCCATCTGCACTCTCATACCCACTGACATATATCAAGCGCGTGTTATTTATCAGCAGAGCAGTACTGGCCCAGTGGCAACGGCCCCGACGGACTTGGTCGTGGGTTCAACCCCAGGCAGGCACTTTACTTTATGTAATTTATTTCATCACAACTGCTCAAAACGGTGAAAACATCGTGAGGAAACCGGCATGTCCTAGAACTGAAATATCGAAGCCTTGTGACATCCACCAACCCGCACTGGACCCGTGTAGTGGATCATGGCCCACTCCCTCCCACAGAGCCGAGGCTTATGTCCCTCCAGAGGCAATATTATAGGCTAATTCTGTATGTATGTATATACGTGTTATTTACCTAACTTCTAGTAACACGCTGTCGCTTATGACTTGAACCGCACAGTGCGACAGCGGCCGCATCTGGTGGTATTGTCGATAGTTTTACTATTACTCTGTAACAAACTAGTAATTGGTTTGTATTGCCAGTTGATAGTTGATACCTTTTGTAATATCATAGTTTATGACTGTAAATGTGTTTGTTATTTTTATTGGAGCACTCTACGTCATTGCATTTGATGACCATGTTACTTTTGACTATGAAATACCTTTTTCCTACTGCTAGGCAAATGCCTCCCTCTCGCTTTTCCGCAAACGTCTATCATTGCGGGCCAGTCCTTTCGGTACGAGTCAAGTTCGTCCCACCATTTTCTTGAAGTCGAATTTCAAGTCAAAATACTAACGAAATCAAAAACGTTATGGATGAATCTCGGCAAGGGTGATTGTTACTTCACTGCATGAGAAGATGCCATTGCCAAGGCTAATGCTGACTAAGTGCGAATTTCACCAATGAAACTGAACGCGATAAACTCATCTAAATCGCGTTCAAGAGCTGTGGGTGTCAAAATTATTATAGAATATTGACACTGACAGCTCTTGAACGCGGTTTTGATGTGCTGATCGCGTTCCCTTTCATTAAACAAAAAAAAAAACACCAATGAAAATGAACGCGATCAGGTCATCTAGACCGCGTTCAAGAGCTGTCAGTGTCAGTATTCCACAGAAAATAATGAAACTGACAGCTCATAAGCGTGGTTTTTGCACTGATCGCGTTCAGTTTCTTTGGTGAAATTCGCCCTAAAAAGTAAGGCAGGGAAGGACATTGCAGTTGTTGTATCAATCACAGTTTAGATGTATTAACGTTATTCAATTGTCTAGTCTTACATACACTTCGAACGCTACGAATCAGTGCTACGGTTTTTCGTAGCAATATGAAATCTGCTACGCTGTTTTTTTTTTCTATTTTCCGACGCAAGAAACCGTTCTTTCTTATTTCTTTTAAGCCAAAACTCGTTGCCTCATCTCGTCAGTTTCCACGTTAGAGACAAGTGTACCGAGTGTTGTTTACGTGGACGACGTCGTTAACGAGGATGCGGCGAGACGGCGACGATACGTCATTATCTCAACGTGCACTGAGACAAAACTAGGTACTACTAACTTGTGCTGATGGTTTAGGAGTTGTATTGTTTAAGAGAATGTAGATTAAACTGTGTTGTATAAGAAAATGTCCCACAGCTGGGAAAAAGTTCCTCGTAATAATCAATAAAAAATGTATTTGATAAATAAAAACTACATTAAGTTATGACGTGGAAATGGGCACAAAACAAAAATAATAAATTAAATTATTTGAAATGTTGATCACTCCAATACATTAAAACAGACTGACTGCCTGAAAGTGTCTATATAAATAATATCGACTTTAGAACCCCCCATGTTGTTGTACAAAAAAGCTGCTTGTTAAAAATACTGTGATTGTATTTTTTCCAATTGCAATTAAATCTTTATAACCCACAAAATGAATACTGAAATCCATCAGAAACATTTAAAAAAAAGTTCACTAATTGGAGTTTCTGAGTGAAACACAACGCTATGTGCAACAAAATGCGGTTTTATTTTTTAAATTGTCTCTTAAGAGTAACACCCGCGTAATGACGACTGTTGACGGAAAGACAAAGGTGTAGGAAGGTAAAGAAACGTGTTTGTGTGTGTGTGTGTGTGTGTGTGTGTGTGAGAGATAAGTGTCGTTAGTGTCTTTGTGGCAACAGTTGCTTTTTACTTGTTAGTAAACGGCGAATCTTATGATGAGATGTGATGTTTCTTACCTGAAAAATGGGATATAAAACTATATGGTTACAGACCAAAAAAAAAAGAAAAGAAGTCCGTATGTTCTAAATCATACGCATTTGTATATTTAGTGCTATAATAAACACATGCGCAAACACACCGAACGGAACCACTAGTTGTACCTAAGCTATACAAATAATTGTTCCGCCGAACGACCTCGCGACTCCAGCGCAGAAGTCAATAGCTCTAATTGCCACTGTCACGTCCGTGCTGCAGAGGTTATGCCTTGCTAAATAAACTTTTTTGTTTCAGGTACACAAGGACTTCTTCGGTCGTATAGTTCCATTGTCACAAGTACAGAGAAATGGTGAGTATGCTTCACATATATAAAATTCTTCGTACTGTTTTCTTAATAGGTTTTGCACATAATAAATATTTTGATGGCTGATCGTGCTTGCTAAGTGCCGTCGGTTCCGATTAAAATATCTACGAGTAGTGACACTAATAGCTACGGCAATCAAAAACGTGACACGTGAAACGTAGTGGTCTAAAGGCAATGAGGTAAAGCGAAGGGGTTCACGTTTTATTTTAAAAAAAAAACTGGGATATTCTGACCAGTTCAGAAAATTTCACTATTATTATTTTCAAGAAATTTACACTTCCACTTGGATTTTTCGACCCTGTGAACGTAATTTTCGACGTAACAAGTTCAAATCTGGCTGGAAGATTCCTGGCAAGGCGTCTTCCAGCCAGATTTGAACTAAAAGTGTTAAATTTCTTGAAAATATCCAAGTAAAAAAAAATTGTATTTGGAACCCTTCGCTTTACCTCATTTGCCTTTAGACCACTACGTTTGAGACAACCGGTATATTCATATGCATATTATATATATATTTTCATATTACCAGTGGGAAAAGGCTAAACAGGTTGATTGATATATTATTATTCATATTCGCAATCAAATAGTCTATAGAGTCTGACCAACGAAAGCTGTCCACGAATTATTCAATCATAATAACAATAATATTTTACTTCAAAGTAAAAAAATCATCTAATTAATAAATATGAAATACTGATGCTATTGCATAATATTTATTGAATATTGTAAAGTATCAACTCCGTTTCAGGAGTGTATAGCCAGGGATAACAGCTCTTGATTCTTTAAAATTGCCGCCTTTTTTCTTGGACAGCTTTCGTTGGTCAGACTCTATCGATCATGCCAACATAGGTACCTTTCTTAACATTAAAACAATTAAAATTAAACACAAACCCACACACACACACACACACACAACCAACCCATTTAATAGCACTTCCCCAGCGTTTATCACATAAAGTTAATCACACGTTTCTCTATTATTTTCAATTACTCCCCCCGTTTCTGCTCAAAGGGTTGTTAATATTCGTTTGGCGGACAGCCGAACATAGGCGCACCTGAACCGCGAGATGTAATAACGGCCGCCTAGCCGATTGTCTGACATTGTGGTATTAGTACCGTAATTACGTCACGGACGGCGAAATTTTAATAGATTGAGAATTGTACGAGTATTTTAGTTGAGTAAGGCTGGGATACATTTGGAAGAGATTATTTGCTTTAGATTTTATTTTGATACCGTTGCCGCGTTGGCGAGAAACAAAAAGGAGTGGAATTTAGTATAAGACTGTGATACGTGGTGATAATGGCGATATATTTAGTTAATTGATTCAGGCGTGACTTGTCGGAAATCCATTATAAAATACAATAGACGTAGATATATTTAGTAACCTATTCCGCTTTACTATTCCACTGCACACTGTCACTCTGGGTCCAGCGCTTGGCGTGGCAACACGTCGTGTTGGGGTTCAGGGCTCAAACACATAAAAATGTTGCGTCGTCGTAACGTGTTTATGTGTTTCAGCCCTAAGTCAATCGTCATCCTGAGGATGCCTCGTTGAGAGGTGAAACACGGGTTGATTTCTTACAAGGTTTTTATAGCGATTTATATAATTTTACTTAGTGTCGGGTCGTGGCTAAATAATAACAACCGCACGGGTCCATCGAAAGAAAAGCTACGCTTGCCGCGGTCGGTTGGTGGATGGGTGACAAACTATTACATATCCCCCTCCGTGCCTCAGAAAGCATGTTAAGCTGTTGTTCCCGACATTCATTTGTAGATCTTTGACAGTCGTACGAGTAGACAGACGCCCGAGTCTGACAACCAGTCTTACCGAGGGGTATCGTGTTACCCAGTAACTGAGTTGTGTGGAGGTCAGATAGGCAGCCGCTCCACGTAAAATACTGGGATTCAGCTGCATCCGGTTAGACTGGAAGCCGACCCCAACATAGTTGGGAAAAGGCTAGGTAGATTGGTATAATTTTAATTATGTGGTTATACACAGGCCACTGTTTTGTCATGGAGGTTTTTGGGATAACGTTTTTGAACATTGCTTTACTCTTGAAATCTGATAATACATTACTGTGTTCCGGCAAAATAGGTTTACCACACGTTAATTTTGAGGACGTTAACTATTCCAATCTGAACTAGGATACTTACATAATATTTTGAAGAATTCGTTTTAAGAGCTGGTTGGTCCCTTAAACCCCTAAATCTCAATCAAAAGACAAGCACCTTCCATTGTGTATTCATCCTAAAGTGGATCGTCTCATCCTCCCCCCTCTGAAACCCCCTCCTTTCCCCCCTCGCCGTCACAATTCTCGTTAAGGTGACTGTTTAATAATCTCAACGCGATTTGTAATGGGATTGAGCTGAAATTCGCAGGAGAACTCCCTTGAGCTATATTATTGTTTCTACAACTGAGTACCGTCGGAGAATTTGATTTTATATTATTCAAATTTTGTGTTAATATTAATTTTTGTGGTTTGGCTTAGGCGTAGATTTCTATTTTATAGTCTGTCTATAGACTAATGTAACTGTTGTTTAATATTAATTTAGTTTCGAACTACTTTTATTGTAGTTTAATTCATTGAGAATACACACGCTTTGTTTCCATGAGGATAGGCATAAACTACAGAACATTGAGAATAAAAGGAAATTGTGGAAAAAAAACAACTAGCTTGTCAACAACATGTAAATAAAACAGACAAAGCCTAAATCTGAAAAAAAAACCATGCAGGCTAAGCGCAATTAATCTATGTAAGTAAAAAAATAATAATATAATAAGTACCCAATAGTTTTATTGTTCTACAAATGGAAAACAAGAAAAATAACTTAAAGCTAACTTCGTATTTAATTCATTGTAAGCGCTACGAAGTCTACGTGCATCCGTAGCCGGTGCTACGGAATCTGCTACGCCGCTACGGGCTACAACTCGCTACGATTTATTGTTCAGACGTAAACATCTTAGTGCTATTTTAATCTTAACGTTTGTCTGGCTGTATTTTAAGCTGATTTGCTGAAAAATATCCTTTTTTTGTGTTCCCTCCCTAAGGTTTAGGTTTACGTTCAGAAAGGGAAATAATTAACTCATGCTATCGTTACATCCACGCAAAACGGCTCAGCAAATCGCTCAGTTATCAGTCTTCAAACGAATGTATACAGGCTGACTTTGAAAACATGCGACAAAAAAAGAATTCGCAAAAAAAAAATCGTCCTTCTTATATAAAATGGTCCAATCGGGTACATCTTTATATAGAAAAGTCGATTTTTTTTTTGCGAATTGTTATTTGGTCCCATAGTAAAAGTTGTTCATATTGATGAGTAGAACACCCCCTTAAATTTTGTTGCATGTTTTCGAAGTCAGCCTGTATAGTATGGTTTCATAAGTAAACTCCATTATTCCCTTAATTCTCAGACCATTCATACTGTCTGTACAATACAATACAAAGTTATAATGAGTCCCTGTATAAACTAATTGTTCGTCGTGTGCGCACCGACGCTTGAAATCGACTCGCTGTTTGATTTGCACCCAATTTATATTATATTGTTATAACGTTGTAGATTAAACGTTAAATGTTAACTAGTTCTGTTGATTGTAAGGTAATTAGTTTGCGGGATTAGTTATATCGAAAGCTTTTTTTGACCGCTTGACGGATAGTATACTTACAAACACTGCGTTGCCTTGCTGCGGCTGACAGATCTTGACGATAAGTTTAAGTCCAGGGATGTGTGGCCGGCTATGGGTCTCTGGACGCAAAGAATGTCGCAGTGAGTTTTGCGGTAGACATCTGAAAGAATTTCAGATACTGTCAGCTGCACGTTACAGGATCTGAAGGCCAATTCTCGTACTAAGGCCCTTTTCTGATTAGTCGGTACAGCAGCGGTGCGACATCAGCATGCTCGATATACGCAGTACCGAAAGCTTACCGAGAACCTACCGAGCGCCTACATTTCAATTGATCCTTCCTGATTAGGTCGGTATGTGCGGGAGTGCGACACATACCGAGCTAATCAGAAAGGCTCTATTGAAACATAGGCGCTCGGTAGGCTTTCGGTACTGCGTATACCGAGCATGCTGATGTCGCACCGCTGCTGTACCGACAAATCAGAAAAGGGCCTTAAAAACGTTCACATTCAAGTCGCAATCTGTCAAACTTGTCAAATTTGGTAAATTGATTGTATTTTTGACAGATTGCGAATGAGATGCGAATGCGAACGGTCTTAAAAATACGGGAATGGCCCCTCTGATGGACGCTAGTGATGGCGCCAAACGGAAGTCTGGGCTGAGTCCATTTAAATTGTTGTCCATTTAACTAAGAAGAAACTTTTTTAAATAGATAATAGGGAATATGCATGTAATTATTTTTTTCACTAAATCAATAAAATACAGTAATATACAACTAATAAAAGTATTAAAATTTAAATTCAACTACTGCTTGCTCAAAAAAATTATGAAACTCAGACAATTTTCTACTATAGTTCAAACGTCCGTTTCAGTCGCGGTCGGGATGTGACGTTATTTTGCACGTTACTGCTTTGTTTATATCTGTTTTTTAAGGTATCTTAGCCCCAAATCATATAAATTAAATTGTTATGTGCATTGTTCAAGCAGAAATAACACTTACATACTTACCTTAGTGAGAATTCAAGCAGTTTGCTAAGAAAAGATATTTATTCACATGCCTTTTGAGGTCACTTCCGGCATTTTCGAAGACAACGCGTTTCGATTTTGCGTTCTGTTCCACCAAAAAGCATAATATTAAATAATTAATTGTGAATTAAGTAATGCATAAAAAAATAAAAAAAAATATGGATATATGTTTAAATAATGAATAAGTTTTAAATTACGAGCATATTTCTTATTGTCTCGCATAGGAAGTTAATCTTTCAAAGCCTTAAGCGCCCACCGAACCTCAGGTTTTTCTCTCGCTGGCACCATACTACTCGCGGACTGAGCGCGAGCGAGACGGAGGTGGCAACAAATCGACAAAAGTTTTAGGTAATTGCTTTTTACGGCGAAAATAATGGTAATTTAAAAAAAAACAAAAAAAACAAAGTCGCTGCTTTATAGTTAGTTCAGTTAGTGTACGAAGTTTCATGATCTAATTTGAAGTATTTTTTTAATAGCACCGGTTTATTGTTCGGTTTGGAGGTAACTTTGGTTTTTTTTTCTATCGAGTTTTATGAAATCGTGTTTTCGGCTAACATTGTCGCTAACAATAATCCTCAACTTTAACATATATTTATTTCAAAATTAATGCTGCAGTAGTTTCGACATAACGGCGGATCTTGCTAAGCAATTTGACGACTTATAGGCCCTTAAGTACAAACTACACTATTCCCACTAAACAATCATCATAACTAGGCTTCGTACAAAATCGTTACTTACATACATAATAGGTACTAACATTAAATGAATCTCTTTGTAACTTAACACATAATACGTGTGTGCGGGGGAGGCGTCTCGCCGCAGTAATTAACAGCGGCAAATACCGCCATTGTGTCTGAATACCGCCCGCCATGTAGTACAGTCACGAGCAAAATTATGTAAACACGTAATTAAAATTCAAGAACGAATTACTCTTAAATTATTTATTAAAATTTTAACAGAACTCTTAAATGTTTCATTAAATTACAATACTTAAATCCATACTCTAAATGAGAAAATAGCTTTAGAATTTTATTAGTGTTTACATGTTTTTACTCGTGACTGTACCTACTGTCGCTTAATAAATGTCTCTTTATTACGCATATACTGAGCTGTACTTGGTTGTTTCCTCTTAGCTCGTGGCTAAGTAATAACAGCCGCACGGGTCGATCCATCAGGTTAAGCTGCGCTTACCGGGGTTGGTCCGTGGATGGGTGACCATCTTTACATACCAAGACTCCTACGTGCTTCGGAAAGCACGTTAAGCCGTTGGTCCCGGCTGTCATTCGTGGTGTGGAGGTCAGACAGGCAGTCGCTCCGTAAAATACTGGTACTCAGCTGCATCCGGTTAGAGTGGAAGCCGAACCCAACATGATTGGGAAAAGGCTAGGCAGAATAAATTACTTTTTCCCCTTCTATAAGCATAGTCTATACAATTATACATATAATAAAGCTGAAGAGGGTCGAAAGTCTAAATGTTAGAAAAAAAGTTGCCTTGGGATACTTAGAATCGATAACGGAACACGTTCCAACAGTTTTTAGAATTTTTGTCTGTTTATCTATATATTTGATCGCGCACCACGTTAAACGGCTGAACGGATTTTGATGAAATTTGGTACGAATACTTAAGGTCATAGGATACTTTTTTGTGTTTGTATACTTAATTAATATTAAGTAAGTAAGTAATTAGTCTCCGCCCTTTGATGCAGTCATAAGCATGATAACATTTGTACCATTGATAAAGCTTTTTCTGACAAATAAGAAAAGAATCGATGGTATTTTGAGTTCGAATGCCATCAAACCTTCATTACCGAACAATTGCTATGTGATTTTTAACCCCCGACGGAAAAAGAGGGGGTGTTATAAGTTTAACGTGTGTATCTGTGTGTCTGTGTATCTGTCTGTTCCCTCGTAGTTCCCAAACGGCTGAACCGATTTTGATTATAATTTTTTGTTTGAAAGGTGTCTTGATCGAGAGTGTTCTTAGCTACAATTCAAGAAAATTGGTTCAGCCGTTTGAAGATTATCGGCTCTTTTCTAGTTGATGATTGGATGTGCACATCTTCCACAGGTCTGATCGATTCGAAATTTAGTATTCTGTTACTTCAATGATATTAGAAGAACATAGTAACCCTTGAACCGATACTGCAGCATCAATTGGAATTGTGTCGGGGGTTATTTAAATTTTTAATTTTATTATTTAGCTATAATATAAATATTCTGATGCGTTCTGTACAGATCCAGTTGCCGACGTGATATCCTCAAGCAGCGTGTTCTACCACTACCAAGAAGGTTTCAACAACGCGGTGCGAAGGAATGTGCGCGTACGCGATTTACTATAACGGTTTAGAACTGAAATCTATAGTGCGGTGAAGTGTCTTAGAATTTAAAGTAAGCTTAAAGTATAAAGGCTCCCGCAGACAAGTGCGACGCGACTCTAGTAAAACTATTTCTATGAAAACTTCATGGAAATTGTTCTATCAAAATGGTGTCGCCCCTGTCTGCGGGAGTCTTTTTGTGTGATCAATTCGAGATATAATCGTCATATTGATGATTTAGGAAAGAAATTCAAACTATAAATAAATTACTATAAATTATCTGTATTTTGTCTAGCAATATTTTAATACCCATTAACATATTAAGCGAAATATATCTGTCATATATATTTTTTTAAATTAGGTACCTACAATAATAATATCTACAAGGCGAAGAGTTATCTGCTACATATTTAAAGCTTATACTTACTAAATAAAATTAATAATGATCCTGGAAATAGGAGAAGCTCGTGGCTAAGTAATAACAGCCGCACAGGTCCATCCATCAGGTTAAGCTACGCTTCGCGGGATTGGTCCGTGGATGGGTGACCATCTTTACATATCGAGACTCCTTCGTGCCTCGGAAACCACGAAAAGCCGTTGGTCCCGGCTGTCATCTTTGACAGTCGTTACGGGTCGTCCGAAGCCCGAAAGTCTGACAACCAGTCTTACGAAGGGGTATCGTTTTACCCAGTTACTGGGTTGTGGAGGTCAGATAGGCAGTCGTTCCATGTAAAATACTGGTACCAGCTGCATCCGGTTAGACTGGAAGCCAACCCCAATATAGTTGGGAAAAGCTAAGCAGATTGAATGATCCTGGAAATAAATAAATAATATAACACTCCGCTCCGTACTAAAGTACAGCTGACAGTGCAGTCGTGAATGGCGTTATCTATAACAGTAAGCTTGAATATTGTGCAGTAAATTGTAAACTTGAGTCGTTTGTCTGCTTGCCACCTGAGATAATAACTTTCAAGATAAATCTTAAATGTTACTATTTACGGGTCTGTGCTTTACTTATTTGTTTAAGCATATTTACAATTTCTCTCTCACTGCTATGCTCTAGTTAGTACAATAATACCTGCCTCAATGATTGAATTACTATTTAATGAAATTATGACATTGAAGGGTAAAATTTTCTTACTTTTTTTTCAATCAGTGTCCTGCAAATACTCATCTAGAGTATTTGCAGGACACTGACTGAAAAAAAAGTAACAAAATTTTAATTCCGCGGGCTACTTTAGTGCATCCCCCTTAAGACTGTATCTATTATACATTGTAACAGCGATAAAAGATCAATTTTCACGCCTCCCCCTTATAACCTAGGCCAAATTTTTTTTTTATATTTGGATATGTCAAGGTGCCATAAAGAACATGAATTAAAAATATATGCAAAAATCCGCGCTTCACGGGTATTCTGGTATCTCAACATTTGTACTAAGTTTTCGAACAACGTAACATAAATACTCTCCCCATTCCCATGTATCATCGCACTTAGCGGATATTAATAATGTCTTTAAAACAGCCGCCATAGAAGACATTTTATTAAAAACTTCTTACATAAATACTTCTGGAACATAATTTACGATTCTTGTTACCTTTCCGTTGTCAAATACAAGTGATTAAGTATAGAAGTTTGAATACAACTTGAAATTGTTGTCAACTCAGAAAATATGAGTATTCCTGCAAGTGACTTGTTGTAAAGTTATTAATGTGAGAGGATTCTTTGTGTTCTGAAAGCCTTTCAATGTTATCTTTTGGAAAAGAAACATAACATCACGCCTGTATTCCACGAAGGGTTAGACTGAGGTGTACCTATGGTCCACCCACATTTCGTCAGTTATGTTTAAGTCTCATGTAAAAGGGGGCGAGCCTATTGCCATCAACCGGGCACAAGCCCAGGCTCCGGGCTGCTACTGAGAAATTCCAAAGGGAAAAACTCAATAACACTGCCCGACCCGGGCATCGAACCCAAGACCTCATGTTCAACAGTAGAGCTTCCAACCACTAGACCAACGGCGCAGGCAACTTATGTGATTTATTGTTTGGTTATTTTGGGCAGCTTATCACGACTGCCAATATGACATGTAACAGCAGATTGGCTGATCAGAGAAAATCTGGAATTTATTAAATATCGTCCCTTCGTGCTTCGAAAGCACGTTTAGCCGTATGTCCCGGCTGTCATTCGTAGATCTATGACAGCCGTTACCGATACTCAGAAACCCAATTTTCTGACAACCAGTCTTACTAAGGGGTATCGTGTTACCTAGTAAGTGGTTTGTCGAAGTCAGATAGGCAGTCGCTCCATGTAAATTACCGGTATTCAGCTGCATCCGGTTAGACTGGAAGCTGACCCCAAAATAGTTGGCAAAATGCTAGGCGTGATTTTTTGTCTTTGTGTATAACAAAACTGCACAAAACAATTTGTCTTTTTCAATCGAATTATTATTGTCAACAAAAATAATGTGCGTAAAAAAAATAACACAATTGCGGCTTTGCTCGAATTTACAGATCCTCGAAATGATCCTATGCGTAAATAAATTCTTGATCCTTTATCATTTACTAAAGCAAATCGTGAGTTTTGAAAAATCGAGCAAATTCTGATCAAGACCTTTAGTATTATAATATCTATGCTGTACCTATGAGGTCATTATGTTTCTAAATTATGATTTTAATGAAGCCAATATTGTGTGATGATCAATGATTAAACTTTACACACAAACATGTGTGAATTTATGTAAATAGTGTAATTTGTTATTTGGATCTTTGACAGTCGTTACGACTCGTCAGAAGCCCGAAAGTCTGACAACCAGTCTTACCAAGGGGTATCGTATTACCCAGTTACTGGGTTGTGGAGGTCAGATAGGCAGTCGCTCCATGTCAAATACTGGTATTTCAGCTGCATCCGGTTAGACTGGAAGCCGACCCCAACATGATTGGGAAAAGGCTAGGCGGAATGAGTGTAATTTGTTATTGTAAGATAATTTAACTAAGGTATGTAAAACAGCTCGTGAGATATTAAAGTAAACGATGATTGACAATCATTTCTTTTTTTTCCTTTAACATATTTTCTACCTGTGAAATCTGCATATCCTAGCATTCTAGTGCTCATGCTTAGGCCGATATCTATAATGATAGCCGGCAGTGCTGCAACTAGTGCCTCCGTGCGCAGTTTCTGAAGACCAAGAGAATAAATGACCTTGGGTAATACATGGTAGTTATTACAAACTTATTATTTATCGCGTAACGGGTGTAGACGCGCCCTGCTATCATAATATATTCTTCTTGCAAGCAAATAAAATTAATCATAATAAACGACGAGATCTCTTGTTTCTCATACTATCTCCATAAGTCGACAAAGCAACTCTTATTTTTGTAAGCATGGTCAAAAGAAAACCTCATTTTTCCCAAGCGGGGTGCTAAAACTTTCGAGCTCGCTTCGCTCGCTCTTCGGGGCTTCAGGGCGACCCGCCCTATTTAGTTTGGCCGCCCCGGGCCTCACTTCAAGACCTTCACTGAGTGACTATAGCTTCCTGTCCTGGAAGAGATCACTCAGTAAGCTCAAATTGACAAAGATATACTTGCGCTCGACGAAGAACCAAGAAAGATTGTCTGGCCTAGCAATATTAACGTAGTATGAAAATATAATCAAACACTTCGCAGTGAGGAAAGCGCGTAAAGTTAATCTTTAAATAGATACTTAGTATTTTTTTATTGCCTTTACGGTTTCCCTTGGATCTAGGTATCTCTAGTTTTTATAAATTGTTAAACAAAGATATTGTTTTTGGTTGATAGATTTATTCACTTAGACTTTCTTACCGGTGTTGTAATAGTTAAAAATGTTTAGATTGTTGTTTTCTATTATAAGTTGGTATTTTTTTAAATGGTAGATATGCTTCAAACATTTTATGTAAAAATAAGATTTTTGGTATTTTCAATATAAAAAAATGTTCAAGATGTTATTTTCGATAGGCAAAAAGTTCTTTTTGTGTACGAAATGAATGATGTCCTTTCAGGGTACAAAAAAGGTGACAAAAATAAAACCAACAAAGTATCATTACGTAATATTATATTTCGCAATAATTAAAACAACTAATGGTACATTTCTAGTGGTATATATTATGTATAACGCATGTACACGCCCGCGCCGACAATTCCACGGATTGTGCATAGTGCAGTGTAGACCGTCTTCTCTCTATGTACAGACTTGGCGCGGGCTTTCTTATGTATAGGTATTAATATCACTATTATGTATATGGAAAGGATAGGAAAATGGAATGTGGCAAGATATTTGCGGAATGCTTTATAATTATTATGGAATCGATAAAACTAAATATATTTTTTAAAGTTTTTAAACCTTTAACTGTTCTTAACGATGCAAAAAACGTACGACAATTTGAATTTTGATTAGGTGGCGCTTTCGCCTTAGGAAAAAATAAATAGAAAATACACAAAAACCTATGAAGAAAAGAATCATCAAGAATTCCAAGAATGAAGAAAGACCTTTCTATTATTACGCCAGAAAAAAGTAATGAGAAGCTTTCAACGTAATTAATTTATCGATTAAAATTATTACTGTATTTAGCATTTCTTAACAACTGGGCCTTTTAAAATAATAGGTAATGTTTTTTATTCTTCAAAGTAATATGTAAGCATATAATCATTTGACAAAAAAATTGATACAAGGAAATGTGTTACAATTATCTTATTATAGCTTAATTAAATAACAAATGTTTTCCATATTTTTGTGTTTCTTATCATTACTTAACTACTATGTAAACTGTGTTAGCTATATACAATTTTGTGATCTACGTACGAACATCGAACTTTTATATCTAAATAATTATTATATTTATTTACAATTTTCTTAAGATTAAAATAAAGTACTAAAAAGAAATATTCACACAGTTGGTCGAATACTGCAGCGGCGATGTAAATTATTTACAAATTAAAAATATATAAAAAATACGTTCATTAATTTTCTTTAACAAAAACAAAATTTTAAAATATTAAAGAAAATGGCACAAATAAATCACCAATATACATCTAAATATATGAATATATAGATTTATACCTACTGAATTAAACATAAGGATATAAAAAACTTGAGAATTTAGGTATGGCACAAATCATTGGCACACAATTTTGTTAAAAGCTTTTAATAATACTGTAGATTATACCAGTTATTACTAGGTATTATGGCACATGAATTCACAAGGTAGCTTAGGTATATCTACCTATATTTTTTCTTAAAATTGATGACGCTAAACTTATGAAGGAGGTGTGTTATAATATATACCTACAGGGTTATTGGTTATCTGTCGGCAATCCAGTATAGGGATGTAGGAGATGTCATTTGCAATCAAATGACCCCTTTTTACTCCTATGTAAATGTTAACAATTTTGAAGACATTTCACATTTTGTGTTTTTATTTCATAAATTTTAGAATATAAAAGGTCAAATTACTCGAAAATGGTTGACGTTGGCATAGGGGTCATCTGGGTTCATTTGGTTGCAAATGACCTCTCCTACATCCCCTTAACGGATTGCCGACATAACTAATAACCCTGTAGGTATTGCACCCTTGCTGGACTGCTACCGTAGACTCCAAATTCCAAACACTATTTTCTTTTTGACAAATAGATGACAGCCGATCTATGTATTTTGCATCAAACAATATCACCGTCAAAACTAAGGTGAAGTGAACTGTCAATAGTTTCAATCCCTAGTGTAAGGTAGAATAACAGCTCACTTCACATAAGTTTTCACGATGAGGTTTTTAACCAATTTAAAAAAAAAGGAGAAGTTTCGCAGTTCATCTTTTTTTGTACTGAAAAGCCGGCTGGTGATTTTATCTAACAGATTTATGTTTCCCTGAGTAGTATTTGAAATGATAACAAAAAGCATTAACAGAGTGGCACATCCACCCTCAAAATAACGCAGTGGATGAAAATGACCCTACTTTCTAACATCACGGTTGTAACATAAGCATAACACCAGGCCTGAAGAGATGAGCACAGATAGTACATCACCAGTCCATAACACGCTTGTAATTTCAACAATACTACAGTTCCTAGGGTCTACTCAAGATGTTTAGGCGGCTCATGTGCCTGCGATGTCGGCGGGGTATCGTGAGGCAACATCGGCAATGGTGGCAATGGCAGCGGCAGCGGCAAGGGAAGCAGTGCCCTAGACTGGAAGCTCGCGAGCTGATGCAATAATGCTGCTGAATGTTCGTGCGCCTTGCGACGGAGTTCTGCTACACTGGATGAGCGAGCCTCTTCTTTGGGGCAGCATGGGCAGGGGGCACCCCAACCTGAGGGAAAAACGGTTTGTTAGAGTAATCTTTTGGGTGAAGGTCCGCATCACATAAAATGAATATTTGGTGAACGGTCTTAAACCAGTCAGTCTAGGTCTAAGGTCCCGTTCACGCCCTCGACCGATGCGACTTGCGTCAAAAGACATGCGCGCGCGTCACTTGTTTCCGTTCGTCGCCCCACAAGTCGCGTCGCGGTGACTTGTGGCATGCTCTAAACAACTTCTTTCATTTGCTTTCTCCGCAGCTGCTATCGCAATACGCTTCAGCGTGCAGCTCGTGGCCATTGGGTAAGGCAGCAACCGTTCATCAAATTACTTATAGATGTCGAATATGGATACTATTGTATAGATTCATTTTCTTTTCTAACTGATCAGACAGCTGTGCTAAAGCACTAGGAAGTGGTGAAGGGCGGGCGTTTTTGGGGGACTGTCTTATGTAATTTTGACGTTCGAAAAGTGCAGATTCTCAGCCTAGTTTGAATAAATGACTTTTGATTTTGATTTTGATTTTGAATATTTGGTAAAAATAATATTCTTCGGTACTTTACCTTTTAGCGGGAAGAACGGTTGCGACAAGTGGTTGAGATGTTGCGAGAGATGTGACAGATGCGGCGGCAGGAACAGAGGCGGTGGAGGAGCCGGGGGCGGCTCGCCAGCGCCTCCCGGTGATGTGCGGAACGCGCCCGTACTACGACAAGGAGAGATGAGATTGTTAGTTACATGTGTTGATTAAGATCAAGTCCTGTGTCATGATACTCTGAGAGTATCTCCAACATACCCTGGGCAGTATGACTGTCTACCAACTTTGCTGACTAGGTTTTTTTTTTTTGGATGCAATTGGTGCCGAGTCAAAAGATATGTAAAATAAAAAAATAGGTAAATGTATATAAGGGTGGTATTACATTTATCAAATATCTTGGTCCAATCTACATTTGATCAAAGAAATTGGACGACTTCATCAACATATTTCTTCATATTTCTTTGATCAAATGTACATTGGACTAAGATATTTGATAAATGTAATACCACCCTAAGCCAGATCAAAGCCAGAACTACAAGGCTACTACTATAGTTAGTAAGAAAATGCTTGCAAGAGAATGCTTATGTATTTTTTTTTCAATTTGTTGAACATATCCAGCTAGATGTCATATGGTTTCACCATGGTTTACGAATTTTATCAGTGTCTGTGATTAAAAGCTGGCTGCGGATGGATATATAGGTATGCAATCCCATTCATCCATTCGATATTTATTGATATGTGTAATATAAGAGAGATAGATATGTGTACCTAATATACCTACTACTAGATATACAAAAAAAAAATTGAAATAAAAAATAACGTTAGCTAGTTACTCCGTAAAAATACGATACACATGTGCAATGTGATCAAAAGCGTATTCAATTTAGTTTAAAAATCAACCTTTTTGAATTTCCATACGTCCAAATAAATAAAATGTTTTATTTAAATAAGTTTTACATTGAAAGTGTGTGCGATATCGATGTGAGAGGACTGGCTTTGATCTCGCAAACGAAATTTGTGGGCAGTCGAGCGACGCCGTTTGAGACGAGACCGGGGTGACTCGACGCCTTCGAATACTTACAAGAAACAAGTAATGAGATAAATTAGTCTGATTGAATGTTATTCTAATTTTGTTTATTGTTTTGATATGATTTTTGAATCTTGGTCAATGCTATGCCATTTCCGCTATTCATGTACCTACTTATAACCTGCCTACCTCTAAAATAAACTGTATAGATATTGGTAATATTGCCAATCAAAAGCTTACTTTGCACTAACGCACTAAGAGACCCAGAATTCATCGTCAAATCTCTGTGTGCCAATTACCTACAAAGAATATCTGATAGACGCAGTATTGAGTCAATCTACGACGGTCTATCAGTATCTTTCATCCAATTCCATTAAGTTTATATTAAGCGGAATTGAGTAACAAATATGTTCATAAACAGTAATTTAAGAGCTATATCGAGCTGTATCTCTAATAGACATAAGGTAGGTTTAATAATGTTAATGAATAAAAAACAAAAGAATTAAATTAAATAGAATTAAATACTAAAATACATCACATGATGTTGTTTTCAGAAACTATTGCAGAATTCAGCGCTAGGCGGCGCGGGCGTCGGGGGAGGTGGGGCAGACAGAGACAATGAAATGAACGCTGGGCCGAGGTGTCGCATCGCTCCCGCATTCCCTCAGTGCATACTTGATGTACCGCGACGGAGTACGGGACGAGACACAAGCGGGAGCGGGGAATATGGTGGATAGTGTGAGGGTACTGCAGCATGGGTAACGCAGTTTTCTAGATATTGCAGTTGAAATGGCTTAGTTTCTCATGTACTTTCATACATCAATGGATTATCTGTTGCCTATCCACTTTTAATAACATATAAACATGTTGCACTGATGAATCCGGCTATTGCTTCTATTATGTCTCGTTCAGTGTCCTTGAATATCTCAAATCAAATCCTATTAATATTATTAATGCGAAAGATTGTGAGGATGGATGGATGTGTCTCTTTCTCGCAATAAATACTGAAGGGATTTGGGTGAAATTTGGCTCACCGAAAGTTATAACCTGGATTAATACATAGGGTACTTTTTTCCCGGTAGTACATTCCCTAGGGATAATTTCCGACGGCGAAAGCAAGTGGGTTAATAATCAGTCGTAGCCTGCAAAATCGTTCCCCGCCCGCTCTCATCGCTGGCACATCATCACACAAATTCCCTCTGGCACTCGTTCAATGGAATCAAAGGATTTGCGTTCATTACAGGCGCTAATAATTGATGTGCGCCCGCGACACTAACGCTTTTAGTGTCGACTACTTGTTTGTGCTATACATCGGTATTGGCACTTCATTTGATGTATCAGGGTTTTTTGGTGCAGATTTTTGGGTTAACACTCACTTTGTATTACCATGACTTCTTTTATGAATTGGTGTTTATTTGACTTTACTATTTCGCATAGTTTTCGTTGTTCTCTTAAAAAAGTAGGGATTAATACCTTAGGCAGCAACTACATTAGTGGATATAACGTGGGATAAATAGGGTAAGACTAGATGCGGCATCAAGTGGTTGTGAAATACGAACATTCAAAGGTTTGGTAGTTTAGGCATAGGTTTGCACCTGCCCTTATGAGTTGGCTCATCTTTTACTACATCATAATTACGAGCGCTAATCATGGTCTTTCATAGAGTTAGCGTATTTTATCCAAATGGTTACATTACCTATTTAATTAACCAAAGATCAATCATGACGTCAGCATCCAAATTTCACTCTAAAACATCTAACATAACGAAATACCTCGTACCTTCTCGCTATACACACTGTAGATGCTGCTGCCAATAAATTCATAATCAAGTCTACTTCACCTAACAGACACAAGCAATAAAAACCACAATTTTACTGAAACAACCCTTACACTCAATATCACCCTAAGAAAATCTTTTCCGTCCACAAAGTATTCAGTATCAATGATTCTCTTTGCAGCCAATTCCATTACAACAGGGGTCAAGTTAGGATTGTGTAACGAAGCGCGACTCTATTAATTGATTTTAGAGGGCCGGGGGAGGCAGGGGACATTTGGAAAATGTCCTCCTTGAGTCCCCACTAATATGAATATTCAACTAGAGTAGAGGCGGCCTGGTAGTAACAAAGAGAATTAATATTATAGCTAATAGCGTTAATGTTTTGATTAAGAAGCGCCTGCTGAAATTGAGTGGCATGTAATATTCATAAACGATGTGAAGTAGTTATTTGTAGATAGAGGTTTGCTCTGACGCCGCTTGTGTTTCGAGTCGGGGTGTGATTATAGTTTGGATTACATGGTAACTAGCTTTTATTTGCTTCTACTTAATAAAATTCTCAAACAACGCACAGCCTAAATCTTGAAGCATATCGTCTAGCACTAAGCCAGGATGTTTGAAACTTCATGCCACGGTTAAATATGGTCGATGAAAGTTTGTATGAAATTCCGTCCTTTTTTGCCGATGGGAAAACCCATCGGCGGGCGCACGGCTTGTTGTGCAATAAAAGAGTCCCCACAAGAATATTATTGTACCTATAGCTCATGCTGACACGAAAGAAGCACAAAATTTCCAAAAATAAATGCAGTAACTGTAAGGAAATTTCTATTAAATGAAGAGTAAACCTTTACGTTTTCCACAAGAAGAGAATCACAAGATATACCGTTTTCGGTAAATCGTAAACGTGTAAAACGAAAAAGTATTAATGAATTAATTTACAAATAAATATGCAATAAAGTATAAACATAAATAAATTTATTATATCTCCCAAATACAGGGTTTAATTAAATTAGCTAGCAAAACTCCGCAGACTAATGGGTATCGTTAACTGAACAGACAAAAAAAAGGTTTTTGTTTTTTTTATTCATTGACTGCTGGTAGATTTTTTACTTGAGGTATGAATTGAGAAAATCTGTTTTATCATGTTTAGTTATTCACAAAAAAAACAGAGTTTTAAACACAGTTTCCACATCTTACATCATCAACAACAACACTACCTAGATATCTAACAAGCTAATATTCAGGAAATAGGTCCTGTAACCTATATTTAGTTGCGTGTGACGGCGCGCGGTCGCCACGGTAATGACGCCGTTCAATTATTCATGCAATTAACTGATTATAGCTACACTCCAACCGTCCCCCTCTTCCCCCCGCTATCCTCGGGTAAGTAGGCAACTAGTAGATGGTACTATTATGTAGATAGCGTTATATTCTTCGTTATGAAGGCAATTTTGCCAGCTTAGATCATTTGTTAATATCAATTTATAAAATGCTCTTGAAATCATAACTTTTGTGAGACTAATGTCGTTCTTATGGAAATTGAAAATTGCTTTTTATACGTCGAAGTATTTCGATTTGTTATAAAATGTTTTGAGCCAGAAGACCAATTCTCGTACTTTAAAACGTTCACATTCCAGTCACAATCTGCCAAACTTGTCAAAAATGTTGGTAAATTGATTGTATTTTTGACAGATTTCGAATGACATTCGAATGCGAAAGTTCTTAAAAATTACGGGAATTGCCTCTCAGGGAGAGGTGGCTAGACGACCTAGACGCGTACCGCAAGGGATCGAGATCAATCGATCGAGATAGATCTAGGTGGCCCTGGAAAAGAATGTTTGGAAGGATTTGGGGGAGGCGTTTACTCAGCAGTGGGAGAGTGTAGGCTCACATAAAAAAAACCTTCTGATTTACCTTGACCTTTACCTCTACCTACCTACACGAACGAACCACAACACGGTGTAAAAATAAGTCAGTCAGTGAGGTAGATAGTGGGGCTTATTGGCTAGAGTGACAGATTACGTGTGACTCCGGATGTTTTTATCAATTTAATGTGAGGTCACGACACACCAGCGGACGATCAAGATTCTTCCAACGATATCTCATTTGTCAAATTACGATAAGTAGTTTAGAAGTTATGAGTGAATAGATGAACATACATACATAAATACCGGTCAAAATCATAACTTTCCTTTTTGCTTCGCCGTAGTCGGGTAAAAATAAGCAAAACTTTAATCCTCGAGTTGTCTATTTCTAAGAAAATTCTTATACCATCCGAACTAATATTATAAATTATAAAGTGAGTTTTTTTGTTACGCTTTCACGCTAAAATAGCTGAACGGATTTGAATGAAACTTGGCACTTTGGTAGACCATGACCGGGATTAGGACATAGGATACTTTTTATCCCGATATTCCCACGGGATCGAGACTTATGCGGATGAAACCGCGTGACGCAGCTAGTTTCCTATAGACACATATATAAAACTAGGTAAGTACTCTACCTAACCAACACTATTAATTTAATTAAGTACTACGTACGTTCTAGAGGATAATTGCCGACCTCCACGCGGGCGAAACCGAGGGCAAAGTCTAGGAAATAAAAAAAATATACTTCCGTAACAAACAACTTTTATCAGCTTGTTCAGGAATAATGACAACATCCAAACACTACCTTTTCCACCAGAGTAATCATTAATCAACACCTAAACCTTATAACTCCTAAAACAGACTAACTCCTCAAAACATCTACTAGAAAATGTATACATGAAACTCGAAACATGACCGTAAGGCCGTCGCCACCCCGTATCACGTAATTACTGTCAATTTATCACTCTGCATTATTAATTTTCATTTGTGCAACAGTAAGCGAGGTAAGTGTGTATTCAGTTAGTAGGCCGACTATATATCTATCAGTTATTCATGGCGACGTGTCAGGCATTTCATGAGGCTGAATATCAAAGGCATAGACAATCAAATAATAGAGACACGGCTGCTTCTAGCTGAGTTTTTGGTAAATGTTTTCCGTGTAACCTTCGTCACATCGTAATATTTAGGTTCTATGTAACTTCCTCAGAAAGACTTGCATCTTTTTTTCAAATACTTGGAAATTGTGTTACAAAACTTGTATGTTTATACACACTTTGATAAACACGAGTCATCTACTAAGTACCCTTTATTTAAAACTATTCTCCATTTACATTAGAGAAATAACGGTTATCGCGATGTTATTTCGATATAAACGTATTATAAACTCCGTTATTTCACGATAACTACAAAGCAATGTAATCTATTTACCATTTACAATAAAAATATGATTATTTCAATAATTTTACACAATAACAGTCAATATGTAGCCGTTTTTTGTAAAGTAATAATAAAGTAATTTTAAAGATAAAAAATATGTTGTGACGCTACGCGCTACGACAAAATAGGCTTTCGTAGCGCGTAGCTGCTACGCCAGTTGCTACGCGTAGCTACGAAATCTCGAAAGATGGATAGAAAAAGTAAACAAGATACAGTTATAAAACAGAGTAACCACACAAGTCGTATACATTTAAGTTAGCTAATTTACAGCGTTACTCGCAAAGGGAAAATATTAAAGCATCCTAACACTCAATTTATGTATATCTTTAAGGAGCAAATTTAATTCTTGTGCGAAGGTGGGAGGCGGCTCGCGGAGAGGGGTCTAATTGCCAATTTTCTCTTTACGCCATTTTTTCAGCTTTTAAGGAGAAAAATTCGTTAATGCATATTTAATAGCTGTAATCGTCTCTCCCTCTCGAGATATTACAAGCCACCGACTCCCTCTTTTAAGAACAGTGGTATGTTTTTAAAAATTTAAACAATTTGTTTATTTAGTCATTTGTAATCTGTTTCGTGGATGATGGTCAGTTTGTTTTGTTTTTGAGGTTTGGTTCTAAGTTTTGTAGATTATGGCTAAAATAGGGAAAAGGAATAGACAAGAACAGAGTTGAAACAGCTTTATAGACTAGTATAGAATAATAATAGTCTTCTGCTTACCGTTTTAAATCATTATCCATAGAACTAGTGCTAGTTTGTAATTCTTACAAGTGTCTGTACCACAAAACTCTAAGCCCGGAAAGACCTTACAGAATCAAGAAGAGAAGCTAAGTCACAAATATTAAGAATACAGGAAGAAAACCGAAGAACATTCAACAAGAAACGTAAAGAAGGAGACAGGTACAAGAAAGGTGATCTAGTTGCGATACAAAGAACGCAATTTGGGAATGCCTTGAAATTAAAACCGAAATTCCACGGACCCTATAAAGTCACAAAAGAGCTAGGAAAGGACAGATATGAGGTAGAGAAAGTAGACAGAAGCAAGGAGGGGCCTATAAGAACAACGTCAGGTGTGGACTACATGAAAAGGTGGCCTTAGCTCAATTGTACCTTTATATTGATTTTAAATGTTTACACAGATAAAAAAATGGTGTGATTGTCTGCAGAGTATTTCATGACAATGCTATGAATAACTAAATTGTTTCTAACTTACTGATTTGTACAACCTTTATTGTTTTGTTTTAAGTCAGATCACAGTAGGCTTAATGCTGTTTTATTTGATGGTATAACATTGTTTTCTGTATGTAATAAATAGTTTTCTTAAGGATTTTGCTGACTGTATGTTGTCTCAAATTTTTCCAGTATCAGATCTGTAACAGTGGTACTATCTTAGTTTAGTAGAGCACTCTAGATTAAATATAAGAGTTTGTTTGTATAAAAAGAAAATATTGTTTCTAAGTAATTTTCAGTAGATTCTATGTGATTTTCAGTCTGAGGCCAGACTGATTAGCAGGACGGCCGAGTTGTAGGATTTTATAATAATTAAATGTTAAAAGTTGTTTTATGTTTCTGAACGGAATGATTGTGATGGATTTATGAACGAAGCATTGAGTGAAAGGAGAGAGTGAGGGAGTGAAGGGGGAATGAGAGATAGGAACGGGTAGAATTGAAGATGGTGGACACGGTTGTACGAAGAAAAAGACTGTGAAAGATATAATAAAGAAGAAGCATTTTACTGAAGAAATCGCATTTCATTTTGAACCCTTTTCCTACAAATATGTAAATTGTAGTCCCTTGTAGATTGTAAATTGTAACTATACATATTTGTAATTTCTGTGATATGCATTTTGCACAATTTTGTAGAATTGTACACTTGTAACGTCAAAGTCGGCTGTCGTTGAAAACCAGCGCTGGGGCTCTGTCCCGCATAGGGTCGCAGCATTATGCTGAGCGATGGCCGTTTTGCGTGGATGTGATGCATATTTCCCCCAAGTTGTTCTTTTTTGTATTGTGTTCTTTATTTGCGTCATGTTTACCGCAAATAAACATATTTTCTTTCTTTCTTTCTTGTAAAGTGTCGTGGTAGGACCCAGGACCACGAAGACAGTGACGCATGTCTGTCATCACACTCTTGAAATGGGTTAATATCAATATGGGTACTGGGTATATAAATCTTTATGATGTGGCCACTATATTATAACGCCCTATTATTATGACTCTCATTGCATACGTATTGGATTCACCCAGTGAACAACATCAAGAGTTCACAGCAGGATTTTAAGTGGTATCAATATCCAGTTGAACACTTTCGAGTATTTAACTTCCTTTATTGAGCTCCAAATGGATGAGTGACTATCTTTACACACCGAGACTCCTCTGTTACTAGATTGTAGAAGTTAGGTAGGCAGTTGCTCCATGTAAAATGCTGGTATTCTTGTTACAACGTGTTTTTTTTTATATCCCATAACCTTAGGGTTATATTCTATATGTAAAAATAATACAAAAAGTCCTAGAATATGTGGTCCAAAAACGCATAGTTTCGAAGATAACGTAACACTATACTCTCGATGTGTGTATCTAAGTTTCATTGATAAGTACGAGTAAATCATTTCCATTCAAACCAATCATTCTTATTTAAAGGTAAAAAAATGCGACGTTGTCATATTTCACGTAGGTAAGGGTGTTTTACATTAATAATCGTGACTTTGTCGTATTATTTTGTATGAAAAATGAAAAAAAAAACATAGTTAATAAAATAATTCTTAAGCCAGTTGATTCTTTGATATGGTCTCATTCATACCCAAGAGTTATGGGATATTAAAAAAAAACACCTTGTATACTGCATCCGGTTAAAATGGAAGCCGACCCCAACATAGTTGGGAAAAGGCAGGCACATTGATTGATTGATTGAGTTCCAATACACATCCAGTATTGATAATTTGTCAAGTCCTAAAAATCGTACGAAATTATTTCCTCATAACTTCCTGTCCACATGTCCGTTTTTCCACGGAACCTTGCTCAGCATAAGGGTCACAGTTCCTTCCCAATAATCTAGAAATATAACCCGTGCGTGCCATCCCTCCACCACTATCTCTCAAGGGGTCCGCGGGTCCGCGATCATTTTCTTTGAGTCCTCCATAATCCCGCCCCATGTATAATGCGTGCATATAAATTTCAATTTTAAACCGGCCGGGCTCAAGTTTCACCCATTTGCGGAATTACGCGTAGGGTAGACCGGGGTAATCTGGTAATGCGTTTGCGACGCGACCTTATATATAAACCAGCTTTCTTTTGCACTCGTCTTGAGTTCTGCGCACTTTTTTTTTTATTATTTTTGACGGTACGCTGTATTATGTAGAAGTCTGAAGCTGCAGTAAGCTGAAGGAGCACTCACATAAATTAGACTGAACTGCTGATATAAACAGCTTTGTTTCAAATTATTACTGCTGTTGTTTTCGCTTGGCGTTTGTACAAGTTTGATATTTTAATACAATTCAAAGAAACAGGGGCCTAAGTCTACTTAATTTATAAACGTTACAATGGTCTCTCAATGGTAAGTTTTTGACAGTTTTTATATGGCAAATCTGTCAAAAACTCACCATTGAGAGACCATTGTAACGTTAGGCCCCAGGTCGTACTACCTATTATCATTGTAATACTGAAAAAAAAAAAACTTTTCTGAAACTGCCTTCTGTAGGTATAATATCAACTTTAAATTAGTGACAAAAATACACTTTTCTCCATTCTCTTCTGTTTATCGTTTCTAGTAGGTAAATGTTATAAAAATAAATGATCCGCAAAATATTAACAAACGCTACAAGCATTAATTTATAATTAAAAAAACACCCCATCTTTCACCATACTTCATATTAAAATTAAGCAAGTATAAAATTAAACAAATACTTGTACAAGTGTATCTAATGCTAACTGACGAAGGATCAGCCCCATCAGCCCCACTTGATTGCAACAGTTGTAGCCACCGCAGTCAACCCTAAACCGCTCGAGGTTATATCAAAAGTCGATAACAACGCTAATATGAGGGGGTTGAGAGAAAAAAATATACCGGCTTTGTACTGGTGATTGTAACAAGCGGCTTGTTGAAATGTTTTTTACTGCATCGTACTTATTTAGTAAAAAAATATATTGTGTCTGAATCGGTTAAGCTTTTAAAATTAATTATGATTTTAGCAAAGTATAGAGTAGTTAGTTATTGGTGCCGATTCCGTTGTTCACAAACTAAACTAAATTTAAGTTCAGTGCATCTTTTTCCTTGTATTTCATTAAGAAAAGGACAGAAGATAAATTTTAGTTTAGTCCTGTCAAACCTGTCACTACTCCATACAAGTTTAGACGTGATCAAAAACTTGTCTACTAAAATTACGTCAATTTACGTCAGGCGCGGATTAATTTGACAGAACTAAACTAAAAATTTATCTTCGGTCCTTTTCTTAATGAAATAGAAAGAAAAAGATGCAGTGAACTTAAATTTAGTTTAGTTTGTGAACAAGGGAATCGGCACCATTATCGTAGTGAGTTATTTTTTCTAGGATTATTGATGCTTGGCAGTCGGCTATCTATCCAATGTTGCTTGCCTTGATAAAATACGCATTTAATTACCTGTAAATTTAAATCTGTAACTCCATCTTACAAGAAAGAGAATGGCACTATCATTATTCATAATCAATTAATTAAATTATCTTATTGCTGCTGCAAATTACAGCGTCAAACATTATGAATTTGCGTAAAAAATGTAATAAGGCTCTTAAAGTATGGTATTAGTTCCATAGAGTAGCGCTTGATCAATTGATGGTTCCTAACGTGGTTTTAATGAATATCTTTCCATTTTGAGACTGCCTCGTAGTTGTAGCGCTAATGCTGAGCATGAGGTGGGTTCGATTCCCAGGTCGGGCAAAGTGTTATTGGAATTTTCTATCTGGAATTTCTCAGTAGCAGCCCGGAGTCTGGATTTGTGCCCGGTTGATGGCAATAGGCTCGCCCCCTATTACATGGAATTTAAACATAACTGGCCAAATATGTTTGTACTATGGTACGCCTCTGCCTTACCCGTCGGGCAAACAAGGCGTGATTTTATGTTAATATTTTATGTGATTTTCCGTTTTATGTACGCTAAATCTATTAAGATTTTCAAAATGAATTTTCATTTTTGCGTAGACCAAAATAGAAATTAACTCTATTATCTTCGAATATCTATTACGACTCTCAAAATATTAATACGAAACTCTATTCCCTGGCAACTCTCGTCAGCCGTCAATCGGCGGTAATCCGTCAGAAACAAATAATAACATTTGCCCAAATCCACCGCTGCTAATGTAGCTGCGTCTCCCCGTGGACTTTAAACTGCTTACATTTGGTTTAAAAATCCCCGACCTCCCCAATAGAGCTTATAAGCCGTTCGGTGAGATCTCCTTCACAACAATAAAGAAACGTGATTTTTCAAAAATATAAGTACATATTATTTATTTATTGAATTTTAAAATATGATTATAGAATGCAGAGAGCAGAGAGTTTTAGTTTTTTTTTTTTCCAAAAATCGAATTCGAAGTTATCTAACCAGAAATAGCTCTCTTACAAAATTACTAAACAATCTTCGCTATTTGACACAAAAGTAACCAAGTAAAATTTTGTTTAGTTAAACCCAATGATGTTTTAGTAAACAGATATGTTATGAGCGCGCAAAACGTGAAAACTAGAAAAGTACCCAATTGGGAAATATTGCTTTTAGTCTGAGCCACACACGCTTACGAGTGATACGGTGCGCGCTGCGCTCGGCGCGGAACACTTTTTTGTGTTGTTTTGTACGTGTATAACATATCTGTTTATTAGAATATCATTGGTTAAACCAATGTTTTTTCTCAAACATGCTTGGAAATTCGAGCATTATTTTGACAACCTTCTTCGAGATAAAGCGAAATTGCTGTACTGGTCAAAAACAAGTGACGATGCGGCCAGCAATGCTACTATGAAAATCCATATCTGTCCTGTGTAGCGGCCAAATAAATTACTATGAAAACTCATATCTGGCGTGTTATTTAAAAATGGAACGAACTTTATATTTCGACACGTCATGATAATCAAAGAGGTAACTTATCAAAGATTGTCTTAAATTGCGAGCTAAAGTAAAGAAGAAACAAATGAACGCATTGGCGCGTGAAAAATTATCGTTGTCCGTCATTCTGGAGTTTATAATTATTTTCCTTTGTTTGAATTTCCGCGCATTATTTGAGAAAAGCACTATCCAAGCCTTGGCCGCAACCAGGCATTGATGGACTCACGTAATGTGTGCCTCGGCTTCTCCTCAGTCCACATTTTCACGATCTGTACTTAATGTACTTTTCCAGCACCCTAATTGCATACCTACCTAATACACGACCGATCACAATCTGAGTCGTTTTGAAACAGATTGCTAATCCATTGCTTCTTAAGTTCGAAAAAAATATCTGCTCAACAACGTAAATAACTAACTGTCAAAATGAAACAGATTAGTCTTACGCAATTAGATAGCTGGGTCCATGAACTTCGACATAAAGTTACTGCAATGGATCTTAAACTTTAAAGGCAACGCCCGATCAAATTAACCATAACTAATACTAATAAAAGACCAAACATATTAATATAATAGAGGGTTATTCTCAGCTTCTCAACCAAAGTGTGGGGGCTATTCTCATAAGCGGAATCGAAACACATTCGTTCACATTACGCATATGAATTGAGACAGCATTGTCGTCCTGACTCATAAATTTCAATGAGACCATCGCGAGTTATCAAATTAGAAAAATTAAAAGTGATAAATAAAGTCCAATTAAGCGTTATTGCGTAAAAAAGGCATAAATTAATGCGTTAGCTGTGCGGTCCGGCGGGAAAACATGTGACGTATGTCAAGTGACGTAGTGATGGGAATGATCGTAACGTTTCGTGATTTTTTTTGCGAATTGCGTGTTATGTAAGTATCGATTGTTTTTTTGTGTTGTATTTGTGTGATTTTATTGATGGAGTGTCACGTCGAATGCTAATGGAACAAGCTTTTTGACTTTGCTTTTAAGATCTGAATATTGATTTAAAATGTAGCTCAATTAATGATGTAATATTGGAAGTACGTGATGTTTTGCAATTTTACATAAAATCTATTGAATAAAGTAGTACACTAGGTTCACAACTGCACCATAACGTAACTGAGATGACTATAAAAGCGTGTGCGGTCGGGGGACCCCCTGCGGGTCCTAGTATCACGTAACGATGCTAGCACGCACACAGAGAGAGAGAGAGGGGGGGGGAGAGAGAGAGAAAGTCGCATAACGCTTTTTCCCTTACGATTTCCACCAGTGAACTCCTACCGCAAGCCGTGTTAAGGAACTTTGTTCCAAAAAACTTAATATTGCTCTGTAATAGAAGTAGTCATTTAATTCCAAGTTATAGTTAGCCATATTAGCGAAACTATCTACTTCAATGAAAACTGCACTAGTACTCACATAATTATTGCCATGTAGTATGCACGTAATAAAGTGGACATTACTCAGGGCGGTCATAAAATTAGGTTTAATAAAATGCACATCTAGCCACTTAAAACTAACGCCATTATGATTCGCGAGCTAACGTCAGTAGTGTGTCGTGCGATTGTTATTAGATGTGCTATTCAATCAAATGGCTTTCATGGATGTGAGTTTGCTCATTAATTTCATTTCAATATTTAGAATAATAATGTCCAAAGTGTAAAGAATTCAAATATTCTAAAGTAGGAGTCCCCAGTTGCTCTTTCTCATGTTTGTCTGAAATACTACGATTAACAAGATTTGTCAGAATATTATGTCAGGTGCTAGTTTGAATTTTTTGATAAATCCACAAAAAACAAAGTACATATTGCTCGCTTGTACATAAAAGTTCAAAAACATCGACATCAGGAATGTTCTTTCCCATCACTGTAGCTCATCACACGTGTTCTCTAATTACGCGCTTAAATTGTATTAATTAGTGCGCGACTGAAAGGGTTCTGTCACAATTAAATGGCATTTTAGCTGCTACGGAACCCGCCGCTATTGTTCTCAGTATGGGGGTCATTAGCATAATTTTAATTTTATTTGTTAATTATACTCGATATGATATCGTGTTAATGTGAATTTGATATTAATATCATGAGGCGTTTGTATAGTTTATTTGACTAATGTAGTCAATATTTGTTTCAAATTAAACCAGCAATGCCTTATCATTGAAGCCACCTGCTGTTTTTGGACTTTGGGCTTAAGGTAGGATAGCAGTACTGTCCTTGGATAGTAGGAAAATCCTACGGACTGATAGATACTTTGTAGGATTATGACTTACTGACCTTATGAAACCAGAAAATATATTATGTACATTAACAACAAACTAACTACAAACAGATTCACAAACTACAATATAACCCAAACTGATTTATTCAAGAAGTTGAATATAAAACTAAATTGCATACCATAAAACTTGAATTATACGAGGAGGAGGAAACTCGGAGCGATACTAACATCAAAAGGGGGCTATTATGAAAAATCGTAACACGTTTACTGGGCGGACTGTGCTACATTATTCATGAGTGAAATTGCTCCTACCCCGGTACCTGTGAACGGAACTGTTATTTATACTCGTTCCGGGTAATAACAGTTATTGGGGTGTAAGCTCCGCCCTACTCGATGTGCTAAGGTTAGGTTATTTGGTTGTTATTTATTGTTTATAGGTTTGGAAACGTTTATAAAATGTTTTAACTATAGGGTTTAAGTAAGTGCAAACGTTTTCCTAAAGCTTAGGTTTTTTCTTAATTCAAAGTCCAATTACCATAGTAAATATTTTCAAAAGATTAGGTTTTAGAAGTAAATTAAGTAAACCTTGATTGCATTTTTGTGAAAGCACGAGACATGTTTTTGATACTTCAATTAATTTAGATCGCATTGTAAGTAGCTAGAAATCCCACGGAGAGCTTAAATCTTTATTCCACGACATGAGCTATTAGGTAGGTACCATAAAGGCACGTGCATACTGGCGCGACACCGGTAATTGTTCTAAAGTGAAGTTTTCTTAAAAATTGTATTATTAAAGTCGCGTTGCACTGTCACGCCGCGCTTGTTTGTAGGAGCTTTTAAGCTCATTTTACCTAAGAAGATAACTGTTATTTTTAATGAATCTCCTATCCAAAAGCCCTCTAAAACCAAAAACTGTAATATCTCTCAAATCCACGCGTTCTGCGTTTCTCATCGTCCCGTCTTCCCTTCATAAGGAATCGAGTCACGACCCGCTGCGACTGTCGCCAGCTAACCTGCTTACGACACAAACACTCGTGATTGCTAACGACACCGACACGGCGACGCGACGACACGGGAAATTGAATCTAACGTTTTTCTCTAAGGGAGGATTAGATAGCTTTGTTTAGAGGTTTTTGTATTTTGGGTCTTTTTAGGTTCACTTATAGGCTACGTAGCGTAGGTTTAAATTGTTCATAGCCCCTATTACACGAGACTTACTTAAATGTGAATTTATTATAGGGCTACTACACCTCTGCCTTACTCTTCTGGATTACAGGCGTGATGTTATGAATACAGCAGGTTTAAGTATCAAATATCATTCCTATTAATGATTTTTCTTTGTACAACTTTAAATTCTGGGAGTCGGTTAGGTAGTTATGACTAAGGATATTGTTACAATCTTGAAAGCACTCATTTCAGTAGGTAAGTAATACATTAGGAGCTTTTGAAGTAATTTGGTGATTTTGACATGGAACCAGTCATAGCAAAGCGTTCAAACGAGATAGCGTATGTTATATGATGACCATGTTATACGAGGGTTAGATCAGTTGACATTTACAAGCTAAAATTAATTTATTAAACGTCTCTAGTTGGACAATGAGTAAATTGATCGTTACATAAGAGCGAACTTAGAGAATACTACAGTAAAGCATGACGTATTTGTTAAATGAAATCTGTTAGCATCAGCACACAATCATGGGGAAAATCTTCGACTTAAAATATCTCGACGATCAATATCCTTGATGCGATTATCTTGATGATAAAACGCCAGAGACACAAACATAGCGTTGATTATAAAAGTGTAAGAGAGCAAACGAGATGATCTGACTGTACGCAATAATAGACAGCGACGCGCAGCCGCCGCTCACCGTAAGCAAAAACTCAATTATCATATTTTATACCTCATAATACTTACGAAAAGATATTCAATTATATAATTTTTCCTCTGAAAAGGGAATCCCTTTTCATTTCTCATTTGGATTTTTCTCTTAAGCAATTACGAGGCAGCCCGAGGGAGCGCGAGATTGGCTCCGCGAATACATTTGCACGCCGGACGCGCCCGCTCTAATTTATCTTGTAACAAGGAATGGAATGTTATGTTAACTTATGCGCAGACCGCGTTTGCTCTGTTTTCGTTTAATAAAAGTGTGTTTCGCGGACGATTTTATGAGTTTCGGCGAGTTATGAATTTGTTTGTGCGCGGAATAGAAATGAGCTCATTTCGTGCACCCGCCCGTGTGTTGTGTGGAGATTATGTATCTATTATTTATACAGCAGCTTTATGTATAAAATGTTAAACTTAATACAGTCTCAAGATATTCCCATCAGATTAGCATAGCTCCACAAACTCGTCCAAACATAATTTGCGATGGAAGGACATTATGTTTGTAACAAACGAAGTTCTCGCTCGGCAAGTCGCTCAAGCGGCTCGGCACAATTCGATTCCGACAAGCGGCGGATCGGATTCGGGCGAAACTCGTAATCGCATCGCGCGGCCGGGAACACAAATTATTCGTGCGCCGAAACTGGCTAACTTCATCAACCCTATAAAGGAGGTAAAGAACAAAGCGGGACCACAATTGGCCGTGGATCCTCTACCTGAGTCGATGGAAGTTTTAAAAATGGCGGCTCTTTGAGAGCCAACTCGATAAGGGCACGCCCGCGGGACGCGTAAATACAATTTGCAAGGAATCGCTCGTGCCTTTGACGTGAGTCGCGACTTGCCGTTACAAGGCGCTTGTTTGCCCCACTCGTCCCACTCACCCCGCTCGCCCCGTTCTGTGATACGTGTACGATCTGTCTACGTCTATAAGTGAAAAATCTAATACAACCCCGATGAATATTTAGCGTGCTCTACAAACTAAGCTAATGCGATATCAAGTCAATTTGTTTATTTAGTTTGAGAAGTCTGGCGCAGAGTCGACTCGAGAATATTATATTTTTGAGATGTTAGAAGTTCTTTATAGTTGTTTTTTCTTCTGAGCTTATTAATCTGGTACCCTTGAGTATCCCTAGCTGGCTTAAGAAATTGTTTCTCCATCTCCGACCAATATGACGATGTTATTGATGGACCTCTTGGAGGAACAAACAAAGAGAAACTAGATGCCTCGTTGGTCGCAAGCGCTACTGCTGAGCATGAGGTGCTGGGTTCGATTCCCAGGTTGGTCAAATTGTTATTACACCTTTGCTTAACCCTTCGGGGATTACAGGGGTAATTTTAATGTGAAAAAGATATTTCAGACCTAAAACTATTTTAAAAAGAGTCTTATTCCTCAAATTGCTTAGCATAATCCTCCGTTATAATGAAAATACTGCAGCATTAATTTTGAAATAAATATATTGTAAAGTTGACCTTCAAACCGAACAATAAACTGCTGGTATTAAAAAAATACTTCAAATTAGATCATGAAACTTTGCTAACTGAACGAACTATGAAGGAGACACTATGTTTTTTTTAATACTACCATTAATTTCTCCATAAAAAGAAATCACCTAAACTATTGGCGCCTTGGAGCCTTCTCCCCGCCGCTCAGTCTCGCTCTCACTCAGTCCGCGAGCAGTATCGTACGTACAGTGCGAGATAAACAGTGAATTTGAGCTAATGTATTATGGACTCAAAGCAATGAAAGCACAACTTTACATTTCGAGGGTAGTTTTAATTTGTTATCCGGCGCCACAATTAATTAGAAGCGTCTCCGACTTCAAACGAATATGACACGTAGCGACTTCATTTGATTGATGTGATATTAATATTGTTATTTGATTGAGATACAGAATGAGATAATTAATGACTTCTTTAGAACTTTTTCGTAACTTAATGATTCAATATGGAAATTAGATATTCGATGTAAATGAAAAATCAATGCTATTTATGAAGATAAATGCCCTGGAGTGGAGACCGCGTATCCGCAAGCGTAGTGTGGGATGCCCCCTAGCTAGATGGACCGACGACCTTAAAAAGGTGGCTGGGACAGACTGGATGCGGAAGGCGGAGGACAGGGTGTTGTGGTGCAGCCTTGGAGAGGCCTATGTCCAGCAGTGGACTGCGATAGGCTGAGTTGATTGATTGACGTATGCCAATAGCATTGATTGAGTTTTATACATGACAACCATAGACAACAATTACTGAAGTTTATTTTGTATTTGCTTTTACAAAGAAATAGATATATACAGGGTGGCGATTTAGTCATATGCATTGGTTAAGGGGGTGATTCAACCCGTCATACTGCTTATTTTTTTTTTTTTACTGGTTTATATTGTTTATTTACCATGACACTTATTCCCGTATAACGGTAGTAAAAAAAAACCATACGTGAACCGAAAAAGTCTGTATATTTCGATTCACGTATGTTTTTTTTTTCGAATCTTATAAGTACATGATGTCTTTAATAGCGAAAGTGGTTTAGTATGACAGCTAGAATCACCCCCTTGACGGATGCAGGGCACTAAATCGTCACCTTGTATATAGCCAAGGATTGAATAGGGAATATGCATGTAATAAGGGACAAATAAATTTTTTGTAAGCTTTTTTGCTTCTTGCTTGTGTCGGGTGACTACTTTTAACTCTTTTTTTTAAGTACTTTCAATTGCTTTTTTGGCGTTGATTTTTTTTTACTATTTATATGTCTATGTAAGTTATAGAACAAAAAAAGAAATAAAATTCCTTGCATATTTCCCTATTGCAGCTTCAAATAATATGTCTAGCTAAGAGTAATTTACATGTACGAAACTGTCAAACCATAGACATGTTTGACTCTGTGTAGGTAAAGCATAAATCATATTATTGCAAGGACTTTTGTATTGAGTAGGCTTTAACTTGAGTTCAACGTATCACTATATATGTCCACACCAAAATACCTAGACAAACAGCCATTACAACCCTCTAATACCTAAACTTAACCCGTAGGTATCCGCGTTACCATGACAACCATTTACACTCCCCTCCATTCCTTACACGCAGCAAAATTACACCCTATCTAGTGACAAATAAAGTGTATATTCGAATAAAAGGGTAAGTAAAAAGAGTGTGCACAACAAACGAAGGTAAAGTCGTTAGGTCCCCGTGTCGGTGTCGCCCCGTCTAGTTTCGTTACTGTAACTAGTCGGACTGTGAACTCAGTTTAGTTTAGCGTTCTGCCAATATTTAGTTAGGAGTTAACTGTAGATTGGTGCCTTTTAACTGTTTGTAGTTGGTGTTGTGGAATCTTATTGGGACTTGTGAAAACTAGGTGCAATTAATTGGGTACTGAATTTTCTTTCATTTACAGAAAATAAGGGATTATCGTAGCTTTAAGATTATAAGTGGAAAAGTAAAAAAAGGTGAAAAACAACCACTACTGTTGCCGTTTAACTGATTTGGCATTAATAAATCTATTTAATGGAAAGTTTTGAGGACTTAAAATTGATTAAGCCAATTAAGACGACAATAAAAGGAATTAAAGAAGTTTGTTAAGCAAAAGCTGAAACCCTCCAATTGTCTGTACTTAGGTATTTTCAGAATCTATAACTGAATATTTTATTTACTAACAAAAAAAGAGATCAAGCCCTCAAAAAATAAAAACAAGTTTAATTACCCTTGTACCATTTTACCCGCATAATGGTCAGTGAAGGGTTAGGCCTCCGTTCAATCTCAACCCGTCGCCGATCAGTGGGCTATTTGATTTATTTTTTATAGCCACTTGAGTCTATGACTCTATGCGTCTATGCGATTGTGTTTTCTATGCAGGCGTGGCTAATGTGCGTAAAGGGTATTTTATGTTTCATTGAATTGTACAATTGGTGTTTTTGGGAAAGTTAAATGTTTTTGTGTGAAGTATTTTGATTCTTTTCATTGGTATTATATGTTTTGGACAAGAGGTTAATTACTTAAAGTAAACAAGAGTAAGTAAGTTTTAAGTATGTAGGTATACTAGAATTTGCCTATTTAGGGGTGGGAATGTTTATTACAGCATAAGAATGAATTAGAATATTTTGGTTGCTAAAGCCTATCAAGAACTTAACAGATTACGGCGCTAACCGTGTTCTTTGTGCTAAAACGAACCTTTACTTTCTAATGGTCAATATCATTAAAAAAAACTAACAAAACAAAAACATGTACAAAACAGTTTTTTCTGCTATTAGCTTTATAAAGGCGACTTCACGCTGTCGCGCAGATCTCTGTGGCACGCGCGTGTTATCGCACAATATTGTCAATTGCCCGCAGCGCGCAGCGGGTGAGAAACTCATTGTGTTTTGTTCGGTAGCAGTGGTTAGTGTGAAAAACTTTAAAGTTTTAATGTATGGGGTATTGATATCAAAAATATCGTAGACAAAAGTTTAGTCAGGTGATTATAGTTTGCAAACAAAACCTATTCACTAACTGAAGTGATAACAGCTAGTCTAAGTTTATCAATCAATTGACTTTGTTTGTGATATCTTCACCAATGAAGACATCTAATCAACAGAAGATTGAAGAGTAAAACAAAATACTCCATTAAATAAAATGTCCGAAGATTTCTGCGATACACATTGAGATAACTCTATTAAGACAGCATCAATACAACATAAAATGAGTCATTAAACGTAATTTAGTCTTCGCAACAAAATCAAGATCCAATTACGGTACATTTAGCATCAATAGTCCACTTGAGCACACGCTCGAGTCACGTGGCGTCCGTGCGTTTTGTTTATCCACCAGATTCGACTCAATTTAGCGTTAAGTGATCGCCTATTGCGACTGTAGGGCCACACCCTCGGCTCTTCCGCTTTTTTAATCTCGTCGCAACGGGTCGCCGCGATTTATTACGGACAGTGTGAATGTGCTCTATTGTCCGAGCGATTTTTGTTGTTTGATTGAGATCGGTTCCGCTATTAAAGCGATGTTTGTGTGACATTTTTATTTTTATAGTCTCAGTTTGGGCGGCGGGCGAATGGAAGCGTTGATTTATAAACGATGGTGTGACGTATGGGCTATTAGTGTGAATAGGTTTTTAAAACACTCCCAATATTGAACATGTTTAAATAATAATAAAATAATATTAATAAAAATGTATTTATTTCTCTTCCACAAATTACTATACAGCAGTTTACAACACCAAGTTTAGGTGCAAAATACAATAATTTGTGGGAGCCTGATGCCTAAACTAAGCCGAGGCCTGTATCTTAGGACATCAGGCCCCCACCACCACAAATTATGAACAATATGGCGAACTTAGTTTATGTCGAGAATTTTACCAATACACTCTTTAATAAGGGGAAAAAAAAGGACAAACAAAATAGTGTAAATGTTATAGGTTGGTGTATCTTTTGATCCTACTATCCTTATTATAAATGCGGAAGTGAGTTTGTGTGTTTGTTACGCTTTCACGCTAAAACGGGTGCACGGATTTGGATGAAATTTGACAGGTAGGTAACCTGGGACCTGGAGAAGGACAAAGGCTACTTTTCATCCTGGATCGCAGACGAAGTCGCGGGCAACAGCTAGTAATATTATAAATATGAACGTTTGTATGTTTGAAAAAAATGGCTGAATAGATTTGGATGATATTTGGCATACAGATAGAACATGGCCTAGGTTTGGATATAGGATACTTTTAATCCCGGTAATACGTTATCGTGGCATAATATCCGACATCCACGCGGGCGGAGCCACGGGCACAAGCTATAGACATTTTTAGGTAATAGAGGTAGGGTATCTAAAGGAAGCTTTAAGCATACTAAATACTTTCTATATATAGACTTAAGGAATTTCTACTTATTGAATATTTAATTACTTAAAATAACAAATTAAATATGGGTTACAAACCGGAGATCGAACAGAGTAGCGAAGCATTGGAGAGGAGTCTGCGCATTGGCAAGGTTGGGCGAATGTCCGCTGATAAAGAAAGAAAGGAAATTTTAAAGTTTCTATTTAATAACATAACATAACATCACGCCTTGTTTCCCCGAGGGGTTAGGCAGAGTACCCATTGTAAGTACATCCACATTTCGCCAGTTATGTTTAAGTCCCATGTAATAGGGGGCGAGCCTATTGCCATCAACCAGACTCCGGGCTGATACTGTTATCTGCTATACACTGCTGCTATGCTTTATGCTGCTTTCTATTTAATTACCTACATTATTAGGTAAGGATTATCACATGGAACAAAACAGGAATAAATCTTTAACTCTCTTAAACAGTATTTCATCTCATTCATTTGCCTAGACTTTTCCCAACAATTTATTTAACCATTTATGCACACACATATAAACAGACAAGAAGAAAGGAACAGAAAAATACGTACAAAGGCAATGCTTATTTCTATGTTGGGGTCGGCTTCCAGTCTAACCGGATGCAGCTAAATGCCAGTATTTTACATGGAGCTACTGCCTGACCTCCACAGTTACTGGATAATATCATACCCCTTCGGTAAGACTGGTTCTCAGTTTTTTTTTCTCTCCCAGACCTGTAACGTGCGTTCCAAAGCACGGAGGAGTCTTGGTATGTAAATATGGTCACCCATCCACGGACCAACTCTGGCAAGCGCAGCTTAACCTGATGGATCGACCCGTGCGGCTGTTATTACTGAGCCACGAGCTCCTCGAATGTGGACACGACAATACAACAATAAATGAAAACACTGACAATATTAATGCATAGGAGTATTTAGGAACTATCAAATAAATCGTAACATTGAAATTAATAAAGTGATTTTTCTAACAAAGTAAATAGTAGTGATGCGGCCGGGCGCCGACTATGGGTTTTGCCAATCTTTGACTTGCTATAGTGACAAAACTTTTGGAGATTTATGATTGAATTTTCGTATACACACTGGGAACGTCATTAGATAAACGCAGTTTAATTTACCTTGTATACTTCTTTCTCACGCAGAACGGAGTGAAAGTCTTTTACTCTCATAACTATGTAAAAAGTATAACCCTTCAACGCTACAGAATGACAGTCACACCAAAAATAGCCAACAAACTCGAACACAAACGGGTTGAGTCAACGCAGAACAATAGACCGGCTCAGTGTTCATACTGTTCATTAATGGTATTAATTAATGTTTAATTGAGCCAAATAGAGTATCAATTTAGCGGACGGCAATTGGATCATGCATCCCGGCACACGATGTATGTACTTAGTGCGGCGTGGTGAAACGTAGTTTACAGATGTAGACAGTTTGTGGTGTATGATTTATTTGATACGGAGTGACGTATTTTTTAGTTTTTTGTGGTTTTTTCGTTGTTGTTGTTTTGCTCAGTTCTGGGTTTCTTTTTAAACATTTAACATCACAACTTTGAAAGTATAACAATCGTTGTACATACATATTTACGCTAAAAAAATAATTAAGTATGTCTGTATTGTAGAAAACGTCAAGGAAGCTCTTGGTACAACATCGGGAACGGAGTGCGTCTCAACCACACACCAAGGAAGCTGTGGCAGCAACATCGGGAACGTAGTGCATCTCATCCACATACGAAAGAAGCTCTGTGTACAACATCTGGAGCGGAGTGCGTCTCATCCACATACCAAGGAAGCTGTCCTACAAAATCGGGAGCGGAGTGCGTCTCATCCACACACCAAGGAAGCTGTGGGTGCAACATCGGGAACGCAGTGCGTCTCATCCACATACCAAGGAAGCTGTCATACAACATCGGGAGTGGAGTGCGTCTCATCCACATACCAAGGAAGCTGTGGGTGGAACATCGGGAGCGGAGTGCGTCACATCCACATACCGAGGAAGCTGTCATACAACATCGGGAGTGGAGTGCGTCTCATCCACATACCAAGGAAGCTGTGGGTGCAACATCGGGAACGCAGTGCGTCTCATCCACATACCAAGGAAGCTGTCATACAACATCGGGAGTGGAGTGCGTCTCATCCACATACCAAGGAAGCTGTGGGTGGAACATCGGGAGCGGAGTGCGTCACATCCACATACCGAGGAAGCTGTCATACAACATCGGGAGTGGAGTGCGTCTCATCCACATACCAAGGAAGCTGTCGTACAACATCGGGAGCGGAGTGCGTCACATCCACATACCAAGGAAGCTGTGGGTACAACATCGGGAACAGAGTGCGTCTCATCGTTTAATTACGACGTTAATTACTCGAATTGACTTAAACAGACATGCGATTAGCTGCGCGACAATCAACGACACTGTGGGCGAACCTTTGTAATTGAACCTCGTCTAAATACGTAGGTACTGCAAGGACATTATGCGGCGTGTCTTAGGAAATAGGAAATTATGGGATTCGTCTAATTTCGTATGTACGTAGATAAGGATAGAAAGATTATTGTGATCGCTATAGGGCGGGTTTTGTTCTGAAAAGTGTAAAGGTGCTACACATATGATCGGGTCGGGAAGGAATACAAGAAAAGGATTATCCTTTCTTTGGTATTGTTCGTCGTATCGTTGAGCTCCTAAAGTTCTGAGTTGAGTTGCTCGATTATTGACAAATGCGTGCACTGATTGACAGGTCCACTCAATCTGTGTGTTTTATTACCTCAAAAGACCATTTCAAACATTCTGGTTCACATGATCTGACCCAGACTATGTCTGGACTTTAAAAGAGACTGTGACCTGAGAGTTTGTTTCGGCCTTTCTTCTCAGAGTAGTCAGATAGGAAACGCCGGCCGTTTTTTAAACTAGGTATTAGTTTAAAAAATATGATTGTTGTTTAAAAAGTGTTTGTACAAACCTGGTTACAGAAGTCAATCATCATTAAAGGAGGTATTTATAATTATCCTAAAATTATCATACTGTTCGAACATCAATCTAAACTTGAGAGGCGAGGAGCAGAAAATAAATCATCAACGATTGACTTTTTATATGCAATAGTATAAATTTTTTTTTCTTTTCCTTTATCACGTTTTTAATTTGTCAAATCTGGTATTACTTTTGGTCTTCTGACAGTTTTAAAATAAGTTGGTTTTCGAGCAATCATTACGGAGTTATTTTTTACATGATTCAATCTGCTTAGCCTTTTCCCAACTATGTTAGGGTTGGCTTCGAGTCTAACCAGATGCAACTGAATACAGTATTTTACATGCAGCGATTGCCAATCTGACCTCCACAAACCAGTAACTGGGTAATAGATACCCCTTGGTAAGACTGGTTGTCAGACTTTCGGGGTTCTGACGACCCGTAACGACTGACAAAGACCCACGAATGACAACCGGGAGCAACGGTTAACGTGCTTTCTGAGGCACGGAGTCGTCTCGATATGTGCAGATGGTCACCCATCCACGGACTAACCCCGTTAAGCGTTGCTTAACGTGATGGACCTGTACGGCTGTTATTACTTAGCTACGAGCTGTTATTATTGTTCATTAATTAAGTATGAATTTTGACGTCACTGCTTTTTGGATGGGCAATTTACTGTCTCCATTATTCATCCTACAAATATACGACAAATAAGTAAGTATAGCATCCAACATCAAAAACACCCAACAATGCCGACAATAGGCGTGAAACACACAAACAGACAAAGCGATTTGTCGCTTGACGTAGGATTAAACAAGGCGGGAATTAGCGAGCGCGTCGACAATGAACGCCTAACGTATTTATGTCGAATTGTCGGCGACAATCGTATTGTGCGCTGTCATGTCGAAGGATTTGACGCCAGAGTAATACTGTTAATGAATTTAAGGCAATTTGGAGTATTTAATAGCGCTAGGCTGAGTGTTTTGGATAGATCTTGCTGAAGTTCGGAAAAGAGCATAGAAATTATTATTAGAAGGAGAAAAGTTTATCAGCAATCGAAAAACCATAAAATCACGTAATTTCATAGTATAATATGAATAATTTCTCAGTAGCAGCCCGCAGCCTGGATTTGAGCCCGGTTGATGGCAATAGGCTCGCCCCCTATTACATGGGACTTAAACATAACTGGCGATAGGTGTGTGTACACCTCTGCCTAACCCTTCCGGGAATACAGGCGTGATGTTATATAAGTGTAAGAATAATTGGCAATAGCGAAAACCGGTCTGTAAGTAAATATTCTAAGAAAATTCTGAAGTAACGAGTACTCTTAAATTATTATAGAGTCCACATTTTCACAGTAGGTATATAATCACTTCCAATAGAAAATATGGTTTATCCTCATGGTTAATAAATTATGCGAGAAACTCAATTAATGGATTTTAAGTAGAATTATTTCTGATTTAGGAGCACAAGAGAGATAAAAAGACCTAAATAAATAATATGTTTGATAATAATTCGATTTCACAATCGATTAGAACCATAATCAGTACAAAAACTTTTCAAAAATTTTCCAATCAGTATCAAAACCGCTGCACTGACAGCGAACCCCCCTACCGCCGGTGTCGGGTACAAGCGACCGATGTAAATCTATTTGTCATATTAATGTGGACAATTACGGCGAATGCGGGCGGCAACCCTTGCGCGCGAAACCGCCGCGGGGTTCATTACACCGCCCAATTGTACCACACTGCAATGTGATCACGGGTAACAAGGAGATCAGAAGGACCATTTCTTTTTGCTTTTTTTGCACTTGCAACAACACTAATAGTGTCTTTTTAAAGGAGAAAAAATACAGTTTTTTGTATTTTTAGTTTTGTATAGCTACGGTTATCGTGATAAAAGTAGATAATTATAATTAACAAGTTTTTTTTTTTTTTTCAATTCATGTAGCTAATGTACTATTTATTTTGTAGGTGTTTAAGCAAGCTACAAAGTATCCAAAAATCCTGTTTGATAAAAATGAAGACGCTGGTCGTACATTTAACTTAAAAACTTTGACCGGCACCCATTGCGTAACACACAATCAATCACAATCGGAATCGTTTTGAAACAGATTGCTAACCCATTGCTACAATTTTAACTTTGAAAAAGAATTCTGGTCAACAACGTAAATAGCGCAATGAATGTTGTTTTACAAGTTGTCAAAATGAAACAAATTAGTCTTAATCGTTTACGAAAATGTGTTACGCAATTAGATAGCCGAATAGGTTTGCTTCTGTATTTGTAGTTTAAAAGCGAGAGCAATCGATATTTAACCCTAAACTGTAGAGCTTACAAAAAGAATAGAAAACATATTCCAGACTGAGTCCATAGGGTTAGTATCAATTTTACTTAAATACGCAAGCTTTCATTAAAATAATAACGAAAGTAAACCTTCTGCTACTATTTATTTCGTACATGAACACACTGATGGCGTTTTAATCGCGTCTAATTAGATTTGACGATGATAGTGTTTAAAAAAATAATATAATAAAAGCGAGTTTAATTACTTTTGTCATTGCTCGGTTGGATTAATTTGGTTTTGTATGTGGTCGCCAAATTATTATTGGTCGAACTAAATAGGTACCTAAGTAGGTAGGTAATTAGATACTTATTGCTTAGTTTTAGATCGTTGATAAAATAGCTTAGGTAGTTGCGTCTAAATCTCTCTCTCTTCTTGAAATGGCTTCCATAACTTGTCTTTATATTGCACGTGGATATGCACGGATAGTAGCAGGTGGCGTTCTGTAGTTTCTGCCTACCCCAATGGGAAGAAGGCGTGAGTTACTGTATGTATGTAACCAAATAATATACTCAGATACCTGTACATTTCAGTTTCAGCTTTCATTGACATAATTAAATACAAGTAAGAGCTCAATTGATTCGGCGTCGCTTGGCGTCGTTCGGCGTCGGTCGGCGTTGATACAATTATTATGATAATTCATCGCGCGTGTGAAACTGTTGTGTAATTGAACATGCTCAGTTACTGGGAGAGAGAACTGTGGATGTGGTAAGCTGTATACACCAACAGAATCTGAAGGGTTGGGTTGAATAATAAACCACATAAAAAATATATTTTATAAAATGCCTAATTGAAGATGTAAGCCATGCACATGGGCTTTTTATAGTGTTGTTTTTTTATACTTTATTTTATAAAAAGTAATTCACGTTTATGACTGTCCATAGAGTGTTTGTTTATTCATTTATCTAGCTCAAACGAAAGTGAAGAATCCATGGGTCAATAGTAGCAATAAATAAATTAATACCATAACTCGTTTTATTATTGTGCAAGCATGGGCAGCCTAGACTGATATTTAATAAAAAATAAAAAATAATGAGAATCTGTTGCAGGTTTCAAAAAAAATATGGAATACATATCAAGTTTCGTTTGAATTGATGTAATAATTTAAGAAATACAAAATAAAAATCTTCATCCTACCTCCATGTCCCACTGCCTCCACTAAACAATTGATCGTATGCGCACGCGCCGGCCGCCATTCGTTCGAAATTCAAACAATAGCCGTTACAGTGATAGCTAAGAATGTATTGTTATTAGGGTTACAGACTCAAAGGTCAGTGACACTAACTTTGACTACGTTATTTACGAAGTACTCAAATTAGGTGGTGAGTTAGAAAGGACTCAATTGATGGCATAATTGAAATATTAGGTTAGGTGTAATTGAAATATCAGCTGACTGATTGAAAGTGACTACAAAATCTTTTTTTTCTTTTGTTAACAAAGTACATAGTTTTATCAGCATATTGTTTGCGATATCATTAGTAAAACAGGTATTTATAAATACCTAACCCTTCAACGCTTAATTTACTAACCATTAAGTTACATAGGTGCATACGTGTAGTAGGTATTTTATTTTATTTATTAGGGACAAAAATACTTACATGTTAAAGTAATACAATACAATTCTTAACAGAAATAGTTAAACATATCACCCACATTGTTGTCCACGGATTAATCAAATAAGTGAAAAATGGAAGCTGGTTTTAATAATATTATTATAAGTTATTTGAACTAAGTGCCAATTTAAAATTTTGATGCAAGTGAAGTTAAAGCGAGATTTTTTATTAGAAAAAAGTATGTAAGTAATACTAATCATACTAATCATTTCCTAAGTACTTTATTTCAATTATTTTCAAAGGGGAAAAAGCACAGTCACTGTCTAACAAGCTTATGAAATGAAATGGTTTATTCTGTAACTAGGATATCGGAATCACTTTTACACGTCATATTAAAAAAAAAAAAAATCTAAGCTAGATGAGGTCGGCGTTTCCTATCTGACTACTCTGAAAAGAAAGGCCGACACAAACTCAGAGGTCACAGTCTCTTTTAAAGTCCAGACATAATCTTGGTCAGGCCATATGAGGACCATGTAGATCAGTGTCTGAAATGGCATTTTGAGTGAAGAACCACACAGATTTGTCCCAATCAACATATCAATAAAAGTAGTTAAACTATATATATTTGACACTACCTCTACACATTTAAATATAAGTAGATATTCATTCATTCATAGTAGTGGTAACAGCCCCGACTTACGAGTTCTAGGTCATGGGTTCGAACCCAGACAGGCGCTTTACTTTGTGTAAATAATTTCATCACCACTGCTCTCAAAACGGTGAAGGAAAACATCGTGAGGTTTAACCTTCCTAGAATCAAGAATTCGAAGGCATGTGGCATCCAACACGCACTAGGCCCGCGTGGTAGATTACAGCCCACTCCCTCTCAAAGAGAGGAGGCTTGTATCCCAGCATTGGGAACATTATAGGCTGATTATGGTTGGTATTCATTACTTCGTATCAAACAAAAAAACCATACATCACATACAAAGGTTTAAAATTATTTAAGTCATCATTCTGCCTAGCCTTTTCCCAATCATGTTGGGGTCGGCTTCCAGTCTAACCGGATGCAGCTGAATACCAGTATTTTACATGGTGCGACTGCCTATCTGACCTCCACAACCCAGTAACTGGGTAATACGATACCCCTTGGTAATACTGGTTGTCAGACTTTCGGGCTTCTGACGACTCGTAACGACTGTCAAATATCCACGAATGACAGCCGGGACCAACGGCTTAACGTGCTTTCCGAAGCACGTAAGAGTCTCGGTATGTAAAGATGGTCACCCATCCACGGACCAACCCCGGCAAGCGCAGCTTAACCTGATGTATCGACCCGTGCGGCTGTTATTACTTAGCCACGAGCTCCAGTTTAAAATCATTTAAGTATTCTAACAAATTCCTATCAAATTTCTATTTCAGAAACAAGCAAACTCCATCAAGATTTGTTATCCTAATCTCTATCTCTATGTAGAGCGAGTGCGATAACTCTACATGTAGAGCGCTATAAGCCGGGCTTGACGCTACATATCGCATTAGACCGGATCCGGTCCGGCCGGATGTAGAGCTAAGTTCTGTAAGGCTCAGGTTGTGGAATTGTAAGTGTTTTGAGTGGAGAGGGCGAATATGATTGTTTACAATATTATTATGCAAAATTTATCGACATAGAAATGATTTGACCAATCTTTGATGTAGGTTAGGTGAGCCATTTTCGATGATTGGCGTTACGAAATCTAAAAACAACCTGTTGGTATTTTTATAACTTACAATAACTGGGGTAAAGGCCCCGACTTACGGCGCTTTACTTTATGTAAATAATTTTACCACCACTGCCTTAAGAACAGTGAAAACATCGTGCCTTGCTAGGCATCTTCCAGCCAGATTTGAACTCGTTACGTCGAAAATTATGTTCACAGGATCGAAAAATCCAAGTGGAAGTGTAAATTTCTTGAAAATAATAATAGCGAAATTTTCTGAACTGTTCCGAATATCCCAGTTTTTTAATTTTTTAATGATAGGTGGACCCCTTGGCTTTACCTTATTTGCCTTTGGACCACTACGTTTGGGACACCCTGTATAAAAGGCTGATTATTATAATAACTTCTTGAAGCCGATGGTGCAAAGGTTGATTCATAACTGAATTTACGCACATAAGCATTAATCATGTGTCATGAAAATTATTTTAAAATGAACATACTGAGCACTATTGCACACTGGTGTTGTTGTTACTATTTATTTCAGGCGACACTGGTCCATAGATAAATATGAACACCTAATCTAATAATGTTCATTAATTTTGACTGTTGAATACAAAGCTTTTGGCTTATTTGTAAATAATGAGTGTTTTATGTAATGTATATTTAGTTTGTGCAGAATAAACAATTTTTGCAACTTTTTCATGAGGTCCCGGGTTCGATTCCCGGGTCGAGAAAAGTGTTATTGGGATTTTCTATCTGGAATTCACCAGCAACCCGGAGTCTGGATCTGTGCCCGATTGATGGCAATAGGCTCGCCCCCTATTACATGGGACTTAAACATAACTGGCGAAATGTGGGTGTACTGCAGGTACATCTTTGCCCAACCCTTCGGGGAAACAAGGCGTGATGTTATGTTAATTTTTCATTCTTATCATGCACACACACACTCTTAAAATATGTGAGACGATGTAAGTACCTACAGATTGTTTAACTGCTCGTAATAAGCTCACGCTTTCTTCCCATGGGGGCAGGCCAAAACTACAGAACGCCACCTTCTGCGATCCTGACATACTCCTTTTAAATAAATTCATCACCACGACATGATATCTAAATTTGAACAGCTCACAAAAGTATAACTAACCGATAATAAAGTTAATCAATACTTAACTAATTACGCTTGAACTTCAAGTTAATTTCTCAAGTGAAACAGAGTTAACCCGAGATCATTATTATTGACAATTAAACTTCGTCTGATTTGATTACTCTCAATCTTGGGAGTTTGACGGCACCGAGTACCTACAAACTCGCAAAATGTGGTGCAAGTTACTGGAGATAGGGTGGAATATTATATATTATGAGAGATTATATTTTGAGAGATTATTTATACATTACATGCATTCATTAATTCATTCATTTTGAAGAGCAATGGAGCTCAGCATTCTGGGTGTAAAAGGAACTGACAGATATCGAAACACCACGCTATGCTCCAAAACGGGGATCCGTGACGTAGGCAAAAAGTATGCCAAGCTAAAATGGGATTAGGCGGGTCATGTTAGCCGAATGCATGACCGCTGGGCAACAGTCTCCACACGGTGGGTGCTTGAGGATTGACGGCGCCGCCGAGGCCGGGCAATACGACCTAGACGCGTACTACAAGCGTTGGCCTACGTACGACGTACGCAGACCTCGTCGTGGTACAATTATAGTGCATCGTATCAATACCGTTGTTTTTGTTGGCGTTTAAAGAAGGACTGTCTCGTTCATGTAGTGGTCGCAAACTCGACTTATTGTGCGTGCGTTCGATGTCGGATCGGGCAAAGTGTATTTGGGATTTAAATTAAGGAATCCGTAACACCTCAATGTTTGTATTTGTGCCTGATCAATGACTATATGGGTCGCTCCCTTTACATGGCATATATAATGTAACTGGCGGAATGTGAGTTTTCTAAACCTGTGCGTCTCCTTCGCGGAACGTAAGCGTGATGTTGGGTTTGTCAAGACTTGATGGACTGAACATTTTCAACAATATCCCGATGACTCTAATGCAGGGATGCACAGACTTATTGAGACCATGGGCCACTTGGACAAATGATGAACGAATGGCGGGCCACCAGCACAAATTAAAAACATAAATATAGCAAAAAAATTATATACTAGTTTGAAGCGTGGCACTGTATTGTGCTTACAATCTTGCGAGTACGCACCATGCACGGCACAGCGAGCGCACTTAGTAACGCGCGCGATTCAAATTTATATTTTTTGTAAGCCTGAGCAATATTTTTCCTTCAAATGTACGAGGAAATATTTTTTCTGGCGGGCCACTGGCATATTGCCTGGGGGCCGCATGCGGCCGCCGGCCGCGGTCTGTGCATCTCTGCTCTAATTTCAAATAATTATCATCTGTGGTTATCTGCTATTATTCACCTTAACGCATTACCATTTCGCAGTAAAATCTTTTAACTTCTAAACAGTCGTAAAACAAATAGAGTAATCAATAACAAAATACGATCAATTCAATCGACCTCTGATTGACACGTCTGTGATACGCGTTAGTGTGTGGCCCACATACCGCTTGCTACAACAAATTAATTTAAATGGAGGCCATCGAATCAATGTCAATCAGACACTGATGCTTTGCTCCTGATTTTGATATCAATGCACTTTATTTGGGAGTGTGTTTTGATAATAATTTGGTCAGACTCTCATTTTCTTTCGTCTTGAAATGGAATAATAAACGCCAGAGAAAACAACTGATCTATGAACAGAACTAAGGGCAAGTCCGCCAAGGGAAGAAATAGGTAGGTGTATGCTGGTGCCGGCTGGGTCTGAGACCGGTGGTCTAACCACTAGACCACAGAGGCGGTTAAACTCCTCATTTTAAAAATAAAGTCGGTTAAATAGGATTGTACAAGAACCGACGAATCTCATGTCTTTATATTTTAACCATAGAATATATATTATATCTAGGGCTTAGATAATGCTTTAACCCACCAACCACGATAGAAACCCGTATACCTACTCCATCCAACCAATAAAAGGCAAACGATCCAGTTAACTAACTTCTTCATAACCAGTACCTACATGTTAATACTTGAGTATGGCAGCGCAAGCGCAATATAATTACGGTTGATTAGCGCGGAGCGGGCAGCGCGCTCTTAATTCAGTAATTGCCTTCATAAACTCAACTGGTCATAAGACCACCGAAGATGTATCGAGGGAGGTGCAGAAGATCAAGTTGGAAAAACTCCATTAGCAAGGCGCCAAACGTAAAAGAACTGGATTCAGCGAATACAATCACCTGATGCAGTGTTTTCTTCGTATTGATCACTATGGAAGTTTCTTAACAGAGACGTTTTTTCCACGGCGTGGTTTATAAGCCGTACCGTAAAGAAACCGTGTCGTAAATGCCGTAAACTACTTCTAAAGCTACCACACTCGTGTGGTAATAATTCATTACCTGTACTCTGCACCCTAACTGCGTAATACACGATCAATTACAATCTGAATCCTTTTGAAACAGACTGCTAATCCATTGTTTCTTAAGTTCGAAAAAAAAATCTGCTCAACAACGTAAATAACGCAATGAATATTGTTGAACTGTCAAAATGAAACAGTCTTAATCATTTACGAAAATGTTATACGCAATTAGATAGCTGGTCGTCTTTGTGCATGAGAGTTAATTTCACACATCATGTGACCCTTGCAAGGCCTGTAAACACCTACGATACTGTTGAAAGGCCACTTAATAATTTTAATTACGTGCTGAGGCTACAAACTCCATTTAAACAAAAATAATTAAGGTGGAAGCTTCAGGGTAGCCCGCGAAATTCATTTTTTTACTTGTTTTGCAATTTGCAGGTCAGTATCAAGTTGTATGTTGATATAAATATGATTCGCGGCCGTATCAGATATTTATTTACAGAATAAATTTTATTCATAAAAATCATCGATACAAATTTCTAAGTTCATATAACTCTATTGAATGACTATTTCATGAAATCATGACATTTGAGGATTATTCTAACTTAAGGAGTTGTATTGCTGATGCTAATGATTATAATTCTGTAAAGCCATATTTCTTACGGTCGCGAATCATATTTTAATCAACACACAACCTGACACTGACTGCGAATTGCAAAAAACGTAAGAAAATTTGAATTCTGCGGACTTCAAGAGCAAGATATCGTGACTGCGCCTTCTACGCATTTTAACTTTGTCATAAATGACACACGCTTCCGTACACTTGTTGTCAGCACTTGTTTACTTTCGTGTATTTGAATAAAGCATTACGTTGATTAGTCCATTAGAACGTTTAGCGGTTCAGCTAAGCTAATAGTCGTATTTAATTAAAAGGAAACTGTGTGATGTTTAATGACAAGAAGTTGTTAAATTGTACCAACGCAATTGTGTAATAGCTTATCTAAAACTATTCACAAACTAAAAATGGCGTCGAAAAATTCATCCGCATCGCTGTCAACTGGTAGTGCACCCAAGAGACTGGCGGCATTGCCACGTTGTATGACAATGCTTAGCCTCTGCGCAAGATAAAAGCCAGCCCTTGGGTGATGGGAAGTGTCAAACAGCCGTTATGAGATTTCGAGATTCGAACACTAGTATTATAAAGAGCCATGTAAAGAACAATCAAAATTGGTTCATCGTACACACGAATGTAAGAAAAAATGTGTACTGCACTATTCTATAGTACACCATAATGAGTGCTCACGAAAGCTTATCAAACAGTAAATACCTATCGAATATTTAAAATCCATACTTTTTACTGATACACAAACCAAAAACACACACACAAAGAATCAGTTTCAAGTGAACTTAACATTTTACTGGTGATTTAAAAATGTTACGAGCGTGCATTATAAAAGTTGGCTATGTCACAAATAGCTATCAAAGGAGACCATTCACGGTTCATACAATGTCCGGCCCAAAAGTCAAAGTGCCGGCCAACGAAAAAAAAGGTGTCAGCACTGTTGGGGAAGTCGGTCCGAGTATTTTTTACTATGGCACTAAGTCTCTACAGTCATTCCTTCAGCTGATTTTTTTGGTTGAAAAATCAGGTTATGGGCACGTTTTATTTGACAAAAATCTTTTCATCAGCTGGAGAAAAAGTGATATGAGCTTGCTGGGATGAAAAACAAAGGCTTCGAAAAATATTTTGTATTATATTTGCATCATACAATAAAGGTCCATGCAGACGAATACAATATAATACAAGATGTCTTCTAAGAATAATGCCGGAGGGATTACGTGCGGCTCATGCCTTGCATAAGTTTGTACCAAACAATGCACATTACGGTGAACAACACCCTACCGTCCTTTTGCCGATATTACAAACTTGACTGACAGCATGCCGACCGTTCGTCCTGTCAAAACCAACATATACGTAATAAGTTTTCGCTCTCATATGACGGGATTGAATTCGCCCACGTATTATGCACAAATCTCCTCCTCCCAAGTCCCTGACATCTGATGCTGGCAATGAGTCACCCAATTCAATTAAAAATGCTCCATTCGCATTCACGTGTTCCCCGTAGTAGCTGATAGCCTGTTTCAATTGATAAATACCGAGGCTTAACAATATCAAGTCTTCTTCGGTGAGTCGGGGCAGATCACCGAACTCAGGAAGATTTGCCGACATTGTGCGGAATACAGTCCTCCTGCGGTTATAATTATGTCTCATGACAAGATTATTTCTAGAAATCGCTTCAAAATGACATAATCAATCACAATCTGTCACTTTGACTATTCCCCTGTCAACAAAACGACAAAAATTCTCCCGTCGTTTCTACCGTATTCCTGCTACGCGTGCAGGGCTAGACCAGTTCCATGCGACTTTGGTTACATAAAAGCTGAAACATAAAAGAATATTTATAATTACCTAGCTATAAACACGGCTAACTAGCTAATACCTAGGTAGAAACGACGGGAGAATTTTTGTCGTTTTGTCGACAGGGGAATAGTCAAAGTGACAGATTGTGATTGTTTATCTGTCATTTTGAAGCGATTTCTAGAAATAATCTTGTCATGAGACATAATTATAACCGCAGGAGGACTGTATTCCGCACAATGTCGGCAAATCTTCCTGAGTTCGGTGATCTGCCCCGACTCACCGAAGAAGACTTGATATTGTTAAGCCTCGGTATTTATCAATTGAAACAGGCTATCAGCTACTACGGGGAACACGTGAATGCGAATGGAGCATTTTTAATTGAATTGGGTGACTCATTGCCAGCATCAGATGTCAGGGACTTGGGAGGAGGAGATTTGTGCATAATACGTGGGCGAATTCAATCCCGTCATATGAGAGCGAAAACTTATTACGTATATGTTGGTTTTGACAGGACGAACGGTCGGCATGCTGTCAGTCATTATTACTGCACTTGTAATATTGGCAAAAGGACGGTAGGGTGTTGTTCACACGTAATGTGCATTGTTTGGTACAAACTTATGCTAGGCATGAGCCGCACGTAATCCCTCCGGCATTATTCTTAGAAGACATCTTGTATTATATTGTATTCGTCTGCATTGACCTTTATTGTATGATGCAAATATAATACAAAATATTTTTCGAAGCCTTTGTTTTTCATCCCAGCAAGCTCATATCACTTTTTCTCCAGCTGATGAAAAGATTTTTGTCAAATAAAACGTACCCATAACCCGATTTTTCAACCCAAAGAATCAGCTGTAGGAATGGCTGAAGAGACTTACTGCCGTAGTAAAAAATACTCGGACTGACTTCCCCAACAGTGATAGCACGTTTTTTTTCGTTGGCTTTGGTTTTTGGGCCGGAAATGAATGATCTCCTTTTACCTGTTTTTATTCATTTGTTAATATTACTGTATTGAAATATGAAATATCGCTCTTTATTGACCTAAAATATTCATAATGAATTGCAATTCTAACACTGAATTTCATTTTCTAACCGTTTTACGTGTAAAGAGGGAAAGGGCTTTTTTTACATCTAAAACTAAATATTCAGGGTTACGATATTATTTATTGCATTTCATAATCAATAGTTTAGTTCACTATAGAGCCATAGCTCATATTCCCATAACGTAATATTGCCAAATTAATCTAAACAGCGAAATATTTGACAGCTATATTTGCAACGTTGCCAACTTTCCGAATGCACGTTCATAAATGACGTTTTAACGTAAAAAAATATATAGCTATGCAGACGTTAATCATTGCTTAACTAAGCAAAGTTGATAAAAATGGGGGTCATTGTCACGAAGAGAGCATTGATGGGATTCTGGTAAGTGTAAAGGTACTTACTGGTCAAACGGTGAGAAGATGTGGTGAGGCGGGCGCTGGTCCATGGCGCCGTCTCTAGAGCTAGCACTGCCGACTGATGGAGCAGGAGAAGGACAGCTGGCTTCAGACCTGGGTATAACATTTAGAGCCTTTAGTATTCGCCATTATGAGTTGACTGAACTACCTTCGAGAGCCTGGAAAGACATATCTAACGTATTCTATTAGAGCCTTTGCGAGTGATACCACTCCAGTCAGTTCCGCTAACAAGCTGTGTGGTGTGATTTACGTATTTAGTGCGGTATGAGCTGGATCCTGGAATAACTATTGCGGACACGAGAGCAGAACACAGCACGCGTTGCAGGACCAAAATAGACGACGGAAGAATAGACTAAATGACAGATGCACAATAAGAATCTGTCATTTTATCTATTCTTCCGTCGACAAAACCCGTTTCTATGGTTGTCACGCTACGCGTGCTGATGGTAGATTTTTGCTACTACCATTGATGGTAGGATTCATCGACAGTCAAATATTAGTTACCTAAACATTCCAATCATCACGAGGTATTGGTTTATCAACATGCCATGCTACCACTCCTATTATTTGTTTATCTGTAGTCAGATAGACACTCTTCACCGTAGCATCCAATCCAACGATATGAAGTAGTTTAACAATACCTCTCATGTCTCGGCGATCTATTTGGCGACCTGTTCGGCGATCTGAGGGGCGAGCGTCGAGGCGAGCCAGGAGTGACTGGGGGCGAGGCGCGGGGCGAGCCCGCCGTACCCGACACTGGCGACGCCTCCGCCGATCCGCGGGACATGCCACATTCTGATGAACCCTGGTGGAGGAGATTTGGATACGTTGGTGGTTGTTTTGACGATGGAGAGAAGTACCTATAGTTAGGTTATGGTGGGTAGCTATGGGTACGAAACAATTAAGTTAAAAAGTAACATACTTGTAGCCGTAGCGGTGGTGAAGCTATACTATGTTACTTGTAAGCCACCTCGGCTTACAAGCTACAAGTAAGTGGTATCCTTAGTGTAAGTCTGCCAACTAGTCCTATAGTTGATCGATTGATTTCATTGACTAGCAAACAATTAATGTTAATATTTCTATTTTGTTATCTAAACAAGTAAACTTAATTTGAGAAACATTTACAACAGTCTGCCGCAGAGGGACGCGACGCGACTCTGGACGAACCATTTATATGAACACTTCACGGAAATTGCTCTACCGGTGTTGCGTCGCTTCTGACTGCGGGAGCATTTAGTTTTTCAATTTGTTTTCCGCAGTCCCTACCTGTCTTATATTTGACATGATGATAATAATAATCTAAATAGTAGTACTGTCGAATCCGCAAAACGATTTCATTGTTTTCAATTTGATCCCCCTTTAAGATCCCCAAGATATTCCCTAAGCAGCAAGGTAAACAAATCGGCAAGCTTATCACCGCGCACCGTCACAATAAACAGACGCCCCTGTTATCGTACCTTATCATCGGCGGGGTCCCTCTTAGTCAGCACGTCGCCCTCTCGCTTCCTCTGCTCCTCCTTCAAACGCTCCGCTTTCCTCCACTTGGCTCGCCGGTTTTGGAACCACACCTGATTCCAAGGAAAACAATATTGTTCAATAAAACTTTTAATTTCATTGCTTTCTATGAAAACAGTGACTACAGTTGACTTTAGTAGGTATAGAATAACTGAAAATATTTAAGTGTGAAGTTTTAATTTTTAATTTAATTTGTTACACAACCTCTCAACAATGTTTTGGTCCTATGCATATTCATAGCAATTGAGAACACTAGTAGGTAACGTAATGTTATGATATATCCGTCATATTTAATGTCAAACTCTTCCTCATTGGTCGCAAGTGCTACTGCCGAGCACGAGGTCCCAGCTTTGATTCCTCAGTCGGGCAAAGTGTTATTGGGTTTTCCATCTGGAATTCCTCAATGGTGGGATCGGTGGGATGGCAATAGGCTCGTCCCCTATTACATGGGACTTGAACATAACTGAGGACATGTGGGTAAACTATAGGTACACCGCTGCCTTACCCTTCTGGGAAATACAGGCGTGATGTTATTATTAAGCTCTTCTTTTAGCTCTAAGTAAGTAACTTTTATGATGACATGTTTTTACCAAAACCACCATTTATAAACGTAATAAAATTTTATTCATCATAAATACATCTAAATAGAATTTATAGACCATCTCAATAATCCTCAATAGGCGAGCTGTCAACACGGAACCCAGTAACAGCACATCATTACGACCCCATTTTGTACTCGTTATAACTCTAAGATAACAGATCATCCTGCCACTCTATCGCATAAGGGCACCCGATTACCAACACAACAAGACTTTTACACCAGAACAATTTATGTGCTTCGAAAGGTCTTCTTAAACTGGTAATGTCTTAACACAGGCCAATTTAAAAAAGACCCTCACTGTCAACCACATTGTTTAGTACAGTAGATCCTGTTATGCTGGGGTTTGTAAGCCGGTTAGCAAAATACGTCAGGACCACATTTGCGCTGCAATTTTCGCAATTTAGCTTTAATAAGCTTCGGTGGGTGAGTGCTACGAAATCTAGGGGTGAATGGGAATATTGTGGTTGTGCCAGTAGGCAGAAAAGTATTATTCTATAATAATAATACGAGTATTATAAAGAGGTGTTTGTTTGTTTGTCAGTTTGTATGTAGGGGGTAAATCTCTGAAACTACCAGTCGGATTTAAATAATGCAAAGTCTAGTTTGAGGCCAGCAAAATAACCAAAAGAAGGTCAAAATGTTGTTAGTAAAATCAGCATAAGAAGTCAATGTAAACCAGATTTATTGGTGAAAGCTCGGTTATTCGATTTCAAATATTGTTCATTTTCCCATCTTCATTAAAAAATAAAGTGTAGTTATTTAATAAAAAAGAAATTTAAAAAAAATAACCCATCTCTTGTCTCTTCTACACTTAATCCTTGGGCTGATACACCACCACAGTCCCTTAACACCAGTAAGCTAATTTCGTTAAAATAATAATCTGCCCATAATCCCGACCCGCCTAATAGTTTTTATCTCTTACGAGGGTAGAATTAATATTTGAACGTGTCGAGCACCCCTGTTGTGCCACCCTGCACCCTTGTGAGTTTATTGTTATTAGGGAAAATGTACATTGTGGTATTTTTTGGTTATTAATTTTCTTGGAAAATTGTAGTCCGGAGGTTAAAAGACTCGTTTATTAAGCTGGTCGTGGCTTAAAAACTTGTTTTTTATGTTAATTTGAACTTTGTAAGGTAATCTTCGTGACTTACATGATTAGTTCTGCGTCTAGCGCTCGGCGTGGCAACACGTTGTATTCGGGTTCGCGACAAGTCAATCGTCAATGTCTCGTAGAAAGGTGAAACACGTGTCGATTTCTTACAGAGTTTTTTACGACTCATTAGGAATAGTTAAGCGGAATAGGTGAATGAATTTCCGCCAAGTCACGCCTGAATCAATTAACTAAAATGTCGCATTGTCAGTTTTACCAAATAGGGCCCTGTCAACGTTCTTATTAGGTTCAGATTCAGAGGGCAAGGTATGACTAAGCTCGGATGAAAGACAAATTGCAAATAACCCGCCCTACTTAATGTCTATAATAACAGCCATAATCCAAAACACTTCACTAAACACTTTTAAACACAAAATTACCGATCCCGATGTCATGAATCACAAAGCAATTCACCCTATCAACGAAATTGTAGTCCAAAAACAAATGTCACTGATCCCGCAACCGTTTATACGGAACTTTCCCACCGTTCTGCACTCTTCCTACACTGTCCATACTACTCATAAAATGGTGCTACTTACATCATACACAAACAGGGGTTTTTTGAAAGTAAAAAACCCGCCAAGTGCAAGTCGTACTCGCACACGAAGGGTTCCTTACAATATTAAGATCGAGCACAAAACGCCGAAAAAAAACGTTTCACAATCACACTTCATCAGATACAGAACCCTAAATAGCTCGCAGCTCACCGACCTATGGACATTTGCAAAACCAGAGATATTGAGTTGCAATCCCAGTACGCGTAGCATGACAACCACAGAAACGGGTTTTCTACGGGTTTTGTCGACGGAAGAATAGACTTTCATTTTGTCTATTCTTCCGTCGACAATACCAGTTCCTATTGTGGTCACATAGCTAATGTCTCATGACCCTGTAGTTCCACCGACACCCGTACCTTTCATACCTGATTTAATAAATGATTGGTCAGTAGACTCCGATGTTAGTTTTAATTCGTCAAGTGGTATTTGAATAGGCAACACCTTCTTTGAACGAGATCGTTTACAAAGAGCTCTCATCATCATCAATCATTTCAGGCGAAAGACGTCCACTGTTGGGCATAGGCCTCCCCCAACCGTCGCCACATCAACCGGTCCCATGGTTCTCGCATCCAGCAAAGAGTTCTACTGGTAGTTAACAATCAGGGGTCAATAAAGCTGGCTGGGTTCCTCTCATTAAGGGGTGTGCACACTAGGGGTGCTGTAATTACCTTCTGTTACCAAACGTGGATTGTTTGTCGTCCTTTACACGGCACATTGAATGCGCTTGCGTTAAATAATAACAAATATTGTTTGTGTGAACGATGCTTAAGGGCGGCCAGTTTAATTACTTTCTTTTGTTTGATACAATAGGCCAGAAGTACTTGTGAATTGGTGATATTGTGATTTTTTTGAAGTGTTGATGTCATTTAATAATAAGTTTGGAGTAGTGACGATCTAATAGCTCGTTAGTTTAATTCAGGTATGTTTGAATAACTTGCAAATAATGAGAATTAACCTTTTTTTTATTATTGTACATTTGTGTGCTTGAATTATTAACATTAAATTAATTAATTAAATAAATTTAGATAGGGCCCACGCCTTTGATGCGGCGCTAGTGTCTGTAATTGCATAACATTGCATTAAAAAAATGTAGTTCACCAATTTTCCGCGGGCAATCTTTCGTAGCGCGCATTCTAACGTCCATCAATAAATACCTCAAGGAAAAACAAATGAAATCATTAATGCATCTCAAAACAAGCCTGTTTTCTTAATTTTTCAACTCGTAAACTATTTAAGTACGTGAAATGTGCAACTAAAACCTAAACACACATGCGTTTGATTTTAGGATATTCTTTTCTATTCAGAAGAGACCATCACACAGCATAAACCAAAATTATGTTCCAACCGTACTTAAAAAACATATTTCAAAGCGCAGACATGAAGTCAAACCAAATTTAATTTCAAACATAAAAGTTTAATTCAAACTCGCCACTTAAAACATAACTCGCATGCATCACCTACTTAAAAGTTATACCTCCCCTTAATTGTGTCACCACCAGTAATGTTTTAAAACACTTCATACGAGGAGTTAACGTGAAAGTTAACGTTAAAGACTCATGGAAATATGTTAAGAAACCGCGGCGAAACTGTTAAAGTAGCGGGGAATGTTTTCGCGACTCGTTTTAAGTGACAGCTCGTGTGTTAAGGGGAGGTTTACGTTAAGTGATTATACGGTACGGTGGTTTGTTTTTGGTTGATGTTAAATATGTCGATGTTTTAACGGTGATGATAAAAATGCGCTAACAATTTTGTGTGATGTGAATTTGCTCGCGAAGCATAAAAGATTTCCATTACTTTGGATGTATTTTCTTTGTGAGAAAAATGTTGTTGGTTTATAATTTTATTTTGGAAAGAATATAGGTACTAACATTTCAACGTGCAGTAATCACACAAGTGTCCAAAGAAACCGTGTAGATTGTTCAACGAAATTCCGCTAACAAAATTGTATTTTGGTTTTGTTTATTTTATTATTTTTTAGTTTATGTTTCCTACACAAAACCTCTCCTAATATCACAATCCAAATACACAGAAAATAATAACAGAATATCTTGTCATGTAGGGCAATTAAAGTGGAATGTTACCACTAACTTAATAACGACATACAAGTAAAAATCCTCAACAACTATTCAATCCAGTCCAGTCGGTATGCATTTAAGTGGAAATTGCAGTGTTATTTTCAAAGTAAATAGAGCAGAGTAAGCCATCTCAACATCTCTCTCTCTTGATTTCGTAAATATGTCATTCTGCCTAGCCTTTTCCCAATCATGTTGGGGTCGGCTTCCAGTCTAACCGGATGCAGCTGAATACCAGTATTTCACATGGAGCGACTGCCTATCTGACCTCCACAACCCAGTAACTGGGTAATACGATACCCCTTGGTAAGATTGATTGTCAGACTTTCGGGCTTCTGACGACTCGTAACGACTGTCAAAGATCCACAAATGACAGCCGGGACCAACGGCTTAACGTGCTTTCCGAAGCACGGAGGAGTCTCGGTATGTAATTGGTATGTGATTTCGTAAATATGTATATACATCTAATATAGGTATATAGTATAGTAAATATATTATGTGTTTTATAAATTTATAACTTATTTATGTACTATTGTTGTTTTTTTCTCCTTGTTCCTCTCAAACAGAGCACCTGCCATCTAATCTCTTCACCACCCTTGGTTGACTCATGACTGGTAGAGAATGCCTAGGGCATTAAGTCCGCTTTTGTACCTTTTTTGAGTTCTAAAAGTTTAAATAAATAAATAAACTATAAGACCTGATATACACACTGACGACCGTGTCTCGGTGACTTTATTAAAAGGCCGTAATGGCGCCACCGTCGCCGTCGCACCGGCAGCTAATTTGAACAACTTGCCAATCTGCCGTGTACTCGATCACTTAGCGTAGCGGTTAAGTCATTACTTAACTTTGGACGACAGTTTACGTCGCATGTTACGCGAGTTACTTGAAAATAACGTTAAGTTATTTTTGCAGCCCGAAGCATGAGGTACTTACCTAGATGCCCGAAAGCCACAATCGAAAATAGATTTCTTTATTGATTTCAGATAGTGTGATTTTGATAGGCTAAGAGTTAATACCTTCAAACTCAAAAAAACGTGTAAACATACAAATTAAAATATGTAAAAAAAATCGTCAAAATATTACACCTACATTTTAGAACACGATTTTTTTTTAAGATTTAAAATGCGAACGTTCTTCGAGATCCTGCGTGTCATACTAGCTTATGTTTCAATTTACTTATTGCGGGAACGTATCTTTACATTGTATCAGGATCAGGACTATTATTTTTGCTTGTTGCATTGACGACATTTTTACCGCATCTCGTCGAAACCGAACCTATGAAATCTAAATCACATTTATAATCCGGAGGCATCAAATGATCAAACGAGAAATTAATAAACACATTCTAAACCTAATACCTACACACTTAAGCTCAAACAAATTAATCCCATATACATTAAAATTAACATATTATATTACCCGAAGTATTCCCAAAACTGATTATGTACAATCTACTTGAACCGACTGACGTTTCATGTGGCGTTAAGTTTTTCATCACATGATTAGGGGCAAATTGCCCCCCTTACACCCTCTTGGGGATCTGGCAAATCTACCGTTATCCCCACTAAGACCCGAGGAGCTTTCTTAGCTCGCGGTTCGATGATGTGTTAAAGATGTGAGGTGGCATTTAAATTAAATGGCCCTTTTCTGATTTGTCGGCACAGCAGCGATGCGACATCAGCATGCTCGCTATACGCGGTACCGAAAGCTTACCGAGCACCTACCGAGTGCCTATATTTCAATTGATCCTTCCTGATTAGGTCGGTATGTGCGGGAGTGCGACACATACCGAGCTAATCAGAAAGGCTCAATTGAAATATAGGCGCTCGGTAAGCTTTCGGTACCGCGTATACCGAGCATGCTAATGTCGCACCGCTGCTGTACCGAACTACCGACATATCAGTAAAGGGCCTTAGATACACGTTAAACATGTTACTGGTAACAAACAACAAACAAAGTACCTACATATTATTCTTTTTTAGTTTGTTAGCGTATATATTATGTAAATATTATTAAATTAAATAAACTATGGTATTGTTACTCCATACATTCCATTTAAAGCAAAAAAAAACGTTAAACATCGAAATAGAGTTAAGTGTTGATAATTTCCATCTTTTCAGATGAGGAAAACGACTGTACGTATGAGAAACATAATACAACATAGTTTTGGTTAGGAATCGGTCTTCGAAGCGAAACGCCAAGATATATTTATTGCAGGTGCGTAAGTAGTAGTATCACACACAAAATACAAACTAATAAAGAAATAATTATCTAGCGTAAAATGAGCCACTCGTTCTTTTTAGCTATTCAAACTTTTCTAGAGTCATAATCAAAATTATATACCTAGGTATAGTCGACTTCGTACCTAACTGATTTTTCACTGGACGTCATAAAGCGACAAGTTCTTTTTTTCTATATGCCAGTAAGATAGATCTAATAGTTTCAACATACGGTTTGAACCCATTTTTAAACCTTAGGAAAGTTTAAATGTAGAGGGAATTATTTTCAAAAGTTATAATACAATTACGAGGTCGACCTTTGAAATACGAGCAGTCTCGCCATTTTAAATCCAAACAAATGTATTAGCAGACACTAAAAATCACTGCCAACCCACACATCAAAAATGAAACAAAAAAGCTCCATACCTAATTCCATTTTCAAAATACCGCCTCCATGTTTAATCCGTTTCGCGGCCCAACCGCCTCGTAATTAGATTCCGTCGCAGAGTGGTGTAATTCGCGCAAAATGGAAGACGTATCGCAGATAACATGTTTATGTGAAATTATCTTCGAGATCATATCGACTGGATTAGCTTGCAGTCGTATCCAGTTGCGACTTTGTGACATTTTCATATCTTGGATGTTTAGTTTGTTAACTAATTTTGTAGTTGGTGCTGTGGTGGGCCTTTGGTAGGTCGAATGAGAAGTATAAACGATTTCAGGACTCCATTTCTTGGTGGAATGCTTTTCATCATTATTATTTCCTTCTTGGTTTCTAAAAGGTCAGCATCCACGAGCTGAATTGGCCGGCAAACTCACTAAAAACATATGTATTCCCAACCAGCAAAATGTGGTCCTATAAAAGACCATAGAACGTTTCCTAAAAACCAATGGGTGGTGAAATAAAGGGCCTAAGAAGGTGCACCTACAAAGAAAGTGGCGCAATTATATCTCCATTCGGCTCTAAAGTGGAACTATAGCGGCATCAGGCATCACAATTTTGGCCTATACGGTTGATGTAATAGTAGCGCTATCACCATTTGGTGATATACAAGCCACCACAACGCTTCTAAAGTACCTTTTTGTACTTTAAAAGAGTTTATGATTCCATTACTACACTATTAATTTATCATTCACTCGTATTTCACTCGTTCACGCTAAGTTCACACAGCTGGAGTGTTTTTTAGAAAATAAATAATAAAAGAAGAATACGAGGATATCCTGGTAAGTTAAAAATTATTTTGTAATTAAATTATTCGTCTCTTACGTGTGTAATGATGTGTGGGAAGGTTATTTTACTGAGAAAACATAGGTGACATTACGAGAATATTTTAATGCCCTCTTCGAATTATTGAGATTTTATTAAAACAATTACGAATTTAAAGTCATATACATACTTTTAGCGTCCTGAAGTCCACTACAGCACTCGTCATTACAGACCACAGCCACCATTACATGAAATTAGGGTTCCGTTTGTGCTTGTTCTAGTGCCATACATAAATGTGATATGTTTTTATTCAATTTAAAAAATACGCCTTTGTTAGAATAAAGTGTTAAGATCAGCTCTCTTAAGGCGTTAGGTATTTTCCGATATAGATTACGGGATACTTACTTTGTTAATATTGAGTGTTTTTTTTTCTTTTTCAGCGCATTGCTAAGCAAAATGGTTGTCGTTGTAGATATTGATAAGTTTCTTACTCGTGACGATTTCAAGCTACTTGCTGAAGCGGAATGGCCGTGGAAAATTACACATTTTCTCTTAACTACAAACTGTATTAACTGTGGTTTACAGACCCGTTCATCTTTACCAAGGCACTTCGCCATATCCAAAAATTATTTGGTGTCTTTATTAAACTTCACATTTTTCTGGTGTCGGGGCTGCAGTATTATGTCTGTTTATGACCACTATATCTCCGATGAATGTTATTACTGTGATTATCAGCTACCAAAATAAGGGTAAAAGGGAAGGGAAAGGGCAAAAAGTCAAGTGTGAGTATTGGTCCCACCCAACCTGTGTTGAGTCCGTCTGACCCTATACCAGGCACACCAGAACAAGGTACCGAACCTACAATAAATCCACCTAGCTCGTCACAGGGATATTTTCCTTCGTTCATGATTGCCAAAATACCTACTGAGTCTGATTTTTAATTAAGATTTAACATACGTTCTAATTTGTATCATTTGATTTGAATATGCGCTAACTGTGATTGAAACTAATTAAAAGTGAGAAATAAGTAAATACTTTTGTCTTTGTTGAAATAAAGAGTATATTGATTCTTTTACAAGGTTTTATTTCATATCACTGAATTATATAAATTATCACTAATTTTACCTTATACAGTATGTAATAATGGCACAAAATAAATTGTTGAACCATAAGAGATTGATACAAGTTTACACTTTATTTCATGAACTCTGTACAATCTTCTTGTTTTGTTCATGTTTCGAGTTTTACATTTATATATGTTCAATACATTTATAAATGTTGTTGAAGAATCACTCCTAGAATCACTGTCTACATTCGAATTGTTCTCTAGTTCTTCGTAAGCAAAAAATGTATTTGGTACGGAACCACTTTGTACAACTTGGTCTCTAACTTGGCTTTGACTAGTAGGGATTTGAATACTGGACGAAGTCACTGTTTCCTTATATTGTCTTTTAACTTCTCGTCTATAAGTCCCACTGCGTTTAAATCTTTTCCAGGCTTCAAAATCCATTTTTTATTATTTCTAAAAAACAAAGGTGTTTCATTCGTTATACGCAAAATAAAAATGGCGATTAGGTATAAAAGAGTGATAGAAATGCCTTTACAAAACTGAATTATCGTTTAAAATTAATTAGCGTACCTTTATATATCGTATTTATGTTCTAAAAGAGAAAGAACTCCTTTTATAACACTGTGGTGTAAAAGAAGGACTATAACAGTAACAAAATAACAATCCTGGTCTAAAAAAGTGTCTTTGTGACAATTTTAACACTGGAACTATAAAGGGCATTAGCAAACCTTTATAGGACAATTTAAGCTACATAATGGTAATTTGAAACTCGTCTGTATCACGAAATAGCTCTTTTGTAGAGTTTTTGTGCTCACTATAGTGCCATATGCTGTAACGGCGTTCTACAAAACCACAATATCACAATATCGCCCTATTGTAGAGTTTTTATCTCTACTATAACGAAAGACCTATTAAAGTACATTCAGAACCTTTATATCGTAAAACAGCCACATTATGGCGACAGTAAACACTAGTATAGAGTTCTATCGTTGTATACTGGTCACATTGGAGGTTGCTTTAACATCTGCCTATAACAGCTATATAAGGTGGCGATGTAAGCCTTTACATCACTGGATAATAGGTCCTTCTTGCTGTATAAACTTATAGAGCTAAACTGTATTGTCAAACGCTATTATACAACCTTCGGTCACCGCTAAAACCTTTATACATCGCTTACCCAGCTTTTTTGAGGTATAAGGATTTGTTATAGGGTAAAATTGTTGGTTGGGTTCTAACAACAAAACCACAGTTGGTTGACAAAAGAAGTATAAGCACTCTGTCGACTTGTTGTTTTTTAAACCCATTTTCTCATAAAGTTAAAATAAACGAGAGTATAATTATTTGTTTTTATTTTTACTCATAACATCTCTTGTATGCTGGCAATTTGTGTTGTTTAAATATTGAAAGTTCCTACTGATGTTTGCGAAAATAAATTATTATCTTATCTTATTAATATTTTAAATAATGTTTAGGCCAAAAAAAATATACTAGTAGTACTGACTACCACGTCGTGTCGTGTTACCACGGTAACACGTCGTGTTTGGGTTCGCGACAAGTCCATCGTCATCCTGTGGATGCCTCGTTGACAGGTGAAATACGGGTCGATTTCTTACAGGGTTTTTTATGACTCTTTAGGAATAGTTAAGCGAAATAGTTACTAAATATATCTAAGTCACGCCTGAATCAATTAACTATGTTTAGGCCAATAATTAATTGGAAAAAAAAGGTGATGAGTTAGTTATTTAATACTTCAAGCACACAAATGTACAGAAGCGGACTATTCCGAGACAGAAACAGCTAATTATAACTTATCTACACTCAAATTTTGTTCTACTCCAATTATTTTCATTGTCAAAACTGTACGAGTATCATAGGACAATTATTTGTCGATGGTAATTTGTGCTACATGACACGCACTTGCACCGAAGGGGTTACAATGAGGGTTACACCCATCAGACCATCACCCACTTGTTACTAGCGTCGTCGCACGAGTATAGTGTTGCGACAAATTGTATTAATTCCTCATTTCGTGTTATGACAGATGATAATAAAACTAAGTTGCAGGAAGGTTTAGGGTTGTATGTGCGAAGGGATGGTTGGAAGATTGGCTCATCAGATGGTTGCGTAAATTGTACATTTACGCAACCATCTGATGAGCAGCACATACCTACACATCTGTATATGAATGCGAATACCGTAATCTGTTAAGTACCTTTTACTAGGTACCGTTAAAAAAAAACGGAAAATTATTATTTAAATTCACGTTGCATGGTAAGTGCAGAATAAATTCATTCTTAAGTATGTCTGACCAAAAATAACATTAACAAAGCTGGCGCAGGCATCGTAATCCCATACTGAAAATCCTAACTATCATCCTAACTAATATTATAAATGTGAAAGTGAGTCTGTTTGTTTGTTTCGCTTTGACGCTAAAACGGCTGAACGGATTTGGATGAAATTTGGCACATGGGTAGATCATAGCCTGGGTTAGAACATATGATACTTTATATCCCGATATTCCCACGGGATTAAGACTTATGTGGGTGACACCGCAAGGCGCAGCTAGTCGTAACTAACATTATAAATGCGAAAGTGATTTTTTATTTTCGGTATTGACAAAGGTGGTTCGGTATTTCTAGCTACGACCGCTAGAAATATCGAACCACCTTTGTCAATGCCGATAATAAAAATAGAACATCTGTCTCTGCCATATAGCTGATAGTTTCTTAAAATATATTTTGTATCGACCTATCTAAATACATAAAGCAGTAGTTTTCGACAATATTTCGATGTAAGTAGGTAAGATTGTATAAAAGTCAATCCTAAGTTATAGCTCTTCATATTTTTTCCTTTCAAACATTACAAAAGTGAAGCAACTGAAGTATAATTTAAACCCAGATGTGACATATTTCATTTTCACCCCTGATTTGATTTGAGTTGGAAAATGATTGATAAAGTAGGTAGGTACAACATGCCAAGTGCGGGCCGCGTGGAGTCGCGCCTCGAGTGACAAAAAACAAAATGAAGATTTGTGGAAACATAGAGTGGAGTATTGTGAACGGAGCCGCGGCGGAAATCAGAATTTTACATGACATACATGTTTTTTTAATTTGTAACCACAACAGGGAAGCTCTTGGCCTGAATCTCACTTGATGGTAAGGGATGATCAGGCTGAAGGTGGAAATTAGCTTCACCCGGAATCCTGAACCACAGAGGAATTGGCTATCATACCTTTAACTGCCGAAACACAACAATGCTGCTGACATTGTTGTTATGGCGACAGACTTAGATAACATAGTGGTAGCAAGCCAGGCTGACTTAGAACAAGCCCTACCACCAGCCAAACCGGGCAGAAAATTTACCAGGTCTTCGGCCCACCTTGTGGGAGGCCTTCCAACGCTACGTCTTCCAGTACGCGGTCGCCACTCCAGAACCTTTCCGCCCCATCGGTCATCTGTTCTGCGAGCAATGTGCCCTGCCCACTGTCACTTAAGTTTGGCAATTCTTCGGGCTATGTCAGTTACCTTTACCTTGGTTCTCCTATGGATCTCTTCATTCCTGATTCAATCACGTAGGGAACCTACAAGCATAGCCCTCTCCATTGCTCTTTGGGTGACATTCAGCCTTCTAATGAGGCCCATTCTTGTATATATGTACCTCGTGCTCACTAGAGAGAAATGTAAATAACGTGACGTTATAGTACGCAACATTATCGCGTATGTTTTATAATTTTCGTGTAGACAAGAGTTCGATATGACGCGTCGTTAGCTTTGGTCGCACGCCGGTAGGGTTGCGCCGTACGCCCCGTCCGCCCCCGGGATTGTGGCTAATTGGCTTCATTATAAACACAACACTATTTTTGTTTTTATTGTTGTTCAATAAACATTAAGGGTTATGGTTGTTGAAGAAATTGACTGCAATAGAATATGTGTAATAATTAAATTAAAAGTATTAGGAACAATATTTATAGGTAGCTAGTTCGTATATAAAAATTAGATACGATTTAGGTAATGTTTCGAAGTCGTAAATAAATGGCAAATATTCCTGAATTTTGAGAAAATTATTTCTAAGAACGACTAATATCCATTTCTCAAATATCAAAACGTTGAGCCACGATTATAACGCTATTAAATTTTTTACAGCAAGTCACTCAGTATTTTTAACACACAAATAAAAATAAATAAAAAATACTTCACATTATAAACATTATTAATCTCAACAATTTACCTCACCACTCGAAATAGAAACAAATAATAATTAAGTACTCGTTACTGGTAGCCCTATTCGCGAGTACTTCGAGTACCATTGTAATGCTGTGTTGTTTACACGCTTGACAACCCTATTGTTTTACACGAGTGCCTCTACACGTCATTGGGGGGAGTTATAATTTTTTTGAGTGATTCTTTTTTGTTTTTGATTTTCGAATTTGGATCTGTCATTTTATTTTTGAGTGGAGAATTTGTCAACTGCTTTGTTAGGATGCTTGATACGTACCTACTCATGGATATGATCTATCCATATAACTAGATAAAAATCAATTGCCTTGCGCTAATCTCGCAAAAACATGAAAATTGCTCTACCAATTTGTTTTTTTATATTTTTATTTGTTTGCCTCATTACTACGGTGGTTAATTGAAAACCCCAAAGGAACAGCCGAAAAATCGCAACTTTAGAATTTTTTCTCACTTGGTTCCGTACTTCACGGGTTCATCTAATCACATATAATAAAAGTTATAAAAACTACGGCAAAAAAGTCAACTAAAAAGGTATAAACAAGACATCACAGAGAGACATATTAAAAATCCGGAGTCACACGTGTTATAAATCGAACACATTACGTGTGACACCGGATTTTTAATTTACATAGCCTCAAGACGCTTCCAACGATACTTCATTTGTCAAATTATTATGAGTAGTCTAGAAGTGAGGAGGGAACAGATGAACATACATTTATGTTCATCTGTTCATGAACAGATGCACAGATGGTTAAAATCATAAACCTCCTTTTTGCTTCACCATCGGGGGTAAAAACTAAAAATAGTCTCATATTTTCCTAATTTCCGAAAAGCGACATTAAAAATAGCACAGTATCCCAATCACTTATCGGCTACGAGTGGGAGCTGGTAGGTACTTACATTCCGCTTGGCGCCGCTCGTTCGCACCCACCTCGCTGTAATCCAATATGTCCGACAGCTGCTCCCAAAAGCTTCCTTTTTATATTTTTCGGGCGAATTATCACCGACACTCTGCAGCCGGACGAGGATGCGAATCAAATTGAAAGCCGACTCAATTATATTACCAAGCTCTTTTAGGGCTGTCGAAGGTGGTCTGCTGATGTTTGACGTATGACGTCTGTGTGTCAATATCAAGTAATATGTCAGGGTTGCCGGACTCCGAATCGAACTGATGATGTACTTATAGTTGGTGATCAAGTTCTAGTTCACCATTTGCATATTTAATTGACAATGTCCATTAAAACAATAGTAAAGCGCTTCTGTTGTTTTCTTAAAACAGATCCATGAACCATTACAATATTCATCTCTGCACCGATCGTCAGCTTAATTTATGAAACTTTCAATCTTTATATCCATCCGGATTTATCAACCAAATACCTATACCTAATCCTGCTGTCCTCCTCATAAGCGACACCCCTTAATCCCAGTAGCACGTGCCGTGAGGTGTGAGAGGGGGCGCGGCGCGCGGGCGCGAGGTAACAGCCTCATACCGTAATACCATTCGGAGATGAGCGACTTAAACGCGTTACAGACCACCACTTCTACCTGACCTCCCCCTCCCCCGGACCACTCACATATCCACCGATATTCCAACAAACCAATGAACTATCGAAGACCAATCTAACATGGACGCTACATTCAATTCTCAACTGTTTTGGTGGTTTTGGGAACGAACTAGAGTTGAGTGGGTTTTGACAATGGTAGTTAACTAATGGAAGTGGATGTTCGATGCGGACAAACGAAATTGGATATTGTCTTACGTGGCTGCTGGTAGTTACGTCGATTGGCTGAGCAGACTGGTCAATGCTGACGTTTGACATGTGATTGTAATTACGTTGGTAACTTTAGAGTTGCCTTCAGTTGCAGCTACGGATAGGGAGCGCTTATTGTAATTGGGTGGTGTCCTTTATGGATTTGGATGCCTAATATCATATCAACTGCAGTCAAGCAGCATTTGTTTGGAAAGGTTAAACTATCCGTAAATTCACAAGGCATTTAAACTTGTCTCTATGATTAAAGAAAAAAAAATTACCGTGGGTTGTCCAATTTTTTTTTTTATTGGTTAAAAATAAAAACAAAGAATAAAAATTGTCATAAATAGTTAATGTAATATTTATCCGGAGAAAGTGAAGTGTCTAAGTATAAGACTAGATGAAGTAGGTATACAATGTTTAATAGAACAAGGTAAGCGTCATTTATTACGATAATTTTCTTTTGCTAATCAGTATTATTTAGTGTAAAAAAAAACGAATTCTGCTCCTTTTTAGCAACCTCCATTTAGCAATTTATCGGAAAACTTGTTTGTTTTGCAGAGGTCTGAAAGTTGGTATTCAATTTATTTCAGGTTGGCCAGTTTCAGCCTATTTGCAATATAAACCAACCTATTACTAGAGAAGTGCTTCTAATAATATTCCGATTCCGAGAGATTTGAACTTTTTACCAAGCTTTCAGAAATCTTTGTCAAATATCTATATTTATGTGCATATCATACCTACATAAAACAAGGTTTCCACCAAACACTTAACAGGCATTATGATTCAGCAGATATGTGCAATAAAAGTGAAGATCCCGAGCGACAGACTCCACTAAATTGTGGCTGTAGCTACCGGAACGACGGAATTGGGCAATTTTTATTTGGGCATAAATAAAACACGCCGGTAGCGTCGAGCAATTTGGCTAAAACAGGCTCCGTGTTGCTCGGCTCGCGGAGGGGTAGGTACCGGGCGATTAGGTACCGAACCGGGTAGGTACCGACACGGTTATGTAAACTGTTGAAGTCGTTTCGAAAATGGGTAGAAGGGAACAATAAAAAGATGGGCGAATAATAGTACATTTTTTCTTCTTGCTATCATGCAATAAGTCCATTAATTATACAGGGTGACTTTGAAAACATGCTACAAAATTTAAGGGGTGTTGGACCCATCAATGTGAACAACTTTTACTTTAGAACCAAGTTGAATTCGCAAAAAAAATATGACTCTCCGGTATAAAGGTATACCCGATAATATACCCGATTGGACCATTTTGTATAAGGTCAATTTTTTTTTTGCGAGTTCTTAGTTGTTCCCATAGTAAAAGTTGTTCATATTGATGGGTAGAACACCCCCTTAAATTTTGTTGCATGTTTTCAAAGTCAGCCTGTATAAGCAGGGCAACTCAGTATTTAAAAATGTTCATGATAATCTAGTTGCAATCTCCTCTCAGCAACAGTAAATGTCAGAAACTTACGAAGTGTTTTGGACACATTGAAACTGATTATTTTTTGACTGGTACGTTGGTCTAGTGGCCGCAAGCGCTACTGCTGAGCTTGAGGTCCTGGGTTCAATTCCTAGGTCGGGAAGTGCTATTAGGCTTTTCTATCTGGAATTTCTCAGTAGCAAACCGGAGTCTGGAATTTGTGTCCGATGATGGCATAACTAGAGAAATGTGTGTACTATGTGTGGGTAATAAATAAGCCGTTATGTTTATGTGAAACTGAGAATAGACTACGTTCTTAAAATTACGGGAATTTCTCCTCTGATGTGGTGCTGTAGGGTCAGTACCACATTAGGTTTACTCTTCGTAATCAGTAACTCATTATAGGTTATCCAGCATCTATTAGGCCACGTGACAGCGAGTCAGGAATAGTGAGCTAAATCGCTAGAAAAGAAAATTCTAAGTATGTAGGTATGGGTAAGTTAAAGTAAGCGGTATGGTCAGATTTGCACCGTTTTTCCGATACATTTACACATAACATCACGCCTTGGTCCCCGAAGGATTTGCACATAGTACCTACAGAAAAAAAAAAGGTTTTTCTTTAAAGAATTCGGTTGCTTAGTAACTAACAACAACATGTGTGTGTGTGATCATGTGAACATTACGTATTGTTTTATATTTCGATCAACTATCAAATTAAATAGTTCCATTCCAAATAAAGGCATAACGTTCATTCATTCGGATCAATTTCCAAAAAGCCTTTTTGACCCAATAGTACCCTCGTTCACGTCCGGGTTACGGAGCACTCGCATTACATTCGCTCTCCAGTTCAATATCATTCACTCTCCACATTGCACGCTCTGGAGAAAAAATAAATCGAAAATGAATTTCGGTTTGCAAACTCTATATTGAATCTAAATGGATTTTTCTCTTGAAGTTTTTTGTAAATTGTGGTAAAGTTAAGTTAGCTTTTAAAGATATTAAGTACAATCATCTTTTCAATTCCAATGCCTGACTAGACTCGACGCAATTAAATGTCGTGATATTGAATAAGTATATCGATACCATATTGCCGCGTCTATCGTTCCAATCATTAGCTTACTCTTGGCATTATAATGCAAATGCCTTTTTCGACTGAGATTCCCGGGCGATTATACAGGCAATCAATCTACCTAGCCTTTTCCCAACTATGTTGGGATCGGCTTCCAGTCTAATTGGATGCAGCTAAATACCAGTATTTTACATAGAGCGACTGCCTATCTGACCTCTACAACCCAGTAACTGGGTAATACGATAACCCCTTGGTAAGACTGGTTGTCAGACTTTCGGGCTCCTGACGACTCGTAACGACTGTCAAAGATCCACGAATTACAGACGGGATCAACGGCTTAACGTGCTTTCCGACGCACGGAGGAGTCTCGATATGTAAAGACGTCACCCATCCACGGACCAACCCCGGCAAGCGTAGCTTAACCTGATAGATCGACCCGTGCGGCTGGTATATCTTAGCCATGAGCTCCTCCGACAGACTGATTATGCTAAATCCATTTTGAAACATGAAGGGAAAACGGTAGGTATCTCTCTGCCATATCAAAGGCGTGACTAACTGACTACACCTTTCAAGTAAGCCCTCCCTTTTTTATCAGTTTTCTTTATAAGTTTGTTTTTAATCATAATTATGTGAACATACATTATATATCCTCTTCCCATGAGTACATACATCCCTCGTTCAACAAGTCACACTGTTTATGGAAGACGACGTTCTTGAACGATATAAGGCAGGCGACGTTTGTGAACGTTATTGAGGCGGACAGGTTTAGACGTGGCGCGGTGGCGACGCGCGTAAATTCTACATTTTATGTAGAACTTAAGGGTTGAAGTGGAGTAAGATTTTGTAGGGTTAAGAGGAGTGGATGTTATGTAACTTTAAGTGTGTTTGGCAAAATTGGTGGTAAGATAGTGTTATGTGAGAGAGGTCGTATTTTTAATGTCTGTAATAGCTAACCTACGTAATATAATGTTGTCATTTTCTCGTATTAAATATGTATATCTAAATATACATTATTATTCGATTATATACCAATTTTATAAATTAACATGTAACATACATAAGTAGGTTGATAATTTTATTTATTTTTTAAATTATGTATGATACATTTTAGTTAGTAAATTGCACTGTACAAGGCCTTGGGTTTCTTTATTCTGTAATAATATATATTATACATACACTTACTGCTACAATGTGCATAGCACTCAATCAGTTATCAGACGCAAAAGGGAAGATGACAAATTTTTTTTTGGCCATCAGATAGATTATAAAAAAATATAATCAAAATATTACGGCGATAGATTGAGTTAAAATTTGGCATGACGTCACGCCCATGTAGATTTCATACTTAGTTGTGACGTATCTAGCCCACTTCCCAGTTTTAATGGGTTTTATCTTTATGTCATAAAAAAAAAAAAAAATGATATAGCAAAAAATACGTATCTAATATTTTTTTATTATCTGACTGACGAAAGTTTTTTTTTTTACCCAGGCATCATCCCTAATGTGGCTGAAATTGTAGATACTATAAATACTACTAAACCGGTGTTTAATAACACGCAATGTGTTAGAAATCTATTATTCATTCCTGAATCTACGTGAAACCCAGTTACGAATCAACACCATCATCAATTAATATTTGCTTATAATACAACTACATATCAATGAATTATTAAATAGTTTTGTACGTCACCTTATTACGTGGGACAAACATGAATGACGAAATGTGTATGTTCTATAAAGAACATACTAAATATATCTAAGTCTATTGTAGATATAAATCTACAATAGACTTAGATATATTTAGTAACCTATTCCGCTTAACTATTCCTAAAGAGTCATAAAAAAAACCTGTAAGAAATCGACACGTGTTTCACCTCTCAACGAGGCATCGTCAGGATGACGATTGACTTGTCGTGAACCCGAACACGACGTGTTGCCACGCTTGAATCAATTAACTACTTTATATCGACAATTCTTGTGTGATGTTACGTAATTATATTATGCTCAATATAACCTCACGTGGAATAAAAAAGTATTCCTTGAAGATTCCTGACTTTAAAACTTGGTTAAAGTTTTTTTGTTGGTAATCACCAACAAAAAAACTGTTATTTCGTGTACTTTTACGGCTGGATTCGACCAAACAGGAATAAATTTTATCCATGGAGTAAGCCTTCTCTTCCGAGTTAATTTTGAATTTTTGACAGTTTCTCCATACGAAAACTGTCAGAGTAAATGTTATTCCGCGGATAAAATTTATTCGTGTAGTATTTTTATTTTTTTGTATTTTTTATAAGCCTGTGTTGTCCCACTGCAGGGCAAAGGCCTCCCTTCCCTCTTTTCACTTTTCCCGGTCTACTGAGATTGTAGGCCAATCCTCCCTCCGAGTCCAGCTCATCCCTCGATCTCATTCTGGGTCTCCCGCGTAGTTGTTTCCTGCTATGTGGTGGTTTTTGCATATTGCTACTCCTCCTCTTTAGTCCAGCAACTGTACATTTGCCGCAGCCATTACCACTTTTTGTGTTTTGGAACGTAAAGTATAGGGTTCCTAATGCAGTCTGTTAGTTTGACACCTAGTATACTTCGTTCCAAAGCCCTTTGGCAGACTCCAAGTGCGGACTTTTGACGCTTTGGAAGATACCATGGTTGCTCTCCGTAGGTGAGGATGGGATGAATACACGTCATGTCCATGAGCTTTCGTTTTAGTGAAAGCAGGAGTGGTCCTTTCATGAGATGTTTCATTGACCAAAGACCTAAGAACTATTCTTCTTAAGTATTCAATATTTTTTAATTAGGCATTGTTGGAGTGATTGAAAACAAAGATTCACTTCCCAAAGATACTAAGATATAAAAGAATAATTTAATTGATGAACTCTTTACATTTATATGAATGTTGTGCATAAGCATAAGTGATGGTTTTACACAGTATTGAAGATTCGTTACCTTTTGTTAATATCTCGTTGTTGTACCTTGCTGAATAAATAAATAAGGAATTGGTGATTAATCACTGACCTGAACTCTTGCCTCAGTGAGGTTGATCTTGAGCGCGAGATCTTCTCTCGTGAACACGTCGGGGTAATGAGTCTGCGCAAACGCAGTCTCCAGTTCCTCCAACTGTAAGGTAAGAAGTGTTTAGTGGCATTTAGTTAACTACGTGTTCAGGAGATGAGTTGACAACCAACAATTCAAAACAGAAAGTTTATAGAAAAGTACAGCAACTTCAAAGTAAATAACTGTTTGATTTATCGGATACCAATTGAGCCGTTTACTGTTGACATTAGAAAGAAGAGAGAAAAGAAAGAAAAAACGTTTATTTGCACACAGTTCGTGAAACACAAATACAACAAAAAACAAAGTAACAAAAGTGAAAATCATGTACAACAATAGTGTGTGTCTCACGGCTGCGCCAAAAAGGTTCATTTCAGCATTAATACCAGACAAATACAGTCTGACGCTGACATACATACTTATACAGTGGGAAGACATAAGCTGAGGATAAGCACGTTTTAATCACCTTTCTGCTACACCTATATTCCATTTATTTTAAGATTAGACAAATATCGGTTATCACGCTTTCGTTATTTTCGATATAAACGTATTATAAACTCCGTTATTTCCTAATAAGTACAAAGCAATGTAATCTATTTATCATTTACATTAAAAATATAATTCTAAAGTGCTGGCATTTCAATATTATTACACAATAACTGTCGTTATTTAGCCGTTATTTGTCTAATGCTAAAGTAAATGGAGTATAGTTGTAGTAGTGTTGTACGTATGTTAGACGTCCCTAAATGGATAATTAATAATTATCTTAACATTTTCACTTGGGGATTTTAAAATCAGCCTAAAATCCCTTGGACGGAATTTCCATCTATGCTACTATTAAATAACCTCACAACTGATTAATACCACTTGAGTTTGAACAACTAAAGTTAAATAATAGTTCTCTAGTACATGATTACCTGTTGCAGTGTGAAGGTAGTGCGGTTGCGCCGCTGTTTCCGACGAACGAACGTGTCATCGTGTATCGCCGGGTGATACGAGTAGCTCGTATCTGTTGAACAAACATTATTATTTCGTTTAATAATTTTTGTGTTGGGTGCAGGGTCCAAGCTACCGGTTAGGGCTGCAGATTATTTTATTTTATATAATTATTATTACATAATTATTATTTAATATTTAATTAGCAATATTTGTAATCACGTTCTTGAAAATGGCTCTAACGATTCCGATGAAAGTTGCAATTCATTATGTGCACTACTTTAAATCTCCCTAAAAATCCTAATGATTAAAGCCCCAAAAACACTGTCTCAGCGTCCCCGACATTTGCCTAGACAATCACTAGTGGTACCAGGAAGTGCCGGGCCATTACGCCACGAGTGCCAAATCGCCCCAGCATTTATTAAAGCTATCTGAACGCATGTCCGCGGGAATTGATGAGGAGGAGACACTGTAGGGTGACTAGGATTTATGCAGAAGGAGCTAGGGATAAATTTGGTCCTTATTATGATATTAATTTGGATATTATTGAAACAATAGAGACACTTTAAAAAGAAAACTGTATCGAATAAAGTTTCTTCGAAGTTTGCTTGAAAATGTATATGTTTGTTACGTATCCGTAAAGTCAACTTGTCCATAAAGTTTCATTAGAAAACAGCATCCGTCTGGAATTCATGCTAAAATGGCACTGTTGTTGTTAAAACTTTATTTTTACAAAGATGGTCACCCATCCATAGATCAACCCGCGCTAGCGTAGCTTAACCTGATGGATCGACCCGTGAGGCTGTTATCACTTAGCCACGAGGTCCTCCTGTAGAGGTGCGTATCGCATTGAAAATTAACATGCCTACGAAACCGAAGACGTGCTACGAAATTCGTAGCACCTGCGTAGCACTTCAGTTTTTGGGCTTGTAAATGTGTAAACGGAGCATAATGTAATTATTTTAGGATTTAAAAAACAGTAATGGGTTCGGGAGATTATGTTATTAGGACTTATTTCTGTAATATAACTATAGAAATAAATAATACCATTTATTTGGACACAGTTCGTGAAACACAAATACAAAAAACAAAATAAAAAAGTGAAAATAATAGAAATAGTATAGATTATAAAATTATTACAATTCCTGAACTGTTCCTCAATCTATGGTCACCTTACAGTGACGCAATATATCGAGTGACAATCGCTAGGGCTGTCCACCCTAACGTTTCTATTATTCTTAGGGTAATGTCGTTGCGAACATTAGTTGACGAGGATTGCCCCTAATAGCCCGTAATAGTAGTGTACTGGCGATGACTTTACTTTTATTAGTTCGTGATAATAATAGTCGAGTAATTATGCGTGTAGTTTAGTAAAAACTGCCGGTTTTTCCTTTTGGATTTATTGTTTTAATGAGATTTTAGATAAATAATGTGACAGCAAAGTTATCAATGAAAAACGTTTTCTTGATATTAGATTTGAAGTAACATTGTTTATCCTAATAATATTATAAATATGAACGTTTTTATGTTTAGATGTTTGTTACTCAAGCACGCCCTAACGGCTGAACGGATTGGGATGGAATTTGGCACACGAGTAGACCATGATTTGGGTAAGGATATTGGATACTTTTTATTTAGGGAGTATATAAAAAAAAAAACGACTTTCTTGGAGGAAATATAATTATGACTGTTTCTTATTTTGAATGTTCAATTATAGATTATAATTTTATCCAACCGTTGATTACTATTGGAGGATTTTTTTATTGCTATTTATTATTGCTCATAAACGCCATAAAGAAATTAGGTTCTTATTGAAGGGCAAATAAGCTTAAATTCAAACAAAATAATAACACATTTTTAATTCCACTCAACCTGTACCGACCACGGAAATCAATTCGTTGATAATAAAAAGCTCACATTAAACTTATGTTGCATAACTTCAAAGCAGGGTACCGACGACCTAATGGACTGGATTAATTGGTCCAATTTGTACCGTTGCGATTCACTCAACGAATTATATGTGTTATTCGCTTAGAGTCGCGAATTTGTGATGACACACACGTTTGTCACGGTTTGGTTTTGCACGACGTGGATTATTTTGCTTTTTGTCGTGCAAATTGGAAATGATACTTACCTACTTCTCTTAGGGCGAATTCGACCAAACAGGAATAAATTTTATCCGCGGAATAAGCCTTCTCTTCCGATTAAATTTTAAATTTTTGACAGTTTCTTTATACGAAAACTGTCAGAAGTAAATCACATTCCGCGGATAAAATTTAATCCTGTTTGGTCGGATCCGCCTCTAAAGAGATGGTGCAGAATGTTCCGTTTTTCTTTTAGATTTATTAATAAAGCTTTTTTGTTTCTTTTTAAACGATTTTTAGGTTCTGGACCAAATACAACCCTTAAGGGTCTATAATACGTCACATTGCTTAGCATGGTCCTCCGTTATATCGAAAATAATTCAGCATTAAATTTTGAAATAAATATGTCAAAGTTGAGGATTAATGTTAAGGTGGATGCTCCAAGGTGAACGGCGATATTCCAATTTTCTTGCGTTTTTTGCAATTTGCAGGTCAGTGTCAGGTTGTATGTTGATAAAAATATGATTTGCGACCGTAACAAATATGGTTTCATAGAATAATAATCATTACAATCAGCAATACAACTCCTTAAGTTAGAATAATCCTCAAATGTCATGATTTCATGAAATAGTCATTCAATAGGATTATATGAACTTAGAGAGTTAAATTGATGATTTTTATGACTATAATTCTATAAATAATTCGCCAATTTGGGCTTTTGCATCACTTCTACAGTCAGTGGTTCGAAGTTTCGATGGTGTTTCAAACAATTTTTTTTTTTAACAAAAATAATAAATGATCTTGATACAGACTACTAATACTCTAGAATATACGACCTAACAGCGTGAATTAATTGGTCCAATTTGTATCGTTGCGACTGACGAGCGAATTAATTCTGTTACTCGCTTTAGTTAAAACGTGTGTACTTGGCTTTATTTTATTTTACAAATTGTATTTGTTTTGTGAGTTATATTTTTAGTTGATGAACTGAACTAAAGTAATTAACTGATTAGTAATTATTTGATTGCTAATATTTGTTATTTATTATAAGTCGGCAATCCGAGGGAATGTAGGAGAGGTAATTTGCAGCCAAATGACCGCTGATGAAATAAAAACATCAAATGTCAAATTACTTGAAAATTGTTGACATTTGCATAGTAGTGAAAGGGTTAAAACTTATATTTACATAATTTATTGAAGTCTCAGCAAAAAATAAAAAATAATTCTATGCGAAATGGCCACCTTTGGCTTTGATACAAACCTTTCATCTGCCTGGCCACGAATAAATGGATTTACGCATAAGTTACATATAAGTTTTATTAAGATTAGATTAATTCATAAAAAATAAATGCATTTTAATTCTTAACAGAACTTATGGCCAGACTAGTTGTATAGTTTCAAAGTTCCAAAGATTTCCAAATCAACAGTTTGATCCATTGCATACCATTTGACAAACATATTTTTAATATTTAGGTCCACAAGTCTAATATACTCTTTACATTACGTTAATTTATCATCATTAAATGATGACGAAAGTAATTAAAATATACAGTTAACAACAAGACAGCACCCTCAACGTCCAGATTACACAGATTATAAATATTTTCATTAATTGAATGTGAATAATTGAGCGCCCATCAACTTCGGTGTAGAAAAATCCCTCCACAGCGGAAATTAAAAAGTGTTTCACATCCGCCGGAAGTGGGTCCGGTCTGAGCTTGAGTGCAGCGGAAAAAGTTGGACGAAACCGGCTGGATTAACTAGCTTTCACGTTTAATGGAACGCTGTGCTAATATTAATTCGATATTTATAAGTTTTATGAACTTTTTGGGGGAAACCTTTTTAACTTTTTTTGAACTTTTAATTTATTTTAGGCAAAAATAGACTTTTATACATCACATACAATTGTGATGTATAAAAGTCTTCAGCCTTTTACTTACATTACATACCTACTTCAGATACAGTACCTTTCTATGTGAGGTAACTTCTTCAGATTTAATTCGATCGCGAAGTACCAGGAAAACCTTACTAAATATTTTTATGTAAAAAAACTTACGTCAGATTTATCTAAAATTTGATAAAACATTTATGTTCAAATAAAACGGCAATTCGTATTTACGTGTTAATATTCAAAAATAAGAACCGGCCAAGTGCGCACAAAAAACTTAAGATCGAGCAAAAAACGCCGAAAAAAACACGTTTCTTGTATGAAACGATTGCCATACGCTAGAAAAAAATAGGGAAGTGTGTCCGTCTAAAATAAATAAATAGATAAAGTACCTAATACGACATAAGTTAAGAAAACCTTAGGTTTTAGAATGCAAATAGAAAATTAGATTTCATACCTGCCACACTGACGCCAAAGTAGCTAAACTAATATAACAGAATACGTTACATGTATTTACATGTTAAATAGTTATGAAATACTAACTAAATAGGACTACGAAACGAGGAATTAAGTGGCTTTCATGTAAAATTAAATGCACTCGTACCTGACTTGGAATTATTATATTATTCTCCGCTAACTAAATTTCTCATATTTCATTTGGTTTTACTGTACAATGTACATATAATTTACATAATGCGAGAGCAGTGGTCGTCCAGTGGTAACGGCGGCGACTTACGTGTCTTAAAAATCTTGGGTTCGAACCCAGGCAAGCACTTTGTTTTGATAAACTAGGAGCATCAAAGTAAAATAAATAAACAGTTAATTACTAAATACTTATATCATAGTTGGACCTTTACCTTGTCTCATTGTGTCTAGATGTCGGGTGGTATTCTCACAAATTCGTAAGTTACTAACAATAGTGATAAAGTGCAAACATGTTTACTAACAATTTATGGATCTTTTTCAGTTATCCGAAATAAAATGATTTTATTTATTATTTTTTATTTTAATTACTAATAACAATAACGAAACCATGGCCAAGAAGACGTCCAGTCACCACATGCAGCACCCGTTCACTAGTATATAACGCAAAGATCAGTTATCACCCCCCTCGCCATATTTAAAAGAAAGCGCTATGTAGGTATGTACCTTTAGTACGCATTTTTATTCTGTGCCTTACGTAATAAAAACTTAACCCTTTCAGCTCGTCAGCTAATTAAACACACATTCTCATACAAAGTAGAATTAATAAAGGTGATCGTCGACCGCACCGCATCGCGCCGCGTCGGTGTGATTGCGCGCTAATGAGCGCCCGCTCCAACATCGCGCTGGAAATTGCCTTATACATTTTTAATAGATTCATTTAAGCCGCTTTTTTATCCACTAGCTTTTTTATCCTCAGCGCTTTAAAACTCCCCCCTCCGTTAAACCCCCCACCTTAAGCACCAGCGGGTAAGTACACCCGCAATACGTTAATAGATTTTAAAAATTAATACTTTTACACAATTACGGACGGACAGACTGTCATTTTCGAGGACCCTAATGAAATAACGCTACTTCATAACTCTATTAAGGCTCCTTTGATCGCTGTTGTGCTAAGTAAAAAATTGTGACGCTGAGGGAGTAATCAAAAGTGACATGATACTTATTAAGTTAGTCGAAATAACCGTGTTAAAGCGACCGGCGGCGCGACTCAAAAACTATTTTATGAATAATAGATGGCGCCGCCGGCGACCAATCCCCGGGGAGCACCGCCCACCGCGCCCCTGGCCGGCGCCCCCGCCCCCGCGGTAACCCCGCGACACCCCCGGCCTGCCTTCTCTATTCATTAGCACATTACCACCCCTTAGGCACGCGAGTCAGTTGGGGTAAGAAACTGATTTTTGTCTTTAGAGGGTTTTTTCTAACCCGTTCGCCAAAAGAAAGTATATTTTCTAAGAACTCAGTAGGTACACTCACTTTGTCTCAATTAATTACCTACTGCAACAAAAACTTAATAAGGGAGTAACTTTTTGGGATCAATTAAATTACGCGATGACGAATAGAATAAGATGAGAGGGTCCTAAATTAAAGTAATTAAAACTTGCTTTCTGGCCACTGTTTTAGTTACCATAACTTTATACATTTCTAATTACGACCGAATCACAATTTAAAAAAAAAATAGCAAAAATTACGGTAGGTATTACAAAATAAACTTCAACCAAGTTGATCATGCCCTTTAGTTAAAAATCTCTTAGTTAATTTCAACGTAACATCAATGAACTATTAAGAGATTTAGAAATTCAAACAAAACCAAATTACAGAAAAAGAAACAAAGTTCGACGTTTAAAAAATCCTCAGAATCTCCAACCAGTATCAATAATCGTTATCGAATCGAGAAACATAACCGAGTTGTAAATCGGTAACTAGACAAGGAGCTTTAACTAAGAATAACGCCATTAAGCCCGGAGCTGGCCCGCTAACTGAGTTACACAAGTTTGTGCCGATAAGTGAAATCGACGCGACTCTTGGACTATGCGGTTATGCTGCCACTTGAAACTTTAAATTTTAAGGCGATTTATGGACTTATAAACAGGAAGTTGGTTTAATTTAATATTCTGCTTATTATTAGTTTATAGTTGAAAATATCCCATTAATGGCCCCTTAACTTGTGCATTCGTTAGTGTTTATAAAGTGTTCATAACAGAAAGAAAGAAACAGAGAAAGAAAAAGTATTTTTTGAGAGTCGCACAGGAGATCACAAACTAAATTATAACACACACATAGCTTACCATAAATAAAAGTAGAAAGTCCCGTACGAGGCCAAAATCCTATCTCATGCTATTAGAGTTAGCGGTAATAACCCAATGGTCGTAGCATCAGTCGGTCGAGCGAGAACTCGTGAGTTCGATCACCACTCGTTACACTCTTGAAGCGAACCAACACCTGGCACAAGCATTGCGACCTCAAATGATTTCTTGAATCCAGTTAACAAATTCCTGTTTTAATTAAGTACTTAAGGGCCTATAATATGTTAGCCGAAAACACGAATTCATAAAATTTTCTCAATAGAAAAAAAATCCAAAGTTACCAAGAAACTTGGCATACTAACTGAACTAACTATAAAGCAGCGACTATGTTTTTAATTTTTTTTTAATTACCATTATTTTCGCCGTAAAAAGCAAGAGACGGACGCGGTACCAAAGCGGCAATAGTTTAGGTAAAACTATTGCCGCTTTGGTGCCGCGTCCTTCTCGCTCGCATTCAGTCCGCGATTAGTATGGTGCGAGCGAGATAAAAACCTGAGGTTGTGTGGGCTCTTAATTAAAAAGGAATTTGTTAAATAGAGTAGATAGATATGGGTGACCTTACTTATCGAGGCCCCTCCGTGTCTCGTAAAGCACATTAAGTGATACAGTTACATGTGTGTATAGGTAGCTGGATACTCACAAGGGTGTGAGGCTGTGAAGGGATACTCCAAAGTGGGCAGGCGATGCTGGTGCGGCGGCAAGCTCGGCGGGCAGTGGTAGCAGAACAGGCCGCGGCCGCCACCGCCACCGCTCGCCAGCTGAAACAACACAAAATAACAAGGTAAGTAAAAAAATACGTAAGCACAGTCGACAAATTTGAATCATGACCCACTTTGACGATAAATCGTAATTTCATCGTCGAAATTCATTCTTGATAAAAACTAGATTTAAATCCAGATTAGAATCCAATAAATCCATTCAAAATCAAGATTCATGTCATAGCTTCGTGATAGAAAGTCCCACAATCTCAGAAACACCGACACGCATTCAGAACAATATCACAACAGCACTTAGAACGATCTAATACTATCGGCATTAACATAGAAATGACACCGCGTAATAATAAGGCGACGAATCGAATCCTTCAGCGTCGCATGCGCAATGAATTTAAAGTTAGGGTGTGCACACACTTACGAACACGGCCGCGGTACCGCGTGATCAATTCACGCGCGGTCTGCATTCAAAAGAATGCAGCGCGCGTTTGTGACCCGCGCGGTTAAACATGCATATTCTGTTTGTCGCTGCGAAAAATAATAAGTTGGTATCGATTCTGTACACTTTTGATGGTTGGTAATATATGTATTATTAGATGATGTAACCCTTTAATAATCGGATTTCATTAAGCAAAGAATACTTAAATAAAACAATGCTTTAGTTCAATTATACATTTCAAGAAATCCAATAAAGCGGCCTATGCAAAGACACTGGCAACCACTGCTCTACAACCACAGCACCTGTAAAAGATTCACATGTGCGATGCAAACGCAAAGGAATGTAGCACGCGAACTGTCTATAACCCGCGCGATTTGCAAAGACAATATGTACGTGTGCTATAAGATGTGTGCGCACCCTTACAAGTGTATGCAATTGTGAAGTGATTGAGACGGCATTCGCTTGTGATCATAGGCCGTTACTTAACCTGCGCGAGCGCGGTCTGATTGTGTATTAAGTGTGAATTGTGTCAGATGAACAGGTGAAAACGGAATGTTAATCGTGCGGCGTCTTATGGCAGGTATGCTATGTAGCAGAGGTGCGGGTTGCTAACCGCCTCTGTGGTCTAGTGGTTAGAGCACCTGTCTCAGACCCATGGGTCCCGGGTTCGATGCCCAGTGGGGGCAAAATTTTCTGCTCGGTTTGGTTGGTGGTAGGGCTTGTTCTAAATCCGCCTGGCTATCTACGACCGTCTTATCTAACACTGTCGTCATAACAACAATGTTAGCAGCATTGTTGTGTTTCGGCAGTTAGAGGTAAGATACCCAGTTCCTCTGTGGTGGAAGATTCCGGGTGAAACTCGCTACCACCTTCAGCCTGATCATCAGTAACCATCAGGTGAGATTCACGAAAAGAGCTTCCCTGTCGTGGTAAAAAAAAACCTTGTTATTAATTTTGGGGTAGCTCTAAAATTTAAAGATCTTAGATCTTTTAATTGAAAATATATCAGTGCTGCAGAGATATTTAATGTTATGTTTTTTTGGTAGAACGGAACGCAAACTCGAAACGCGTCGTCTTCGAAAATGCCGGAAGTCACCTCAAAAGGCATGTTAATAAATATCTTTTTTAAATTGTGTTTCTACAGAAGCAGCTGCAAAAGCAGCAAACTGCTTGAATTCTCACTAAGGTAAATTTTTAAGTGCGATTTCTGCTTGAATAAAACACTAAAACAATTTAATTTTTATGATTTTGGGGTTAAAAAACAAAAAAAATTGATTTAAACAAAGCAGTAACGTGCCATATGACGTCATATCCTGACCGCGACAGAAACGGACGTTTGAACTATAGTAGAAAATTGTTGAAGTTTCATAATTTTTTGAGCAACAAGCAGTAGTTGAATTTAACTTTTAACACTTTTTTTAGGTTTATATTACTGTATTTTAATGATTTTGTGAAAAAAAAAAATGCATAATACACGCATATTCCCTATTAATCTTCTATCATCACCTACTGTAAGTTTATGGTGTTCTATATTCAACATTATCTGCTTATACGCAGAATATACACGCGTAATGTTACTCAGATTCATTTAGTTCTCATAAATAACACAACGAAATATGACAGACAGCAATCTGTCTTCAGTTATTGTAGATCTTATGAATAATGGCCGACATCGTTCACACTTGTGAGGTCTGTCATAACAGTGATCTATCACTATCCCGCATTTAAATAGATCTGCTTCAAAATAATTTAACTCGAAACTTTATCAATCAATCTGCCTAGCCTTTTCCCAACTATGTTGGGGTCGGCTCCCAATCTAACCGGATGCAGCTAAATACCAGTATTTTACATGGAGCGACTGCCTATCTGACCTCCACAACCCAGTAACTGGGTAATACGATACCCCTTGGTAAGACTGGTTGTCAGACTTTCGGGCTTCTGACGACCCGTAACGACAGTCAATGATCCACGAATGAGACGAATGAGAGCCGGGACCAACGGCTTTCTGAGGCACGGAGGAGTCTCGGTAGGTAATGATGGTCCCCCATCCACGAACCAACCCCGGCAAGCGTAGCTTAACCTGATGAATCGACCCGGTTGTTATTACATAGCTACGACCTCCTCTTGGACGTCAATAATAAATTAATAGTATTCTAGAAAACTTTAAGTTGATCATATAGAAAAGTTTTCACGTCAAAAGAATATATTAGTAATGAGTATTACTGCTCACCTTGCAAATAAAATCCCTTATCATAAGCAACTTTATGAAACTGTAGTTCGCAAGACCGCGAGCGCACAGTGTGACAGTAGTAAGGACGTGCTGGCCATAAATCAATTAATTTCGATGAATAAATTGCTAGCTTGCAGTGCACCGTGCGACATTCCGACCACTACAGCAGGTTGTCAGATGCGTCATATTATACAAAAGTGGCACAGATTTTATGGTATAAAAACGTTTAAGAAAAGTAGTTTCAAAGAAACTTTTTTTTTTTAAGCATAACACCCTACATACATTTTTCGTGGTACATTTTTGATAAAAAAGTAACAGAGTTAATGTAAAGATGGTCACCCATCCACGGACCAACCCCGGCAAGCGAAAAGAGCTTACAAGGCTGTTCCGGTGAACAAACCCCGTAAACTGCAAAATAATTATAAAAAACCCGTAACTGAAAAATAATTTAGTTTGTGATCTCCCGTGCAAGATCACAAACTCTCAATAAATACTTTTTCTTTATTTCTTTCCTGTTGATACAGGGTGTAAGATTACTCCGGGTTAAAAATAAGAGGGTAGAAATCATACCCATGTATGAATTGCGTGATAGAAACAAAACATATTGTAAAGTTGAGAAAAAAAAGTCACGTAGTTTTAATAAAACGATTAGCACAGGTGAACTGCGAAAGTAAGCATATTAATTTAATTACCTTGTTATTAATTATCATGATGTCATAATATTTGTTACTTATGGTAAATTACGTTAATTCCACTTCACTCAATTTAATTTACTATTGATAACTAGCTCGATTTTTTTATTCAATTAAATTATAAAGTATCAATGTTTTTTATGAAATACAACTTTAATTATTTAAATCTTTTATTAATACCGTGCACTAACATAACTTTGTTTGCGAGAGGAAAATGGCAATGAAATTCAATTGCAATATAACTAGAGACCCACGTGTAGACGAGCCGTCGGTATAAATGACATTAATGGAGCAATGAATCGGCTAAACGATGCGCGGGCGCATTCGATGCTGCTACTGACGTCAGCACACTGTGGGACCATCAGAGATTTTTCTAGACAAAAATAATATTTGTACTAAAAGGTTATTTTACGCGTGACTATATTATTTTATCATATAGAGTAGAATAACTTAAAACTACTTGGACTAACTACTATTCTAGAATTTATTTGTACAGTTTGTGTAGTGTAGTAATGTAAATAGTTAGTTGTATAATAATTATTAAAAATACTAAAAACTTAGATTACCTACTTAGTTCATACGAAACTTTAATCCCTTTCATATTAATATGTATTTAAGCTTTAATATTTTTTTATAATTTACAGCTAAAACCATCATAGTGAAAATAAAACAAGGTTTATATTAACCCATTACCGTTCTAATAATGTTATAATAACTAATTCTGTTAACACTAAAATTCGCAGAAACCGACGCTTACTTACTTAGACATATTTTATATTAAAGTCACTTTTCGTGCCTGTCTGTGTGGTGACCGCGTTGTTCTTCTAAACTCCGCAACGGATTTTGTTGCGTTTGTCACCATTATTTAGATACTTTATTCCGTAAGGTTTATGTGTATAATACACTAGCTTCCGCAAGCGGCTTCGCCCGCGTGATATGTTTATAAATTATAGCCTATGTTACTCAGTGATAATATAGCATTTTTTTTTAAATTAGTTACTTGTCAAATATTTTTTAAATCAATCCTGTAGTTTTTGAGTTTATTCATTACAAAAAAAAAACTCTACAATATTAGAGCAGATTAAGATTAAACTTACATATTAAAAAAATCTCACTGTTTTGTCATGTCATAAAACCGTGCGAAGCGGGGACGGGTCGCTAGTAATACATTAAATGAACTTTCTGTAATAATCTGGGTCGGATTATAAAACATCAGACGCCCAATCTACTTAACGGTTACACCTTTTCATTAAGGGATAACATGATGGAGAGGTTACACTCTCTAAGTTTTACACGAAACCCAACTCTGCTAAGATAAAATCTAAAATTTTGTAGAGTATTTCGTTTTACATTTTAGTAAATGCTCGAAACATTTTGTATGCCATGTAGCTTGCTAGCTTTTATTGCATGAGCTCTCACAGTGGGTCCCAAACAGCAGGTCTTTTCTTAAAGATTGTCCACGTAAATAGGGACAAGTTGAAGGAGAGAAGGGGGGAGGCTTTTGCCCTACAGTGAGACACAAACGGCTGATAATAATAAGTAGCTTGGAATAGGTAGCATCTATTCGATGTAAAAATCACAATACACCTACAATGCATCTCGCACTTCCAGTTTGCTTATTTGCAAACTGCTTTGCTATCTTTTTTAATCTGCTTATTTAATTTTCTGTTATTTATAAACGTACCTATTTGAAACTTCCTAATTTACTGTGATTATTTTTTAATATGCTTAAAATCTTTTACCACTTTTGAACAAAAAAAATCAAGGTAATTGCAGCTATTTTATCCGAACCATTTTTATTCCTCTATTTTTGTCCACAGTGTAGTCTGTGTCGGACCACAGTGTCAGTGCGTGTATTGGCTCGTCCTGTCTGCGCGCGTGGGGTCCTGATACACTAATCCTATTTATATTGTCGTGTCATTACCGTATTACACCCACCGCCGACCGCATCCGCGCTGCAACCATAACCTTCGCATTACAAGGCATTTTTTTTTTTTTTTTTTTTTTTTTCGTTTTTGGCAATGTCATGAAATGCAATGTTTGAGTTAGAATTTTTTGCAATATAGACTTCAGGACGCCTTTAAAGTAATAAGTCGAATCAAAAATCAACCTGTATTTATGGATAATGCCATTTAGAATATATTAATAACCTGAAGTGGCTCGTAACTCACCAAGAAATCATGCAATGTTAGACATACCTACTACTTATTTAACAAAATATCTAACTAACTGCACTGATATTTCAATAACAAGGGGAAGTTTAAATAAAAATATTAATGTAAGGAAGGTATAAATAAAATAAAAAGAGAATGGTTTATTACGAAACAGAATCCTCAGTAAACTAGTGTTAGTAACTAGTAACTAGGGTGTAGTAAACAACAAGATTGGGTATCTTGTTGTTTTCAACAATTCTCAACAACGTCAGATTTGTCGCCTAGGTCAGACCGTCAGACTAAACTGACTATATCCTGAATCCAGCTCTATTGCCGCATTAACAAACCAGAAAACTACTCGTGGAGATTTATAAACGGTGCATTATTTAATAAAAGATTGATCCTGATTATCTAAACATCTCACTTCCAGTTTTTTTTTTCATTTGTCTTTGCCCTTTTCACGCAAGTAAAATCACATCCAGCCACTTACGTCATTAAAAATAATAGAATTTTAAATAAAACCAGAGGAATTAGCATTCGAAATTCAAAAGGTTGTTTTTTTTTTTTGGTTTGGCAAAAGCACTTCATTTCGCATTCCCGTCTTGTCGAGGTGAGATTATCGTCACTCGCATAACACCGGAGGAGGGAAGAGGGCCGCGGCCCATTGTGAGTTACCGCCAAATGTGGGAACTGATGATTTATCTCGTAAACCTTTTCATGTTTATTATATTAAGATCTTATTTTGAATCTACTAGACGGATAATAGAGGGACCTTGATATTGTGTTTAGAGGTACAAAGGTTGCCTAAAAATAAGTTGTATTTGCCAGAAGATAATTTTTTTGCATATCACTAAGTCTAGCCTATTTATTTATTATAGGTTATTATTTATCTGTTTATGTTTATTTGTTTATTTGTATGATATACATAGACTTTCAAGTCTATGGTTTAATAGACTTGAAACATAGACAAATAGTACCTAACCTACCTCGTAACTACTTACAAAATAAAACTTAAAACCTTTTTTAACACGCTTATTATTAGTTTCACCTGTATGTTTGTATGTAACTGACTCGTTTGGGCTCGACTTTGCCCCACTTTAAGCGATCAGATTTACTTTTAAACGTTGTAGACTTATCAACGACCGACGACAATACGATATTTTGATAAACTTATGGAAAAAAAAAATGCGGAAATAAAAAAACACAAACACACACGCTTTAATAGCAAATCGAATTAAAAAACAGAAAATAACTTAATAAAGATTGAGAGAATAGAATTTGATTGTAAAAAAGCGTGGAGTGCATTTTATCATATTTTTAAACTAATTTCCTAGATAAACTACCAAGGCAGTTAAATGTTGAAGCAAATTATCTAGTTTAGTCAAACATATTTATTTCACCTTCAGACCTTCAACCAAGTATCATTTTAAAAGCAGCCATTACATGAACGTTCCACTGTAAACATGAATTCAGTTCGATATCGTGTGCAAACACAATTTGCTCTGAAATCGTATTTGTACCGTTTAATTTGGAATCGAGAACGATTTAATCAATTAACCGAGTCAAATCGAGTAATTAAGTATCGGTATACCTTTAGCTGTTAATGTATTAATTAGTCTTTGCTGAATTGTGTTTATTTTACTGGTAATGATGAGCGAATGAGTGCACATTATTTTTATTTACTTAATTATTTACGTTTATGAATATGTATAAAAAACTCAATGTATTCGTGAGAGGTTTTAAAGATTGAGAGAGAATTTATTAATTTCCAATGCAAGATTCCTAATTTTTACTAATATTTATTATGATAATTTTTACATTGCAATTTAGGTAGGCCAATTGGTTGCAGAAAACACAGTTTTCAAGCACAGTTTTCAGGGTCTATTCTTCCTTAGGCCTCGTTTACAGAGTCGCGGGGCGTCACGCGTCGCGGTAAGTGGGACGGCCCGCATATGGCGAGAGCGTTTACGGAGAAGGGATTTTACACGCGTTTCCTTAAAATACCTGTGGAGCCCGCGGATGGAATCGCCGGCCGCAACGCTGCGCACGCCACCACGATAAATGTTGCGTCCTTTATCGCGGTGGCGTGCGCAGCGTTGCGGCCAGTTATTCCTGCAATTCTCCGTTCACGGTAAAACATAGCGACGCACGCGGTGGGGCCCGCGGCCTCACATGCGCCCATACGAACGTACGACGATACCCGGGACTGCGCCCGAAGCGGCGCCCGCGGCGGGCACCGCTACAATACACTTGAGAATTGCAGGATAGCTGGCCGCAACGCTGTGCACGCCGCCGCGATTTACATCGCGTGCGATGCGAAGTTGCCATTTTCAAGCAAACGCGTGTAAAATCCCTTCTCCGTAAACACTCTCATAACGCCATATGTTTGAATTGAGTGCGGGCCGCGCCGATCAACGTGACGCCCGACGCCCCGCGTCTCCATAAACGAGGCCTTAGACCGTAACTATCTAGTCTTTCAGCGATATTAATTGTCATTTCATACAACTATTAAATTGTCCGAATACTCGGACAATTTAAGTTCCTGCCATAAGCAGTTGATTCAACTAGGTATGATACTGTACTTCCAAATTGTGAGCGTAATTTTTTTTAAATAAGAAAATGTAATTTTGCCTTAACCAAACATAATTAATTTACTGCATTGTTCGACGTTAAATGTTAATGATTGAAATTTTAGTGAATTGGAATCGCGATCCCCGTCGAAGTACACTTTATTGAATTTTACTGAAATTATTCGCGCTCAGGGCTGTCGCGAAGTGTTTCAAATAAGTTATCCAACCACTCTTCGAATGTAACGATCCGGAAATGACGATTCATGCACGTGTTAAATGCGCCATTATAGGTAAATTTATAGTCCATACAAAATATCCTAATTAAATCCCATGCAGTTATAAGAAAATATACAAACAAAAACACAAACAATTTTTCCTTCTTTTCTTTCTTTCTTTTTCTACAGATCTATCAAAGTAATGTATCACTTAGGTATCTACATACCTATTTTAATAAATTAAACTAACAAAACATAAAAAAAACAACTACCAACAACAACAGACCAACATAAAAAAATAAAAAATTCAATTCAATTGATACAAATTATTTTACGATTCAAGCCCGCTTGGCGCTAAGTAACAATCAATAATATTTAATCACAGTGCCACTGGCTCGTTCATTTGATATCGAACTTTTACCAATTGTAATGGAGATCAATTGAACAGTTTAAATTAACTATTAACAGTGGCCAATGGTTCAATCGGGGTGCGACAATCCAATCGATGGAATAAAAATAATTATCTGATGCAGTTGTGAAGGGTTTTTTGGTATGATTCCTTTAATTCCTTTAGGGTTTGATATACAAGATGTTTTTTTTTTTATATCCCATAACTCTAGAGTATAAATGAGACTATAACAAAGAATGAACTGGCATGTGAATTATTTTTGAATTATCTTTTTTTTGTTTTCATTTTTCATAAAAAATAATTCGACAAAATCACGATTATTAATGGAAAACACCCTTACGTGAAATATGAAAACGTCGCATTTTCTTAGGTTTACATGTGAATGATAAGTGAATTAAAATGAATTACTCGTACTTATCAATGAAACTTAGATACATACCTACCACAGATATATACCTACACACATCGATATAAATTATGATTGATGATATCTCCGAAACTATGCATTTTTGGATCACTTACTCGAGGACTTTTTGTATTATTTTTACTTATTCAATATAACCCTAGAGTTATGGGTTATAAAAAAACATGTTGTATAATAATGGGATGTTTATGTTTCAGATTCATTTTTAGACCACCGCTAGACATTTGGACTCATACCAGTGCACTGCTGAACGGCCTCTTCATATTCTTATCTTTATTTGCGTTCCATAAGGTTTGCAAAATCTTGCAATGGCTTGGCAAAGCTGAGCAGATACAGTTACGGGCGCAGCATTATTGTTGTGCCCGTAACTGTATCTTAGCTTTGCCAAGCCATTGCAAGATTTTCTAAACAAACAGTTTTTAGGGGTTAAAGTTCACTCTTTCTCTAAAGAAAAAGGAGTATCCTCCAACCAGACGGGTGTTGTTGCTGGCGGGCAATTGCCCAAGGATTGATGTCGGATAGTCTTATATATGTGAATCGCGCGGTAAACTTAAATAGCGCGATGCAGGATTTGTGACGTCAGGTCTTTGATGCGTAGTTCGCATGTAGCGATGTAGATGCCGCCACAAGTAAAAAAAAATGAAAAGGCTTCACCCAGGCTGCGCGACAAAACCCTGTCCTCCGCGTTCCGCATCCACTCTATCCCAGCCACCTTCTTAAAGTCGTCAGTCATCTAGCGACTCTCACGCATTTTTTGATATTGGATTACCTACTAAGGTATTTTACATGCAAATATTTCTTAATTTAACACAATTTCAGCAAGTTTTAACACTCTTTGAATCAATTGAAAGTATCAGTTACATTGCTTTTTACAAAACCACACATTACATTTGATACATTTGAACTTCATCCCCCAGAACATGTAATAAAATGTTAATTCGTGATCAGCACAGCCCTACCAGCAGCTGTCTGTCATCATTTGCGTTACCGGCTCTATCTGGCCTTTAATCGGTTTAAGCGACGATACACACTCGCTGCTACATACTTTTGATTCAATTTTGTGCTTTTCAGGGTTCCGTAGCTCAAAAGGAAAAAAACGAAACCCTTATAGGATCACTTCGGTGTCCGTCTGTCCGTCTGTCAAGACCCTCTCAGGACCGCGTGGAGATATCAAGTTGAAATTAATCGTAACTAATATTATGAATGCGAAAGTGAGTTTGTTTGTTTGTTTCTTACGCTTTCACGCTAAAATGGCTGAACGGATTTGAATGAAATTTGGCACATGGGTAGACCATGACCTGGGTTGTGACTTAGAATACTCTTTATCCCAGTAAACGAAGTTGGCAGAAGCGTATCAATTACGTAGGGTCGTATACGATTCCTTGGGTCTAGATCAAGATCTAAGAGAGACATCAAAAATCAGCATTGAGGATATAAACGGAGGAAAAAGTATGTATTTAAAAAAGTTTTCCTACTAATATCAATGGAAGAAGGGAAGTGAGTTATATAAAAAAGTGACAGTGGGTTCGTCATGACATGGCGAACCGACATTGTCTAATCGTCAAAGACATTGTCTAATCGAATTAGAATCTTACAAGAGAAAGGGTTAATGTAATGGGTTATAAAATACATTATACTTAATCGTATTAAACACAATACTTAATAAATACTTATAAACAAAAGCCAAAGGTGCTTGTATCATTCTTCCCTTTTTTCTTTAGTATCATGCTTTATTTCATCTGTAACTTGGCCAAAACGAACTAACTTCTTTAACTTAATATAATTTCCCGTTATTATATTTTTTTATAACTCTAGGCTTGCATCATAAAATAATCGGATTTCCCTATTGGTAGCAACCCTACGGGCCTGGAGTGCGAAACTTCAAGCAACCCACTCCCCGCGAGTGCCTGGAAACTTTCTCGGCATTACATTAGAATAGACAGAATTATGTTGATGAAGTTAGTAATAATATTGAAATTATGTCAAGACTGCGTCATGTAACAACTTCAAGAATTAAACTATCTAAACAACAACGTTGATTGGAAAGCTGAGCTGCTCGAAAAGTTATCGGATTAAAAAAAAAAAAACTTTTTACCATCCCTTATTATGAAAAGTCTATGAAAATCCTATGCTTCTATTGTCAATAATTTCCAATTAAACCAAAAGTTTTGTTCACGTGCTCAAACTATAGGCCACTGCGCAAATTGAACAAATCCAAAATGGCCAAGTATGTAATACTGAATATTGTTACTGAATAAGCTTACAGTTAAATATTGTTTTGCATTTCAGGTGTTTCTTTAATAGTTTATTGATGATTTGATGTGTGGTTTTCAATATCAGATTTAATATTAACAGGTATCCCAGTTACATGGTTTATGTCATTATAATTCATATACATATCTAGCAATATCCTGTCACCTTCAACCTCCAAGAAAACCGTATTACAAAGAATAATTCGCGTTCTGTGGTACCCTTTGGTCGAGCAATTACGTGCAATTATCGGGAGGACGCGGCGACGCTACTCAATTGGCGTCGATACCGCTATATCGAATAAACGCAACTTACTGCTGGCCGTTTGTACGTTTCTTTTTTCTCTTCTTTTTTCGGTTATCGACCCTTGGGAAAAGTTGTAAAGAAGGACGGCTTGTGTCAAGTTTTTTGAAATTGAAAACTTGAGAATTATTTGAAAAATGATAAGGAGTATGTGAGATTGGCAGGTGCGGTTTTGTAGTTTCTGTCTACGCCCATAGAAAAATGGCGTGAGTTTATGTAGGCATGTATTGGGAAAAATAATGTTGCGGGATGCCAAAGAAGGAATAAATTGTGGTGTCATTTGTTTTGTATTTGAAATTGAAATCAAAGTCGATTTTTTTACATTATTGTTCCAAACAATCATTAATGCAACAGATTCAACATAACTCATATTTAAAACTGAATCCAAAAAATCCTTCAACCACTGCTCACCATTTCATCACCAACTTTGACACAGAAACACAGTACTCCACGAACTCAAAACATTAAACTAAACACAAAGTTAAAACAACCAAAGTCCACCTAAGTTGAGCCAAATGGCTCTAAAACTAACTAAATTCTGTTACCCAATCAGAGTAGCAGTTAGTGTAAATCTGAAAATTGACTGGATTAAACTAATGATGGGTAACTGCCTAACTGGTCCGAGTCGATACAATGATCGGGCGGCCGTCGGGCTCTCAATCCAATTACTTCTCATTATGGACTATTAGAGATGCCTTTGCTAACTGATATATTTATCCGATAGTGTATTGGTAGATGTCTAAAAGTATACACGTATTTATTATTCACGTTTATTTTCAGCAGAAAATCAAATGGAGCTAGGTAGGTACAGACCCAAAATATTGTACTATAATAGAATAGAGGCAAAAAAAGAATGCAAAGGATCAGTGATATTGATAACTCTTATCAGAATGCTCCGTGTATGTAATCTGTACTTAATAAAAAACGTTCACATTCAAGTCGCAATCTGACAGATTGCGACTTGAATGTGAACTTGTCAAAAATGTTGGTAAATTGATTGTATTTTTGACAGATTGCGAATGACATGCGAATGCGCAAGTTCTTAAAAATACGGGAATTGCCCCTCTGATGTTTTATTCTCACTTGTTTTCTCATTTCTGAGTAGGTAATATTGACCTATGCGTCCAATATCTTAATAAACTATATATTAATTAATTATTTACAGATATGTAGATTCGTATTTATTTTCAAACAAGATAATATATAAAGCTAATATAATATAAGCTAGTAGTTTTAAAATAGGAATAATGAGATGTATATGCATTTATACCCTACGTGCACCTAGCTTCTGACGTTTCATAAGTGCGCATGTAGATTTATGTGTTTTTTTTTTTTTACAAGGAGAGGAATGAATCATAGGGCATCAAAAAATTCGTCCACTTCGCTATCAACAGGAAAAGTACCCAAAAGGCTGGCAGCATTGCCCCGTTGTATGGCGATGCTGATTCTTTGGCCAAAAAGTAGGTCAGCCCTCTGGTCATGAGAAGATTCGACCAAACGCTTAGCAATGTCTTGATTAATCAAATGGGCAGTCGGACCCCATGGCATATAGTGTTTCAACCCTCAAAAAACGGCTCGAACTATACTTGAAACTATAACTCCCAATAATAGTCTGATTTTCTTTTTGTTAATGGTCTCTTTTGGAAATAAAATTATTATTTGATATAATGGGAATAAATGGACGAGCATACCTACACATGTAATTCCTTCATGCCTTCGTGCTCTGAATAATTAAATAACTCTTGTTTTACGCTGTTATTAGTTCGAATGGATTAAAGTCCACTTCATTGTCATTGAAGGTCGTTTAAGACACGAAAAACTGGTCTTTAATTATTTAATGCCATAATATTAATTACATCAATCATGCCTTGCAATCCGTGAGAAACTCGTCAAATAGTTCTGTCTGATTCATCCCGAATCTAAAAGTTATTGTAATAGTGCTATTACTCTTTAGATTTTTTTCTTACGATATGAAGGTTCTTGATATGGTAAATATAAATACCTATTTTGACTTGAAACATTTTTTTTTCCTTGATTATCCGATGAAATGTAACAATATAACGAAATTTTACTTTCGTAGCACTTTCGTAGGCGTTTCGTAGCACTTTGCTACGCGGATTTAAACATAGCCAAATATTTATTTCGTGCTTTCTTCTACTTTATTATATTTTGTTACTGTTCTAGTTTTTATATTACTTAAATCGTTTTTATAGTGTTACTGAATGATTTTACTTCATTTTAATTTGATGAAAACTCCAGCTCCAAACCTCTCTTATAAACAGCAGCGGTCTTTTCAAACCCAATCGCTAGACGATTCAATCAGCCATTCCGATATACCTATGCGAAAGCTACATAGCTCATAGCGCCACAATAATTGCTCCGGGCGCCGTCCACGATTGCATATCAATACAATGCTCATATTTGCTAGTAATTGAGCTTATTGCTCGAGTGGGACTTTATTGGCTTTTATTGCATTAGGAGGAACTGATTGAGACGAGTCGCAGCGTGACGTCGGTAACATGCCAATTGACTATATTAATTAAGTATATTATTATATGCACGCCACATTGTGACATCTTAAGACCATTTATTTCCCGTGTTCCTTACCATGTGGCCTATCCAGTTCCATTTAAGTTTTTTCACTGGCAATGTGACATCTGTAACTTTAGTCTTAGAGTGCGCGCAAGATAAGTGTGCGCGCGACTGCGGTGGCGCAGGCGTAATTTAATCTTAAAGAAGAATAAATGATGTACATAAAATCATGCGGGTATTCCCTATATTATATTTTCCTAGGCAGAGGTGTACCTATAGTACACCCACATTTCGCCAGTTATGTTTAAAACGCAAATAACACTTTGCCCGACCCCGAGAATCGAACTCAGGACCTCATGCTCAGCAGTAGCGCTTGCGACCACTAGATCAACGTGGCAGAAATTATAACAGTATAGATTTAAGCACATTAGCGCCCGAAACTTGATGTTTAGAAGGCGTGTCTCTCTGATTTGTTAAAAGCTGTCACAATGTGGGTCCCTCAAGGTGGAAAAAGAAGGAAAGGGCGTAAAAAAATAAGATTAACATGGAGAACAAAAGCTATAAACAGGAAATTATGGCATACTCTAAGTAAGGCCTTTGCCAAACGGCAACCTGATACGAATGTTACCGATAGATTAATCATTTAACATTAATTTAAGTAATGTAAGCAAATAATGTCAACATCAATTTTTTATTTTATTTTAGATAGTACGTAATTTACAAATGCATGGAATGCGAGTAAGATAAATAAAATAAAAAATAAATTGGATAAAAATATGTAATAATGTAAGTAAATCACAATTTTTATTTTTTATATAATGGAAATGTAATAATTGTATGTACAGTATCAGTACCTAATAAAGGCTATTTGAATTTGAATTGAATCCTAAGGACACATAGATTTAATTTAAGTTGTGTGGAAATCGGTTGTCATGGCATAGTAGTCAACTCCAAAGAAACAAATGGATGGACTGTGTGAAAAATGATATGGCTAGAAAGGAGGTGACTACCGAGATAACGACTAATAGAGAAGTATGGAAGGCGACCACAAATAAATGGGGATAAGGACAGGAGAATGGGTTTTAGAGGTTTACTGGTGGGTCATATTTTTTTTTGGTATTTACTATATCTTGAGTCAGAGGCAGGTGGCAAATTTTAACTGAGTAAGGGCCGATTTTTAATTGTCAGATAACTTTTATCTGAGGAATAAATATGGCGGTTTGACATATTTTCTATACAAAAGCTGTCAAAACGTCAAACATACTCCCCAGATAAAAGTTATCTGACGGTTGAAAAATCGGCCCTAAATCAAACGTGAATATAATTTTAGCAATATAAAACTTTCAAGTGATTGAGACAAGTCTTGCAGCGTGACGTCGTCGGTAACGTGCCAATTGGTTATATTTATTATGTATCATACAGCAGAGCAGCATGGTATCTATGCGTGCATACAGGGACAAATTAAATTAGCTAGCGAAACTCTGCAGACGTGATTTTTTTTCATCGATTTAGATATTGATACCTATCAAGGTATCAATATCAAAATCAAGGTATCAAAAGGTACACACGATGAAATAAAAGTAGAAATTTGATTTGATGTTTTTTTTTAGGGTCAACGTCCGCTGGTAGACTATCCCTGTGACAGAAAATGAGACGTAGTAGACTAATTAAATACCTTTGGCTTCGTAATAAACTCCGTTAATTAACTTAATATTTTTGTGATCCATTTTCAGTTTGCAGTCACGGGAAATAATTCAAGAAAGTTGCATAACTTATGTAATTATTTGCTAAATGTAACAAAATATCAAAGGTGAAAGAAATACAATAAGTAATCATATTTTTCAGGCGTAAAATAAACTATGAATGTAGCTAGACCTGCTCAAGGATTACTTCGATTTATGTAAAAAAAAATCACATAATTAAATATTCACGCGCAATTTCAGTGACGCGGTCGCGTGGACATTGCTGAAAAGTGGTCTGTCTTATAAAAATGTTTAAAGTACGTATTTTTATTGTAAGTAAGTAAATATAAAAACGCAATAAAGTTAAGCTTTTGATTAATTTATCTTTTTGTTAAAAATCTTTCAATTTATTTATTAGTGCGACCAGATCAGTAAGTAAAAATATTGTAAAAAGAAAAATATAGACATTGATTTAAAATTTAGCAGCAGCTCTTCTAAAAGATGATCCAAATAATTATTATTTACTTCTGATTAATTAATGAAAATAAAAGTTTCAAAACTAAAACGAACTTTCAAAACACAACAAAAATAAATCAAAAACTTTAATTAATTACCTTATTAGCGTCCGAAAATATGTTGTCTTGTTGTGGGCGGGAACTTTTCCCGCCGTACTCCGTGCGAAAAAGCGCGGTCACCGCGCTGTCACTGACATCACGTTCCAATACACGTACGATCACTCGCGAGCCGCGCCACGTCGCGACTGCCGACACAACGCCGCGGACACACTACTGCGAGTAATCGCTCTGAAACCGCCCTCGGCAAACAAAACCCCACCCGCCGTAAAGAGCATTTTAGCACGCGCGCCTCCCCGCTCCCGCGCCCTGATTTAATAGCGAGCGCGGGCACTGATTCACTTAACCGAACGCAACTACCGACTGCCTCTCTCTCGCTCCCGCTCAAACAGTAATCCACTACACGTCCTCTCTCCCGCTCGCGCACGTTCGGATATTCAACGGAGGAAAGAGATGGCGCCGCGGTCGCGGACACTTCTTTCTTCCAACTCGATTTGCATGCGAGCGGGGGTCGCTCCGCAAACTTTATGTCCTCGTTTCGTAAATTATTTATACGTTTGGAAATACTTTTAACGGCATGCTCGGCTGCTGAAAAAGATTGCTTTAAACGAGTCGAATTAAGTAAGTGACCGGTATTACGGCGCGAGACGCGGCGATGCTAATCACTTTAATCTTGTTCACTCAAACGTTCATGATATTAGTTTCGTATGGAAATTCGCAACGTTTTTCAGAATCTTTTATTTTTATAATTTTTAGATTTATTGTTTTGAAAAACATGTTTAATATAAAAAACTTTTGCATTAACTAAGTGCCTTTTTTCAAGACACCTCCTCCCATTAAGTGAAGGCAAATTCGTCATTACATTAGGAAAATTACCAGATTCATCAACTTACTACAAAAAAATGTTTCATTTTATTTAAAAGTTTCGGCTCAGATCAAGTCGACAGAGCTGCCAGTCAAGAGCTCTATTTCCGGTGATATATGGACATTCAGTGGTAGTGGAATGCGTGATTTTCTTGAAGAACCAGACCATTGGAGAGTAATAGAGAGCAACCGCGCTCTACCATCCCATCTCTCAAAATAAAAATTTTCTTTCTTTACTGTAATTATTTTGAGGCTTTTTTCTAGGACCTCTCAAGACAGCAATGGCATCATCATTCAATCATCATTTAATTTGAATAAAATATTATTAAAATATTGAAACCCAGTCATATATAAAAAGAAAATTACCGCTGTATTTTCGCTAAAAATGTACGCTCTGCAGTCAAGTTCCAAAAAATCCTGCGTTTGTTTGTATAAAACTCTTTTAAATCTTCTTTCAAACTTCATTATTTATCATTAATTTTATGAAACAATCACTAAACTCAGTCTTCTTTCTGTTAACGAATCCACAATCAATTTCAGTAAAGCGGATCTTCAAATTATCTAACGCAACGAGTTTTCCACTCCAACCAGTTGGAAAGTTTCTTCAGGAATAAAGCCCGTAATTTATCTATCAGGCTAGTTAGTTAACTATAGTTGGGAGAATTCCGAGCACAGCTAAGCTATCCAATTAGTTGTCATTGTGTTATCTGTGGCCAAACTAACTTCTAATGCCGTCCGTGACCCCGTTACTAAACTCTCGAATCGGTTGGTGCTCGGTTACTGGGTCTTACTAATGGTTAGTTTAGTTGGTTAGCTGTTTCAGAATGTGTTTATTTTTCTGGTTGAGATGATGATTATTATGAAAGTGCTCACTCGTGGAAGTTTTAAGTAAGTACCAACATATTGTGCTCCTCATACTACCACTATTATTACGCTTTTATCGTTTTTATCTTGGGTAAATCCTAAGATGTTATAGGTACTTATTATAAACCATATGGGCCTTTGGTAAGTACGAAAATATTTGGTGGCCTGGGCTTATACTCCGTTTCATGGCTTTATGAAATAAGCGAAAAGCACGCAAAAATAAAGCAGACTATAAAAAGTATTTTTTTAATTTTTATTGTCTTTAAAACTCGCCAATTTTTTACGTTTGATGGCGAGAGGCGCTCTTTTACATAATAATGCACCACCTTTAATTGTACACATCTAGGTACTACATAAATATTATACTGTTATGGCTTAACCTTATAAAATGTATTTAGTTCTGTTTGCTACTTTCTATCGCTGATAAAAATGCTTGGGCCAATGCTGGTCCTGCTCCACAACCATAACTAAGTAATTGATTAATATTTGAAAAGTCTTTTGGACCTGCTGCTGAAGATTGTAAGACCATCGTTGCATTGTATAAACTCAATTTACTTTGCATTATATAATTACATAGCACAATTGTGAGTTCTATGTACTATAGAGCTACCATTTACCGGGTAATAGTCTTTCATTGACTGATGGGCACATTCGGCCCTAGCGGCTGTGAGTATGTCATGCTCACTCAGATGTCTCGCTGATGGTGGCGTGTGTGTTGGATCATTTAGCTCCCTTCAAAACTGACGCATGGATTAGCACCATTAAGCTCAATCAGCTGAATGGTGCTAATCCATGCATCATGTTCGTGAACGGGCGCCTTCAGTTGGGGCTGGGCATCTCTTAGCTGAAATGGCTTATTTAAATTTTTGAATTGTTTTTTTATTTTTATCTACGGATGCTTTTATCATGCACTTCTTTCTACATTGTTCTCACATGTATAATTTCAACATGAATGAAGTAACCAATTTTTGTATAAATTTTTTTGATTTAAAAGAGTGTCTGTGGAGTTTCTTGCCCGTTCTTCTCCATGGGCACCTACTACGCTTTGGAACTGGCAACTAGTTTCATATTTTCTGACTGACCTGCCTGTAAATGGTTTAATTGAAATAAATGCTTTGAGTTTGAGTTTGAGTTAACCTGTATAATGTTTCTTAATTTTGTCTTAAGTGATCCTTTACAAATTTTTACTTTTTCTCTTAATAAATCTATTTTGTTAAACACTGAAGACTTTGGACTTTGTTGAAGATGGTATATCTATGCGCAAACTTACAACCTCACGACTTTTTAATGGCCGTGGGGAGTGGTTTGTTAAGCGGCAAATCTTTGGGGCAGATTGATTACTCATTATCCTCAGTATACATTCAAATGTACACTTCATCTTGAAGTAATGCTTGGGAAAATTCGGAAAAGATATACCGACGAGTTGTCTTCGAAAACTCGTATTAGCTCTGTTTTCCTGTAATTGGTATAACATCTAATTTACTCATTTACACCGATATTCGTTACGAGCAAATAAAATTATTTTCATTTCTTATACGAACAACTACGTCGGTTTCTTTCATAAAATAAATAAAAATAACAACTTAGATACTTACTCAGACATTTTATGCTCTTTGCGTAATCCGTCCAAAGTTTATAAAGAAACAATAAGACAACAATATTATTATCAAATATTCTCGGACGATCCAAAATAAGCATCTTAATACTTTATAAGCAATCGTTTCTGCGTCTGATTCTTTAATCAGAGCTCCGATTCAAAATTTACTTGTCTTGTATACTCTTGCGCAATATTAACTCTGCGGGTGGCTAAGAAAAAATCGCGGGATTTTCAGCCTTATGGTTCAAAGAATAGTTAGGAAGATTGCGAGCGTGAAGATTTGAGCGGTAAACAAATCTTAGGCGAGGTGTAAGTGACAATAAAACGGGAGCTTAGCTCTCGGGGCCGTCTTCAAGTTGAACGGCGGCGCCGGCGGGAGGGGGGTGAGGGCGAGCGGGGCGCCGGGGGAGGAGCGACTGTCCCCGTCTCGCTCTGGCCGCGAGTCGCGCTCATCCGTTTTATTTCTTGTTTGTCCGCAGCGCCTTCCCAGTTCGCTACATAATTTATTTTGAGCGGGTACATTTAAAAAATTGGCTGAGCCGCGTACGAGTTTAGGCGGCGAAATGGAGTTTGCTGGGGTGGGTGGTGTTACCAAATGAAAATAATATGGTAAATGATTTCATTTGAATTGGCGTTTTGGCGTAATCGCCCGGGACAAGTAATGGGCCGTAGAAAGTACCGGTCCATTGTCCGCTGGCTTCATTTACTTTCTGAATTTATTTTGCTAGGTTTCTTGGGTTTATCGTCGTTTATGTCGAGCCCATACATATTCAGTGTCTCTGTATCCTGTCTGGTGGATGAAAACTATGTCCCTTTCACACCCGCAGCTTTTTATTGGTTTGGTGATTTATAGATTTTGCGCCTTTTATTGCTTTGTTTTTTATTTTTTGGAGTTCAGCTTTGTGTGCCTTACTATATTAAGGCTTTAGGGAGACCTTTTGTTCTTAAAGGGTCCCTAGACTTTTTTACAGTTCCTGTCTGTAAAAAATATTAGACATAATTACGGCCACGTAAGTCCGCATCTGCGTAGGCGACAGCGTAGGCTGCGTAGCACATGTGCTACGCCGGATGTCTACGGTTCTACGCAAACGGATTTATGACCAAAAAATGTTGTCACAAAATGTCACTAAAATTTACCAGTTGCTTATCTCCTTTTTAAAATAATTTTCTACTGTATGATTATAATTATTTATTTATTAACGAGTTATTCTTTATTTACGAGGTTGTGGATTCAAAACAAGGCAAGTGACTTTTTAAATTAATATTATACTTTCTAAGATTATCTTGTACATCACTGCCCCGAAAAACACCGTCAGGAAATCTAGAATTATACCTAGAATTGAATATCGTCTGCATCGTGTCTGAATTGTAATACAGGGATATTGGTTATATGTCAGCAATCCATTAAGGGGATGCCTAGAGAGGTCATATACAACCAAATGACCCCTTTTTACTCCTATGAAAATGTCAAAAAAATTCGAGTCATTTGACATTTTATATTTTTATTTCATACATTTTAAAACATAACAAGTCAAATTACTCGAAGTGGACATTGGCATAGGGGTCATCAGGGGTCATTTGGTTGCAAATAACCTCTCCTACATCCCCTTGAAACTCGAACTCGAAACTTTATCAATCAGTCTGCCTAGCCTTTTCCCAAATATGTTGGGGTCGGCCTCCAGTCCTGCCGGTTGCAGCTGAATACCAGTATTTTACATGGAGCGAATGCCTATCTAACCTCCGCAACCCAGTAACTGAGTAATACGATACCCCTTGGTAAGACTGGTTGTCAGACTTTTGGGCTTCTGACGACTGTCAATGATTCGCGAATGACAGCCGAGACCAACAGCTTATAACGTGCTTTCCGAGGCACGGAGGAGTCTCGATATGTAATGATGGTCACCATGGTCGCGGACCAACCCCGGCAAGCGTAGCTTAACCTGATGGATCGTGGAACAGGTCTTCTCCTACTCTTATAGCCATTCACTTTCATACTAAAAACTTTCCTCACGATATTTTCTTCATTCTTCCGCATGACATGTCCATATGGTATGAAAAATGCCTGAAACTCGCCAGTTAAATCTTCAGTGTCCTGTGTCGCCCATGCCCATTCCCGTCAACCTCTGGTCAATAAAAAACCGTGTGAAATCATTTTTTATGACCACCATTAATCAACTCGCACGCTCCTCTTCCATCCGAAAACAATTACCATCTATGTCATAGAACCAAAGAAAGAAATAATGACTTCGCAAAACAGATAATCTTTCTATAATACTGGTGTAATTATATCTATCTATTGTGAGTACTATACCCCTAATGTTAGGGGTTTTTTCTACCCTCGCCACAACTCGTGATTTATTGAAGAAAGCTTTTAAACCCTTGCGGTGTCCATTGTATCTTGTGTTTCTATTATGCTTTGGATTACTATTCGCGATTTGCTCTATTAATTCGATGTTTTTGAGTAATAGGTCATTTTGTTCATGGAGTCTGTGAAGGTTACGGCTTAAGTGTTATCGCAATAGTACTTTAGGTTAAAAAAAAAACAACTGTAAAGTCAGCAACTTACGTCGATTAACACTTATTGAGCAATATCATCAAATTCATCATCATTTCAGCCAAAAGACGTCCACTGTTGGACATAGACCTCCCCGAAGCACCGCCACTGCGATCAGTTTTGTGCTTCTCGCATCCCGCGGATTCCTGCGGCCTTCATCGGATCATCGCTCCACTTTGTCTTGAGCATTTTGCTAAAAAAATCTTGTGGCGGCATCTACAACGCCACATGCTAACTACACTCTGATGTCACCAAAATCCTGCATTGCTTAAGCAGGTTTTACCGTGCGACGATCGAGTATATAATCATCTTTATTGTATAACACGCCGTTTTACAAATAGGCGAGCCCAATTGCAAAACGTCGCTGTTTTGAAATGCGGCTACCTCTCGTTCAGCCGGATCGTAGTGGCAATAGATTCTACAAAGCGGCGTTCAACGTTTAGCTTTATTGTCAGCAAGAAGCAATGTAGGGTGACTATACATTATGAACAACAGATCCAAAAAAGTATTTACTTTTGAAAGAGAATTTAGGATGCAAGAGCGAGCGAAGCGAGCTCGGGACTTGGGGCACCCCGACTCGGACAGGTTAGGTTAGGTTCCCATTCGTGTTTTTTTTTTTAAACCACCCTGAAGTAGGAGCCCCACGAAGCTGGGCTCCGTCGACTACGCCTTATTGTTATTGAGAGAACAATACAACGTTAATGGTCACTGTTCTAACCTAACCTAACCCAAATTATCCACCAACAATAGAGGGGATCTGCAACGTTTATTGTCAGCAAGAAGAAATGTAGGGTGAACGAATGAAACGGAAACACATCAACGCTGCCAGAACCTACTTACTTGTGCTAGACAGCCACGGCGACCACCTTATGATTTTGATGTTGATAAATTCAAACTAAAAGCATATTTCAATTAAACCATTTTACAAGCACTTTTGATTTGTCAAAGGAGCCGGTCATCCAGAAAGATGAAGCTCGCGCTAGCTAACCAGCTTCTGCTCGCGACTTCGTCCGCGTGAACTTTCTTGTTCGAGGCGGGCGATGCGATGCGACGGAACGGGACGGGGCCCGTTTCGTCGCATCGCATCGCCCGCCTGCGCTATTTTTTACTTCGTTTTCGCTTAAGAGTCGTATTGGAGCATTTTAGATACGAGTACTCCTATCTAAAACGCTCCAATATAATTAATACCTACTTATAGGTACATTTTTTTTTTTATACCATATTTAAATCTCATTGTATCAACGCCGGCTGTCGCTAAGGCCGCGGCCACGCGGGGAGCGGCGCGTTTTAATGCATAATTATATTTTTATGAGACTGGCGAGTTCCTTTTAAAACTATACATTTGAACGCGCCGCCGCTGACTTACGTGTCTAAAAACTAGCGCCGGGTCTCTGCCCTGCATAGGGTCGCAGCATTATGCTGAGCGATGGCCCTTTTGCGTGGATGTGACGCAGAATTTGCCCCAACTTGTTATTTTTTGTTTCTTCTCCATTTTCCAATCGTAATGTCCACATGTTATTGGATAAGATCTTTGCATTGCAGTTCGCCAACAAAGTTCAATGTGATGTGAAATTCAGCGAAATTCACTCGACTTATTCGATACTTAGTGTAAAGTAGCGGCATCTGCCTTGGTAGCCACGAATTACAATAATTTAAGATAGGTAAGTGAAGCGACTGGATGTCGGATGAGACTCGCACTGACTGCGAAAGCATGGCTCAAAAAGAAGGTCTATTCTCAGCTGTGGGGGAACAAGACTGCCAATGATGATGAAGATAAGTAAAAGATAGTAATAATAAAATTAAGCTAAGTACTTATTATGTTGTGGTGCTTGAATATTCAATCTGCCTGCAGATTTGCAGAATATGGTGATAAAATCTAAATTGATTGGTACCATTGGTGGTGACTGGTTTTCACTGCTGCGAACGATAAACGACACAGTAGCGCCATCTACCGAAAACTTTTTGAACTTTTATTTAACCATCTATCATTTTATGTGATTGTGATGTTGTCTTCTCATCATTTTGTTTCAAACGACGACTACGATACGAGTACTAAAAAATAAAAAGATTCTAAACTAAAAACAAACATGCTAAATTGGCCACTTTGATGTGGCCAATTTAGCATGTTTGTTTTTACGTACGTTCATTTTATACTTTTTATAATCTGTAGGTATTTATTTTTAATGTTCAAAGAAAGTTAAATATGTGATACTTATTTTTCTCCATAAGTTTCAAGTATAATGCAGTGTAAGTTTTAACATAAAGAAAATTTTATAAATAGTAAGTAACGAAAATGACTAAAAGCCATTCACCGGTCAATAAATAAATTTTACGTTATCTGTATTCAGAAGCAGAAATCAGCGCCATCTAATGAATTAAAAATGTAACAGGATGTTCTTGTCAGTAAAACAGTTTATACGTTTGCTATCTTTTAAGCTTTATTTAACGCAAATAATGGTATTTAAAACTCAAAACGTATCTTTATTTATAAAAATATTTTAGCTTGTTCCAATAAAGTACCAATTACGAAGATTCCGTCTAAAATTGGTAAATATATGCATAAGTTTGTAATTACCGCCAATACGCGGCGGCGTTTTGGCCATTTTGTGAACCCCGCGACAGGAAGTGAGTGTTATAGGTGCTACGCAGGCGCAAATTGACCTTTCGGTTGAAGAACCCGTCGGTCACATGTGAGTGTCGATAAATATCTTAGTTTTATCGTGAATCCCTTATAAATAGTTATAATTATTGTTTTCGTAAGTATTTTCTATGGTGAATATAAATTTGTGCATAAAAGGCGTTACCGCGGTGTGGATTTTGTGTAATTTATGAAAATGTAATGTGCCGCGGCGCCGGCACGTTTGTCAAATCGCTAATTTTTTTTTGTTATCTCCGGATTCGCAATAAAGATCAAGTTCACATTCTATTGCGTTCCTACGTGTTTAATTTGGTGTAGAGGTGATAAAACGGTTTGTGGTTTGATTGTTTTGTGTGTTGGTTCTGAATACGACATGGTCAAGATGTCTCTCGTGAACCACATGTTCGAGCACCACACCATCCACTCCGTGTCGTCACCAACGTCGTGCGTCAGGATTGATTTCATTCAGTAACTTTTGTTTTTTCAGCATACCTTTATGTTATCGTCATTAAATCTTCACCTTATGGTGGATGTCAAGTACATCCTCCCACAAAGGTTTTTCATCGCACCGCTGTAGGTGGGGTTAGGTCGTGTCAAAATTTTCAAAAACATACCTATAACAGTCTAGACATTTTCCACCCTAAAGTATAGTGTATGTATTGTGTATAGGATATTTATAGCTGTCTACCTATGTATGACTTGACAGATTTAGAGCTAGAAATGCAGTTTTAGACTTGTTTCAACTATGTGTAAGTCATTTATTTTGCAGTGTGTTAATTTCAGGACTTTTACTCTTAACAAGTTTGGTGGGTTATGTTGAAATGTCTGTAGTTTTCAGATATCCAATTTCTAGTGAAACAGATCTTGTTTGTGATTATTTTACTTGATTCCTTCATCAAATCTCATTTTAGAACTGCCAATAAATATGAATGCAGATAAATGAAAGTTTGCAACTATATTTCATTGTGATAATTATCTCAACCTTTGGGTTTGAAGAATTCTGTTTGAAAAATGTCACTGATGCAGAATTTATAGTCATTTGGAAGCATGTTGTATGTACAATTATATTGTTTTATTGAAACATTTCACAAATGTTGTCTTCCAATTCTGGTTGTTTCTTGTTGCTGGTCATAATTTATGATGTCCTTGTTCATGCAGTAACCCTTACAGCTAAGGAGTGTCCTTTATCCAGCAAAACTATCTGAGAGACTAAAATTACAAACATGGAAACAAAATTTAGTAATGAACGGTTGAAATGCTGGATTTATCTGTTATGTCCCCTTTCAAGGCACTTTACTGAGCTGTACCGAATACTGAATGTTTCCATATCATGCTAAAATAAAATGTCACCATCAACTCACCATAACTGTAACATGTCAGAAACACATTGGTACCTAAATTCTCACCTTTCATGTTATAATCAAATAATTTCACACATGTAAATGTTGATCATCAATGACTTTCACACTGAATACGAATCACCTTCAATGAATAAATTCAAATTAATTTAATTCAACAAGATTATCATTCTTTTTGTCACTCGTCCTTCTCTGTTGTCTTTGAGCAAAGCCATTGTTATCTACTTAAAGGGCTAGGCTGTTATAAAAAACAAGACATTTACAGGACTGACCCGTGTAACATTTTGATGAACTATTTTCATTTCAGTTCACCATAATGTTCTCACTGCTGGTACTTAGGCCTCCTCTCTGTGAGAGCTCAGTTCATAACAGTTGAAAAATATTTAGCATTGCTGGAATTAATTAAATTCCTTGAATATTTATGTAACACTAAACTTGTCCTATTAACATATTTTGTCTATTTGTAGCTAAATATCCTCTTAGTGCCATATATTCTTGTTACAAAAGGTATACTACCTTAAGTTTTAGTCACAAATAATTAAATAAAATTAATGTTTTCATATTATGATAGGAATTGTTATGTATAAAATATGTGTTACTTTGTTTCAATTAATTTTATGAAGTGTTTTTAATAACACTACTTTTATAGCTAAACATTCTATAACTTTATTTTGCATTAATTTCTATTCATCATTCAAGAATTCCAGTAACTGCAGCTGAACTTGTTTTTGGAAAGATACATTTTGAATGTTATCATCTTTCACAAGTAGTCATGTCAAAGATAAGACCTCATCTTTCAAGTGTAAAAATTTTTTTTGCACATTGCCGTCTTATCATTCACATATTCTATGCAATAATCAGCTGTTTTCTAAGTCATTACGACCCGAGCCCATAGAGTCGCGAACTCGGTCCCATACCTAGTTCGTGCTGAGGGTACTCGGACATTATACATCAGGCCCGACTATGCGTCTCATTTCACAACTGTGATCTGGGATCACCGTACAGGGCCACAAGTGTACAATACATATTTTATTGGCACGCATCGGCGCGTAAATAATATCAATATAGCCATGCTGTCAAGCTTAGAATGCTTTTATAGCCTTAAAACATCTCATTCTTTTGGCAACAAGTGCTTGAATCAGATTTTCACATATCAGCTGTTATCACTATACAATTTCATCATTTATTTATTAACCTCTACCTAATTTATCTTTGTCTTCGACGCATCTGTCTGGCAGAACAGCCATATTTTTTCGTGAAATTAAGGTTTTCACTTTTCACATGTCCAAGAGTTCATTGACATGCAGGTCGTTAACCCATTTGCAAATTTTTTGCGTCACAGTGTGAATCATGTTTGAGATTTAATGCCAAGGTTCCATTGGTTAGCAGCGTTCATATTAACTGTCAATGAGAGTAGTCAAGTTCAGTGTCTTGGTTTAAATTGCATATTTAGGCTAGTCTTGGGAGTGGATGTTTAGTGCAGTGAGGCTTTACTAATTGGTATGTTTTCAGTTCGTTTTCATTATGATAAATGTGTTTTACTGATCTTTGAACTAGGTGATGAAGATATAACACATCGGTATTTATTATCTAGTATTAATTTTAATATGTCACGTATTTACTTTCAATAGGTATACATAGATACATGCATACATAGATAACCAGCCTATATTGTTTCCACTTCTGGGGCCTCCTCTCGATGGGAGGGAGAGGGTGGTAATCCACCACGCGGACCCAGCGCGGGTTGGTAGATGTCACATGTTTTCGAATGTTTTTGTCTAGGACATACATTTCGGTTCCTCACGGTGTTTTCCTTCACCGTTTACCGGTAATTGAACAGTGAAAGCAATTCCTACAATTTCTACTTTATTTTTTACCAGATCACTCCTGACCGTATCTAAAACTCGGCACACAACACAATGGCTGACATCGAGGATACACACTTCGAGACCGGGGACTCCGGAGCCTCGGCCACCTTTCCTATGCAATGCTCCGCCCTGCGCAAGAACGGTTTCGTCATGCTCAAGGGTCGCCCCTGCAAAATCGTCGAGATGTCCACGTCTAAAACCGGAAAGCACGGCCACGCTAAAGTTCACTTGGTTGGAATCGATATTTTTAACGGCAAGAAGTGAGTATTTTTTTTCTTAATTTTCTGTTTTCCAGCTTTACATGACCTATGTTCAGCATCTCAAAAGTAATCTACTGAAGATAGGATCTTCCATTATTATAATTTCAAATACATACAGCCTCTCTAAAGAGTGGTGTAATGTCAATCAGCACCCTAATTGTGTAACACACTTTGAATCACAATATGAATGATTTTGAAGGTTATTGCTAATCCATTGTTTCATTATGTTCGGAAAAATGGTGTGCTCAACAACCTAAATAACTCAATTAATGTTGTTGAACTCTCAAAATGAAAGCCATTGCTACTGTACGTGTGTGACGCAATTACTTCGCTGTTCGCAGAACCATTCTTCAGAACAATCATCAAATGATATTAATTTCATTAACAAAGTAGTAACATTACAATCTTGCTATTATCATTTACACTTGACCGGCAACCACTATCAAGTTGGCAGGGTCTTATCAATCATGCTTACATTGATAAGTGCTGGCAAAACCGCAAGCCGAGCCCATAGAGTCGCGAACTCGGTCCCATACCGAGTTCGTGCTGAGGTTACTCGGACATTATATACCAGGCCCGACTATGCGTCTCATTTCACGACTGTGCTTTGGGATCACCGTCCAAGGCCACAAAAATATTAAAAACAGGGTTTCATTTCATAAAAAAATAGAATGTCGTAATAACCTACTTTGCACCTACGTAGTTAATTTTTTTAATTGCCTTGATAAATCTTTACTGACATGACATTCTACGCAGTTCATTAGTATGTCTAGTGGAAGATTAAATCACAAAAATTACATTGGTAACGGTAAAGAAATAAACAGTTTTGGGCTATGTTAAAATACAAGAGAAAGCAAAGTTATCCACACGTGGTTTGTCTAGTCACATGACTTCCGAAACCACGTGTGCCAATGCCAAAAACATGATTGCTTATCATGTTTGAGAAATTATAATCAAGCTAGGAAACAAAAATTGTTTTAATTCACGATTTTACGTTAAGAAATAACATAAAATCATCGTCCTTAAATATAATTTAATCGAATCTTTTACTTAACCTTATTAAAATCTTGTAATATTACGAAAATCCCTCGGAAAAAATGGGATGCTTCTAATTATAGCTTATAGAGTTATAGCTACTGAAGCCTTAGGAGTAATTCTTTGAGCTGCCGCGTTGTTGCGCAAAACCACGAGCTTTTTTTAAACTTTCGGAATTTGTTCACATAATAAGACCCGAGAGCTCCGTTTTCCACAATCTTTTCCTAACTCGATTTTCGTCCTTTAACGTGCTTAATATCAAATAACTTCTCATAGACAAAAAGAAAGTAACGTTCGTTTATTATTTAATAAACTGTACTGTGTGTTTTTCTGTATTATGCTATAAATATCTAATGTTAGCGTCTCAGATATCCCAGTTATTATTTAATTTGCCTTATTTTCCTCTGGGCGACTATTTTTGTCCGGCGCTATTGATTTCTTTAGCAATCTTGTAGAAGTGTTCATAATGAAACAGCTAAATCGGTTGACCTTACACTTGATAATACTTATTAATAGATGACATTTCAGATTAAATATTTCAATACATGTTGTATTATTTTTCATTGTTACCAATTGCTAGGTACTAATAAAAATATGATCACAGGTACAATATTGTAGTTATAAAATCTTACTGTGTGTAAAGTTTGATAACGATACTGAATCATTGTTTTCATTAGGATTATGAGCTGTTGATTCAGAAATTCTTTAGCAAAATCTTAGATCATACATAGGTAGGTAAACACAATTTTTCGGTGACTTGTCTCAGTTTTGAAAACTACACCGTATAAATGTTGAGTAAATTATCAAGATCTGAAACTATCAAATGAGAGTGGTGGTAAACAAATGCATTATTAATACTTATGAGGAAATCTGGACTTATATTTAAATGTTTGTGAAATCGCCAATCCGCCTTGAACAAATGTTCTCATGTTCGTAACGTATTACTTTTCACAAGTAACGAATTTTAATCGTATTTTATCAAACAAAATCTCGGCACACGAGTGCGTTAAGGAATACGCCTGTGTTACATGATAATAAAATTATAATTTACCCAAAGATCAGGATGAATCTAAAGATGGAAATATAAGAAAGGTCAAACTGCTGTTAAGTTTTTTATCTTGCTTTTAGATTTCCGAAAGACTTAAAAAAAATAATTATGTTTAAGAAATATCGTTCTATTATAATGTAGCGTACATAATTAGATCACATTTATAATTGACTGAGTAATAATTAATGTTATTAATTTGTTACATTACAGTAAATTAAAAAACACGCTTTATTTTAGTTGAGGTCGGTTAGTTGTCATTGAGGTTAAAATGGTTTTATCTGGCAACATTCCTATCGCTGTCAATGTCACTGACAAATGCACCTCCCTGCTTCGATCAATATTCAGCGAGGCTTTGTCTTGATAATTTTATGCACACCACCTGCATTTGACTACAAGCTGAACACAAAACTAACTGCATAAACAATTCCCCTTCACCAGATACGAGGATATCTGCCCATCCACTCACAACATGGACGTGCCCCACGTGAAGCGCGAGGACTACCAGCTCACCGATATCTCTGACGACGGCTACCTGACCCTCATGGCTGACAACGGTGACCTGCGTGAGGACCTCAAGATCCCAGATGGTGATCTCGGCACCCAGTTGCGTTCTGACTTCGATAGCGGCAAAGAGCTGTTGGTGAGTAGAGCTACGTCATCTTTTAAGTATTTTCCTTCCTCCATCTCCAGATAAACACTTAAATATGTATTTTAATATGATAAATTATGTATTAATTATGTACAAAAATGTGTGTGATATTTTCTCTTAATTTATCAGAAACTTATGTGGATGTGGAACAGCCCTAGGCTTATCCTTATTATTCCTCACACTCATTCGTGTCGGTTATCTATGTAAAAAAGAACTTACTTGAATTTGACAAGGAGTTGATATTACCTCAAGCATTAGGATGTATTCGAAGTAAATTGACCTTTTCGATTTCTTTATGATTTCTGTTCGTTTAGCAGAATAAGTGTTTTAATAAAAGATATATGGACTAGGAAGTTTCATTTTGAAGAATAGTCGTAGTCTTTTAAGTAATCCATGAAACAAATACGTGTTTTAATCGAACGGAATTTGCTTGTAAGCTCCCATTTATGTTAAGTTGTTAGATCTCGATGTCGACCCTCGCATTTCCTAATTATAAATTGATTCAAAGTTCGAGAGTGGCGTTTTTGGGAAAATCGTAATTTCGCAAGTCCGAGTTCGTGAAACATTTTCACCGCCTCGCAAGTGGTCCGACATCTAATACTTGACCTTTTAGACGCTTTGTGTTTTCGCTTTTCCAGTTTTAGCCTAATAAGCTCATTTCTTGGAAAAGCGAACAGTTTTTCATCCGTATTTTTTTATTTTAAGAAAAACATCTTATTAATTTTCTATTACTTATTTGTAAACATAAACATCCATGTTTTGTCTTAGATTTCGTGCCTAGTGCCTAGAGGTGATGGCAAACATTCTTATAACTGTACGTGTACAAGTACTACCTTACATTTAAAATCTACTCAACCGTAATAACAGCTTAGAAGCATGCCTTTGATGGGCTGTTTCGCATTTTATTGCATTTTAACGACGCCTGAACATGAAAATATGTAAAGTTATAGAGTTCATGGCTTCGCCAATCTCCGGATTCACACTCTATCAAATAGATAACAAACTGAGATTATTTTAGTGCAGAATTCCGGTAATCCAACTGACATATATGTATTCCATTTTAATCTAAAATCGCTACACTTTCACTTTCAAGGTACGTGATAACTAGGACATAAAAAAAACCTTTTTTATTCGGTAATGTAAATGGCCGAACACAAGCCTAAAGTAAGATAAAAGTAAAGTAAGTGAGAAGAGATGTTACTCTTCTTAGAACAATCGTGACGGCTGTATCCGTAAGGCCTAGCCCACATTGTGATAAAAATCGCACAAACCATTTATCGCAATTCTGTAATAACTTATGTATCTACTCGCACTGGCGATTTATAATTTACGCTCGTTGCAATTCCGAACACTAAATATAAATCGCGCGATTTGATTTCGTAGTGCGGGCTAGGCTTTATTGACTCTGAACAATGCAACACGTGGCGCATGCCGATTAGTAAATACATAAATATCTGTTTGATTTCTGAGATCATAATACTATTACGTTTACGTAACATAATCTATAGCACGTACTTGAAGACTCCGTTTGTTGTGTTTACACGTAATAGATGATTTGTAATGTAATCTTAAATAATATTACGGGATGATTTATAGTATTACTAGCTTTTCGATATTTCCTAAAGGATAACTCCAAACTGGTTTTCTCCTGTTTATTTAACTACTAGCGACCCTCTCCTGCTTCGCACGGTTTTTACGACTTGACAAATGACGAATAGCTTAGTTTCGAGTATAGAGTCTCTGACATGTTCTTATAACTTGTTGGTGCTAAATCCACTCGTACATTAATCTCTGCCCCATACCCTGGGCTAGTATTTATTGCTAGCCATATGGACAGTTGGGTCTTGAGTACAGTTATTTAGTTATTTACATAGGTATGCTACGCCGCAAGTTTCAATCTCTGAATATTTTTAGTTACAATTATTACATAAATTGGAAGTAGTTAGGTTAGAATGTCATTATGTTGACAAAAGATGATTTAATTTGTATTCTGTTAGTATGTTTAACCCTTCGACCACGTGTAGACAATGTGGTTGGAGAGCAGCCAACTTGTTTCCTAAATACACTAAAATGTGATGAAACTGCCGGTTGGATTTCCATTCATCCCGAAGTTCAGGGAATTATTTTAGACATACGTCGATAGTGTGAACTACACGTACAGACGTTTAGTCTTTTAATGCACATTTTGCGTGGCATTATTTGTATACACATTGTACTGTAACACATACTGAAAACAATAAATAGTAATGTTTATTGTGCCATAGTAACTACTTGTTATGCAGGAACTTGAATGTCACGACCAATGTCCAATGTGATGGAACCCTATTACTAAGCCTCCACTGTCCGTTCGTCTGTCAGTGGGCTGTATCTCATGAACCTGAAAATAATAGGTAGACATTTGAGATTTCCACAGATTGTGTATTTCTATTGCCGATATAAAAAAGAATAAAAATAAAAAAATTAAACGGGGTTCCAATACAAGACACGTGCCTCTTTTTTTTTTTGCGTTTTTTGCTATTGTACGGTGGTACGGAATCCTTCGTGTCGTGGTCAGTTTTTTTGATACGACTTTATCTATAAAAAGCTTTCAGACTTTCGCGCTCAACTACTCTTCAAAGAGTTTTCCAAAATGCTCATTCTCCATATTTTTTTCCGATATGAACCTGCTAAATGCACCGCTAGTAATTCTTTAAACAACGTTTACATGACTCACGTCTCCGCATTCGTATCGATCACAGCAATAAATAATTCAGAACATTTTGAATACTAAGCGCTAGTGTCAGGGCCTAGTGTCACTTACAATCGTAACTAAGAACCGATAACGGATTCTTTACTTCACATGATAATGATAAGATTTAGATATTCTATTTACAGTTTAGATTATAATTTTTTAAATCCATTCTTTATGTTGTTCTGTTAATGGTATTTTTTTTCCTGTTGTTTACGTCAACGATAAGGCCTATTCCGGGCGATGGTAATACCTACAAGCGCGGTCAGTTTTTGCGTTTCGTGGCGAGTTTCGTAAATTATATAATGCAACCGGTGTTATTTCGAAAGCAGACTGTTGATTATCGAAGTATGATGTCATTGTATAAATTAAAATATGTACTCAAGTGTTGCTCAAGATTTTTTGAGGAGTTGTAAAAATAATTCACTGATAAAAAATATCTAATCCCGATTCAATTTTATTTTTTGTGTTTTACTCTATGACTAACATGTTCAATTTTGTTGTTTCAGTGCACTGTGCTGAAGTCTTGCGGTGAGGAGTGTGTAATCGCAGTCAAGGCAAACACAGCTCTCGACAAATAAACCAACTCAGCATTTATAGGGATATACATACATATAATTTTTTTACAATCAACAGCTCTTACATAAATGTAAAACATAATACTATGTATAATTTAACATAAAATATTATGGTGTGACGTGGTGCTGGCTTGTCGCCGTCCACTCCTCCTCGGGGACATCTCATGACGATATGGCATTGGTCTCATGGTCTGCAGCCGTACCAATGATGCGGTCCCATTGTTGTAAGGATAACATTCTAGAGATATGTGTCAATTTTCAATTGTGTGGGGTCTCTAGTCGTTGTACTGAAAACTCATCGCCATTTCCACCCTTTCACAAACTTGTGAGGCCACAGGGTTTCGGTGTCTGAGTTTTGACTACAACGAATTGTTGGCCGACCAGCATTAAATGTACAGCGCACGATTATTGCACATGCATACGATAAATGTAATGAATTAACCGTGCGTGGGACGCTGATGCATTAATTTATTTATACTTAAGTGTAATAGTGTGCCCCCGAGTGGAGTGCGACGTCGGCAGGCGGCCGCGTGCGACCGGCCGGAACTTCACTTTTGTTTTGTTTGTTCTCTTTTCGCTTACAACGTCTACTAAACGTCAAAGTTACGTTGCGCTCCGCGAGCCGCCGAAGGTTTGTTGATCGACATCGGTGTGATAAAATTTCCCGTGGTGGATATTAAAAGTTTATAACGGTTTATAACCCGAAAAAAAAGAGATGGACGCAAACTTGAAGTTATTACCATAATTTAATGCTAAATTAATGAATACATAAAAAATCGAGAAAATGCGCAAAAAAATAGAAATAAAGAAAATTCTTGAATGTGGTGTGTGATTGATTAGTCCTCTACAGGCACGCGTCGCGACGACGTGCCGGCGACACGCACGTGGCGCCCCCTTCATGTGTAACACTTGCCATCTGTTCAAATAACATCCACAGACTTTTGTGGTGTGCATTCCATGGCGTGCAGTGTTCTGCTCCTCGTTTAACCGTGACGTGCTAAATCATTGAAGACTGACTGAGAATGTCTCCTGATTATGAATATCTTCAGGCAAGACTGACGATGCATTTTCTAGAAGAAATAGTTGATTTTATAATGTAAATTTGTGCTCACTCGGCCTTTCCTTGCTCTCTTTGTTTGCTCATTTGAACACATGAGATGTTACACATTATCGAGTGGCTTAAGATTGCCTAAATTCCATGTTTTAAATGTAGTGATTCGCGACGGCCACTCTCTAGCAAGTGTTGCCTTCAAGGGCTCGATAGGGTACCATTCATTTGTATGTTAGTGGACTCATCAATATTCTTTTAACATCAGATTGTCAAAGACGATATGATATACGAAAATTAATGTAAGAATGTAAGGTAAGGCCCTATAGGAGAGATATTTTTTTATGCATTCAAAATTCGTACCATCGCAGGTTTTAGACTAAAAGTTTAGGCTGTTTATAGACAACAGTTATGTTCCCTGTACATTTTTTTGTTTTTTCGAAATTGCATAATCGTTATTGTTGGTAAAGTTTTTATACTAAGCAGCTTGTAATCAGGTTTTTATTTTATAAAAAACCTAAAGTATATATGTAAAGACATCGGGAGGTGTAAAATAAAATACTTTAGTAAAAAGGTAACTTTTCTTTCTGTAAAGATAAGCTGTTGTATCCCAATGGAACCTTGAATCGATGTATTCCTTCATTGTTGGATATATCTTGTAATATCCGAAGCTTAGAATAGCGTTCGTGGATTAAATGTGAATTTATTCATAGCCGTTAGAATTAATTAATTGGTGCACCTATAAGTTATTTTTTTAGGAATTGATTCTCTTGCACACATGGTCTGTTGCTTACATTAGAGCAGTACTCAGTAGATTCTGTGAAGCGAGCTATAACACTGGACCCGGCATTATTTTCTGAGCTTTCTGTTTCACTTTAGAGTCTCACCGACTCATGTGCCACTCCTGTGTATAGCTTGTGTCAAACATATTGCGCTGTGCGAGACGGTCGAATGCTAGGTCATTATCATAAGACCTTGTGATGAAGAGACGGTTAAAAATTGTAATGATCCCATTAATCTGCGGATTTTAATTTAGGAAACTTAAAATTATTTTTTATATTGGGGCGTAGGACAGGTTGAATAACTAATGTGACGGTATTTAGTGCTAAAGTTCTGTATATACGTAAGATTGGTAGATCGATGGAAAATGGACACTAGTTAAAATATTTCAATAACCCTCTCTTGATGCAGTTCTATGTTTGTCATTTTGTGTGAACAAACGGCACCGAATTAATAGCAACGGCCAATAAATAAATGTAAAGCAGTAATAAGTACCTATTTAACAGTCTGTCGAATTAAATCTGTACAAAATGAAATACCGTGAGTTGTGATTCTTAGCACCCTTTATGTAGATTTTATTTAGTTTCTTTACATTATTTAAGTTCCTTGTTATTTTATTTTACACCCTTACATTATTTACTTTCAATAAGAATATTACAATCGTCAAATATGTACTAGCTAGTTAGTTACTACTAACATATATGGGCCAATACAATTATTAACTCAACGGTACTATAAAATCAATTACAAATTGACGAAGTTGCAACTGAAGTCAGTAAATAGTAGCAATATAGTTTGCGTTGTGTACGATGTACAGTTAACCGCACGTCCATGGCAAAATTTGACGTCTGCACTTTTATGTCCTGAAAATAAGGTCGGTTTTCGTAGTTACAGCGTTGACGTGTGGTTGACCGTACCTACCTGCGCAAACTGCATAGAGTAAACAAAAACTTTCATGCAATCTGTAATTCCATCGACTTATAAACCAACAAAGATCCATGAGAAAATGTTCTAGGAAATAGGTTCCCCAGGTTATCTTTAGAAGAGCAAGAACCTGCGATTAGATGAAGGAGTGAGGGAAGCCTATTTCTTTCAAAAAGCAGAATGAGTAGATGTTAACTAACAGCTCAAAAACAATTGCACTGCTCAACCTGGGAATCGAAACCAGAACCTCATGTTCTGCTGTAGCGCTTGCGGCCAGTGGACTAGGGACGGAAAACCTTTATAAATTACGGTACAGGTATCGAAGAATTTTGGTTACTACTACGACTAGGCTTCTAGACTAAGGTTACTGCTTTCTGGGTAACCCAAGAGGAAGAAACATACTACCTCTTTTAGGTTACCGTTTTAATTTACACCGGTTACACACACAGGCGATTTGCGCCCTTTGACTAATGCCGAGGGCATGTGTAAGATAGAAGTAATTTTTATTTCGGTAACCGATATTACTACTGGTAGGTAGCCTTTAAAAAAACCTGGTCTACCTTCAGTCAGATAAACTTGATCTGACCAATCTATGATCGTTAATTGATTCAGGCGTGACTTAGCGGAAATCCATTATAAATACAATAGACGTAGATATATTTAGTAACCTATTCCGCTTAACTGTTCTTAGTCTTAAAAAACCCTGTAAGAAATCAACACGTGATTCACCTTTCAATGAGGCGTCTTCAGGATGACAATTGACTTGTCGCGAACCCGAACACGACGTGTTAACAGGTTTACTGAAAATGTTATGTTATAATTAGTGTTATAGGCCCCGAAAGGTTCGGCCATTAGTCAGAGGTGCCTAACCGATTCGATAGTTCGGGTAACAAATCTGGTAGGTACACAGGTAAGATACCATCTGGGGTTTCTTGATAGGACTAGTAGGTAAACCAGGCTGCAACAGCTACCGTCCTATACGCATGGCATTGAGAACCATGCAGACTACTATTGGTTAGTAAACTATCTGAATGACGTCGCCTGCCCTGCCTGTCGCAGGCGACGTCATTCAGATAGATAGTTTTGTTTGTGCTGCGGATCCAACTGGGCTCGCGAATATTTACTGTAGTAAAATGTATGCGAGTATTATTAGATGTATAGATACAGAACCCAGGTGTAAATATGACACAGTGAGCTACTGACCCAGGTATGAGCGTCAAAAAAATAATACAAAGCCAAGTTATTATGAAAACGTTATACTTAACATATTTATTTACGGCTAAGTACTGTATGTGGGTACACTAAAAGGAATCCTTATGAATAATGAAAAGCTAGATTAGAATAATAAAAACATTTTATCTTATAACTCATCATCATCATCTGTAAAACCATCGGAAGATATTTCTATGACTAGGAACGGATCTTCAATATCAAATACTTGGCATACAAAGCCATCTCCTAATTCGTCCAACATGTTTTGAATATCCAGTGGTTTTCTTTTAACATGATCTTCTGTCTTAACTTCAACACCTTCCTTACTAATACTAGAATCACAGTTTTGTTCAATATTATCTGTTTTACTAGAAACATTGTCTTGTACATCATTTACATTACATGGTTCATTATTTACTGGAGGCTCTGTGTTTTCAACATTTCTCATACTATTTAATGAACTGATGTCTCTATTTTCATTTGTCATTGCATTATTACCGACAACTGTTTCAGTAATCGTTAATTCTAATTTAGAATTAACTATCTCCTCTTTGTTTGAACACTCGAATGTTTCACATTCATTATGCATTGTGACATTAGTAGAAATCATAGTATTTGTTGGCAGCACATCAGAGTCATTATTACTAATAGCATAATTAATTATTGAACTCTCTCCTATTGTATTTTGATTGTCATTAGTGGCTGTTCCTGCTGCATAATTCTGTGTTGCTTTTTGAGCAGTCAGTAAGTTCATAAGCATAGAATTTTGATTAACAATTGCATCATTTGTTTCCGAACTTTGTCCTGTATCGCAATGGTTATTTCTAAATGTAGAAGTTACGATTGTATTATTTGTTAATAGTAAACTTAAACTAATGTTACTCCTTGAAAACTCTCCTGTATCAGGTTCTTTATTAATAGAAGTAGTTATATTACTTGGTAAAGTAATATTTTGTTCACTTTCACTATCTGAACTAGAGTCTTGGTCTGATTCAAATTCCACTACATTGCCTACTTGGGGAAGTGCAACTCTTGGTGTCGCGTTATTCTCCATACTGACGTATCTGTAAGTAATATAGTAAATAATAAACAACACATATTAAAATAGTAATGGAGGCAAAACTTTACATTGAATGTTTTTGAAAAATAATGTCATTGCTACGAAGAGTCGGGTGCTGATGTTAGTTAGATTAATTTTTGTCCGTTTGTTTGGATGTATGTTCCGAAGTGGCGCAAAATCGGTTGAACGGATTTGCATGAAATTTGGCTCACAGATCGTTTAATACCTGGATTAACACATAGTGTATTTTTAATCCCGGTAGTACGTTCCCGTGGCATATTTTCCGACACCCACGCGGGCGAAGGCGCAAGCAAAAGCTAGTAGTAAATAACAGAGGACGGTCAATTGCTGAAAATCAGCTGCTTTCAAAATGACAGAAAATAATTGCCGTTAATATAAATAGATCCATAGAAGTCACATACTTAGAATAAACAAGAGAAATCTCAATACACCACCTTGAGGGACACCTACGGATTTTTTTGTCACTAGCCCCTTTGTGTGTACACATTGAAAACATTAAAATAAATGGTCAAGAGAGAAATCTTAGCAGTGAGCTTCCAGAGATGACGATCAGGACCATACAGAATCAAAATATAGGTATACAATAGTATCAAATGCCTTAGAGAAGTTTTAGGAACAATTGTTTCTGGTCCCAGTTCGAAACGCAATTAAATTAACAGTGTAAGTTACCTCTCTAAAATTTCCTCTTCTTTTATTTTAGCAATTAGCTTATTCTCTTCCAGCTTAGCTAGCAGAATTGGATCTTTTTCAGCAGGGTCGTTGGTTTCTGCATTATCGCGTATTAAACTCATGAGATCCCTGTACTCTCGCATCTGCCGTCGCTTCCGCAGTGCCTGCCCGCATTGACGAAACAACGCTATGGCTGTAACAGTTAAGTTTTCAAAATTTATAAATGAAAAAATCTGTCTGAACTTTCCATAATAGAAATCTCTGTAAACACAAAAAGCATGCGAAGAACCATTTAGCATGTTAGTACTTTAACTTTTGATTCCTACCTTCTTGTATGACCTCTTGTCTATTCCAGGCAAGATTATCAGAATGATTTGCTTCTACCACACATTTTACTACATCAGAAAAGTCTGGAAATTCCATTGCGCCTGTCTTATCTATTGTACTATTCAGAAACTCTTCCAGCCTCTTGGCAGCTCCAGATGGATGACCTTCAGCAACAATCAGTCGAATCTCACGCCGTTTTATAATATCTTTACAATTTCCTTTTATATCACATATCTGCTTGTAACATGCCACAACATTTTCTTTGTATCTGAAAATGATAACAAAAGTTAATTTTTAACTGTATGCTGAACCTACTGTCTTCAAGCAAGATCAAGAGTAATTTCAAACCCAACCAACAGCAATAATGAATTGTTATCAAACCCACTTTGAACATAGGTAGTATGGTGACGAATAAGGACTTTCAGTTGTCACCTCTGCTTCTTCTAATTGATCAATCATCTGTTTATAATTAGCAATTTGCTTTTCAAGGCGTGTTACTATTTCTAAATTTTTATTTGGATTGTCTGAAACATCATACTCTATTGGCAAAACCTCTACATGGGTCTTGGGAATCAGATCCTCATAATCCATTTCGTTATCTGATGAATTAGTATTTTCATCACTACTTGCTTTGTTAGAATCTTCTTCAATTGTTTCTTGTACTACTTTATTTTCTTTATTACAATCTTCTTCTAAAGTTTCTTGTACAAATTGATTGCCTTTTTTAGACTCTACTTCTAATGTTTCTAGTAGTACTTTGTTTACATTATCATTTCTCTGGTCACTAGGTTCTGTTTCTTCTATAATAATTACATCATTTTCTGACTTATCTACAGAATCAGTATCAGAATCATCTAAATCTATAATATCAGTCTTTTCCTTTTCAGCTTCAACACATGCACTCCTTGTTTTAATTCTGTCTTTTATATTGAGTGCACAAGTTTTTGATTTTTTATACTTTCTTTTCGGTCCTGTACGACTAACTCTTTTTCTTGTCTTGTTATTTTTTGTATAAATATTTTGGATTTGTCTATTTTCGGCATTATTTTGATTAATTTCTCTACTACTACTAGTTAATTCTGCAAATGTTTAAAATTTCACATGAATGTATGCAAATCATTTAATAAGGTTAGACCAAAGTAAGGGCCGTCCAAAAATGGATTGGGTTGACGCAACAACCATAAAGTCCATGGTCGTTGGGTTGACTATATCGTCAAAGTTGCAAAAAACACTTGAATGAGAGTGTACGGAACCGGAAGTATGACAGAAGAAAGGAGAGGCCTATACCCAACAGTAAGTGATTCCAGTCTGAAATGATGATGGTGAATTTATTAAGACACTTGAGCTCTTAGAAAAATAGAATCAGATTAAACGGTGCACATTGCTGCTAAGCCATCAACTGTTTCTCCCACTAATGACACAATCAGTGATACTGTATAACTTAAGCTGGTTATACATTGGTAAGGTGGTTTAGCTACATCATCACTATGGTCTAAATGTCTGGTCTACAAATGGCTAAATAGTAGTAAGGTAATAGCAACAAACCTTCATGATCCCATCGAGAGCCATTGTTCTTCAATTCAGTAGCTAGTGTAACAAAAGGCACTTTTTTCCTCAACCCTCCCGACTTCAACTCCTCACACAATGTCTTGATATGTAGAAACTTGTGATCAGGATCTCTCATCAGCAGTTTGTAAGTCTTCTTCAATAATGCTCGAAATAAATTAGACTCCTTATATGTATTATTCGTATCTTGGTACAACGGTAACACTGTTTTATATATCACACGTGGCATTCCAGTGGAATTTTCCATATTTATACATTTTCTTACAATTTTATCCATTAGTCTATTATTTTTAAGATTATTTATAAATGATGTTTCGGATTTAATTGTAGATGTTAGCTGATCAATAACTTTTTCAGCCTTCTCTATAACTGTTTCTTCAGTTATTATTGGTGATTCATCATCTAAAACGATTGTTTCTACTGTTGGCACACTTGTTTCACCAACTGCTTTTCCATTGATTATTTTTTCATCATCTTCATCAAGTATAACAACAGGTTCCTGTAAAAATAAGCTAAATAATTAATGAAAAAATTATACATACAAGTAACTTGTTTTATGTTTGATTTTTTAACTTTTTAAGTTGTTAAGCTTTGTGCAGCCTATTGTCATAGAATGACATCATTTGAATCTACAATTTACTTATCTTAAAAGGTGCATAATGCGAGAACTTTTGCCACTTCACTACATAACTATAATGTGTTACATTTAAACAACGTGTACTATGTATGTTACTATGATTTTAGGGAAAGATAAAGTAACATGAGCATATAATACTCAAAAAGCTACTTTAAATCCATTAGGATTTGATTATACGAACAACTTTAAATCCCAAATTAATTTTAAAACCAAGTCGTGGTCAGAAACACTCTTTACCTAAGGCAACAATTTGAACGCCTTTACATGAAGAGAGACACGATAATGAATCACTCACCACATCAACATTGTCGTCGTCTATCAACACCGGGTCATCATTCATTATTAGAAAACAAATAAATCTGAAACTTAACAACAACTTCGTTTCCACCTTCGGGTAATTTTCTTAAATTGTGCTTTCTTGTTTGACAGTATAGTCCTAAACTGTCAGTACTGTCAGTAGTGACATTTTAGGAAGAATAATTTTGCCGTTCAGTAATTCGTTCAAGAACGTATTATAATGTAAAAGTTTATGTTTGGACTGAATCACGCAAAAACGACTAAACAGGTTTGAATGAAATTTGACACACAGATAGTTTATAACCTGGATAAACACAAGATATTTTTGCAATAAAAATAATATAACTAGCTAAATGTAGCTAACTATATTTTTTATTGGACCAGCGGACAGTTTTTCCACAGTTAGATATCTATGTAGGCAATGATGTTTTAGTAAACAGATATGTTATGAGCGCGCAAAACGTGAAGACTAGAAAAGTACCCAATTGGGAAATATTGCTTTTAGTCTGAGCCACACACGCTTACGAGTGATACGGTGCGCGCTGCGCTCGGCGCGGAACACTTTTTTCTGTTGTTTTGTACGTGTATAACATATCTGTTTATTAGAATATCATTGTATGTAGGTATGCTTTTAACACGTTGCATGCCATGGTAGGTCAAAATGACCGACACTTGAAATACTCAATGGGGCCATGCCATGGGGTTAATATGACCGGTTACTTTAGCAACCCTTCGGGAAATACAGGCGTGATGTTATTTATGTAAAATCTATTTGGGTGGCATGCTGTATGAAAACAATGTTCCTTTACTGCTTACGCTGCAAGCGCCACTAGTGGTGATCTTTGACTGTTTATTTCATAGTCTAATGATCTTGAATTCGGATTTGGATCGAATGCTGTGCCAGAACTGTGGCATGAACTCTTTGGGACCCTGTTGAAATATATTTTGGTAAGTATTCTTAAATGGTAGGTATTCAAAAATTGATAATGTTCAATATTTATAAATTGTAAATTACGAGGGCAGCACTGAAAGTTTTTAGAACTGGCCACTTGTAAACGATATAATAAAAAAATAAGTTCAAATTTTGAAAATTTACCTTTTTGCCAATTGTATTGTGTATGTATTTTAAATTTTATTCATTTGTCATTTGTTTACGGTTTGGCGGCAAATTGAAAATTGTGTTTCATTCCGAGGAGTTGCCAACTAACTAAAGTGAAGAGAGGTCGAAGCGTGGGAAAAAAGATAGTGGCCTCGTTCTTCGGAAGGACATGTCATTACAGAAAAACAGTTACTGCAGAGTGGTACACTAACAATTGATTGCCACTTGTCTTGCAAAAAGTTCCGGAGAAACGACCTCGCAGTAGAATCCTCCTTCACTACGAAATCGCTTCGTCATACACCGCCAAGCAAACAATCGACTACTTGGCGACGTCAGACGTGAAATTACTGGATCACCTGCCCTCGGACCTTGCCATTTTTTTTAATTTCCCAAAATGAAAGAAAAACTTCGAGGAAAACGTTTTATGGACGCCGAGGAAGCAGTGGCTGCGTTTCAAAATGCCGTCGAAGAGAGAGAGAGTATCTCTCTCTCTTCGTTGTTTTCTATGGGCAAACACTGAATAGAGCCGCTGAATACCTGCATATTTAAAAAAATATAGTGGGATACAAATTAATTCAAAAGTCTATTCAACTAATTAATACATTTTCTAGATAAGGCCTAGGAAACGCCCAGATTCCGATTTCTGTTTATCAGTCTGGCCAACATAGTCGATAGAGATGTAGAGCTCTGCTATAGATCAAGGTGACCAAATAAAAATCCAAAATGCGGATAAATATATATTTAGAGAGGCCAATTAAAATCTATTGTTATTATGTGAAATAAATTGCAACATTAAAATTGGCTTGTTGCATTGCCTTACATTATTATAATAATGTTATGGTTTATCTCTTACATAGAACCTTACAAGTTAAAAATACATTTGTTTATAAACTACAATAAAAGAAAATACTAAGCAATGAAAATGCTGTAAATGAGATGGATGATACTTGGGCGAATTTAATTCCAAAATCTATACATAATGAGACATTTTTTACATAGTTTACATGCTTACAAGTCCAATAATATCTATGAAGAAAAAATATATAAATATAAGGACTATTTTGTTCAAAGCACCATACTGGCCGCATTGATTTATTTCTAAATTCAATACACTATTTTATTAATAGACGAGAAATATATTTTTTATATTAAATTATCCTTCATAAGTTACCACAATTTCGTAAGTTCACATTTCTTTTCGTGAGCGATCCTTAATTAACACAATTTACCCAATATCTCCACCTCATCTGAAAATAAAAGTTTTAGGCATTAATATTTTAGTTGTTAACTTCGTTTAGATTTATAAATATTTATATACTTATGTATACGCTTTATGTCATACATATAATTATTGAATATGTAAATGATACACCGCCGAATGCCTGCAGTATTCGCTACTTCTCCCTTTAATCCATCCAATATCGTTTTTAGCGATAACATCGCCCATTGTGTCACCCTATGTAAAATAATACATATGTATCTGGAATTTTTAAGGTGTAGCGTACATAATAGAGTATTCTATTCTATTCTAAGAGTATTCTATTCTATAATATTCATTATACTTTGTTACAGTTACTAAATTTTAGAATTTGATACTTCCAGTACTTACATAGGGTTATGTCGGTACACAGCCTAAAATAAAAGTTATCGCCCCATCCTATTAGGCATCCATTACTCAGTATAGAAGTCGCTTTGGTACATAATAACAAAAGTTGTGACTGCTGCAGAGGTATTTGGGTGTGGTTTGATCCAACCCAGCCGGAACCTTGCTGCCCTCCCCCAGCGCCGCCCTAAGCCGAGGTCCGTAAGTCCGTACCTCACAGGGGGTGCCCTTACCGTGTAGGTAGCTTAGTTTAAAAATTTGATGCCCTCGTTGGAGGTCTTAATTTATTAAGACATCTACAGGATAGCCCGGTTAAGCAGTCCACAAGCCCAATGGTTGACCTGCGAGACGGCATAAAAAATGCAGTATTCAAAATTGCTACAGTTGAGACAGAGAAGGCACGAACTCACGTAAACACGGCGATGCACACTGGCAGGCGTTTACTCAGTCATCGCGAGCGACGTGCCTGCGTTGTAGCGCGACCGCCAAGTCATGCTGCAGGGCCGCCTTGCGACGCACCACCTCAGCTGGCACCACGGACCGCAGGCCGTTCACTATGTCCTTCGTTTTACCTGTTTAGAGAGAAATGTTTGTAGAACTTGGCATATAAATGTACAAAATTAAAGATTAATGACAGTTAACACTTGGGTTTAAAAAATACAATATATTTAGTAGCCTGATGCTGAGTGAGCGAGCCACACTAAAAGTAGTCGCGACGCCCCCTGGCTAGTGGGGTCAGGACGAATTGCATTAATCATCATAACATCATGCTTTGTTTCCCCGAAGGGATAAGCAGAGGTGTACCTACCACACCCACATTTCACAGTTATGTTTAAGTCCCATGTAATAGGGGGCGAGCCTATTGCCAAAAACCGGGCACAAATCCATACAACAATCAATTGCATTAATCTACTGAATATTTATCGAAATATGATAAGGCATTATGCCATTTGCTGAAAAGGTTAAGTAAAAACGCAAAGATATTTTCATGTTGAACAAAGAAGGTTACCTACTGGCCATTGCCATAGAACTTGCGCATATACGAGTATGTAGAAATATTATTTATATTGAAATCGTAAATACTATGTGTTGATAGTACATAATTATTGTTGGAAAAAGGTGCTCATCTACTTGCTGCAATATAAATAAAATAAAAAATAAAAATAAATGAAAAAATGTGTTGCCGATTTTATATGTTCTAAATTTATATAAAATTGTGCGTAAGTAAGTGACGATATTATTGTGGACGTTCACGTTCATAAAATGTATGGAAATTTAATTGAGCTGTTTGCGGTTGTATTTCATAGCAGGTGGTGAAATAGGCAGCATAGACTCAATACTCAGGCCCTTCAAAATGCAGTTACCAGCTTCAATGTTTCACTGTTTACCAAAATAGATATCGTTGAGCGTGTTTCTGATCTTGTTTTCCATATCCTCGACCATGCGGCCGATGTTTACGATGTGCGGCGTCACGTCGCTCACTGCCGAGTCCTGTTCTGCCTGAAATTTTATGTAGCCTCTTGTTAATAAACTGTAAATGCTGACCGTAATCTATACTAATATTATACCATATTACCAGTCGGATTTGAAAAAATATTTTTGCATTTGATAGCCCAATTCTTGAGGAAGTTTATAGGCTATTTAACATCACGCTACAACCCTTAGGAGCCGAGCAAAAAGAAAAAAAGTCAGAACGAAACGAAGTAATGGTATGGGTGGGCGATAGGATGCGATGCGGTGGGTCGTGGACCAAGATTTCACGCATACGAAGTCGCGGGCAGAAGATAGTAAATCATAAAACTACTCCATTCTGAGTATTCAGTGAATAAAGTGTTAAAGCAGCAACAATTACTATCAAGTCATGGTACAAATCCATGGCATGGGAAAGTATGTGAACTTGATTCATTGTGAATGCTGGAATTTCATACAGAATGGTGGGTGCTTTTTAGTTTTTGATTTATAGATCATAAACATACTATATTTACTAGAATAAGGTAAGATAGGATTTAATCTCTCAAATCGGTAAAGGAAAACATCGTGAGTAAACCGGCATGTCCAAAAAACAAAAATTCGAAGACGTCACATTACTTACAGCCCACTCCCTCTCACCTAGAAGTGGCCTGTGTGTCTCAACAATTGTACCAAAAATATAGTAATAATAATTGATTATCCTGTCTGATTACACATTAATTAATAAGATAGTTGTAATGAGAAATCTTAACCTGGCAACAACTTCTTTTATTACCCCACCTAAGTTCACATTGTGGAATGCAAAATAAATATTGAGTATTTTTATCATTCGGAATCTGGATGCTTACCGAGATGGCTAGTTCAAGGTGAAGTAGGAAAAGAGACGGATGAACTACAGCATGGCCTTTAACATTGAAAATACCTTATAAGTGACTAATTGAAATAAATGATTCAACTTTAACCATATGCATTTTTATTTATTAATAAAAAAAAAAGAATTTATTATAGATGTAGCCCATAAATTAGCTAATTTCTTTACCTGTCTAGTAAGACTGCCGCCAAGGTTCATGGTCCCGCTACTTTCTTTATTAGTTTGCAGCCACAGCATGGCCGTGGATGTGAGTTTGTAGTGAGCGTTGCGGCCGGAGCTCTTCTCAATCACCTCAACTACATGGATAGAGTCCCAGCAGCCTTTGATCTTTTGGGATCCGTCGCCGGCTTTCTTTATCAATATTACACCTGGAAGATTGTGTAATGGAAGATATAATATTTAATTATTACTGGTAAGCAAGGCTTGGACCCAGCTAATACCCTTTTATATCAGTTTTATTCTGAACTTTTTTAGGCCCATATTACAGAACCTCATTAAGACTCAAGTAATGCTTGAGTGAGTTTCTGTAATACAGACCTTAAGAACATGAATGTTTTAAGACCTGTAACTTGACCTAAACTGACCAGTAGCATTAACTTGTGCGGATGCCACTCTGGATAAAAACTGAAAAGCGCGTGGGATTTGTTTATCGTGCATCCCTAAACAGTTTAATCCGAAGAAAAAAAACAGATTTGTTGAACAAAACGAAATGCAAAGGTTTTGCCTCAAGTAAATAACAATGATTTGAAAATTTAACCGGTATCCGAGCCTTGCTGGTAAGTATTTTTATTAGTTTAAAATGTGAGACATAAGTATATTACAGACGATGAATGTATTATTTAATTGTACAGGGTGGAGGCAGACATAGTTTTAAATAATAAACCTTTTCAATATTATTAACAATTTAAGATTGCAGGTAATTAAAATATAATACTACTCTGATGTTAACTTGTTTTGTAGATTGTAGCAATAATTCATTTTGTTTCCTGTTCCTAACCTAAATGTATGTCAATGAACAACTCACCAGCAAACCCATGATCCATGTCCCACAGGTATACAGAGCTGACACCACCTTCGAAATACATTTCTCTGTACTGGTCGAAGGCGTGATTAGCATCGATTTCTAATTTCCTGAGTCTCTCTGAAGGCATTGACCCATCTTCTAGTGGAGGGTCGTATGTGTTTGACCAAGGTGATCTGTAGGAGTCACCGTCGCGGTTGTAGTCGCACAGCAAGTAGTCCTTCCCTGTGCTACGGTCCTGAGCAATCTTTAGAGGCTGGTCTACTGATGATAGCAGGTCATCGCACATACTAGGCACCAGATCTATTAAATCTGTCAAGTTTTTCTCAATCTGCTGCGGAGGCAGCCTCCGCATCAAGTCCAACGCACAATCCATTTGTTGATCAGTCTGCAATAATCATAAAACATAGCACAGATTTAGTAAATTCCGTTAATTTTGGTGCATTAGTCATCATAACAAATAGTGATAGGAACGTTAAAGCACTTCTAGTAACCAAAAGGGTAACTTACCATGATTAAACGAGAACGTAGAAAATGCAAATAAATTTAGTAAACGAACTACAAGTGTTTTTACTGTTAAAATTGTTTTATTCCAAATATTAGGAAATCCCAACCCGACCCGAATTGATAACTTGACGTAATTTGACAGCAAAAGTTAGCGTACGGAAATTTTATTTAGGTTAGTATTTCATTGTGAAGTTCCTGATTGTTTCAGAACGTACTTTTATCGCTATTCTCGACAGTTTTACTGATTAGGTGAAACAATCGTGATTTTTTAAATCATGAATTGAGCAATCTCATTGTAATAATTTACGATGTAATTTTTATCTTATAATATCCTGTTTGCACTGTTAAATAGTTTTGAATAAAGTTTATTATAATAGTCGATAGGTTTGAGGCCGGAAACAGCTGGCACGTCACTATAAACTTTACAATGGAATGTTGCCTGGGTTATGAGACGCCGGTATACCTGTTTCACTCCCTCTTGTTGAAATTCGTATAGGAAGAAAGAAAGCGTCATCTTCAATGAAAACATGTAACTGTTTCCTGTTGAATGTCAGTTTGTGAATAATGTTATGTGTGTCAAAGTTTTGTTGTTATTACATATAATTTCGATAATTACCGTGTATTACATAAATTAACACTTTTATCAATGGAATTGTGATCCCTTTTTGTGTCAGCACTGAAGGACATAGTTACGTGAAGTCTGAATTCTCGTAAAGGTTTGCATTATGTACTTAATTATACTTATTCAAATGATTCACGTTATGGGAATGTTATCACAGTTATTATTATAAAGGTTCTATTATACGCGCCTAAACGGGAAGTTGGTGTAGTGAAGCCGCAATTAGCTTTTGTCAGTAAGGTATATAGTGGTGCAGAGATTGCAAATAAGGTAATCCTATTTGCACTAGGTTATGACCAAGTTGTGGCCTCTAGAAACCCTATGATCGTTGCTACTGCGTTTCTTTTTCATACATCACATGTTTTTAGTATATCTAGGGAGTTTTTGAGAGAAAACTGATCTGAAAACCATTAAAAACTTTGAATTGATCAGTTAATAACCCTACAGTTATAAAACAATAGGGCTTTGTAAGTGTTGTAGTAATATAGCATTGTATTCAAATATGGAACTGCATCTACTATGTAGCGTTCTTGTCACGAACATTTAGGTGTGTTGACTTTTAATTAAAGTATAATCAAAAATTATTATCATGTCTACTTTAAAAATTGATGTCAAGTTGTTTATGACAACATAAGGTACTTGACACAAGTTTGAATGGGTAGTTTATCAACATAAAGTGTTGATGAAGTAGAAGCCTTGAAATGACAGTGTGAAAATGATTGTAGTGAAATATGAATTGTTATTTCAACTGTGTGGTACCCATATACTTACCAATAAGTTAAAAGTTAATACTGGCAAGTAATTCTGGCCAAAACTAACTAAAGAACTAGTCTGACTACATTGCACACTAAATTACTAAATTCAGGGGTGTTTTACATGTACAAAACACTTACTAAAATATTAAACCTCGGAATAGAATTTATAGGTCAAGCTACCATATTTCCAAGGTAGACATAAGAGCTATCATGTCTTTGTAAAGCTAATTATTATGAAAGTATATCACAACTTAATATCACATCACCACTGGTAAAAGGCTTGGCAGATGATGATCAGACCTGTATTCCCCGAAGGGTTGGTAAGATGTTTTCATGAGTTCCGTTTAATAGGGGTTGCCCTCTATTAAGTGCGACTCACACATAACTGCCCCTATTATATGGGAGTCACATATAACTGGTGAAATGATCATGTAAACATCTTACAAACTCTGATGAACCCTGATGAACGGCAACAGGCTTGCCATTCATCATCATCATCATTGGCAGTCTTGTTCCACCCACAGCTAAGTATAGGCCTCCTTTTTGTGCCATATCTCCTGGTCTGTGCGAGTCTCATTCAGCATTTCCATTAGTCAGCACTAATACTTTATGCAGAATATTCTGTCACTAAAACCGTGTAAACTGTAATGGTTGATTTATACTTTAACAATTTATGCAAACAATTTGTTTTGAAACTTAGTATTTCGTTTCAAAACTTTGTTCTACATATTTACTTTACATAAGTGAGGTGTTAATTTTCTGTACTTAACGTGATTTACACTTCAAATACTTCCTTGTCTATAATAGGTGCTAATAAAAAAATATTAGAATACTAATTCATTTAGAAAGGGTGACACAAATGACGTAAAATATACTTACATAGATATTTCATCCATGACTATGACTTTTGATAAAAAACCAGATGACACACTATCACTGATATTGGTATTTTATTCAAACTATTATATATTATTTGTTTTATACTTACTACTATTTGAATCATGGTACTCCTTATATTTTATTTGTACTTATTTTTAATACTATTAAGACCTTGTAAACACTTGTAACATGCACATGTATGCAATAAAGATTTGAATTTACAGTATACCTAATTTGCTGTCATTTTTATAAAATAAAAACCTTCAAGGTTCAGTAAAAAAAAAGTTGAATGTAGGTACATATTGTTCATGGCATGTCAAATGGGTAGCCTGTACGATCCTTTGCACTTACATTCTGTAATCACGAATAATTCCACTAAACTGTAATCACGAATCAACTTGCGACAGTATTCTATCATAGCCCTTTACTGTAGTTAACTAGGAAAAGTATTAGAAAGAAAGAAAGAATAACATTTATTTGGCAGTAGTAAATCACAAAATACAAATAAAAAAATAAGGTTTTAACAACAACAGTGTGTGCCTCACGGGTGCACCATACAGGACCATTTCAGCATTAAGATGCCAGACATGTTGACATGTTAGCAGACTTATTAACAACTTTCTTTTTCTGTTTCCAGGCATAGCGTTTAACGGAGAGTGACGTAAACCTGTCATGATGCCGACCCAACTGGTGAACCAGGACAACCACCAGAACGATGTGCGCGTGAAGACGGTGTACAGCGGTGATGTGATGATCACGTACATCAATCACAACATCAACTTTGAGGAGTTCACGCAGGAGATGGTGGCAATATGTCGGTTTTTGCCTGATCAGGTTGGTAAACTTACATTAATACTCAATTATTAAATCTGCTGAATCATCTGTCTGCCTCCTTGGTCTCTAGGTCATAAGCCCTACTGCTGAACATGAGGTCCTGGGTTCGATTCCCGGGTTGGGCAAAGTGTTATTTCGGGTTTTTCTATCTGGAATTTCCCAGTAGCAGCCCAGAGTCTGGATTTGTGCCCGGTTGATGGAAAAAGGCTCGCCCCCTATTACATTGGACTTAAACGTAACTGACAGAATGTGGGTGTACTATAGGTACACCTCTGCCTAACCCTTTGGGGAATACAGGCGTGATGTTATGTTATTAATTCGGCTCAGCCAAATATTGAAGTTTCCCACTTCCCTTCTATCACAACCGGTCCAGCAATTGCTAGTAACATTTCCATTGAGTCCCGCATTTGTACAAAATAAAGCCAGCATGCTTGCCATTAAGAAAAAGTTTAAGCTATATATATACACGAGAGTCACACCACTGGGCTATCACTGCCTCTCAAACATGAGGGTACATGAGGCCTACATGAGTACATGAGGGTAAGCAAAGTTCAAAGGAACCTGAAAAGTGCCTGAACTTGTGAAAACTCATAAAAGGTCTTTTAATATTAAAAAGTTAAAATATAATCTCTTTTTTTACCTGACTGCCCCAGAAGGAGGGTTATGTTGTTTAACCCAGCAGTTGGCTACGATTACCGCATTAAACAATTATTTGTTCTGGCTACTAGTAGCTACTATAGAGTTACCTGCCCATTCTTCTACCTTTTGGAAGAGGCAACTACATTCAATTCTTCAATTTTGCTTTTTAATGGTATTTGATTTTAACCGGCAGAAAAAACACAAGGCAAAAACCTAAACGGCAACATTATATAAATTTTTTCTATCTGCGTCCCGCTGTTTCACCCCCATAAGCCAGGAGAAACAGGATAAAAAGTATGTCATGCCAAATATCATACAAATCCGTTTCGCCATTTAAGCGTAACACACATACAGAAAATCAATTCTTTTCAAAACATTAGTTTAGATAAGCCTACATTGCACTGTCCCACTGCTGGGCATAGACCTCCCCTTTTTCCTTCCAATCCTCTCTATTTTGAGCGATCTCTCTCCGGCCATTTTGACCACGCAAATATGATCAGATTATCACACCACCTATTTATTCAATAAAATCTTTCAATTTTAGGTGTTTACTATGAAGTGGGTGGACGAGGAAGGTGATCCGTGCACCATATCGACTCAGTTGGAGCTGGACGAGGCGTTGCGTTTATACGAGATCAACAGGGATTCCGAGCTGACTGTTCACGGTAAGTCCTATGATAATAAGTTCACTATAAGTACAATGACGTACCCATGCGGTATTGACGATTTAGCTAGCTATTTTCTAGATCATTTTTTTAAATCTAGTTTCGAGCGAATCGAAATTTCTAAATCACGTTGTTTTCGCAATGTGTATTATTTATGTATTATGCAAGGCAACAATTACTTATAAACAAAGGAAAAAATTATTTTATGCGAGGTACAAAAATTATATGAACTAAATCTGGAATTATTTCATACATTTCCGGCTGAAAAGTGTTGTACAACATATCATTTATGTATTAGCTTTATAAATGAAAAACCCTTAACCTACCAAGTACTATATTGTCATTAGCAGATAACGTTTTGTTGGCTTACCTTAAAATACTGATAACCTAAACAAACATACCGCCAAATCTCTCGTTGACTCATCTGATTGGTTAAATAAAATCCCAACATCCAATCAAATCAAACGACAGCACATTAGAATGAATCAGGCCTTTAGAAACCGGGGATTTCAGGATTAAACACTTATCTCTAAAGAATCAAGTTTGAAATCTTAAAGCGTAAAGCGCTATTATGAAATTAAATAAAAAAGCGTTTGATTAATTACTTCGCTTTTAGTTTAAGTAGAGTCACTTTGTCAGCGTCTGTCTCAGGGTTTTATAGCTTTAGTAGTTCACGCTTAGCTTGATAGATGGCGCTGTCGACGTTGAACAGACCCACAGGATTGTTAATATCGTCTGAGTTTTAATATCTTTCATGAGAATTTAAGCTTTTGAAGTTGTTTATTTTTAAGAGTTATATAAACTAGTTGCATCTAAAACATAAATTTGGGACTGTTGTTGAGTGAAGGTAGAAAGAAAGCATTATAGGCCTGTGATGTGACGGTCTGATATAATGCCTACCCTTCAGTTAAAGAGCTGTTAGTTCGTTTCACACTAGCTTTAGCAACTTTCAACTTTCAACTTTCCGAATGCACCCTGCATTCGGAAAGTTGGCAACGTCGCAAATAGTAAAGTCATATTGAAAGTTTCCAAATACTTTTTTTATATCTAAAACTAAATATTCGGTGTTAAGATATTTATTATTGCATTTCATAGTCAATATTCTAGTTCACTAATTGACCATATTTCATATTTTCATACAGGAATATTGGCAAATTAATCAAAACAGCGATATATTTGACATCTATTTGCGACGTTGCCAACTTTCCGAATGCACCCTCTTAACCCGCGAAGTATCGCGTTTTTAAATTCATATTCCTTATGGCACCTCTTTACGTCATGAGCATATAAAAAAAAAAATTGGCGTAGGTAGGGAGGTGTAAATTGTAATTGATTCGCTGTTACAATGTATAATAGATATCAGAAGTAGGCTGTCACTTAAACAGAATGCTGCTTATTCTCTAATACTGTTACAAGTAGGTCAAAAAGCCAAAACCTAATTTCCCCTAACAGCGCCAAATCACTAATCATATAATAAAACCTTTGCGCGTCATAAGGTCAGTAGGTCCACTATTACAATAAATGTGGGAGGGTGACCCTAGTCATCCTCTGTATCTATAACATTGAAATCGGGCACTGTTCCAACCACTGTGGTTCTGTAGCTTAATTGCTGGAGTTTCCTGACAGTTTGTTATCATATTTTGCCGTGATTACTCTATCTTTGGACTGTGGAAGACGTAAAAGGTTATGTTTGAAGCAATCCTGATATAAAATGATGTTTGTTACATTTTAAGTATAGTAAGTACCATTGTTCCGCTCGATATTTTTTATCACAGCCGGGCGGCAAAATCGGCAAAATTATGAGGTAGGAACGCAGAAGATGCAGCTTAAGGTGGATACCCCAAGGTAGCCCGCGAAATTAAAATTTTCTTACGTTTTTTGCAATTTGCAGGTCAGTATCAGGTTGTATGTTGATCAAATTATGATTCGCGGCCGTATCAGATGTTTATTTATAATATTATATTCATACAAATCATCAATACAACTCTCTCAGTTCATATAATCCTATTGAATGACTATTTCATGAAATCATGACATTAAATTTGAGGATTATTCTAAATTAAGGAGTTGTATTGCTGATTCTAATGATTCTAATTCTGTAAAACCATATTTGTTACGGTCTTTGTTACTGAAAATATTAATAATGAATTGCAATTTGATGTTATAACCGTTTTACAAAAAAAACCGGTGTAACGATATAAATTATTGCGTTTCATAATTAATATTTTAGTTCAATTGTTAGCATTTCATATTTCCAGACAGTAATATTGCCAAATTAATAAAAACAGCGTGCAACTTTCAGAATGCACGTTCTTAAAATAGCCTCCAAGACTGGCCAAAAAATACCCAGCGCTCCTTGGGTAGTCAGCTCCACTACCACCTCTCAAATCTAATCAGAATTGCACTTTAAATTTCTTTAGTGATTTCTAAAAAATATTTTGCCTTGTAAGAACCGCTCTATGTTACTTAAACATCCAGTTATCCTTCGTTAAAATTACTCTGTCGTTACGCTCGACTTATTTCAGTAACAACACATGTGTAGTTGTTATAATATAATAACTCTACTACCAGTAAATTATTATTTTAGTATAGCCATAAACATTACGCGTTACGGCTTAATTAAATACTTAAGTTATTAAAACTTATTGTTCAGTTACATCATCGCTATGGATTTTGCAATAAAGTACAAAAGTTCTTGTCAATCAATTACCATTTTTATGACGAACTGTGATTCTGTTCCCAAAAAAGATTTCATTTCACGAAAACTCGAAGAAAACACGAAGTTTGGACGTCGTTTCACTTATTATCATAAATGAATATTTTATTCAGTAAATAATTTACCGCCGTATGTCCGAGCGGGGACGTGTCTCGTTTGCGGAATACAAAACGTTGTGCGGTGGTTTATCGGGTGAATTGTACCGATGACGATACAGTAGCTCACTTATCGCAACATTTCGCACAATGTTTACCCGGCCGGGTGTACTTTCGCTATAAAATTCTTATCTACCCGCATTGCGAATCCGGGCGGCGGCCATTTCCATATTCAGATTGGCGTTACGTCGACAGCGATATTTCTCATTTTTTTGCCGTCCGCCACAGCGATCAGACGTATCCAGTCACGTTCGGCGGATTCGGAAATGTGATAGCTTTGTTTCGGTTTCTGTTATTGTTTTCTGTTCCTTGACACTATGCTACCAGACACGGAATTGAATTGAAGTATAAATTCCACCAATGTGGTCCCCTTTATTTTCAGTTATTACATGCTGCAAAAATGTCTCGTGATTTAGAGGGAAAGTTTACAACTAAAGTCAGAATATGATACATATATTTCGGATGCAAATGCAGATGCAGTATAATAAATGGGAGTTCTGTCTCCTACAATTCATTATCCAGGCTCGTAATTAATACAGCGAGCGGGGCAACTAAGTTTTCGCACATAATCGTGGCTAACAATCATACATTCATGTCGCAGCGGACTGCGGGGGCACCCTCGCCGGACTCCGAAGCACACACGTCCCGAGAGGATTTAGTGAGGCGTCCGTGTAACTTGGCGTACGCTCCAAACCGTCTGTAAATAAAACGAAAGCGGCCCAAACTTGTATGCAAACAGGGGCGGAGGAACTTGCTCTAATAAAGTACAAACATTGTGGGAAATTTTGGCGCCCAACGCGGGGCAGGGTTTGTTCGTCCCACCGCCTGTAGTCGCGCAATTAGGGATATTTTAATTAACTTTATAAGCGTTATGAACGACAATTCAGAATCCTATTCTGTTAATTGAATACGTGGCCCGCCCTCGAATGGGATTGCTGTTGTTTTCTAACGGCTATTCGTTTAACACGTCCGCCCGCCATTAATTGATATTTCTGACGATGTAAGGTGTGCCTGATTAGTCCCATTTAACATTTATTGCGGAATCAAACACGTTGACAATTAGTTAAAAAGGTTATTTTCGCTTGAAAAAATATGTTCTCGAAAAGGTCCAAATTTAAGGCTTCGTTAACAGTAGTCTTCATAACGGTATGTAAGATAACAAAATTGGGTTTTCTCGGCACAGGTGAGGGAACCACAGGGTCGCAAGATGGCGTCGTGAACTTCCACCCTAATTAATGTATCCCAGTGTAATTTCGCGCCGAGCAACTTTCGTGTACCGCTATATTAAATTCATAGTTACATTGTCTGATAGCGGAATTCTGTTGTGAAGTTTGCTTTACTCACGAGTTGCGACGATGGGCGTACTAATTAACGTATTAGTGATTAAGCACGTATTAATTGATAAGCTTGTAACGTAAACATTCATTCTTTATTGTTTTGTATTCCAAAAATATGCTTCTATACGTCTTGTATGTTTTGTTTTCAAATTCAGAGAGTTTCGTGAAATTCGAACTGAGTTTAGGAAAACCGTTTGCTTACGGAAAACCCATAATAAATGCCGGTTGCAAGGTTCAACGGTAGGAGATAAACATAGTTTAACAGTACACGAGAATGGATTGGATACTTTTTAAACTTAGGTTTAAAGTTGAGATTATATGATCATTTTAATCTGAAGGTCAATTCTCGTACTTAAAAATGTTCACATTCAAGTCGCAATCTGTCAAACTTGTCAAAAATGTTGGTAAATTGATTGTTTTTTGACAGATAGCAAATGAGATGCGAATGCGAACGTTCTAAAAAAAAACGGGAATTTTGCCCCACTGGAATTGCTACGTAGCAGCCTGGAGTATGCTACATATCAAGCTATACATTTACAGTATAAGCTGACCTCTCATTGTACGGAAATCCTATACAATATGAGATCAGCTTATACTGGATATTATAGCTTGATATGTAGCTGTGTGGACTTCTAATTTGCTACAATCAATTAATCAACTCGGCCTATTCCAATCCACTGCTGGAAAAAGGGATTAATTTTCTTTAAAAAAAAAAATGGGTTGGTCCAAACTATCTAAATTAAGTGGTTGAGATTAATGTATTAATCGGGTCTGGCTGTTTGTGTATGTTAATGTTTGTAAACGCACCCACGATACAGGATAAATTCCTAGTAGTTAATTGATTCAGGCGTGACTTGGCGGAAATCCATTATAAAATACAATAGACGTAGATATATTTAGTAAACTATTCCGCTTTACTATTCTTAAAGATTCTTAAAAAAAACCCTGTAATTTCTTACAGGGTTTTTTTTAAGAATCTCGATCAATCGATTCGATCGATCGATCGAATCGTGTCGATTTCTTACAGGGTTTTTAAAAAACGTTGCCCGCGTTTAAAAAAAAAAAGGCTGATTTAACCCTTAATTCGACACTGGGAAGTATACAGGACATCGACTTTGAAAAAATCTGCAGCATTTTTTTTTATTACAATATTAGTTTTTTTATATATGGAATAACTTGGTTATGTCCTACATTATAACATAATAAATAACTGTCAATGAGCGCGTGCGCTCGGCAGGTCAGTCGACGCCGCAACGTCAGGGAGGATGAAAGCATCACGACCGCTCTCGGTAAGTCTCGTTTTTTTTTTTTTTTTGTTCTAAAATAAATAATTATTTGTTTTCTGTATATTCCGTAACGTATTTTTATATGTACGTGTATACTAAAATCATAATATTACTTATAGATTTCTCGTTATTCTTTGCGAAACTTGTGTGTCCAGTATACTTCCCATTGCCGGATTCTCGAGGGTTTAGTATGGTTTTGTTATGTGCAGTATACTGGACATTGCCAATGAGACAGAAAACTAACAATTAGTATAATATTATGAACGAATATCTATATTATGTATGATAAATGTTATTTATGATACCTAATAATATTATTATATACAGGTCTTCAAAAAAACATCACGTGCCTCAAAATTATTAGCTTTAGTGCCACCAATTAACGCTCTATCGTACGTAGAAGGCCAGACCAGTTCAGATGAAGAACCAGATTTGCACCATGGCCAGGAAATTGATGATGTCTCATCAGATGCACCATCCATACCATCGTCATTGGAAAACCTGAATGTTTTGGACAGCAACAATGGCAGTGACGATTCTTCTAACGACGAAATACCCAACAGCGAGCCAGAAGTCGAAGAAGAACTACCAGTGCCTCTCGCACCAATTATGAGGGAAGTGTTGCCATCAACCAGCCCGGTAAACTATGATGTTATTCCGACCTTATCATCAATCCAGTCTGTTGTGGACATGTCACCGGCTCCTAATATTGTCAATACCAGGTCAAAACGAAAAACCCGTCCATACCAACACTCGCATTAGACACGTCAAATCAAAAAAGCGTAAGACATCCAATTACAATTGGAAAAAAGGCAAGTTCCTGCATAAGGCTGAAATTATGGATTGTGAATTCGTTTTTGACATGCCTAACGACGACTCACCTATAGTTTATTTTCATAAATATTTTTCTGTGGATATAATCCAAGATATAGTCCATAACACAAACCTCTACGCAGTGCAAAGAACTGGACGGTCAATAAATGTTACCGAAGACGAATTTAATTATTTCCTGTCCATACTTCTACTTATGGGTGTTGTTAATTTGCCATCTTACGTGGATTATTGGCCCAAAGAACTGCGATACCCAGCAATAGCAGACATTATGCCTCTGAAAAAGTTTGAGTGCATACGCAGGAATATCCATTTCGTAGACAATTCCTGTCCCGATTTGGATCGATACTTGAAGGTGAGGCCGTTTGTAGAGAAGGTGAGGATGAACTGCCTAGCTACTGAAGAGGAGATTAGGAGATTGATCTCAGGACGTCATGTTATAATAATAAAGAAGATTTAGACTTTTTACGTTTTATACATTTTATAGAAGCCAAATAAGTAACAATAATGACATTTAAAATTTTAAAATTGTACAACAATACATATTTTCATTATACACATGCATTTTATTTTTCTTTATTTCATAATTGCATAAATAAAGTTTTTATAAAAATTCTCGAACGATTCCTTAATTCGGCCATGTCCAATATACTGGACATCGATATTTACAGTTACTCTATGGAGAACCTGGCAATGTCCTGTATACTGGACATGCATTTTCTCAAAATCGAGATATACTAGATTTTTTTAATTATTTTTCCCGGTTTTAGGAACATCTAACGATGACAAAAAAAGAGTTTTTTTCTCTTGCCAGATTAAGGGTTAATGAAAGCTAAAACCAAAGATATCATATCTTTTATCCGTGGAATAAAATTGAAGTCTGACAGTTTTTGTACGGAAAATCTGTCAAAAATTCAAAAATTATTCGTTGGATTAGACTAATAAATATTAGATATAAAAGTTTGGTCGAATTCCCCCTTAAGAATTTATGTGGGTAGTGTAGAGACGCCTGAATCAATGAACTATTATGTTCTAAGCAGTTTCGTATCGTATCGTCTCCAGCAACAGCAACTTTAATCAAACTCATAACCGCAAAGCCTCCACATACTACCAACTTCTACACTTAAAAACTGGTTTATTATGCCAGGAAGCATCTTAACAACTTCTAGAACTCCCAAGATATGGTTGTCCTAATTTTGGAGCATATTTAATTCAGACGATAAAAAAGTTTATTACTGGGATGGATAAATAGATTTATGGCTATCTTCATAAGTATAACATGGATCACGGAAGGAGTGGGTGAGATCGGTTCAATGGACATAGACAAGCCTGCTCTGTGTTTGTCCCGGTCAAGTCCCTATCTCAATTATGACGTAGCTGCTTTAAATTGTAGCAATTATTAACTTGAATTGGACTGTGGGATACGGGCTGGTTAAAAGGCAAGAGGGTAATAATATGTGCCCGAAAAGTTACTACAGGCTGACTTTGAAAACATGCAACAAAATTTAAGAGGGTGTTCTATTATATACCGGGTGTAATTTTAATCACTGTTTTGGGTTATGGGACCAAACCTGAAATCGTGAAAATAAAATCAGATGTTCCCTACATTTTGACGAGTTATGCGAACATAAATGTAGGGAACAGCACATTATTAAGAGGAAAACGGTGATTAAAATTACACCCTGTATATATTTTTTTGTTGCGAATTCTTATTTGGTCCTATAGTAAAAGTTGTTCATATTGATGAGTAGAACAACACCTTAACTTTTGTCGCTTGTTATCAAAGTCAGCCTGTATAAATAAAATTTGGTTTAGCGTGTGGATATGGATAACCCCAATTTTATTTAGATGATTACCTACGCACATTGTTTTTAGTCACTGATACCAGGAAGTGTCGAATTTTATTATTTTTCCTTCTATTTTAATCATCATATTTCAATACCGGTATCGACCTAATTTTTAGCTTTTGACTTGCGTCTGTCAGCACTTAATGTTCGGAAAAAAGATGAGACTATCCCATAAACATGTCAAGTTATTAATGTAAGTCGGGCAATGTCCGCGTGTGCGCACCAGTCCCGTGACGTCACGCCGCCGCCCGCGCCAATTTCAACTCATCATAAAAATTACGATCCGGTCTCTACTCGATATGATTACTAGCGACCAATCGCGATGCCTCGCACGCACTATACTTATGAAGTTATGATCTACAAAACTTCCATACTGCAAATGTTATGAAGATAGCGTTAAGTTATGTAAATCTCGGATCAGTTCATCTCATTGTGCTGGTGATTGTTCGCGGCGGGTGTCCGTCTGTTGTTGTTTGGGCCGCGGAGTGGTGCGGAGGTCGCGCGGCTAATTGACTCGGCGGCCGGTGCCGCTGCGGCCGCGGGAAACAGTGGCATTGTGAAAACCGGCGCGCGTACGCGTGTTTTTCGCGCGGCGACGCAACGCGCCATCTGTGCGCGATCTCCCAGACGGATAATATCGCATGCGCGCGCGCCGCACCGGTGACAATTTCGCATTTCGAAATCTCCGCGCGATTGCAGCGAACGTTGTTCCGTTGCGCTGCCGGCCGTAGTATTTACGCGTTTAGTACCAGTGGTTACGTGAAACTTGCGGCTAGAATGGAAGCGATGACCTCGCCGCCGATACCATCGTCCGGCTATAATGTTGACAGTTCGACCGATGAGGTGGTTTTGTGTTTGTTTTTCGTCTGTCGATTACGGTTGGATGCAATTTTTTGTGTGAAGTAGTGTGAGGCATTCGCCTAAGTTTTCCCTCGAATCACCTTGTTCTTTGTTTATCCGAGTGTGGCGGTGGTGCCCGAGATAACGTCGCGTGCGGCTGACCCACATCAGGCCCGGGTTTGCACAAGGTGTGTGCGGATATTTCGAAATTTCACCCGTGGATATAGTAGCGGCCGGGCGTCGTTAAACACGCGCCGATAACACTGACTGCTATTGTGCACGTGTTTGTTTTGTGCCCGTCAACTCGCGATATGTTTCCGATTACAATCGTCCGTTCGCAAATTGAATCGATATCGAATTCCATCGTGATCGGCTGTCTCGATCCGTGTTATTGTATTATCTCGGTTACGGCGAGCAACTAACAAAGGATTTCTCTATTATGTTATCTGGCTTACCGCTGTGGAGAAAACAGATACGACTGTGTATACGAGACTTGAATAAAACTAGACTCTTTGTCCGTCTCACAATATAAGAGTATTATAAGTTGACCTTACCGTGACTGCTAAAAGTACAAAAAATGATGACGACACGCTGAGAGCCTGAGACTACGGACTTTGGATTAAATAAAACATGTCTGTAGTGTTGTTCGCAATAGCCGACTGGACACAAAGGATTAAACACCACTTTTGAACGTATGTTTTTCAACTCGGCGACACTTAGTGTGAGAGCTTTTGCACATTAAATAGTCGAACATCCTCATAACTGTCTGTTGATTTGTTTATTATAGCAGAAATAACTCACTGCCGATATGACACCGAATATCCCTCTATTTATCTGCCACTTACGCCCGAAATAATTTAAGTTGTTGTCAGCTTTTTCCCAGCCTTGTTAGTAGGCTTCCAACCTTAATGGAAATTGCTGATAATCCTAAATTACTCCTGAATTATTTAGTGCGCTCTAAAATGTATATTCAAGTATCAGAATTGTGATTAACTATGAATTTCCTTACATTCTACGTCCCTATTGGAAGCTTACAAAATTGATTTACTTATCCTAAGAACGTTGTACATAATGCGAAAGATAGGATATCGGTGTCGGGTGTTAGTTTAAGAGCTTTCTGGCATAAAAACTCATGCAGACTATCCACAAAGGACGCTTTCGGCTAATCGATTTAAGACTGTACCCTCGACGGTATAAGGTTTAGTGTTATCTACGTAAACAGTGATTTAACATATTGATAGGCCAATAGCCTCCCTTCTGAAGCCTTGACTTCTCTACTCGGAATATTTCGGTGTGACTCACAAACTATGCTGTATTTACACTTGATACAAATGCTACAATCAGCGTGTATTGTTTGCGCAATAATCAACATTATGAAGTTCTATATACAGGTGATAATTCCGTGATGCTGGGTATGAGCTTGCAGTTCTGTATAAGTTATATAGCTGAACAAGTTTATGTAATGGCGACATTGTAATCATATTATATGAATTATTTGTTTGAACGGTAGTTGGTCGAGATAAGGATTATTTTTTCCTGTAAGTGGGCGTCGTGAGTGTAGGTTTTATGTGTTATAATAATTTGCGTACATGTAATAAATATGGAGCTAGGTACGTAATAACTTCGTGTCTTGAAAATCGTGTGTTTTTGAGTAACAACTTTCCTTTCGTGGTTGTTACAGGAAATATAGAAATAACTTAGAAGATAATGCATAGCAGAATTACTTTCAAATGATAAAGAAGTCGCTTTTCTAATATTAATTTAATTGAAAAGTTGAACAGATAAACAAACTATTAACTTAGCTCTGATCATACCAATAGAAATCGAATCTTTCCTATTTACTTAATTCAAAATTTATTCATTATGGAAGTTGAACGCCTAGCATTAATTTTCTTATAAATTTTGACGACAAAAGTGACTTTTATTGGGCCTTCTTGAAATATATTATGATTTTACTTCGAAATCTATGGCCCAATACTCTTTTATGTTTAAAGAGGATAAGTGTTTAAAATGATAAAAGTACCTAAATACGTTTCAATTTCTACCTCAGCATCTGAAACAAATAGATATTTGCTTATGTAAAACAGTCGTCCTCTTCTTCGTGTCGATGGCACGACAGATCTTATAATTTCGCCACTTCCACGGCATCGTCGATGGCAGCGCAAAGGTCGCTATGGCTGCATTTTTTGGGGCACAGAGTTCACATCCACGCGCTGCCGCCGAACCGTCGTAAAACAGTAACAGCAGATAAATCGATCGAAAGCTATCAAATCAAGTCACCTATAAGTATCAGTTTCATACGTTATAGGTACCTACGTTTGTTCGTTTTGCAAGCGTAAGCGCACTTTCACTCAAGGCCGAAAATAACCAATAAACTGTGCCACTGTGTAACCGGGTTGCAGTAAGTCAATCATACGTAACAGGAATTTTGTACAAGATAGTTGTGCGTCGCTATTTCAGGTACCGTTATAAACTTAAGTCAATATAAAATAAAGTATTACTGAGATAAGTAAGAGTTCCAAAAAGAAATAAGTAATTTATTTAGACTTAAAGAAATAGGTAAATTCTGTAACACCCGTGCTTAGCATTTTCCTTAAACTTCTAATGTAAACAGAACCTGAATTTGGCTAAATTAATATTGCCCAAACGACTTCATGTAGCCAGATTCCATTAAATTTTTTAATGTAAAACAGTCATATTCATATTTTAATTCGCCAAGCCTGCGAGTCCTTTCACAATGCAACAACTGTAATTAAAATAATGGCCGTTTATTTATTTAAAGGTATCATAAAGATTTGCTTTAAACGTGTCTGTTTCAATTTATTCAGATTGGTTTTAATTGTACACTCATCGTACAGTCACGCTCTGAAATTAATTAAGTGTGTACTTAATTATTAAGAGTGGAACTATGTATGGGACGATTTTTGCTTTACGCGCGTTTTGAATCCGCGCTTTGATTTTTAACCGGTTCCATAAAATGGACGTAACTGATACTGTGAGCTGCGACGATGGACAGAGAACTATCGTCATTTGTCTAGTTACTCTGGTTAGTAATGCATTGTAGTTGTCGAACAACGTATTATAGTAACTGCGGCTAGATTTAAACAAAAAACTATAATTCTCAGTATTCAAATAATACATCAAAAGTAGTCTAAGTCAGACATAAAAACCACCATCCAACATAATCTCAATGACAACATCGCGATACGCACTCGACCGCAACGGTCAATAACCTCCCAGCCTGATTTATTACAAAACCTCTTTACAACAATCCAAGGACAAAACGTACTTTCCTTACTGTGAACATTGTACTACGGCTTAGTTCTGTGGTTCTGCCTCACTTATTATGCGTGCGATCATGTGTCACTTTCACGCTAATGTTAATTCATCAATGTTGGAGCGAGATGGAGAATTAGACGTTCAGAATCTAGACTTGACTGATCGAGAGAAAGTACGTATTGTACGGATATATAAGTAAGTTATTTATGTGGGTAAATTGTCCCACGATGCTTGGTAACTTGATGGGTATTGCATGTGAAAATCTCGTTAGAAATTGGAAGACATTTTTAATCTGGTTCTTATAAACATAATGCTCCATGGAGTGCTAATCGATACCCTGAAATAAATCATATTCATGCATATTGGAAGATTGGAGACGTCTTTTTTCATTCACGATTTATTCAGGATTACCTACTTATGTTATTTAGACCTCACGACACATCTTATCGCAGACAACTACTGGAAATAAGTCTCTCCCAGCTTGTCCGTAGTGACCCAAGGACCAATTTAAATAGAGTGTAATTTTAATGGTGTGTATGGTCTTAGATTTGGCTTTCAAATTGAAAGCCAAAATCAAGACAATATGTCAAGTGTGATTTATTTTCAGATAACTATATTAAAAATCTACCTACACTTGACATGTCTTGATTTTGGCTTTCAATTTGAAAGCCAAATTAAAGACAACCATGTTCATAACGAAACGAAACCATAACGTATGGTCGTAACACGAAGACAATAAATTGTAACTCATTATTGTATGTACGTGCATCGTTAGTCACGCTACTTACACCAATACATTACGTAACTATTGATATATAGCATTTCTCTTTTAGTATAAAAAATAAAAATAATTAGTGATAAAACATTGGTCTTACACAACTTACATGGACGAAACTACATTACTAGTTGCAACTATTTTCGCGATAAATAATTTTACCGTTTTTTCTTACGTACTTAACTGTTGTTGTTCTTATTTGATGATCGAGATACAAATTATAAGTATTTGGTGTAACGTAATAGAAACGTTTGTAAGAATAACAATGTTTTAAATGTCACTCATGAGAATTTTCACACAGTTATGTTATTATTTTAGATCTTTTGTTTCGCCGGAACAGGAGTCGTATGCGCATGCGCAGCGCGTTGAACTTTTTGTTCGTCTTTAACAGTCTTTTGTTAAGTAAAAAATTGAATACTATAATTTTAAATGAATGAGCTTAAATTACAATGCCAGTTAACGATCTTTGATGGTAATTATTTTTAGAGTTTTAATAAGTTTTTAGGAAGTAATGTTACATTCTTGAAAATCATGCTTATTAACTTTGGGTACGTCGCCGGCGCATTGATTAAAGAAATTGATCTAACATTGATTGACACTTCAACCATTATTATAATGTAACGGTAATTTGATTTTTGCCATCAATCAACACGGCTATTACTTAGTATTTATTCAGCACAAAACTTTCATTTGCAATTTTCTGAAGAACTTCACACCGCCAGGACTAACACTAACTAGTAATAGTAATAGTAATTTACAATCTTGTATATAGTTGTTGCATTTTAGCAAACAGTAGCGGTTATTGCCCTTTCCCTAATATAATAAACACTATGCATGGTTTTTCGTTACAGAAACATGTTTTTGATCACGATAGATATTGTTTCTAGGCGTTAACGGACTTTATTTAAGTTTTTGAAATAAAGATTACTAGAAAATATCCATGGGTCAATGATCGCTATTGTCATGCTAAAACGCGACAACTATAGGAGACATACATAGTAGGTAGGTTGTTTTTATTGTATGAACAGTACAATATATATATATAAAAAATGGTGGCAGGTTGTGTCGTAGGTACGTACGCCTACACAAGCTATTAGGACAAGGTCATGGTGACCATTAGTCCACCATTACCAACATATATGGGTACTCTCAAATTAAATCAAATCAAGTCATTTATTCAAACTAGGCTGAGAATCACCGCTTTTTGAACGTCAAAATTACATAAAACAGTCCCCCAAAACGCCTGCCCTTCACCACGTTCTAGTGCTTTCGCTGGGAAAAAGAAGTGGCGCAAATTTCGATGCCCAGAGAGTATTTATTGCGGATAAGACTTGCACAGTTTTAGCGGTTTAGTAATAATAATATTATTGTCCCACTGCTGGGCAAAGGCCTCTTCTCATACAGAGAAGGCACGAGCATTGATCACCACGATCAAGGCGGGTTAGCGATTTCAGACCTTATATCCTAACTTAATATTATAAATGCGATAGTGAGTTTGTTTGTTACGCATTCACGCTAAAACGGCTGAACGGATTTGTATGAAATTTGGCACATGGGTAGACCATGACCTGGGTTAGGATTTAGGATACTTTTTATACCGATATTCCCATGGGATCGAACTTATGCGGGTGAAACCGCTGGGCGCAGTTAGTCAGCTATAAGTACAGGTTTCCTCGCGATGTTTTCCTTCACCTTTGTCAGTAATGTCCAAGATAAAGTTAGTTTCAAGATAACATAGCGCTATTTGGCCAGTTCTGGTTATTAAGTTGAAATTAAAAGCCTGGTTCCTCAAGTTGAAGCTAGTAACCACGACATAGTACTGTATAGAGTGCTCGCATCATATCGAGTACTCAAGAATATTGATGACGTCACAGCCATCATAACACTTGCAGTTAATGTGACCATTTAACGCGGCGCTGGACCAGTCTTTATTAGGGCGCCGACGCACCGGGCGGTCGTGACCGCGATTCCGCGGGTTCCCGTTAAATAAACGCGCGAAAGTTATACGCGATTTTCTATGAATCGTTGTTAGGCGACAGGGAACAAATAAATAAATCGATCGATTTTAACAGAACACTTGAAGCGTAGATTTTTTTATATTTTTAAATTGATTATTTTCAGGTTTTATTGAAAGATTTCTTATTGAAACTAACAGTATTGTAGCGGCAATGCACTCTTAATTTCAAAGCAGTGGCGATACTTTAAATATTTCTTGCGGAAATGTTTCTTAGAATCAATTGCGATTTGCACATAAGTAGACAAGAACAAAAGCTATAGAATTTGTCGCGGAGTCGGCGTGTGCGTTCTAGGCCAAAGACTTCGTGAACATAATTGGACACAATTGAACGGGACCGTTGCTGATTTAGAGTCAATATGGCAGCTTCACTTGAAATAACAATGCCTATTTTAATATAAGGAACTATTATTGTCTCCCAAGCCCCACTTGAGCGTTTCAAAGGCGTCTGATTCTCAATTTCTAACCGGTGTTTACCGGTTCAATTGGCGTTTATGTTTATTTAAATTACTGTAATTTAGGCCCTTTAAATAGACTAAAGGCTCGTGCATACTGGCCCGACTTGTCGCGCGACTCGACATCGGTAGTTGTTCAACCGTGAAGTTTTCATAGAAATTGTATTGTTAAAGTCGCGTCGCGCCTGTTTGCGGGAGCCTTAAGGCGTCTTTTACACGTGACACGGTGCTACGTTTTATCGCACGATTTCATGTTAATATGAGAGCGTAAATGGAAGACAATGCGTGCATTATACAAATGTATCATGTCATGCAACAGCTGTCTAATGGAAAATGCTTATGTTTGTTTTTTGTGATTAATGTCTCACGCATTCTTGCACAGCTAATACGCTATCATTCTTGTGTTTGACATTCATTATCATCATCACCTTCATTGGCAGCCTTGTTGCACCCACTGCTAAGTAAAACCCTCCTCTTTTTGTACCAAGCTTCTTCACTGCGATCTTCTGACTAACATTTCTCAAATGTGCCCAATATGGCTTCCCATAATAGAAGCTGATTTGTTGCTAGTTGCTAGTCCAGATATCATAGCGCGTTTTACTCAGGACCTTGATTAGTACCGAAGGAAAATTCCCATAAAATCCCTATAGTAGCTAGAGAATTGGCAAAGAGCCATCTTTAGGCTATTTATGGCTTATCTTTAGGTTGTAATTTCACAACAGTCAAATTCTGCCCTTTACTAGCGTGAATTTGGTGATGCTATAAATCGTTGGTCTAGTGAGCGCAAGTTTCGATTCCCAGGTCGCTAGTCGGGCAAAGCGTTATTGGATTTTTCTGTCAAGAAATTCCCAGGCCTGAGGATTTTGCGGGAAAGTCCGAAAGGGATATCGTGGCCCCTGGCAACACAGGCAACTGAAGGAACACGGGTGGGTTTCAGTCAGTAAGAGTCTGACACGCCCTCCCGCTCCGCCCAGAGCGGGAGAAGTTATTTGAGGATTTCTCACCCAAAAAAAATAAAAAACTGAGGATTTGTGCCCGATTGATGGCAATATAAATTAATCCTTTTTAATTAAGGAAAATAAATAAATAGGACTTAAAATTATTATGTCATGTAAATGTTTAAATTCTGAGTTCTCTTGCCTTTGTTCATAATTATTATTTTGTTCAAACGAAACACAGAACAGTGCGGTTTCCCATAAAATTTGCGTTCGTCTCACCGCACTAGCTTGACATCTAGATATAATTTTAACATAATCGTGAGTAGATGAGAATACGAAGACAAATAGAGATATTTAGGGAACAAGTTGCAACATTGAAAATTTGCTTATCTTGAACTCATTAGATAACATAATAGATTGTTTGAATAATCTTAAAAACAGGATCTAGTTTTTAGATTTCGACTGCATTTTATTACGTTTTGAGACAACATAACATAACACCACGCGTGTATTCCCCGAAGGGTTAGGCAGAGGTGTACCTATAGTACACCCACATTTCGCAAGTTATTTTTAAGTCCCATGTAATAGGGGGCGAGGAAAAACCAAATAACACTTTTCCCCAGGAATCGAACCCAGGACCGCATGCTCCGAGTAGCGCTTGCGACCACTAGACCAACGAGGCAGTTACTACAGTTTTGAGACAACTAGGTGACAGATACGTGATAGTAATGAGTCTGTCTTATCATCGGCTACTAAAGTATAAACACGTTTGCCTCTTGATTGAGCTTCAATGTACAATAACAATCGACGATCATAAGAAAAAAAACATCTGCTAAGCCTTGTCCCAACTATGTTGTTCTTCCAGTCTCGGATGCAGCTATATACCAGTATTTTACATGGAGCGACTGCCTTTCTGACCTCCAGGACTAGTTACTAGGTAATATCCCGTGGTAAGGCTGGTTATCGCACTTTCGGGACTACCCGTAACGATTGCCACAGATTTACAAATGACAGACGGGACGAACGGCTTTAAACGTGACTTCCGGAGCACGGAGGGGTCTCGATATGTAATGGAGGGTCACCCATCCACGGACCTCGGCAAGCTTGGCTTAAACTTCGAACAACCCGTGCGGCTGTCAAAATCAACATTAACTATAATACTTGTACAATGCAACTAAATTTATTTGCATTACGTGAAATGCATACTGCTAGCTATCAACTTGGTATCCGCCCCTGAGGAACAAATCTCGTCTTCCCAATAAACGTTAGAACGTTTTACAATGTACTGTTTACGTTACCCGTTGAAACAGTGAGAAGTGTTCGACGTAAACAATTGTAAACACGAGTCGGTACGCTTCAGTTGTGAATTGTTACGTAGGTTAGTTGTTAATTTTGAAACGTGAACTTGTAATTAACGTATCTAATTATTGAGTCGGTACGCTGCTGATTTTATGTTCTTGCTGTGGCTTTTTTGTTTGAGAGGTACGATTGTTTTGTGATCATGAAATTCGGTGAGTGATTTTTGTGTGTGTGAAAATTGTGTTAGGAAAAAAGTTGCAACTATGATGTGTTTTTATTCAAGTGCTAGTCTTAATCAGCCCACAATGTGGGCCATAATGTGCCCACTGTTGGGACACAGGCCTCATCTGTCTGAGAGGAAATGGGCCGTAATCAGTGGTATGGTAGATGTCACATGTCTTAGAAGTTTTAGTTCTAGAACATGCCGTTTCCTCACGATGTTTTCCTTCACCGTTTTGAGAGCAGTGGTGATGAAATTATTTATACAAAGTATAAACTTAAGTATAGATGATCAATTGTTTTGTTCATACCTGTGGTCCTAGTTATTGCTGCACCAAAACAGAGACCTTAGTGTAAGTTTGCAAGTGAGTAAACGTAACTATCGCGTTTGCGTTCAGATTTTTATTCTCACCTTTATATTCTTAGCATTATGATCTATCAGTCAAATCTTAACGCAAACGCGATAGTTACGTTTACTCACTTGCAAACTTACACTAAGGCCTCAGTTCCTTCTAACATGCTAACAAACAGGACTCTGTACCAGTAAATAATTGATTGCCAAGTAATCATTTACCAGTTCACCTTAGCATAACTTCTGCGGAGTGATAACCGGTAGATACATTCGATGCTTTCAATTAATTCTCTGTACTAATATGGATTCTTGCTATATACTACAACACTGGGGCACTGTATTGGACATTGCACACTTTTCTTTTAATAGAACATGATCTTATGGCTTAGTTTTGCTTAACAGTGAGTTTTCTTAGAAATAGCTAATATATGAACAAGTATTAGTATAAAAAAAAAAGATAAGTTATAACGCGTAATTGGCTTGGAATTACTCAATATATAAATACCTGTATGTACGAGTATAGATATGTACCGAACCAAAAGGAGTATGTTATGATTGTATCGACCATATCACAGGTGGCGTTCTGTAGTTTTTGCGTACCCCCGTGGGAAGAAGGCAGAGGGGGAGGGGGGGGAGGGTTAACGTATGTAAGTATGTAAATACGTACTTTCACGTTTCTATCAACATTTTTCATGGGAAATCCAAATGGAAAAATAACCGAAGGAAATGAAAATATCATCTTCTTAAAACATAAATTGACAGCTTAGATTTCAACATTTAAATGACATGTAATGTAAGTTTCAGCTTAATGTTTCAGTTACCATAAAAACGTAATTTGTCAAAAACAACGTTCACACTGCTCGCTAGAACTCGAGATCAAAGCATTGTTTACGATCACGAAAATCGCGCAAATATCGCCACGATTTATGAGCGCCAGTCTGTAAACACCCAGCACTAGGCAGATTTGACACATACCTTTGCATTCCAAGTGCCAATTTATTGCGTAAAAATAACGCTTCGAATTTGCTGTTCGAAATACTGTGAAAAATGGTGCACTGTGTAAATTTTTGCTGCAAAGGGCATAAAGGGCTCCTAGAGCTGCTTCCCTGGTTCTTTCGACTTGAAAAACAGTTTTTTTTATAATAATATAAATTAATAAGTCAAATACTAATGTGTTACATTACACACATAAACTTCCGAAATAAATTATCCTTCGCTTTTAGCGATAAGACCTACCATTGAGTCACACTATGTAAAATTTCTTATTTTTTATCTGTTTTTTATAATTCATAATCAGCCCATAATGTTATCAGTGCTGGGACACGCCTCCTCTCTTCGAGAGGGCTGTAATTTACCACGAGGGCCCATTGCGGGTCGGTAGATGTCATGCCTATACTAATTCAGTTTTTTTTTTTTTAATAAGTATATAATTTTGAAATGTCAATAATTTCATGTTGGAGAGAAGGCTCGTTATTGTTTCATTCATAATGCCACATAACACATCTCAAGTGGAAATTAAATCAAATAGCTAATTAATATTTAAAATTCAAGAACAAGGCTGGAATCTAAAATTCGATTTGAATAAAGAATAGTCTGATTCATTATGCCAATCAAAACTAATTCTCAAGTATTCGCAAACTGCTCGAATGTGCCAAATCGATCGTCATTCGGATATGCGTCGAATTATATAATGGTAATGGACTAATCGAGATTCGGGGGAGACGCACCGTCCCCTCGGGAAGTCGAGATATCCAGGATATTGACTAATGCATAGCAACTATGTATACCAAGATTAGGCAGTCTACACACACGGCGACTGGCGATCGACCGGCTACTTGATGTTAATTTCAGATGCATCAAAATCAGTGTTGGATTGGGTAGCTTCAGATGGTAGTTTGAATACAGTGTGGTGTGAATTCTTAGGAAAATTATTTGATCAAGTGAAGTTCCTAATATGTTCTGATATTGATGAAAACTAAAATAGATTTTGTTAGATTGTAAACCTACATAAAAGAATGTTGAATCTATAGACTCTTCGTCTCCGACCTTTATAAGCATTTCTTTCAGATGACTCTAGTACAAATGTATTGTAACAGCTGATAATTAATTAAAATTGAGCGTGAAGTTGTCGATGCATAATGCATATTCTATAAAGACGAATATTGCAACACGACCTTGTTTTGTTAACACGATTAACTAATATTGTGCAATGTGATAATAAACGTATGATATAATTGTGTGTCGTGAGTCGTGACCATTAGTTTGTTGTAGTTGGTAGGTGTAACGACCGCCTAAGGGCAATGACGTCACTTAGGCACCTACCTTGCCCGAAACCTTGAGTTTTTAAACACACTTTGATTGCCAAAACGATTAACATCGTATTTAGAACTGTGTGAACATGTAATAAGTGCTTATTATTGTCTGTGTGAATTTGAAAGTCAAATTCGTAGACCGACATCCACCATGTTTGTTTGCTATGACGTCATAAAACGTCAGAAGAACTTTATTGTGGCCACTAGAAGTATAATAAGTTGACTTTATTCCATAAATTATGTAGATGTTTATCTGTTTTTTTTATTTTCTATGCAAACGTAGCTAAATGTTGAATGGGAACATGAAATATAAAGAAACCAGTTTTGGTCATGCAATAGATGTTTTGTATTATCGCATAGATTTCACAGTTGTTTTATTTCATTTGCATAATAAAACAATTAACCATAGCTTTATATAAATTCCAATAAACTATTATATCGTCCCAGAAAACACCGATTTTATCAAATACTTTTGAGAGAATTTTGTAAAACAAAGCAAAATGCAAAATCAAGCTTGAATAAACAGATTCCAATTTGCAAAATATCCGGAAAACAACACAAATCAATCGGCTTACGTGTCCCAACTGTTCCCGAAAACTAAAGCGCTGTCATCGCCGTAATCCCGCGCGGGAAAAATAGTTGTTTAAAATGTCGGCGGCATGCGAAACACGTCTGTTAAACAAGATTAGGGCAAAAGCCGGTCGCCGGCCGTAAGCCACTGCATAATGGAGGTGATGGTACACCTCTACTCGACAAGCGGTCCAACACTACTATACGGTTAACTCATTTGATACTCGACAGTGGGAGGGTTAGGAGAGCAGTGTAGGGTTGTGGTCGGTTTGATGTTTTGTGCTGTCGGTGGTTTTCATGTAAGTGTCGGATTGCGTAAGGGTCTTTGGTCAACTGGACCCACTCGAAATGGACCCGCGGGTCCAATTGACCAAATCATTTATTCTCCGTATTTTTATTGGTTAACTGGACCCACATTCAAACTTAAAAATAAATCCATTGTTTAGAGCTACCCGTGGATACAGTCGAGCAAAAATTAGTTAGTCAAAATATAATAAAACGGAATTCAATTAGGTTTAAACGTTTATTGTCAATCAAAATCTAAAATCTTTTCAAATTAAGGGCAGGTTGCATCTTTTGTTAAGTAAAGACAACCCTTTTTATAACGAGAATATTAACTAAACGTACTAAGTATTAAAAATCACAGAAAAAAAATTGTTGTGGTACTATTAATAATTTAAAGTCACAGACAGAATATTCATGAATAAATTGATACCTATAATATTGAAATAATTGATATACAGGGTGGCCGGAACGTTGACGTCCAAAAATTTAAGTTCCCTCGTAGGTATCGTGATGTATCCGAATCACCCCCATGTATGCTCCGCGATTTTTGATAGTTTTTTGATGATTTTTTTCTGAATTTTTGAGAATTTTTGGATTTGACCAATTTAAAAATACTTTTACAATATTTTTTTTTTGCAACTTGATCTTCATGAGTACTAAATTTATGCATAAAATAATCAGCTTCGTAGCTGTGATGAAAGTTATGAAAATGTTGGTCTAAAGTGAAAAATTTACGTTCGGTAAATTATGACTGTTCCAACTTTAGATTAAAAATCCTAGTAGTTCAATTTAAAGTTGAAAATTTAAAAATTTAAAGCTAAATTTTTCACTTTTTAGTATGTATATTTTATATCTGTTTACTACAGTAAACAGATATAAAATATACATACTTACTAAAAATTCGTCGCATCGGCCTTGTTGCTAGTTTTAACTAAATGCGAGTTACTTATTTTGGAAAGAAAGTGGGTAAGTACCTACGTTTTATCTGTGTTTATCAGGTTATCCTCATTATTGGAATTAATGGAGCATGCCGCGCGATATATTGAGGATTCGATCCAAAATAAATCTTAAATCTATAAGCGTATAGTAGAGACCATAAACTTGAAACAGACCTCAGATCCTTGATTTGACCCGTCTACTTCCAGAGTCACGAATACCAGCGCTGAGTCACCACCTTTCACTATCCTTCCGTCACAATCCACAAGTAAGGAAGCCGAAAACTCAGCGAGTACTCAAACTTAAATCGCTAACACAACAATATCAGTTCCAAACAAAACTTACTTTTAATTTGCAAAACTGCAATTATTTTACTTTTAACTTTAAATTTTTACAATTATACATGTGGTTTTATTATTACCATGTAGTTTTTTTTTACCTTTAGGTAATATGTTATCGCTGCTGAGGTGAAAAGTTGTATGTCTTACACGAGACCAAAGTTATTTGCATCTCGTGTCTTTGAATCCCTTGGTGCGCTCAGGATTCTAACATAGAATCCTTCACTTACTCGGGATTCAAAATCAACACTCGCAGCAAAAACCAACTCAGGCACAGCACGCAGCGTCTCACATACCACTCTACTTCATTCTCTGCATCAATAATGAAATATCCTGCTCTGAACTTTTCCAAGGTTTTGGCAAGCCCTAGATGTCCGCCGGACCAGGGATCGTCGTGTAGTTCCTGTAATATATCCTGCAAAAAACATTTTGGAACTACTACTAACTCTTATTCGTATTGTATTTATTACAGTTAAAAAATATTTAGTTTTAATGTTAGTGTAAACTACTTACTTGTTATTGGCTGAAGCATAATTATGTCCAAAAGCGCTTCTCTAGACTTTAAGGAAGGCCTATGATTAGCTGACCCGAGCAGGTACCTAATCCGTAAAAAGGCCCATTTGCTTGTCCTTGAAATTAGCGGTGCTCGTGCACTTAACTTAGGTATTATATTTATTACAATAAAAAAATATTTAGCTTTAGTGAATAAGTGTAAATACCGAATTAAATAATATTAGTATATTTTACGTCATAAAAATAAAAGATTCGGCTTTACTCTGTGACTGTACTAATCATGAAATTGAGCAGTGGGTCCAGTCGACCTATTCAAAATGTGATTCGGTTGAGTGATCCCGCGGGTCCATTTCGAGTGGGTCCAGTTGACCAAAGACCCGTAATGTTATATCACGAGATTCGGGTGTATAGCTTACGGCATTGGTATATGTCCAGAACTTGCTTTAACTTAGAATACTGTTCGAAGAATTTAGAAGAGAAGAGGAGCTCGTGGCTAAGTAATAACAGCCGCACAGGTCATCCATCAGGTTAAGCTGCGCTTGCCGGGGTTGGTCCGTGGACGTGTGACCATCTTTACATACCGAGATTCCTCCGTGCTTCGGAAAGCACGTTAAGCCGTTGGTCCCGGCTGTCATTCGTGAATCTTTGACAGTCGTTACTAGTCGTCAGAAGTCCGAAAGTCTGACAACCAGTCTTACCAAGGGGTATCGTATTATCCAGTTACTGGGTTGTGGAGGTCAGATAGGCAGTCGCTCCATATAAAATACTGGTATTCAGCTGCATCCGTATAGACTGCAAGCCGACCCGAACATGATTGGGAAAAGGCTAGGCAGAATGATGATGAATGATAGTAAGTAATCTTATATAGTACATTTCTGTGATTTGTTCGAAGTAATAGGTAGACCTAAACATATTATACCAGCGACATTCATATAAAAAATCTCGTTTCTTTGGACCGATTAGTTTTAAGCCTCATGCAAACTGGCGCGACGCGACTTAAGCAATACAATTTCTAAGAAAACTTCACGGTAGAACAATTACCGGTGACGCGTCATCGCGTCGCGACAGTCTGCACGAGGCTTTATCCGAGATAACATACTTCTTTCATGTTATTATTCAGTCATCCAAGGAATGTGTGCGTCATCACTGCATTCCATTAACTTACATAAAACTTTCATATTTCGCATTTAAATTGATTAACTGTCAATGACGTACCTATTACGAAAACAACAACTTATATTTCTACACACCAGACGTAGACAAACCAAATTGTTTATAGATAATTTGCCTTATGATTGTTTCAATGCCGATTTCATTTATTGGCACAAATTGGTGCTCTGCCATGTCATCATATTTGAATACTTACGTCAGGGAATATCAATGCCGGAACTCAATTAAAATTCATTATAGGTTTTAGTTTTAGAATTTGGAACACACGAAATGATTTACAGACACAGTCTTACCGTATGAAACCGCGGGGGGGGGGGTGAAGAAGACGGATGAAAAAGATTGCATGTAGCGGAGATGAGAATTTTGAGATGGATGTGTGAGTCATGAAAATGGATAATGTAAGAAATTACTACATAAGGGGAAGTTTAAAAGTGACGCTAGTGGCATGTGATGAGGAGGGCGGAAATGCATGTGACTAAAAGAGTGATGAATATATATGTTGATTTGATGGATGCAGCGGGAGAGGAAGCAAAAAAAAGATGGGTGGATTGTGTGAGGAATGATATGAAAGAGAAGGGAGTGAATGATAGCGTGACGGTTGACATGGGAGAGTGGAACAAGTAAAGGTTTTGCGCCGACCACAACAAACATGGGACAAGGACAGGCAGATGATGATGACGAAATGGTTTAAAGAATTGCTCAGCTTTAAATTTCCAGTAAAATACAAGATTTTTATTTTTTATTATTTAATATTATATTTTAATTTAATAATATAATAATTAATAAAATATACATTTAATTTTATAAACAACAAAGAAAGCCAGCTGTAACATACAATGTTCAAAGTAATTTTGACATACTGCAAAGCCAAAGCCGCTCGCGTTGATAACTTTTACGTGGCTAGAAATGTTATCACGTCGGTGTCGCCTCCAGCCGTGGCTTTGTTCCTAGGTGACAGATGTGGCTCCGCAACCAATCTCATAAAGAGAATCCAACCGCCACAGATAAGCTAAGCTCGTCCCAACTCCAGACACTCAGTAAATCTTTCATAAAATAAATTACCAACCACATTGTGTCGCTTGAACTAGAATCACTTTTAAACCTCTTTCTCGTATGCATTAAAAACCCTGTAAAACCTTCGCGAAGGCTCCGGATTGTTTCTCTGCTGATATTTTATTTATTCAGTCGTATCGTGTCCTCCAACGTCGCTCCAAGCGAAATATCACACAAACCCGGACCGCTCCAGAATATTCTATACGCTTGAATAATGTGTAGTTTTCCATAAAGAATGCATTTGCATACATGTACGTTGTTGTGTTGCAACAGGCAGTTCTCGAATGCGACACGAACAAACACAAAACCATTTTATTTTACGTTTAGTGCGACACATCGGAAACGGTGAAATGAAAAAGGAATGCAGTGATGGAATATTTGACCAGTGTCGGTGCATTAAAAACAGTGAAAATGTTAGTGCTGTCGAATATATTTCGTGCGAGTCACCCCCAAAATCAGATAGTGCCGAGGGATTTGAATTCTATGTCGACAGAAAAAAGTGTGGGACAAATGGAAAAGTCAAAAATAGTTTCACAAAATTCGTTAAGAATAAAACAACGAACGAAAACTCATGACAATATAAATGTCAGCCATGAGATGGACGATGCTAACGATGCAAAATGTGCGAGACGAGACAAGTGTCTGTCAAACAGCGTCGATGCCATCGTAACACATAATGATGCCAAAAGTAAAGTGATATGTAGTGCCAAAGGTTTATTAGAAACTAATTTAGACGATCTGTTCAATGATGTACAAAAACTGGATGGCTGGAACGTGGAGCCAAAGAGTTTAGGTGCCAGTGAACCGACATTAAGTTTTAGTGACAATAATTCTAATTCTAAAACTGTCAATCGCGAATCTCTCGTGTCAGAGGATGACACGGATGATGATACGGCGAGTGATAGTGATTGCACGGATGAAGTGGTTCGGGAGCAGAGGATATGTATGGGAGCTCGACGCTTCGGTCACTTGCTGCGGAGGGTCATATCTAGAAACGGTAAGACGACTTTTTCATCATCCTTATCATCAAACTATCGAAGTCTTGACTACTGCAACGGCTGCATAATATACTGCTACTATACAAGGAACAGGTATTGGTCATTGCCCATAATCGTTTAGGTAAAACTCTTTGCCACCAGTGGTCCTTTTGCCCAAGTGTCTTTGAAAAGACGTCACAGTCACAACACTGTTCATAGCTGATCAATGAAATTGTAAGTAAACCTTGCGAAATGAGGAAGAACAAACAATTTAAAAAAGAGACACTGTCTTATAAAATAACACCGAGGTCGGAAGCGCAACGAATAGAGATGGTGTCGGTCATTTATTTGTTTTCAATTGTAGCAAATTGCTCCCGCTCTGATTGAGATGACCGTCGTAAAATCTTGTTACACGTTACAATTTTATCTTTGTCGTCCCCGCAGTTTCCGATTGGAACTAATGGCGGTTCTATAAAATTCTGCAGAGACTTTGATTTTTAACTCTTTTTACGTCAATATTTTTGTAATTACGTTGTGCTTTTTGTTGGATTTGTGTGATTTTGGTATTAATGTCGGTTGTAATGCTTTGGGTTTTGGATTAAACTTGATTTGCGTTGGAATTATCATACCTGCAATACCTGCTGCAATAAATTTTATCTATGCAAATCTTATAAAGCTTATTTCAACTTTAGCTTTTTTTTTCCGATTGCTTTATTGGAGCTTTCGATGCGTTAAGCCAAGGGTTTGTCAACGTCCCAGACAGTCAATACTCAGTCTTCAATCCTCATTCAGTTGTTCAAGCGACGTCTACGTTTCAAGTTTCATTAATATTCAATACACAATACCTATAACTCCTGTAGCTCCCCATAAACGTTCACTTAATAACCAAAATTACATACTATCATATCCATACCCCGTAATACATTCCACTCCACAAGTTACAGTACAACCAACCAGCAACTCTAATCTTAAAACACATGTGACCATCCAATCGGAACGTCGCAGCAGCCATCAGAGGAAGATATCATCAATCCGCTGCGTGGTTCGTTTGCTAATAGAGTCAACGAGATACGAGGCGGGAGTGCCTCATCAATATCGCACGAAGTCGCGGTTACTAGGGAAGGAGGGAGATAAGGAGATTAAAGATTTTCGTGAGACAGATGGTTAAGGAGTTGATTTTGATTTGCAATTGAATGTGTTTGGCGATAATGGAGGAATTACAGTATTGTTTCACGCTTGTGTTTCTTGAAACATAGGTTGCCAATGGTGGGAGTATTTTAAATGAAAAGACGAAGCTGTTGACTTGTCAGGCTACAGTTTTATAGACTTTAGTGCGGTTTCGACCAAACAGGAATAAATTTTATCCGTGGAATAAGCCTTCTCTTCCGAATAAAATTTGAATTTTTGACAGTTTCTTCATACGAAAACTGTCAGAGTAAATCTTATTCCGCGGATAAAATTTATTCCTGTTTGGTCGAATCCGTCCTTAGTCAGCTACTAATAATATTCCTGAGCTTGTTAGACTAACTACACTTCAAATAATATCAGGAAAGACCATGTGGTCATATTAATGGGCAACACATAAAAATATTTCAACTGCATCGTATTACATTTCCACGAATGTAGTCTCAATCAATTGAAGGACATAAGTTGCCATGCTGTTCGCAGATGACGAATCTCTTATTACCGCCAACCGCTAACTAGATGATAAGCTCCGTCACGATTCCTGTATTTTTAGACTAATCAAAACCTAGAACTGTGTCTCTTAAGGTCCGTCCAGACAGTGCGAGACATGTGCTTCGTATGGTAGACCAAGCATGTGAGGGCTGCCTCAGGCATAGCTGATATGCGCCGCTAACGCATTTTTATATACAGGGTTATTGGTAAAACACCAACAACCTCTTAAGGGGTCATTATACTCATCATTATGAACAACTTTCACTATGGGAACAAAGCTGATATCGCAAAAAAAAAATCTGCTGCCCATACATTTATGTTCGCATAAACTAGTAAAAATGTTGGGAACAGCTGATTTTGTTTTCGCGATTTCAGGTTTGGTCCCATAGTAAAAGTTGTTCATAATGATGAGTATAATGACCCCTTAAGAGGTTGTTGGTGTTTTACCAATAACCCTGTATAACTACATGACCCGGTGAACTTCGTCCAAATGAGACAACATTAGCAGAAAAATACACCTTAAAACTTTTTGATGTCGATTTTTGGTTTTTCTAATTTTCTTTTTTCCTAAAGTACCCCAGTATTGAGGCTAATAAAAAAAATGCTAATAGTTCGAGCCATATTCGAGGTTTTGCAAGACTAACGCACGGTAATTGATTTTATACCCGACCCGACAGACTCTGTCCTGTTTAAATAAAAAAAAACATATAAACGCCCCATACAAAATGCAGCTGCAGTTTTCCCGAATATTCCAATTTTCTTGGCAATTTTTCTAATTTTTCGTTCATTAAAAACCTAATTCGGCTTACGAACATTTTAAAACAAAATAATATAGCCAAATCGGTCCAGCCGTTGTCAAGTGGTGCGCTTACCAACGACCAGCATTTCATTTTTATTATAAAGAAAATATAAAAATGTGTATCCAGCGCGTGACTATGCACTGTCTGAACGCTCCTTTATGTTCTAGGTAACCTATCAGCATCGTGGATATTTATTCTTCTTTTGTTTACTAAGCGAAGTGAATAGACTCGGATCAATTTGATCGGAACGGTATTGCCCGGTGAGTTAACTCAAAGATTGGATTCACCGTTATAAATTGAATCGCTTGAAAAAGTGTTGCAATCAATTGCAGAGAAACATCAAAACGTATAACTTCATTTGTTCAAGAGTTGATTACTATTTGAATTTAAAACTACGGTGTAAAATGTACAATATTTTAAAATTCAACCATCGGGATGTATAAATATATCACGGACAGAAAATTCTTTCAGTGCACGAATTAAAATAAAAAGCTGAAGAGAGCTAGCGTTCAATTTCAAAAGATTTTTGTTCCCGTTTTATAGAACGAGCCCGCGCGTGTATAAACTAACTAAAATTAAAGCCATAGTGTGCAGAAATCGTGCAGTTTTACTTACCTTTCCATTTTATGACGTGGCGACATTCCGTATGTATATGGAGTAGGGATTTATGTCGGCAAATTATTTCCTCGTCCTTCTCTGCTTATACAAGCTTAGTTTTTGTTTTCCCCTTAGGCATTTTGTATACGGTACGGTTTCTTAACGGTAAGGCGTATAAACCACGCCGTAGAATACCTATACGTGTCTGTCAACAAGCTTCCATAGTAATCCATACAACACAGACGACCGTGCCTACACACGGCGAATAAACCGTAGAAAGAAAAAAAGAAAAATGCGTTTATTGGCAAAATACACCTTAAAACTAAAAAAAAAACCAGAAAATAATGATTATAATGCCAAAAGGGCCACAGGGGCGTAGTTTTTCACGGCATCAAAAACGTGTGTACAAAGGGCCTAAATCTGTTAAGGGGTCACCGTATTCATAATTATGAATAACTATTACTATGGGACTAACCCTGAAGTGTGCCCAAACCAATGTAAAATTTGTTCAATAATGATGAGTACAATGACACCTTAAGGTTTCCCTAGTCAGTCATTGTTCCCAACTAACGTCGTAATGAGTTTACTCCACTGTTTGACAGTGTACATAAAAAATTATATCTACTTGTCTCGTCCTTATCTAGCCCTGTACAAAAACAGAATTTAAAACATATTGGTTTGAAAGTTATGAGCATCGAAACTTCCTTGTTTCAACTCTACTTTTATCGGATCTTTGAGCGTAAATAAATAACGCCCGGAGTATAGATAATTAATAAAAAAAATAAAAAACTTTATTTTGAATAAATAAATCCGGTAGTTTTTTTCATAATATCTACATATACGCCCAAAGGTCTGTTCATAAAATTTTACGCGCTCGTTTTCGTTATAAATCATCGTCTATTTCACTAAATAAATAAACTAAATAGTATGCGTATTAGCCACGCCCACCAACGAGTCGACTAGTGCAACCTTTAGAGGTTCAGGCCCTTCAGGCTAAACAAAAACAAATCAGTATAAACTTCGGTACAGTACCTATCAGCAATTACTGTAGGCACCTACTTACGTTTATGAATATTTTTTTTAACTTATTGCGAGTTCGTGGTTTCATTAAATTTTGAATAGTCAGTAGGTAAAGTTATTGAGAACATCCTATTTAAATAGAAATGTGCTCATTTTGGAGAGAGCAAAATGTATGCAATTTCCAAAGTGTTCTTCTCATTTTTTATGTTTATTTATGATGCAAACGAGATTACGTTATTAACATGTTTATGTAGTTTATGTTATAAGCTTTGAAATAACTTATGTTGTAAAAGGCATTGACTCATGATCAACGAAATATTAATCATTGTGCCCTTGGACGCCCATCATGGCGAAATTGGCGACAATTGGACAACAGCCTTGAAGAGCTTTGGTTATTGTTCTTAGGCATTTCGCATTTTTACCTACATGGAGTAAGTGAAATCTAACCAGGTTTTTAACCCCCGACGGAAAAAGAGGGGTGTTTTAAGTTTAACGTGTGTATCTTTCTGTTCCCTCATAGCTCCCAAACGACTGAACCGATTTTGATTATTATTGTTTTGTTCGAAAGGTGTCTTGATCGAGAGTGTCTTTAGCTACAATTCAAGAAAATCGGTTCATCCGTTTGAAGATTATCAGCTCTTTTCTAGTTGATGATTGGATGTGCGCATCTTCCACAGGTCTGATCGATTCGAAATTTAGTATTCTGTTACTTCAATGATATTAGAAGAACATAGTAACCTTGAACCGATACTGCAGCATCACCTGGAATTGTGTCGGGGGTTATTTAAATTTTTAATTTTATTTTAATCATCCATTGAAACACTTCACTGGTGGTGTAGTGTATGTTGATATAATTTTATGAACAGGTATTCCAAGAACGGAACTTCAACTACTCTTATCTAAATAACCATCTAAATTAAATCTATCGACAAAAACCTTAAAGCGATTCGGACAATTTGCACGGTCTGGCAACCTCTTAACATGAGCAACCACCGGCCAAGTGGAACGTACTTACTGCCGCATGTAAGTAGGTATCAGTTCAAGTAGATGCCCTCAAATCCGCTCACATGACCTTCAGGTTTGATTATAGCTAATTAACGCGTTTAAATGCGTAAACCTTGTTTTATGGGTAACTGGACTAATGGCTAGTTTACACGTTGCGAGCTAGCGTGCGAGTCGGCCTACCGAGTAGTTGCTGTGCAGCAACTCGCACTATGTGGGCGATAATACTCGCATACTGAGTTACTCGCACTTGCGAGTTGGACAGTAGCTCGCAGCCGAGAAACTTCAACATTTCACTCGCCTACTCACCTTCCCCCATCACTCGCATGGCAGTAGCTCGCACATCACTCGCATCGTTCGGATGCTTTCGGCAGTAGCTCGCCAGTCAGTCGCAAGTTGATCCTGTATAATCTTTCCAACCAATTATTTTACTTCAATTTTTTCGTTTATGGCAGTGACTCCCATAACGAAGACAGCCAAGGCAAGCCGAGCTACTGACATGCGTGTACACAGTGCCAGTAACTGTCTTCTTTCTACTCAGCAGCTCGCACTGTTTAAACCAGGCATAAGTATTCGTTTAAGCAGTAAAGATCGTATGGATTTACGATATTGGATAGTTTTTGAAGTGTCCGATTTTTCTTATGGTAGTCTATACTTATAATAAATCTGTAGAAGTGAAAATTCTGTACATTGAAAATATCAACAAAAAAAATGGCAGGGGGTGTTACTAGACCGACACCGAACCCAAAAATGTGATTAAAAAAATTTTTGTCTGTCTGTCTGTCTGTCTGTTGGTCTGTCTGTCTGTCTGTTTGTTCAGGCATCACGCAAAAACTACCGGTTCGATTACGATGAAACTTGGTATAATTATTCTTTAATATCCTGGGCACCACACTGGGTACTTTTTATCCCGGAAAAGTATCCTATCCTACGGTTGGGGGGTGTCAACGTTTGTATGGAAGAATTTTAACGCGCTGTCCGATTAACTCGAAACTCAATATTTATACTTAGACCCAAAAATTAAGAATAACGTGTATCAGGATTTTTCGAAATTCAACCCCTAAGGGGGTAAAATAAGGGATGAAAGTTTGTATGAAAAACCTTATTCCTTGAGGTAATAAACATGAAACTTTGCACGAATAGTTATCTAAATAAATTATAAAGTTTGTAGTTTTTGTTTTTCTAAATTACCCCCCAAAGGGGGGTTGGGGGGGTGTCAGTGTTTGTATGGAAGAATTTTAACGCTGTGTCCGATTAACTCGATATTTATACTTAAAACCCATGGGGATGTATGGGGTAATTTCCGACACTCACGCGGGCGAAGCCGCGGGCAGCAGCTAGTACTGAATAAACTTGGTTATGATGTCTTATTTGATTGTGTGACGGTTCTGACATCTGACTGATGGTCTAGTCATTAAGTGGACCACCAATCATAAAGCGTTACGCTCCGTCAATTTTGTAGATATTATCCAATTAGTATGTGCGTTGCTGATCATTGCATAGCGTCCGTTCGTATAATATAAGCAGAGTCCACCAACTGAGTTTTGAATGTGGCTTCTGATTGGTCATTAAACTGCCATAGTAGCCTTTGTCTACAAAATCCATCAATAGGAGAGGCTTTTGTATTATACTACTACACTAAACTTGTTTCTCATACTTATCGCCACTTACCTAGAACCAATTTCAACAACCATTTTCTACGAAAAGAACAAAAAATAAACCGTTAAGTATAAAGTCCGTTATCTTAACTACGAGAGCGCGGGTTGTTCGGTAATTTTCAGCAAACTTTTACGTGTCGATATCACTATTTGTTGTAAACTAACGTTCAAGTTCCCGTATTGCCTGTTTAACGTTGGAATGTACGGTAACCGCTGTTTAGTGGTTAACTATTCGTTTTAAACGGTTTTAGTTTAATGTTTTCGGTCTTTTGAGAATTTTCGTTTTTCAGTTGTTTTTCGTTCTGTTTATTTTATGTTAGTGTAAGTTGGAGTTTTGTTAGTAGGGCAAATTTTATGTCATGTTTTTTTCCAAATCATTATATGCTTCATAATCTGTGATGCTATTACTACTACAGTCCAGCCGTCGAAAGAATGCGTTCCTGACACCTGTCAGTTGGACAATTTCTAGTAGTAATAAGGATCAAATTCGCAAAACACATATTCGTTAGTATGAAACTGACAGGTGCCAAGAACGCATTCTCTCCACGGCCGGACTGTAATCAGCTGTAATATTAAGATCAAGTGTAATAAAAAAATATTGTTCATTTATGAGGAATATTCTCTCAAAACATGATGTGGAATCATGTTTTGCTTCCTCTCAACATAAGCATTATAGCATTAATGAAGCCCCACTTGTTAAAACGCTAAGAGTGTCAAATTAATTACATTGCAGCCTGCTTTCGGACCCTCGCACACTCGTATTCCCTAGCTTTTTATTTACCATCCTTCCACTCTGAACATTTCTCCAGCTACTTTTATGTGCAATTCACGAATTACAGGAAATATTTAATTGATTCAGGCGTGACTTGGCGGAAATTCATTTTAAAATACAATAGACTTAGATATATTTTAGTAACTATTCCTAAAGATTCATAAAAAGCCCTGTAAGAAATCGACACGTGTTTCACCTCTCAACGAGATATCCTCAAGATGACGATTGACTTGTCGCGAACCCGAACACGACGTGTTGCCACGCCGAGTGCTGGAAGCTGAGTGCTGAGTATGCCTCATTGAGGGGTGAAACACGTGTCGATTTCTTACAGGGTTTTTTATGACTCTTTAGGAACAGTTAAGCGAAATAGTTACTAAATATATATACGTGTATTGTATTACAGGAAATGTTACATTTAAATATAAACTCACGCCTTCTTCCCATGGGGGTAGGCAGAAACTACAGAACGCTCCTACTACTATCCTTAAATACTGCTTCATTTACGTTCATACATCTGAGGCCGTAGTGTAAGTTTGCAAGTGAGTAAACGTAAACTATCGCGTTTGCGTTAAAATTAGACTGATAGATCTTAATGTTAAGAATATAAGGCTAAATATCTTAACGCAAATGCGATAGTTACGTTTACTCACTTGCAAACTTACACTAAGGCCGCTAGTCATACACGCACGCTGGTTGCGAGTACTACGCACCTGACCTTTCTGAAGAAAGTGACAAATAAGGTCACTATATTATGTCACTGTCTATGTTATCCATCCTCTATGCCATCTGTTAAACAAGCTATCTAAAGCAGAATTTCCAACCAGTCACCACGTTTATTTCGGTGTCTAGCTTTTCGAATTATTTTGTCTAGTCGCTTCGTCATCTGCGAATTTCTCGCTTCTGTGGAAATTCCTTTCAGCATTTGGCTTTTAATAGCTTGGAAAATTTTAGCTAAAGATTTAAATTGTACAAAGCGATGTGCTTTGAGGAGTGATGGGTGGATCTTCATTATGGAAGTCGCTTTTTACTTTTACTTTTGTGTCGGGCTTCTGATGTTGAGGGTGAGAATTACTGTGACATTTTCCTTTGAGTAATGTCTATTGAAATCCGGAGTCACACGTGTTAGAGGATAAATCGAATAGATAACGTGTGACTCCGGATTTTTAATTTGTCTGTCTGAGATGACTTGTTTTATATCTTTTTAGTTGACTTTTTTGCCGTAGTAAATAAAAATAAAATTAATAAAAACTAAAACCCAATTTTAGTTTTTATTAATTTTATTTTTATTTAAATTATTTTGGGGTTATAATATATATACCTATATATATTTGAAATATGCTAATGAAGCCCTTTCATTTGATACCCAACCATAAAAAAAACTTTTTTTTTAGTTCATTACTTTTTGTCCTCTAGAGGGCGCCATATTCAATTTAATGTGACGTCACATAGCCTATAACCAGCGGACGACCGAGGCGCTTCCTACGAGACCCCATCTGTCAAATTATGATGAGCAGTTTTCGTAGTTATGAGGGAACAAATGAACATTCATACTTACATACCAGTCAAAATCATAACCCTCCTTTTTGCTTCGCCGTAGTCGGGTAAATAGGTCAAAATCATAACCCTCCTTTTTGCTTCGCCGTAGTCGGGTAATAAGAGTGAAATTTTTTTGGGGCTTGGTGATGGAAAATAAAACTAGAAATACGTGTGCTTGTTGAATATCCACTTGTTTACTGCGGCTAATGGGTAGCCAGAACGTATATTTGACTTTTAACAACAATTTCCCTTAAATTGAAATAAGTGCGAATTTCACCAATGAAACTGAACGCGATCAGCACATCTAAACTGCAGTTCAAGAATTGTCAGTGTTAATTTCAAAAGAAAATAATGACACAGAGCTCTTAAACGTAGTTTATGTGCTGATCGCGTTCAGTTTCATTGGTGATATTCGCCCTGGTTGAAACTGTTTTACCGTCTCATAGACCAATAGAACTTGTCGTTTTATGACGTGCAAATGACATTCAACCGTAGGGTGATACAGCAATTACGAGGTCGAGTATACCACAGACAATTTTAAAGAAATGATTTGTTATCTAAGTGCTAATTTCACCAATGACACTGAACGCGATCAGCACATCTAAACCGACTTCAAGAGCTACTAGTCAATGTTCAAAAGACAATAATGACGCTGACAGCTCTTAAACGCGGTTATGTGGTGATCGCGTTCAATGTTTTTGGTGAAATTGGCCCTTAATGCTCTATTAGTTCTGTAGGAAGATTCGTGTTCTCAAAAGTTCTCGTGAATAAAGCTCTCAGCATCCTCGGACGACAGAATACTTCGCCGCAAAACACAAATTCTAATTCATTGCCAAACATTACACGAAGTTTTTTCCAATTTCTTTTCTTATCAACCACCTTATTCCGGATTACAATATAACTTCGTACCGCGGTGCTTGCTAAAGTGTAATATAATAGGGTAATCGTAAAAGTTAAAAACTCGTTAGTTACGTTGGACACGAAGTTTTCCTGAGCTCGGCTTTTGTACGGGTGTAGCGGCCATTTTACCTGTACGTAGAATTAAGGCGACGATAGCGAGCGCGATTTTCTCATTTAGAATTATTTCTGTGTTAATATTTTCGAGGACCAGTCTATAATTAAAGAGTGCAAAAGTTAGATTATTTGTAGCAACATCGATTAATTGCTGAGGAGAGGCATAAAAAGCGGGGCTCGTGGCTAAATGATAATAGCCACGCGGTTCGATCGAAGGTTAAGCTACGCTTGCCGCGGTCGGTTCATAGATAGGTAACCATCGATTAAAATAATGTCTAACTTCTCCGTGCCTCGGAAAGAACTTTAAGCCGTTGGCCCCGGCTGTTATTCGTCGATCTTTGACAGTCGTTACAGGTAGTCAGAAATCTAAAAGTTAGACAGCCAGTCTTACCAAGGGGTATCGTGTTATTGTGTAACTGGGTTGTGGAAGACAGATATGCAGTCGCTCCATGTAAAATACTGGCATTCAGCTGCATTCGGTTAGACCAAATTTATGTCTGTAATTTTCATGGTGTACTTATTAAAGAGTATTTCTATTCTGGAAGCCGGCTACACTGTCCTCTCATACCTATTCAAACTGTACATTTTTGAAAACATTGTAATACCCATTTATTTTTTAAAGAGTAATCGTGGGGTTTCTTGCCGGCTCTTCTATATAGGAAACTACCAATTGCAACCGTGCACCTAGCTTCTGACGTTTAATAAGTGCCCATGTAGGTTTATGTGTTTTTTTTTTTACTCTGATTTCTCGAATGAGTACTTACTACCTACTCATTCGACAAATCAGATAGGTTTTTGGCTACGTTGTATTAGTCTTTGTATTTTATTATCATTTTATAATCCAGGTCCACTCAATCTGTGTGGTGGTTCTTTCCTCAAAAGACCATTACAGACACTAATCTACATGGTCTTCACAAATGATCTCACCAATATTATGTCTGAACTTTAAAAGAGACTGTGACCTCCGAGTTTGTTTCGGCCTTTCTTCTCAGCGTATTCAGATAGGAAACACCGGTCTCATCTAGTTTAAAAAAATATTATTAACGTGCAAAAGTGTTTGTACAAATCTATGTACAGAAAATAAAATCATTTCATCATCATTTAATGTGCATCTTAATTGTGTAGAATCAACAATTTTTCTTTCTTTTCTTAACTTTTAATGACAGCCAAAAGTAACAACAGCTTATGGCTAAATGCTTTATGATTAGCCTCACGGTAAACAGAGAAAAACTCGCTATCTAACGCCATTTATATTATTCACTTTTATCAGACTTACCGTACATTTGCATTGCAAATCAGTTATGAAAATGGAGAGAATGAAAATGCATTTTTATTATTTTAAAATCCTCATTCCCATATGTGTATAAACATTGCACAATGCATTTGCAGCTTGTAGGCATTATTTATATTATAGAATTTTTTCTTTACGTATGCATTTTTTCAATACTTTCAATTTTAGTAGGTATCCATGGTTCTCGCTTTTGCCCTGGCTTGACCAGTATTATGTCTGGACTTTAAAAGAGACTGCGAGCTCTGAATTTGTTTCGGCCTTTCTTCTCAAAGTCGTCAGATAGGAATCGCCGACGTCATTTAGCTTTTTTTTAATATTTTTTTATGACGTGTAAAAATGATTAATTTTTTAATGCCGTGTAAAAGTGATTGTAGTATCCTATTTACAGAATAAACGATTTTATATCATTTCCAGCAATTCGTTTTGTCATTCACCTATTCTGATAGTTAAAAATAAAGAAAGAAAGAAAGAAAAAGTATTTATTAGGACTCGAACAGGAAGATACAACCTACATGTAGTGTATCTATGATGCAATCTTTTCTTCAACCTGTACTGTCCCCCTGATGGGCTGTCCTTCTCCGACCAATCTCCCGACACAAATACAGAAAAAAAACAATAGCAAAACAAATGAAGTCCTGTACGAGGCCAAAGTGTATCTTAGTTAATTCATATAAAGAAAGAAAGAAGGAAATAAATAAAGAAATAATAATGTTTATTTGGACACAGTTCGTGAAACAGAAAATACAAATAACAAAATATAAAAGTGAAAATAATGTTTGAATGTAGTGTTGAATCCTTCCTTATATATTTCCCACTATCTTCTATATATCTGTGTCAGAAATAAAGCACGTCGCCAAGACATTTGTACTACATCAGTCCATCAGGTTTAAGCTTTCCCAGGAGACCTGTAACAGTGGAGGAACGGATGTACGTGTTGTTACGTAAACCTCTCGTGTATACCAAAATAGTCAATTTTCCTGTATCTTGTCGGCAAGGTGACGTGCTGTAGTTACTTCCAAAAAATTGATTATAAATACCTTGGCTGTTTTGGCACAGGTTACAGCGATCTTGGAACATTTGGCCATAATAATAACGCATAGGTGTTAGGCGTGCCATCGGCCTTCGTATTTTTGTGGAAAAGTAAATCCTGAAAAAAAAATCCTTTTCTAAATGAAATAGAAAGAAAAATATGCACTGAACCTAAATTTAGTTTAGTTTGTGAACAAGGGAATCGGCACTATTATCACTGAGTGACGGCTATAGTTTATAAATATATCACGCGGGCGAAGCCGTGGAAGCTAGTGACCAATAACTTTAACCGTCCTTTCAATTTACATGAGTTAGTGGCTCACGAGTCATTGTAAGAGAGGAACCATTCAGTGTTCTATTCATAGTCAAGACCACACCGCAACATTATAATATCTGTGCTAATATTCCTTCAAGCCGGAAGCACGAACAGTCAGTAAGTTCATGCAGCCACTGTTGTATTCAGACGTGAAATAACGCTGCGCCATTCGCTGGTCTTAACCCTAGAACATCGTAAATAAACGTTGGAAATAAGTGAGCTCTCTCAGTCTTAACATTTGGGTTTACGAGTAAAATGTTTGTTGGTTAAATTCGGTGTGGTTTGAGTGTTGTATTTATAGTGTAGACTTTTTTGTGGTGGTTTTTAAGTAACTACGTGTCGTGTCATGTCGTATGTTTATGTTTTTTTTAACCATTATATATACGCATAGGAATGTAAACAGAAAGTAACATAAAAATATGAACAATGGTGACGCTTTTTTTTTAGTAAATAAAGACATATAGACACCGTGTGTATCGAATGAACAAGCTAAGCTCATGATGTGAAACATCCACGTGCTAACAGCTTAGTTATCCCATTTTGTACGGAACCTACATATGTATTAGGTGGCTCTTATCAAATCAAGAAAATCATTTTTATCACAGGTCCAAGTGAAAATACTATCACAAAAAAAAACCCAAGAAAAATATTTCTGTAAAAGGATACATTCTGCCAAACTCCTATTTGGTTGGCTTCTATGCTCACATATCAATAATCGTATCTCACTTACCTTCAAAGGGCCCACAATTTACCCTCAGCCCATATTTCCATGCGTGTTTTGCTATAAATATCGTCGGTAATTCGATTTTAGCGGGCATTATTGACTATAACAGCAAAATGCCCACAAAATATCGGCGTAATGGCTCGCCAAAGCCATTTATATGTAACGATATAATCCGTGTCGTGTCGCACAACGATAATAGCAACAAAAACTACATAAGCGATGTTGTATAAATCATTTGTGGTTCGAAATACAAGAATGTTTTAGTAGTACAAATTTATTTTTCACCTCACAAGCTCGGAAAGATTCTGTTTGTCATTCGAAATCTGAGTGCAAAAGTGCATTTTATCCGCTAGCGTGGAAAGGGTTTTTTCTTGCACCTAGCATTTACCTCGCTGTAGTGAGGTGAAAAGTTGTGTGTTTCGCTCGGCAGCAAAGTTATTCTGGGTCTCGTACCTTTGAAACCTTCACAACGCTCAGGATTCAATACAAGTACTTGCACCAAAAAACAACTTTGCAGCCTTGCATAACAAATACCTAACTATTAAAGTGGGACTTTTTTTACTGGTTCCAAACATTCCGAGGCCTTAGTGTAAGTTTGCAAGTTAGTAAACGTAACTATCGCGTTTGCGTTAAGATTTTTATTCTCACCTTAATATTCTTAGCATTATGATCTATCAGTCAAATCTTATGTCTTGCCTTTTATTATTGAATTAGTACTAACAGTGTCGTATCTTTGCCAATTAAAAAGCGTAAGTTTCTTCCTTCACATAAAATAGCCACGAAAATTAAACAAAATAAAGGGTCCTACAAACAGGCGCGACGCGACTTTAATAATACAATTTCTAAGAAAACTTCACGCTAGAAAAATTACCAGAAAAAATTAAGAACAATCGCAAAGAACAAATCTTCTCTCAACACAGACATTACATATAGAGAAAATGCACTCATTAACTTTTATTTGGATACAAACACCGGTTTTAAATCGATTTCCGAAAGCATTGCACCACAAAGTACTTGATTGGGTTTATTTAAAGCAACCACCGATACGGTACGAGTCCCCAAAGAAAATGGATGACTGTGGGTTTAATTCAACATGTACTGGGTACTGCTTAGTGTAGCTTTCTATAATGGAAATCCAATTAGTATTCTCCCCACTTAGAGATTCAACTTCCACGAATGGGAATGTAGATAGCGTACCTAAAGTTTTGATTCAGAGTTCCGTTGAACAAGGACCAAAAACACCAGCCTCGTGGGTCTAGTTGGTTGAGCATGGTCCTGGGTTCGATTGACGGACCGGGCAGTGTCATTAAGTTTCCCCATCTGGAATGTTTCAGTAGCAGCCTGGAGTCTGGTTTTGTGCCCGGTTGATGGCAATAGGCTCGCCACGTATTACATGGGACTTAAACATAATTAGCGAAAAATGAAATGAAATTGTTTATCCTGTATATTTATAGGATATCGGAATCACTTTTACACGTCATATTAAAAAAAAATTTAATCTAAGCTAGAGTAGGTCGGCGTTTCCTGTTGACTACTCTGAGAAGAAAGGCCGAAAAAAACTGAGAGGTCGCAGTCTCTTTTAAAATCGAGACATAATCTTGGTCAGGCCATATGAGGACCATGTAGATTAGTGTCTGAAATGGTCCTTTGAGGAAAGAACCACATACACTTGAGTGGACCTGTCCAGTCAGTGCAAGTATTTGTCAGTAATTGTGGAGTTCAACTCAGAACTTAAGGATAGGTACACCTCTGCCCCTTCGGGGAGTACAGGGGTGATAATATTGTGGCGGCATCTACACCGCCACATATGAACTGCGCTTCAAAGACCTGACGTCACAAATCCTACATCGCGGTATAAGAGTTTACCGAGCGATTAACATATATAAAACTATCCGACATCAATCCTTGGGCAATTGCCCGCCAGACACAACAGCCGTCTGGTCGGAGGATCCTCCCTTTTCTATAGAGGATGAGTGAACTTTACACCCTGTTCCTCATACCCCTAAAATATGTTTAAGTGTACGACCAAAGAATTTTGATCGCCATTGATGCCAATAATCCACACCGGATCGGCCATGCTTGACCAATCACGGCCCAGTTTCATCGCTACTCGGCTCTAACACTTGCTTATGCAAGCGTAAACGATACATACGAATCTAAACTACTGGTTTTTCTACTGTATTCATGTTTTCACTGGCCTGACATGCGTGACCGCTCAAAAGTGTAAGAGTTCCTTTATGGACACGCCTCTTGCCACCGATTCGGTCCATCAGCCAAATTGACTGTGTCATTCGGGTGTGTCGCAATAATGATGGCGAGTTTCGACGAAAGTGGAACTAAAAAGCGGAAACTGTATTTGGGAATCTTTATGATAGTTATGTTAGTTGTCTTCTATGTTTTTGTAAGGTAAGCGAAACAAGGTGGCGATTTGAAGCGACGTCAACATGTATCATATTTATTTAAAGCGATTTCTCAGCTGTACAAAAGAGATTCATCATGTGCCTAGTCTTTTCCCAACTATGTTGGGGTCGACTTACAGTCCAACCGGATGAGCTGAATACCAGTATCTTTCATGGAGCGACTGCCTATCTGACCTCCACAACCCAAGTACTGGGCAACACGATACCCCTTGGCAAGATTGGTCGTCAGACTTTTCTGCTTCTGAATAGCTGTAACGACTGTCAAAGATCTACGAAAAGATATTGTAATAAAGATTTAAATATCGTTAAAAATATTTGCAATTGCGTATCGAAAGACCAAGTATTAAGTACAGCTTACAAACCTTATAATTAGCATAAAGTATGCTTTTTAATAGAATTTCATTTTTTTTTTTAATTCGCTCTCATCTGTATCTCTAAAAAGATTGTATTCAAATTCTCTTACCGAAAACCATTGTCCTTTCTCAGTAAATTATTCCGGATCTTTCTGACAGCGGTCATAATGTTGACCGCGAATAAATTAGCATACTGTAATGAGAAATTAATTTTTATGCCGTTTTTCAGTCGCTGATTCGCCGGTTCTGTTTTTAAATGTTAAGCTTAAATTAATTTGGAAAGGAATTCAGTTCTGTTCAGGAATTTGAGCTTTTGAAACCAAAGGCACTGGCGACTGTTTCTGATTGTATAAAAGGTATCGGAATGCCAATTACAAGAAAGAGAAAATACGTTTATTTGCGGCAAACATGACGCAATTAAAAAAAAGGTACACGATTATAACAAGTTGGGGGAAAATATGCGTCACATCCACGCAAAACGGCCATCGCTCAGCTTAATGCTGCGACCCTATGCGAGACAGAGTCACAGCGCTGGTTTTCAGCGACAGCCGGCGTTGACGTGTTGACGTCAATCGGTGCAACATATAATGAGATAACAATAAAAAAATTAAGAAATAAAAAAGTTAAATAAGTACTACACGATACAATTGTTTTACCTTATAATCTAAAGCTTTTAAATTGTCTTGTTAAGTTGTGGTTGTGGTAAAAATAAAATATGTGTGGTAATCAGGGACCGAATTCTTTACAGGTATTTTTAAAGGTTACCTTTAATACAATCACTATTAATAGCGGTTATCGTAAAATAAAATTAACTCTATCTTACACATGCCGCCGGCATTAGTCAAAGGGCGCACATCGCCTGTGTGTATATAAAAACGCAGGTGTTAAAACAGTAACCTAAAAGAGGTAACATGTTTCTTGTTCTTGGGTTACCCAGATAGTGGTAACCTTAGTCGTAGAAGTAACCAAAATTCTTCGATACCTGTACCGTAATTTATAAAGGTTCTCGGTCCCTAGTGGTAATCATTAATTAAACTAGTGCAAAGTTTAACTAAGTACTGATTACCACACAATTTTATATTTACACCTTACTGTCCCCTATAGCGTCTGTAATTGTACCTAATTGTAGCTTTTCGCCACTGTAAGTACTTTATTACATTATAGAACCCAATAAAGATAAGAATATGAATTGATAGTTTGCTTATAATAGTCGGTACGTCCGAGGTATTTTGTTTCACACGCCATTTGTTTATTTTATTTATTTATTTATAGAGGTACACCCAACAGCTTCAGAATATAACATTTCTTAAGAACTAAGTCACAATAGCCTCGGACTTATACAGTCGCCAATTACAGGATAACCAGCAATCACAGCGATAGATGTGGACACATTATAACGCTCTAGAATTAAGAATTACAAAAATAACGGCAAAGATGAAACATAAAATAAAATAGAATTAGAATAAAATTAAAATACAAACAATATTATTAAATTACAAGAAACTTAAGACTAAGATATTACAATATAAACTAAAACAATAAAAATGAGATCTAAGGGAAAGTTTCTAAAATCAATGATAAAATATTATACCTACTAACATAAAAATAATTGATGATTACGACTAAAAGTTTTCCTTGCATATTAAATGTTACCTTGTTTTAACTAATTGAATCCCTTCCTGCATCTTAATAAATAAGAGTGTAATAAACTGGATGGGAATTAAAACGGATTAACGTTTATCCATTAAAACCGGGATAGCGAGCTTTCAATTGAATGGCCAACATCCTGTCTGGACCGGTCAGATATTTTTATAATGACCATTACCGTAATGGACGGAACATCTTAATTAACTAATACTTAAGTTGTTTGTTTTTATTAAATGACTAACCGTTTCATTTGACAGTTTTTCTCTAATGACGATTTTCCGCATTTTTTGCTGTGCTGTAAATTATGTTTACCACTTCGGTGCCTTGAAATTTATGTTGGTGGAAAGTAACGGATACTTTTGTGGGATTTTTGTCTTATTCAGCCGTGGCAAGACATGACATGTCTCACGTTAGTGCTTGATAGACTACCTCTAATTATTCAATTCAATTTAGAATATTAATTAGGTATGGTTTGCATCTTGTCAAGGAATTTGCTCTGGTATTTATAGTCTGTACACATTATAAAAACTTCAGTTTTTTGGTGGAGGTTTTTGAGTGACGTCTCTGACGTCTTTTTGAGCGACGTACATTTTTATATTGGGTCCCACCTGTAAAAAACAAATGTAAGTACCTAAGTAATAATAAATAAAACTTAAGGCACATCTCTGCCTAACCGTTCGGGAAATACAGGCGAGATGTTATGTTAAATATAAATAAATAAAATTAATTTACTCAACCTACCGCGGACATAGGCCTCTCACAAGTTCCTCCAGGACTCCTGATTCTTCGCCTTCCGTATCTAGATAATTAAGATAGCTGAAGGCAATATTGACAAACAATAACAAATAATCTGAATGTAGATCTATAACTTAAAAGGCTAATAGTCTAGTCAAGATAATTAAGCACCACTACATTCACATATCGTAATTATTACCTATAGCATACCGTTCAGAATCGTTTCTCAACGATCATCAATATTTGTCTCGTCGATCTAATTTATGGCTTATAACTGAATGTGATTTATTGTTATGACAAACATTATTGGAGATGTTACGGCTTATGTGAGAAAAGTTAGGGTTAACGCACGTTATTAAGGGGTTAAACGAGATTGACATACGTTTTTGTGAGTATTAACTTTGATATTCTTTGAAGGGTTGCATGCAATGTGTAACTGCATTTATGTATATTAAGCAAGTATAATTTGTTCAGAATCTTTTACTGAATCGATTTCTGTCGTTTTTAAACCGTCTTCGCAAAAAGGAGGAGGTTATCAATTCGGTTGTATGTTTTATGATTGTTACCTCACTCCGTCATTTATGAACCGATTTGGAAAATATTTTTTTTGTTTGAAAAGGTGTAATTCCCAGGTGGTCCCATTGTAATCAAGTCAGGATCAGATCATGGGATCCTGGTGACATCGTGGGAACTCTTCAAATATTATAGGCACACCTATAGCGATTCGGGTGTTTTTTATAGTAAATCGTGCATTTGCTCTCGAAAAGCACCATTTGGTGAAGTGGAGCTGATGATGAAGACCACAGACTTCTGCAATTAAAGACTAAACTTATTAATAAATAAACAATGTTTTACACATAATAGTAAAAACTCAGTGTAGGTATGTATTATGATTATTACATAATATTCTAATAGTGTTTGGTGGTGTGCATTAATTCTGGAACATGTTGTAATACTATGATTCGTTCTTAGGATATTGAGACCAAGATTGTTCTTAAGACTTTATTGGTCTGCAGTTTACATAAATAACCTTGTTGTTACTTTTAATTTGATCCATACAATGCGTAACAGACAATCGCAACACCGCAATTTCATTAAAAAGTATGACAGGTGTAAGGGCTGTCAACAATTTTCATTACACCGTTTAACAGATGACTTTTTGATAGTAATGATAACGCAATGGGTGTTGTTTAAACTATTACGTTTCTTAATGTGTTTGATATTCAATTAAGTAACGTGGTCTTTCGATACGCCAAACGCAATATCGTTAATCTGAAGTCCATTTAGTAAACACAACTTCAAACGTGTATATTTTTCATCACTGTCTCTAAAACTGAGTTATTACTCGGCTTCATACACACACGCACACACCCCCACGCAATGTGTGTGAGTGTGTTCACACACATTGTGTTTGCACAATCTCAAAGACCTAGCTGCATCTACGGCGTGCAAATAAATTAATCATTCCAGACTGCAAACTGACACAATATGAGAATTTATCGTTTGTTGTGGATTTTTAAATTGTAATTAATCAAGTTATGTTTGTGGTATCAGGATTGTTGCATTATGGTCTCAGCTATGTTTGATAATAAATTCAGTTATGTTTGTAAATGGAAATGGGATTTAAGGATATTTGTGTCTGAAGCCTCCTGCAGACGACACAACGCGACACCTGTACTTGTTCTACCGTGAAGTTTTCTTTGAAATTGTTTTGTTAGAGTCGCGTCGCGCCGGTTTGCACGCGGCTTAATACTATTGGTTTAACTGTTAAATAAATAAATAAAAGATAAATGTTAGAAAGCTAGATTGAAAATAAACAAAGTTACAATTACAAGAAATTAAATAAGAAAATATTGGTACTTATATCTACAGTCAAAGTTTGAGCTCTTATAGCAAGATCTTCATAATACGGACTCAGAAAACGTGTAGACTGAAATCTTTTTATATTCGCTTCCCATCTCTCATTCACAGTCACTTGTATGTAAGTAAGTAGATTGCATTCTATTCAATGCCACCTACATTGAATCTACAATAGTGCCTCAATCTTCGTAATTTCTCAGATTCTCTGGAGAATGCTTTCACGCTGCCATTAAAGGACGTTTCAATAGTAATTTGGGGAGTGGCCCAATCGCTGGACTTCGGGCCCATTGTCCGTCTGGTACGGTGCAGAATGCATCCTTATTAGGCGAGTAGTTGAAACGATATCGTCCTGAATGAACAGATGGAGTGAAAGGCTTTTATGGTGGTGAAAGTGAATTTGTGTTATGTGATTTAAAAGTTGATTGTGTTGAAAAAATATGTTTTTGTTTTGAAGAAGATTTGCATACTTTTGTAAAGAATCAAGTTCTTTTAACTGAACAGATAGCTGTGCTGCTGGGGAGTTTGTTGTGTCACTTTTTCCCAGTTAAAGCACTAGGAAGTGGTGAAAGGCGGACATTTTCGGGGAGCGTTTTATGACATTTGACGTTCAAAAAGTGCATATTCTCAACCTAGTTTGAATGAATGACTTTTGATTTTTAAAAGCTTTTATTTTATTTAACTTCACGTGTATGTATGTCCGGGATTATGTACCTATGTCCTGGAATATTGCAATCAATATTTCACCCACTTCCACTGAAGCTATAGGGCTGAAATTTGGCATACGTGTTTGGTTCTCGTGACAATGCATGATAAAACGTTTAAAAAATATATAATTATTTAATAGGAAGGATTTTTCACACCGATCATAGATAATGATTATGCTCCTAAAGATATGATAGTCAGAAGAACTTACCTTATAAAAACTAATCTATTCTCCGTTGCTAGCAAAAACTCGTTTTCTACAAGTAGAATTATATTCCTTGTAATAGTAGTCTAACAAGCTTTATGTAATTCAATATCTGATCAGAATTATAACATTTAGTAGGTATGCATAAACAACCGTCTAACATAAACAATGGTCTAGTGGTTAGACTACCAGTTTCAGACCCAGAGATCCCGGGTTCGATTCACAGTGGGGCCAAAGTTTTCTCTTCGGTTTGGGTTGTGGTAGGGCTTGTTGTAAGTCCGCTTGGCTAGCTACCATCATCTTATATAAGTCTGTCGCCATAACAACAATGTTAACAGCATTGTTGTGTTTCGGCAGTTAGAGGTAAGATAGTTATATGGTTGAGGATTCCGGGTGGAGCTCGCTTTCACCTTCGGCCTGATCATCGCTTATCATCAGGTGAGATGCAGGTCAAGAGCTTCCACGTTCTGGTTTATAAAAAAGGGTTTTATTTAACCGTCGTTCCCAATCAAATGGCTTTTAGAGTAATTTTTTAATTTTTCATTCAAACAATTTCGGCTTATTCCACTAAGCCCCCCTGAGAGAATCCCCCTCAAGGGGGAAAACTGGACCCTAATGTAAAAAAAAAACAGAAATCCCCATTATCATTTTCTACAAAAATAAACCATCAAATTCAACTTACACAACACCAGCACTCTAATATACAATTTAACGATCCAACACTTCTACCAATGGTGCACCAATTAACTGTAAGTAAAAGTCGCTAGTCACGGTGATCAGCATTGTTATAATGATGCTAAAACAATGGGAGAAAGCGAATCAAACCGCTCTATTGATCTGAGTTTACGCAACGACGCTTTAGATGCCTTGTCGATTAATGTAGGTCGATTTGCGATTAAATGGAGTCAAAAAATAATGGACATACATAAACTCACGCCTTCTTCCCATGGGGGTAGGCAGAAACTACAGAACGCCACCTGCTACGATCCTTTTATACTACTTTTGCGTCGTTAACGTTCATACATCTGGTCATACACGCACGCCGGTTGCAAGTACTACGCACCTGACCTTTCTGAAAAACATCACCAATAAGGTCACTATTTATGTCCTCCAAGAGCGTTCCGGCGTTTCCCCTCACATTTGCCTTGTAAATACATTTTGTTAGTCGCCTTTCATTCATCCTCTCAACATGACCAAACCAACTAAGCATACTCTTTTCAATTTAAAAAAATAATGTAATTGGTTAAAAATATATGAAAATTACATTGGATACTGCTGATAACAAAATATTAAGCCGGAATGTCATCCAAACATCGAAACTGGTCGGAGTAGCTAGATTTTGACACCCCGACCGATAGAAATAGTCCCGTTCGTCCGCACGAATGAAACTTTTTTTTTCCGATCGTCAACAGTGTTGACGACAAGGTTACTGATCGGGAATATTGGCGACCAAATAGGTTATGTTAGAACTGTGAACAACCGTGTGGGAGCATGAGTACAGGCGACCAAATCAGCTGCCGATTCCGGTCCCAAAAAACACCTAAAAATATTGGTCCTTCGAATAGAGACATCTTGTTTACTTAAAATTAATACAGCGAACAGTTTTTGTAAGGGTTGCATTATAATATTGAAAACTTTCCTCGTCATATCTACCTATCTCATGTATTATGGTGATGTGGTCAAAATCCTACATGCCATATACCTACCAATATGCCTATCATGCTTGAATTAATCATCAAAATGAATGTTATGATTGATATTGTGTCAATTGTTATTTTTTAACCAGTATGTAGTCACGTTTCATGCCTTTAACGGATTATCTTAGAGTTGTTGTACTTTTATGGAGCTGGTAGTGTGTTGGTACCTATATGTAAAGTTTCACACACGTCATGCGGTTGGTACCATCATGGACACTGGTGGTTGACCATTTTTCAACCATATTGCTTGGGTATAAGGTTGAAGAGAGGTCATCATTGCTGGTAGTGTTGGTACGTAAGTATATTTATAGTTATTTGTGCAACTGTTTTAATACCTAATTATATACAGTTGCATACAAGACTTTATCTACACCCATGATATGAATCCTCTATAAAAGTTTCTGAAACAGTTAGCTATTGCCAACATTAAACCGACCATAGGCCGTACCCGCCAAGCGTGACGTAGCGTATTTTGGAAAATGTGTCGGCGTGGGGGTCTGCACCCGCTAACCGGAAGGAATCGAAGGAGCAAACGAGTTGCATTATGAAAGGAGACCATTCACGGTTCATACAATGTCCGGCCCAAAAGTCAAAGTGCCGGCCAACGAAAAAAAAGGTGTCAGCACTGTTGGGGAAGTCGGTCCGAGTATTTTTTACTACGGCACTAAGTCTCTACAGTCATTCCTACAGCTGATTTTTTGGGTTGAAAAATCAGGTTATGGGTAGTTTTATTTGACAAAAATCTTTTCATCAGCTGGAGAAAAAGTGATATGAGCTTGCTGGGATGAAAATAAAGGCTTCGAAAAATATTTTGTATTATATTTGCATTATACAATAAAGGTCCATGCAGACGAATACAATATAATACAAGATATTGTCTTCTAAGAATAATGCCTGAGGGATTACGTGCGGCTCATGTCTTGCATAAGTTTGTACCAAACAATGCACATTACGTGCGAACAACACCCTACCGTCCTTTTGCCAATATTACAAGTGCAGTAATAATGACTGACAGCATGCCGACCGTTCAACGTCCTGTCAAAACCAACATATATACGTAATAAGTTTTCGCTCTCACATGACGGGATTGACTTCGCCCACGTATTATGCACAAATCTCCTCCTCCCAAGTCCCTGACATCTGATGCTGGCAATGAGTCACCCAATTCAATTAAAAATGCTCCATTCGCATTCACGTGTTCCCCGTAGTAGCTGATAGCCTGTTTCAATTGATAAATACCGAGGCTGAACAATATCAAGTCTTCTTCGGTGAGTCGGGGCAGATCACCGAACTCAGGAAGATTTGCCGACATTTTACGGAATACAGTCCTCCTGTGGTTATAATTATGTCTAATGACAAGATCGGCCAACGTGTTAGGCACTGATAGCCTCTCTTGAATTATTTCCAGAAATGTTTCAGCTCGGGGGTTGTCCTCAATAAGTCTATGGTAAGCATTTAATAGTGCCGCAACAATTCTGAATTACACATTCGTTCGTTCATTTTAGATAAATAAAAAACTAGGTACGAGTGCGCCCAAAGTAGAAAAGTTATTACGCAAGAAAAATAGCGATCCGCTGTAACCAAAGTCGCATGGAACTGGTCTAGCTCTGCACGCGTAGCAGGACCACGATAGAAACGACGGGAGAATTTTTGTCGTTTTGTCGATAGGGGAATAGTCAAAGTGACAGATTGTGATTGTTTATCTGTCATTTTGAAGCGATTTCTGGAAATAATCTTGTCATGAGACATAATTATAACCGCAGGAGGACTGTATTCCGTACAATGTCTGGAAATCTCCCCGAATTCGATGATCTGCCCCGACTCACGGAAGAAGACTTGATATTGTTAAGCCTCGGTATTTACCAATTGAAACAGGCTATCAGATACTACGGGGAACACGTGAATGAGAATCGAGCATTTTTAATTGAATTGGGTGACTCTTTGCCAGCATCAGATGTCAGGGCTTTGGGAGGAGGAGATTTGTGCATAATACGAGGGCGAATCCAATTCCGTCATGTGAGAGCGAAAACTTATTACGTATACGTTGGTGTTGGTTTTGACAGGACGATGAACGGTCGGCATGCTGTCAGTCATTATTACTGCATTTTGTAATATCGGCAAAAGGACGGTAGGGTGTTGTTCACACGTAATGTGCATTGTTAGGTACAAACTTATGCAAGGCATGAGCCGCACGTAATCCCTCCGGCATTATTCTTAGAAGACATCTTGTATTATATTGTATTCGTCTGCATGGACCTTTATTGTATGATGCAAATAAAATACAAAATATTTTTCGAAGCCTTTGTTTTTCATCCCAGCAAGCTCATATCACTTTTTCTCCAGCTGATGAAAAGATTTTTGTCAAATAAAACTACCCATAACCTGATTTTTCAACCCAAAAAATCAGCTGTAGGAATGGCTGTAGAGACTTAGTGCCGTAGTAAAAAATACTCGGACTGACTTCCCCAACAGTGGTAGCACGTTTTTTTTCGTTGGCCGGCACTTTGGTTTTTGGGCCGGGAATGAATGATCTCCTTTAGTACAACATTTTAACACTCGTTAGGATGATATAATGGTTACTATGACACTGGTCGTTTTAATGTTGAAACTTTTCTAGAGGATTTATAGCATGGGTGTAGATAAAAGTTATAAACTCACGTCACGCGGTAGGTATAGTAAGACAGGCGACTAAAACAATAGAAACTTATTGTTTCATTCATAAATCATTCTGTATTTATCACCAAACTTCCACAAGTTAGACGTCGCTGAATTATTTCGTTGCAAAGTGTTATGGTTCTCTACGTGCTAATACGTTTATGTAATGTTTTTACTTCAGTAACTAACTAAAGATTAGAATTATACTAGCTTCTGCCCTCGACTTCACTCCGCGTGGAAGTCAACTAGATTATAAAATGACACCTATGGCACTCAGCAATAAAGCTTTCCATCCGTGAAAGATTTTTTTAAATCTCAATCTCTTTATAATATTAATCATAATCAGCCTATAGCGTTCCCACTACTGGAAAATGGGCAAACTCTTCGAGAGGGAGTGGGCTGTAATCCACCACGCGGGTTGGTAGATGTCACATGTCTTCGAAGTTTTGGTTCTAGGACATGCCAACTTCCTCACGATGTTTTCCTTCACCGTTTTGAGAGCAGTGCAGGTGATGAAATTATTTACACGAAGTAAAATACCTGGGGCCTAAGTCTACTAATTTGTATACGTTAAAATGGTCTCTCAAAAGTGAGTTTTTGATAGTTTTTGTATGGAAAATCTGTCAAAAACTCCCGATTAAGAGACCATTGTAACGTTTATAAATTAGTAGACTTAGGCCCCTGCTTGTTCGAACCCACGACCTACTCATAAGTCGGCCCACCACTGCTCAAGGTCATATTATAAGTTAAGATTATTGTGTCACTTTCATACTTAACAACTCTCTTTTTTTATTTCAGGTAAGTACCAGATACATCGCTGACGTCATGAAATAAAGGTATCTACAGATCCACATCCAATAGTCGTATACTATTGGCACATCAATTACTGGAAGCCTAAGGGACAGTCGGTCAAATTAATTATCCTCCTTAATGAATTCATTTAATTTGTTCGGGGATCTTTCGCGTTTATTTTTATTACCCTTCAACCTACATTTCCTTTTAAGGATGGTGTAAGGACTCAATTAAATAGTGGTTTTGACTGAAACTTGAGTTTGTAGCGACTATTTTAAGCAGAAAATTCTTTAATTTATAAACTGGACATATAAATTAAATATAGACTGCGTCGTTGGTCTAGTGGTCGCAAGTTCTTCTGCCGAGCATTGTGTCTTGGATTCGATTCCCAGGTCGGGTAAAGTGTTATTGGGTTTTTCCATCTGGAGTTTCTCACTAGCAGCCCGGAACCTGGATTTGTTCCCGGTTGATGGCATTAGGTTCGCCCCCTATTACATGTTGCTGTTCACAATTTAATTATTTTAGACCTGTATTATGTACCTACCTACAATAAAGATATTGATTGATTGATAGATAGATAGAGGATACTTTAAGCTAGAATACATATGGCTACATCAAATACTACTCTTGCAGTACAGTATAAAAATACCTAGCTACCTTAATTGTTTACTATCATAGACTAAACAAAATTACGGAACAACAAAGTGAAATGAACTCAAAAGGCAGGTCACAGGTAAAATATGCAGAAACGGCACACGACTCACTTTTTCGTTTGTTAAATATTTACTAGATGGCGCGCCGATAAAGCTCCCACAGACAGGCGCGACGCGATCCCTGCAGTTCATTTTCGAGAAGTTTTCATAGATATTGTTCCACCAAAGTCGCGTCGCGCGTGTCTGCGGGAGCCTAAATATACGGACTGCACAATAATGTTATAGGTAAAGTTCGTAATTTGATCGTCGATACTGCTATTGCATACATGCTCAATTATTTGCGCATACAAAGGGCACAGTCGCTGAACTAACAGTATGATAAAGAAAATTGAAGGGGGTAATGTATTCTTGATGTAATTTACTACCTACCGCTATCATAGTATTTTAAATCGAAATGACTGTCTTTGACCTGACCCTTATAAGAGTAAGGCCCTTTGCTGATTTTTCGGTACCGCAGCGGTGCGACATCAGCGTGCTCGGTATACGCGGTACCGAAAGCTTACCGAGCGCTTACCGAGCTCCTATATTTCAATTGAGCCTTTCTGATTAGCTCGGTATGTGTCGCACTCCCGCACATACCGACCTAATCCGGAAGGATTAGGTTACAATGGTCTCTCAATAGTGAGTTTTTGACAGTTTTTGTATGGCAAATCTGTCAAAAACTCCAGATTAACAGACCATTGTAACGTTTATAAATTAGTAGACTTAGGCCCCTGCTTGTTCGAACCCACGACCTACTCATAAGTCGGCCCACCACTGCTCAAGGTCATATTATAAGTTAAGATTATTGTGTCACTTTCATACTTAACAACTCTCTTTCTATTATTTCAGGTAAGTACCAGATACATCGCTGACGTCATGAAATAAAGGTATCTACAGATCCACATCCAATAGTCGTATACTATTGGCACATCAATTACTGGAAGCCTAAGGGACAGTCGGTCAAATTAATTATCCTCCTTAATGAATTCATTTAATTTGTTCGGGGATCTTTCACGTTTATTTTTATTACCCTTCAACCTACATTTCCTTTTAAGGATGGTGTAAGGACTCAATTAAATAGTGGTTTTGACTGAAATTTGAGTTTGTAGCGACTATTTTAAGCAGAAAATTCTTTAATTTATAAACTGGACATATAAATTAAATATAGACTGCGTCGTTGGTCTAGTGGTCGCAAGTTCTTCTGCCGAGCATTGTGTCCTGGATTCGATTCCCAGGTCGGGTAAAGTGTTATTGGGTTTTTCCATCTGGAGTTTCTCACTAGCAGCCCGGAACCTGGATTTGTTCCCGGTTGATGGCAATAGGTTCGCCCCCCTATTACATGGTGCTGTTCACAATTTAATTATTTTAGACCTGTATTATGTACCTACCTACAATAAAGATATTGATTGATTGATTGATAGATAGATAGAGGATACTTTAAGCTAGAATACATATGGCTACATCAAATACTACTCTTGCAGTACAGTATAAAAATACCTAGCTACCTTAATTGTTTACTATCATAGACTAAACAAAATTACGGAACAACAAAGTGAAATGAACTCAAAAGGCAGGTCACAGATCAAATATGCAGAAACGGCACACGACTCACTTTTTCGTTTGTTAAATATTTACTAGATGGCGCGCCGATAAAGCTCCCGCAGACAGGCGCGACGCGATCCCTGCAGTTCATTTTCGAGAAGTTTTCATAGATATTGTTCCACCAAAGTCGCGTCGCGCGTGTCTGCGGGAGCCTAAATATACGGACTGCACAATAATGTTATAGGTAAAGTTCGTAATTTGATCGTCGATACTGCTATTGCATACATGCTCAATTATTTGCGCATACAAAGGGCACAGTCGCTGAACTAACAGTATGATAAAGAAAATTGAAGGGGGTAATGTATTCTTGATGTAATTTACTACCTACCGCTATCATAGTATTTTAAATCGAAATGACTGTCTTTGACCTGACCCTTATAAGAGTAAGGCCCTTTGCTGATTTTTCGGTACCGCAGCGGTGCGACATCAGCGTGCTCGGTATACGCGGTACCGAAAGCTTACCGAGCGCTTACCGAGCTCCTATATTTCAATTGAGCCTTTCTGATTAGCTCGGTATGTGTCGCACTCCCGCACATACCGACCTAATCCGGAAGGATCAATTGGAGGAGTAATCAATTAATTACTGATACTGTTAACATGTATCATCCCACTGCTGGGCAAAAGGACCATGACTTCCAATCAAGAAAAAGAGGTTTATTTGACACAGAAACACGTGCATACAGAAAGATGGGTAAGCAGAAAAATTAAAACAAAATATCAGATCTATATTAGGGAATACGAGCATAAAACAGACATAGTCGGTAGTTGCACGTCATGACTGTGACAAGAAGGCTTCCACTCAGCATGATGCTGTGCTATGGGGGACCCACAGCACAACGCTGATTGCCAGTGGTCAAAAAGACGTACTAACGGAAACCAGGTTAGGTTCTGTGACGTGTGTGCGTAGTGGTTAAGCGATTGACTTCTGCGCGGCGTGTCGCGGGCTCGATTCCCGCATGGAACAAATATTTGTATGACCTACATTTAGTTGTTCCGGGTCTGGCTGTTTGTGTAAGTCAGTTTAAATGTTTGTAAATCCACCCACGATACAGGAGAAATTCCTAGTGTGGGGCAACGTTTAAAAAAAAAAGAAAGATAGAAAGAAGAATGTGAACCACTGGTCGTTTGTTTTGTTCAGCTCTTCCCGTCATCTTCTTCAATTAATGATTTATTTGAAACTATCTTTGCTTAACAGCATCGCATACCATCACTAGCCTATCTCTCTATCACAAGCCTCCTCTCTGAGGAGGAGTGGGTCTTAGGCTGTTTGACAAGCAAAACTGCAAGCAAAAAGGTTACGAATACTAAGCCGTGGATGAAAATCTGAAGTACTCTAGAATCTGCAAACGGAAGAAAAACATGATGAATGTTGAAGAGACTTGTAACTTCTGAATTTATGATCCCCCAAACCATAAATTACTTTTAAAGGGCCGTTAAACTGAAACTTTTTAACGACAATCAATTTTTATTAGAAAAACTCCTCCTGCGTGGCTGACCTGAAGTTACGTCTACCGCTTGCGACAAATGCGACCAAATTTTGCTGGAAATAAGCTGCAACTTGGTTCTGTAGTTTCTGCCTGCCCACATAGGAAAAACCCGAGTTTATTTTTGTGTGCATTTGTTAAAACTACAAGAACATAAAAACATTAGATAAAACTACTTTCACAAAGCTACAAATAATACCGTCTCTCCTATCAGTTTTATTTTGTGACCTATCTCCTAGTGATGTACTCCAGCACGCGTAGCATGAACACCGTAGAACCGGGTTTTTCTACGGAAGAATAAACAAAATGACAGATAAACAATCACAGTCTGTCATTTTGTCTATTCTCCCGTCGACATAAGCCGTTTCTACGATCGTCGTGCTACGCGTGCTGTAAAAGCCAACCGTCGTAGAAAAAGCAGAATGCAGTCAACAATATTAGTTTACTGTTTACACGACAAGAATAGAAAAGTCCCCTTTGAGCTGCTATACAAAATTACCTGCTCCAATTGCACACGCGACACGCTTCCTTATTCAAAAATAAACCGTCAAAGATCACGTCGCACTGGAGGATCGATCGCGGTCTATTTTAGTCTGTGACATTTTATTACAAAAATATCTAGGTGGGACAGAAGGACCAATCAATGTAAGGCACAATAAATTGACGTTGTGTATGATGTAGGTAGACAGTCTTAGCTTTGATTGCGGATTAGCCTTATTAAATCTTTGATAACCAAATTAGACCAGTTGTGATGGCCCAGGTGGTTAGAGACTACTCAAACTTATTCAGCTCCATTCGCTGAACGATTTTGGTCATCTATCAACCGCATACAGAGTCGTAAGAATGAGAATAGCTATAATAATGATCAAATCTATGCAGGAACTGTGCAGGTAACTTGTTAACAAGGAGTCGAGAACCATCCATCCGTGTACAGCGCTGTTCCGCCGCGTTTGACGCTGAATGCGGCGGAACAGCGCTGAACGCGGCAGAACAGCACTATAGCACTCGCATGATAATAACACATTTGTCCTCATTTGTTTGCCGCGAAAGCTGAATTGACGCCGAAAGCTTTACGGATGCGTACGCGTCCTCATACAAAATCGTTGCTTTCTATGGGGTTAAGCTGAATAGAGTTGAATAAGTGTGAGTAGTCCCTAAGGGGTTCAAATCCGGGCACGTACCAATGTGGCTTTTTCTGTTCCTATGTACTTTCTAAGATGTAACTGTACTTTTAAAATAAGTCTGAAATGGCCAATCCGCCTTGACCAAGCGTGGTGATCAATGCCACGAGCCTTCTCTGAATCAGAGACTTTTACCCTGAGGTGGGGTAATAATCAAAATCAAAAGTCATTTATTCAAACTAGGCTGAGAATCAGCACTTTTCGAATTTCAAAATTACATAAGACAGTCCCGCAAAACGCCCACCCTTAACCACTTCCTAGTGCTTTAGATGGGAAGAAGAAATGGCGGAACAAACTCCCTAGCAGCACAGCTGTTCAGTTACAAAAAAAACTGATTCTATACACTAGTACGCAAAATCATTTACCTTACGCAACACAAAACATACATTTTATTAATAGCCATATGTCAGCTAGCACTACTAATAGGCTGGTATCGTTATAAATTGACATAAGAATTGACAATCGTTAAAAATTTTGCACACAATTCCACATTTGAGCACGTGCCGTGTTTTTGCTCAGAATCAGAATATTACTACGTAAATCAGACAAGAACTGGTCCTTCTGTCCACGTCTGTTATGCGATATAATACGCAGTCGCGCCTAATAGCCACCTGAACATGCTCTAATCAATCTGGATACGAGGGTACGTACGTTACATGGAACATGAGTTAACGTGTAAGGTCACGTTAGAATTATACCGAGAAGTAGGAATGGCAATACCTATAAAGGAGGTTATGTAGATATGGTATTTAACGCATTAGCAATATAAGTACGTTTAGGTACAGCTGCGTGATAGGAAAATCGAAGAAAAATGAGTTAAAGTGATTACCTATCTGTAAAAAAAGTCAAAGGGATAAAGATTAAATTAAAACATTGTAGTATCTAAATAAGGCCTGATAACGTCTTTTTAAACCTCGTACAAAAACATAAACGAACGCCGTTTGCTTTATTAAAGTTTATTATTTCTAAACTACCTACCATAAAGCGGGTATAAAGTCTTAGAATAATGCGATCTTTTCTGTAGTAAAAATCCCATAAATCTACTTTCTAAGATAAACTCTGTACCGTAGGACCAAAGTGTAAAAGTTTTAGTTTGTTGAGTTCGAGCGCATTACGTTGACGTCGGCACGAGACGCCTCGTGCATTTTTCACAGGCATCCACGGCCATTTATTATTGCCTTCATACTAGTATAAACAGGCAGACAGCGGAACATTAAATATGAAAACAGTTAATGCTAGTTTTTTGGATTCTACGAAGGTGTGAACTTGAGAATAAAGAAAAATAAAATTGTAACTGTCTGAATCTGTTTGCTTGAAATTATGTCTGGATTTTTTTATTTTCTTTCTACGTCGTGAATAGAAAGCTTGAGCAGGTCTTTGACATTCGTACTCCCAAAACGTCCTATCGATTCCACTTACTATTATTAAAAGTCCATCTTATATTTTTGACGTTAAAATGATTTGGAGTTGACGCAGAACTGATTGGTAACGAATGGATTCCCCATTTAGGTTGACATAATCTTTTATTAATCTTCCATCTTTTATAGAAACGAGGATTGATCCAGCAGAAACTTCAGATATAATAAATCAGAGCTTAATCGAAAAATTTCACACATTATTCTCGTATTGAAACGAAACTCAATTTTCGAAGTTATGACAACCGTTGTCCCGCGAGAAATTATATTGTTTTTTAACTAACTGACCTCACGAGTCGTGACATTAGATGGGAACAAATACTGTGTGTGGGTGTCATAAATCGTAGATAATCTATTTATTTTGCCCTTCAACATTTCGGAACCTGCGTTTATAAAAAAATACAGAAACATGTATCCGTATAGCTTAAATGTCACTCTCTCAATTTGCAAATGATGATACTGATTAGGCACGAACCGCAATCACTTTATTTTAATAAGCGAAAAAGACAAAACACAAACAGGTTTGCTTTTATTACTTTGGATGTAGTCACGTTTAGTTTAAATAATATAAATCACTGTAGGTACTTTATTCGTATTGGCTAATACCGTTTCATTCTAGAAAACAAACCTGGTCCTTCCACCCGAATAGCAATTCCTTTGCCTACATCCAATATCTCTGTCAGATCTATTCTTAGACAAATCACAATAAATCGCCACTTAGTGTGCGTTTGCGTCACAAAACTGATATATTATTGTATTCCAGGGATTTGCATTGGTAAACCAGTACAAACGGTACACAATAGATTTAGTAGTTCGAGTATGTATGAGCAATAGAGCGTGCTTGCGGAAGTCAGCTCAAGCATAAATAGGACTGTTTATGCTTGAGCTGACTATTGAATGTAATGTTCAAATTTTAGTGTGTAAATCGGTTTTTTGGTAATTAATTTTCAGTAATACTCGGCCAAGTTCAAACAAACGAAAAAAATAAACAAGTTATACCTACATTTCCTTTTGTTGCTTATTTATTTCCCTAGAAGTGGGATTGGGTGGGCCATGTATGTAAGATGCATTGGGACAGATAGGCCAGAGTCGTCATGCAGTAAGTGCCAGATGGGATTGGGACAGATAGGCCAGAGTCGTCATGCAGTAAGTGCCAGAACACGGGCGTCATTGCTGAGGGAAAACGCTGGCGTGTTAAACAACTCAAAAAAAAAAACCCTAAGATAAATTCGCACAGTAAAAGGAGCTAACAATAATCATGAAACAATCCATTAAAATCTGTATTTATAAGTGACACGAACACATTTTCCGTCGTAAAACACAACAAAACAATGCTAGAATAGCACTCTCTATCTGAAAGTTCAACTCATTCATACTCCAAGGTTATGTCCATGAGTTCAGCATAACAAAAGCCTAGCAGGGGCCTGAGTCTACTAATTTATAAACGTTACAATGGTCTCTCAATGGTGACTTTTTGACAGATTTGCCATACAAAAACTGTCAAAAACATACCATTGAGAGACCATTGTAACGTTTATAAATTAGTAGACTTAGGCCCCAGATAAACGGTATGTTAGTCATCATTGTATAAAACTGGCCGTTCGCACTTCTATAATTCAAGCGTTGTCGTGCCATTATTCAGGCGAATTGAATATTCTAAGCCGAGCAAGTGGTACCGGGTGAATATTATGTTTTGGAATGAAAATATCATAAAGATACATTTTGATGGCTACTGGTGTATGTATTGTGTTGTGAATTTGTGACAGGGTTTATAATTGTTACCTTCGACCTCGTTGCTATACAAACTTCAACCCCATTTTTGAACTGGTGTGACGGTGACGGTGGTGACGTATTCAAAATCTTTTCATTGCACCTCTACACATTCTAAATAAAATCACAACATTTATTTGCAGTGTATTTCATGAATGTTACATAACATTAATAGGATTCTCATATTTACCATTTCTGTTATCCGAAACTTTTCATCATAATAAAATTTTAGTGTAGATAATGAAATACCTATAGAACTAGTTTTTTTATATTCTAATTTATTACATTAATTAAAATGGTCTGGCTATTATTGCCACTAATAGGAACGTGTAAGAAACTATAATACTTTATACCTCTAAGGTAATCTTGAGTCGTGTAGAAACATTAATGTACTAACATGGTGTACAATTTTTTTCGGAATATTTTAACGGGAAGGTATTTACAACTGAAACGGAAAGGAGCATAATTAGTTATTTTACATTAACACAAGACTAACAATGGTGATTAGCAAAAGAAATTATTGACGCAGCCGTCAGGCACGCACTATTGTTGTTAAACATCATTTTCACTTTTTTTTTGTGTTTCTCGAAGTCTGTCCAAATAAACTTTATTCTTTCTTTCTTTCTTATTTTAGTTCACTTAGTAATTTGTCAATATGTTTTCTAAATTCAGTGATTTAAGTTTTTTCAATTTCAATCGGTCAGTCACGATCACAATAGGTACTGTTTTCTATGTAGTGATGCATGGAGAGAAGATACAATGTTAGTCCTAGATTATAAACTATGTCGTGACGGCCTTGATAATGAATAGGCTCGTTTGTTCCCGTGGGTGACGTAACAGACTAGGGGGACTAAATAGGTATAACAACGTCCTGGACGACAATGCCATACTTCATGCTGTTAGAACCAGACAATGATGGTTCCTAACTGGATAGTCAAGTCTGTGCAAAGCCAATATAAGTGACTGGTATCTCAGCATGCCAACATAGTACAGAAATTAAACAGTTTTATTCATACCTAAAACAAGTTATCTTGTGTTTCCCCAGATTCTTATTCTTTATGCATACCTACTTATAATCATATAAATGCGAAAGTAATTCACACACGGAATAGTATCGTCTGTCTGTTACCTTTTCACGGCTGAACGGATACCTAATAATTTTTCTTTTTATTAAATCTAATAATTAAACGGTATAATTTCCAACCTTCACGCGGAAGAAGCCATAGGTATGCGAAAGCTAGTGCAGCTGCATGACCAACAATTTATTCTGGTAAGAAAACAAACCGAGTCACAGTGTACGAAATTGCTAGATTTATTGGATATTTCTGGTATGTAAAGAACTAAGAATTTTTAGGTAAACAGTGGCCACGAAGGTTTCAGTACCACCTTAAAATATTTTTTTTTTTTTCTTTCTTGTAGTTATGGGAGGTCCACATACCTACAAGAAACAAAAAAATATTTTAATAAAGATAAATAAATAAGTTCAAAAATTTATTTTATTTTTATTATTTTTTGTTATAGCGGCCAAAGTAGTACAAATGTTGTGAAAATTTCAAATGTCTTCTTATTACGGTCCAAAAGGTACAGCCCTCTGAAAGACAGACGAACAGCAGAGCCCGTTTGCACCCTTTGGGTACGGAACTCTCAAAACAGGCACCAATATTTATAGAATAAATTATTTTTAAGCCACTATGGGTTGAACAGTAGGCTCTCGTTTCTTTCGCGATAGGTAATCCAAGGTAATCCCTTTGTATACACTCAAAAGGATTCCACGTTTTCTTTCAGAGTATTCAGTTAGAACTATAGTCGTTTGTTGGGCGTTTCTTTTATCTAGCCTGGTGTTATGGAAACTGCTTTTTTGTGAAATATACTAGTAACTTATCCACATACTGTGTAGTTGACCTTGTTTACTATCTTCGTAAGATTTACCTGATTGAAAATCGGTTTTGTCTATTCAACAAACCCCATTTGGTTTTAAACCCCGTTTGTTTTGGTTTTGGGGTTTGTTGTTTGTCTATTGTTCGATTTTTCCGTGCGTTTATTCAGCGTGTAGGTGCCGAGTTTCACAGTTCTTATAAATAACTGAAACTGTGGTTTAAGATAAAAGCTAGAAGATCTACCTGTAACTAAAACTTATATATACCCCTTTTTCAAAACGAAGATACATCTCCTAGATATCATGCAAGGCCGGTTGATAACCTCGGATTACATCCATATTTTCTCACATAAGTTATAATATTAGCTCAGTTTACAATTTACATTCCTCAAATAACGCGGCTCGACGTGGATATGTTTCGTGTTTAAGCGAGCCACCTAAAAGGAAATAGCGAACATTCCCACACTTTTCGCTGTTTGCGTTCAATGAATTGAAACTTTCCATTTCGAAATCTATTCGCTACCAAACACAATATTGCCAGAAACTGTATTGAAAAATATTCGTTGCATAATCAAGTTACTGTGTATTCACACAATATTGTTTTTGCTGTGGCAAAATATCAAATGTTTAATAGAAAAAGTTTTTATTAAAAAATAAATGCTGACAGCGCATTTTTCGTCGCGCTCCCAATTTATTAAAATAAATAAAAATGAAATGCTTTTCGTTGGTAAGCGCATCACTTGAGAATGGCTGCACCAATTTGGATATTTTTTATTCCGAATTAGGTTTCTACGGACAGAAAATTTTAAAAAGCTTTCCGGAAAGTGTTCAAATTGGAAAAACTGAAAGTCTTTTTTCTGTTGGATCTTTGTTCATACAAAGATCCCATAAACATTAAAAAAAAACAAATATATTGAAATATTTTGACAGGACAACGTCTGTCGGGTCAACTAGAGTTTAATAGAAAAAGGTTTTATAAAAAATAAAAGCCGTGAAAAATCCTGACTGCGCATTTTTCGTCACGATCTCTATTTATATTAAAATGCGTTATTGAAAAACCGGTGTTCATATCTCTGATATTCCCGCGGCGATGGTTTATTTTCAACGTTATTTTAAAATGAAAATTCAACTGTTGTCTAACTTGAGTTGTTTTGTATGGCATTTTAATTTCCTCTTGCTGGTATTTATTCGCAGTCGCTCCATTTAAAATACTGGTATTCAGCTGCATCCGGTTAGACTGGAATCCGACCCCAACATAGTTGGGAAAAGGCTAAGCAGCTTGATTGGTATTTATTCGCTACGCCACTACGAACAGTTTTTAGTTTTGTGGTCACAAATTCAATTATACCAAAGTTAGGATTGCCTGCCTCGTTGCTGATGCGAGTGGTCGCAAGCGTTACAGCTGAGCATGTCCGTGCGAAAGTTCGATTCCCCAGGTCGGAAAAGTGTTATTGGGTTTTTCTATCAAAAATTTATTTCTAGATTTGTAACATGGTTGATGGCAACAGGCTCGCCCCCTATTACAAAGGACTTCAACATAACTGGCGAGATGTGAGTGTACTACAGGCTGACTGACAGGCTGACTGAAAAAATCGATTTTCTTATACAAAATGGTCCAATCGGGTTAAATCGGGTATTACCTTTATACATGAAGGTCGATTTTTTTTTGCGAATTCTTTTTTGGTCCCATAGTAAAAGTTGTTCATATCGATGTGTAGAACACCCCCTTAAATTTTGTCGCATGTTTTCGAAGTCAGCCCTGTATAAGTACACCACTACCTAACCTTTCGAAAATTACAGGCGTGATGTTATGCTAGAATTTATCTTCTATTTCTTTGAAGGCGACGTGGTATCAAGTCCGCTTTAATTTCACGCAGCAATAACTGGAGATAAAATGGCAACCCTAGCAATACAATTTAGATGGGTATCCCCCCGGAAAAAAGAAATTTCCATTGTTAACTTAATCTTGAATAAAATACCGATGTTACATGCTGAGGTTTTGTATGTATAACTACATGATACTCAGGAGACAGGCGTGGAAATTGATAGGCTCAGGTGTTGGTGAGGCAGAGAGCGATAAACGTGTTATAAAATTACATAGCTATTGCCTAAGAAGCCCAAATCTATAATAGTCTCAACATTGATTTACTGTCATCTTTCCGCGTTCAAAAAAAAAGCTAGTGGTATGCAAACTTAGGTAAAATGACAAGTTTATGATCGACCGGCAGTTGGATCAGAGAATTAGACCCGTATTATAGAACCTGACTCAAGACAAGCATTACTTAAAACTAGTTTCAACCAATCAAAAGGCTTTAAACGAGTTTTAAGTAATGCTTGAGTTTGGAGAGAGGTTACAGAACCTCATACGGGCCTTAGACTAGCAAATCGTAACTAGTGTCGCTCTTGTGACGCTCACGCTTATCGCTATCCGCTTTGCACGAGACCTTAGTGTTATTCGTATATTTTTACTGCTTAGGCAGATATTCTGGCTAAGTCTGCGTATGCTGAATACTCTCTTGTGACGCAAAAGGACTATTGATATTCTTACATGATTTTATATCAAACTAGATGTCCTGGTGAACTTCGTACCACGTGTGACAGAATTTAGATTTTTTCGATTTTTGTTGTGCTGTTCCTTTGAGTTTTACTAAATATTCTTTTTCTCTAAAGATGATCTAAAGACATTAAGCCTCTTATTGAAACCCAATTACAAATTCGGATGCAGAGAACAACAGTCTATGCTCCACCAGGTACACAGAATTACTGATACGATTGATAGAACTCCAGAGGATAAGGTGTGCTCCGGTTTTCCTTCATGTTGCACAGGGTTCAAGTTCCACATTGACTTCTCCAATAAAAAGCCACAATACTTCTCGGCGTTCATGAATAATCAACCAATACTATTACGTGAATAATGATTTTTTTTTAATGCACAAATTGTTGTTATGTAAATAAGTTTTAAAGCTTGTATGAACCTATGTTATTGAACTGTGGGGCTGCACCAGCCAAAGCAATCGTCAAATTTCGACAAACTTCGAAACGATTCCAAAACAAAGTGCTCAGGGATATAGTCAACGCGCGCTGGTATACAGGGTGGCCGGAACATTGACGTCCAAAAATAAAATTTTGTTCCCTCGTATCGTGGGATATCCGAATCACCCCCGCGACTTATGATAGTTTTCGAGTTATGATTTTTTTTTTCAGATTTTTTTTTGAATCTTCGACCTGAACAATTTAAAAAGACTTATACGAGATTCTTTTTTTGCAACAGAATCTTCATAACTAGTTCTATTATGCATAAAATAATCAGCTTCGAAACTGTGATGGAAGTTATGAAAATGTTGGTCTAAAGTGAAAAATTCACGTGTTGATTTTCTAATTTACATTTTCAACTTTAAATTAGACTACTAGGATTTTAAATTTAAAGTTGAACATTTTTGTAATAATTTACTGAACGTAAATTTTTCACTTCAACGTTATTGGAACATTTCTTTAATTATATGTGTACTTACTTAGGAGTTTAAGTTATATTTAAATTACTTTTTAGCGAATAGGCTAGATTTTAATGTGAAAAAGTATCACTAACCGTGACAAATAAAAGAAAAAAAAAAATGTTAAAATCTGTGTGACCATGCGCCCGTTCCAACTTACTCAAATGAAGTGACAGTTAGCCTCAAAACAGTACATCGAGCAAACTGTTAACAGCATTTCACCGACACGACCATAACTCCAGAGACAATTAAAGTTACTGAAATATGAGCCTGTATTTCAGAGGCGGGTAGGCTAACCACATCGTAGTTTTAGACCTGCAGTACTATAAATACCTCTAGTGTTGCCAACGCCAAAATCTAGGGCTCGTAGCAACATTTAACGGACATCACAGCGGATAGAAGGGTAGTCTTTAATTAAATTTTCAAAAGGTATATGAAGGTCATTTAGGTAGGATATACTGTATTAAGTATCAAGTTTAAGAGGATCTGTCCTTAATCTGGTTCTAAAGAACATTGACTCTGGTCTTTCGAGACGAAATGGGTCGAAGTGATTGCGTGAATATTTTATAATCCAATTCGGTTAAGTAAGTAAACTAAAAATAGAATCCTGAAATAAGTGTAAACGCAACTGGAAGTTTTATTTTTGTTGCAAACAGATTCTATAAAGCTTCTATATTAATCAACTTTTTGTTAAAAGGTAAATAAAGTATACCTAGTTATAAATAGACGATTGAGTCGCTTTGATAAAGTAAATACGTAATATTAAAACTTTGCTGGATTATGTTCGATGCTATCGTATCGTATACGTATATTGACAGTACGTAATGACATTGACAGTTTGACAGCATATCAACTGCCTACAGCGTTAACTGTTTCATTCCTAGAAAGGAAAATGTCGATATTCATTTTGATGTCTCACTTAATAATACTCAGCTTGATTTTGTAAGCTAGGCACGTTTCTGAAATGAATAAAAATAAAACATTTTCTATTTTTGTTTATTAATTAAGTACTATGGTCCTTAAATACAATTAACACAACACATCCTAAATTAATTGCATACATTATTCATGTCCCTAATTCTGGGCCTTTCGGACTGCAAGTCCAAATAAAACTCAATAAAATTGCGGAAACACGTCCCAATTAAGCTGGTTTAGCTTCCACTACCATTAGATAAATCACTTACTTGAAAGAATCAAGCAAATTGAAAAGCACAAGATAACTTTCTTAGTTGCTGAAACTTAGAAAAACAAACAAGTGTATAACTCGTGTAGAAGAAATAAGAACAGAGTGTTTACATTCTGTCTGGGCAGTGTGTTCTGAAGCAGTGGTCCTCCCTAATGCCCGCTCTACACTCGCGCGCGAATCTAGCTGCAAATTCTCCACGCGAAAACGTGTCCCTCCACACTCGCAATGTTTCGCATTTTAAAAACAAACACAAATGAGATGGAGAAAAAGAAGATTATGGATGACGAAAAAACATTATTCAAATTATTAAAACTTATGAAATACATGCACGACTACTCCTGACAGCGTTTCGAGCGATACTGCGAAGAGCTGCGAGCGAGAGTAGATACATTCGCGTTAAAAAACTGACACCGATTGGGGAACGGCGCGGAGCGCGAATGCGAAGGCGCGAAAAAACGCGAAACCATCTACACTAGGCGGACACGCAAAGTAGCCCGCGATATTAAAATTTTCTTCTTTTTTGCAATTTGCAGGTCTTGAATAATTTCATGAAAAATTCATTCAATAGTGTAATTCTAACTAAGAGAGATATATTAATGATTCTAATGATTACAATTCTGTAAATACTTTTTTTTTTATGGCGACTGTGCTATGATTCAATAAAAGAAATCGCGCGCTTTATAAACTCCGTGAGGTAGTCAATAGTACGTCATTACACCACCACACCACAGCGGTAACATAGCGGTCAATAGTACGTCATTACACCACCACACCACAGCGGTAACATAGCGGTAGCACAACAAACAAATATTGCAAAAAGCGGTAACAAGTGGTAGTATGCTAACCGCGTAAGTTTACTACTCCGTTGTACTAAAATTATAACGTAAACATAACATCACATTTGTATTCATATACAGCGTAGGCAGAGTTTTCACATTTCGCCAGATATCATTACTTAAACAAAGAGCATAGGATGCTGTTGCCAATAACCGGGCACTTTTCACAATTCGAGACTTCAAGCTGCAACAAAAAAAATGCCAATTACTTTATGTGCGACCTGCCATGGTGATCGTATTCAGGACCGGCTCGGTCACCAAAAAATTTTATTTCACTTTATTTCATTTCAAAATAAAACAATATATAGGTATAAAAAAAACCTACATGGGCACTTATGAAACGTCAGAAGCTAGGTGTACGGTGGTGATTGCGGTTCCAATTGTTCGTTTCCTATGGAGAAGAACCTGCAAAAAACTTCACGGTAACTCTTTTAGAGTTATTTGGCTTTTACAATGTTTTCAAATTACATTGTTAATAGGTATTCAGGAAAGTGCAGGCCTGTCAACGAGTACCAGGTACTTAACAAAATAGGAAACGGCCAACAAATCGAAAAATCGATGAGTCTACTAGGCCTATAAAAACACACATAACAATAATGGGACTTAAACATAACTGGCGAAATGTGGGTATACCATAGGTACACCTCTAGCCAAGGCCTATAAAGTAAACATAAATATAAAACTTAAACTTATATATCACCGAGCAAGGTTCCCTAATTGTACCTAATTACGTCACGTCCTCCATCTTGTTTCCAAGTAGGCCATTAGTGGGTCAATTGATTATTATTGACAATATAATTAGATTATATCACATGTCAATAATGCGTGGATTATCTTAGATTGCAATTTAGTTAATTGGTCGTATCAGTCATTATGACGCATTAATTATATTATTTGTTGATCTAGTGGTGAGTGTGAGGTGACTTCTGAGAATGTAACGATGCTATGTCGGGCAGGATTAATGTGACTTTTGTGAAGACATTCATAATAACAGCAACGGGGGGATCGAAACAGCTCCTAAAATAGATAATCGCATGTGTAAAGCCTCGATCTGGCACGAAGTGTCTAACTGTCAAAGCTCCACGAATGACAGCCGGGACCAACGGCTTAACGTGCTTTTGAGGCACGGAGGAGTCTCGGTATGTACAGATGATCACCCATCCACGGACCGACCCCGGCAAGCGTAGCTTAACCTGATTGATCGACCCATGCGGCTGTTATTACTTAGCCACGATTTCCTCAGAAATGGACTAGCTTAATGCTAGGTGAAATTATGTATAACAGCAACATAAACTCCTGTAGGGAATAAAAGCAAGGATGTTTAACAAACATTAATTATTCTTCCCGGCAACTACAATTCTCGAGGTAATAAACTTCTGAAAGATTCTGATAGTCTCTAGTTTCCCAGCTCTTAAGGGAATCCTCAGAATAGGGGGAAATGAAATCTAATTAATGAAAGTTTGTAACTTTCTCTGGCTGTTTTCGTATGCATGTATCGTACTGACCTTGTCTGAAGAACTGAAGGTATAGATAGATGTTTTGGTACTATTTGACTCAGAGGTATATTGGGTCTTCGTTCGTCCTACCAGAGTGGGACGATGGCAGTGGGACGAACGGGAATACACGTTAACTTAGTAGATGTCACTGTATAATTATGAAGTTCGTTAGTTTAACTAGATCTTTTTGACCCAACTTTGTTAATAAAATTACTGCCTTTTCTCAAAAAAAATCTAAGTGTGAATATTGTACGGAAGGACCAAATTCCTATAAGTAGTTTCCGCAAGTACCTGTAACAAATAAAATTTTATTTCATTATACACGTGCAGCAGCCTCAATAAAAACACAATACCTTGGTATTCACCTTCACATTCTCCATTATTATCTTGAATTCTCTACGTCTACAGCCGCGGCCATAGAATTACCCCCGGGCGGAGTGGTAGTCAACGGAAGCAGGTGACAATGAAGGGAGGGATGCCTCGGCGTTGAATCGGTTTTCTAATGAAGCCCCATTTGATTTCACGTTCAACTTCACTCAGAATAGGTTATGGAAGATTTTTTTTCATAATATTCCTCTATTTCCGTACGATAGGGATGAAAACTACTGACTTGCTTTTTTTGTGAGTGTCATGTGTGCCAATTATTTTGGTACCTATTGGTGTCTGATGACTAAAAGGAGAGAATAATTGGAAGTTTCGATGGTTTTTCCTTGTAGGAAAAACACACATTTTCCATTAAATGACGAAAGTTTTATACGTATAACACACGGTATAGTGCTGTTTTTTTTTTGGTCCTTTGCCACTTTCCACTATGTAGGTAATATTTGATCGGTACTTATAATGGACGTATCGATAAACTATCTTGGCAATACTTCAAACCGATACAGATCTATTTTAAGGAACATTCTCGAGATGCTTCTCTTAGTTTATCCTAACTTACTTTGAGTTCATAATCCTAACTAATATTATAAATGCGAAAATGATTTTATTTGTTTGTTACGCTTTCACGTTAAAACAGCGTAACGGATTTGGATGGAATATGGCACATGGGTAGACCATGACCTTAGTTAGGACATAGGCATGCTAGTAGCTACTAAAGTCCACTGCATAATCGTGAAAGCGTATCAGCTCACTTCAGCTTCAAGACTTCATTTTAGAATGCCAACGTAAGGCGCGAACAGAGCTAAATGACGTCTGTCGTTAGCCCATGTTCGAAGCTCGTTAGGCCTTAATAATGCTGATAAAAATAAAATTGAATTACACGGATAAGAGCTCTAAAGGGCTCACGATTTCGAATAAAAAGTTACAACCCCTTTTGTACGACGATTTATTTATTTTGAATGAAAGTTAAAAAAATGTTTACAGTAAAAATCTCCGAAAGCTTTTTTAAGCTGTGTCAAAACAATCTTCTGTGTACAACATCCCTACAACACAGTACACAGAAATTTAATTTGATATCCGCCCTTTCCGCCGGTGTCCCGAATTTTCCGCGATTAAAATTTTATGATCCAAAATACTATAATGAAAAGTCTACGGGGACCCCGGATGAATTGGGCAGCCACACTTTTGTCGTAAAAACGCCTTTATGCGGTCACAATTGGTAAAAGAATTTATTCGACCGACATTGTAATTGTACATTTGGACTTAGAAAAGTAGGTTAACTTTTCCGTAATTACTTTTGCTATTATCGTGACATTACTTCTTACATGATTGAATTGTGCCTATTGACGGACGAGAATGTCCATTCGTTTTCTAACCATTACAAAAAAAGAAGTCAAAGTACGAGTAGCCGCAATGATCAAAACATCTATTAATTTTTATTAAACAGTTTCAGTTACCATTAATGCAACAATAGCAAAAGTCGGACATAGTTCGGCCACAAGTTCTGTTATAAATGAAAATGTTTTTTTTTTTATGAAGTAGTTAATGTAATCTTAATAAAACTTATATGTAAGTACATATTTATTGAAGTCTCCGCAAAAAATAAAAAATAATTCTATTCGAAATGGCCACCTTTGGCTTTGATATAGACCTTTAATTTGCCTGGCAATAAATGTATGGTATTTATACAGGGTGGCCGGTCGGTTGACGTCCAAAAATAAAATTTAGTTCCCTCGTATCGTGAGGTATCCGAATCACCCCCATGTATGTTCCGCGATTTTTGATAGTTTTCGAGTTATGATTTTTTTTCTGAATTTTTGAGAATTTTCGACCTCACAAATTGAAAAATTAAAAGAAACAAAAGTAGAAGACTTTTAAGAGATTTTTTTTTTGCAACTGAATCTTCATTAGTAGTACTTTCATGCAAAAAATGATGAGCTTCGTAACTGTGATGAAAGTTATGAAAATGTTGGTCTAAAGTGAAAAATTTACATTCGGTAAATTATGACTGAAATTTTCAACTTTAAATTAAAAATCTTAGCAAGTGACTTCATGGTTCCTAAGTAAGCTGCAAGAATGCGCCAGACTCTCAGCTTTCATAATCATAAAAAAAAAGTAGTACTTAATGGGGCAACTTTGGCTAAAATCGACCTTCAAAGGCAGCGAGGTGGAAAGGACCATGGGGGATTTTATATGGACCCCGTTCCCACCCTCCAACAGTTATAATATGCATGTCAATATGTTTATAAGGATCCAGAAAAAGACTTACTGTCTGACGATTGCAAAATCGATGGGATTTTTTTGTAATAACAAAAAGCATTTTGTTAGGCAAACCTAACCTAACCTAACCTTGCCTATCCAAACCATTTTTTTTTTTTTTTTTTTTTTTTTTTGTTCCGGGGTGGAAAATCCTCATGGATGTCCCCCGCCCTGGGGCGGGCGGAGGGGTCTGTCAGACTCTTACTGACTAAAAACCACCCCGGTGTCCCATCTCACACCGAAGCCGGGGGTCGCGGGAACGAACAAATCTTCCGCAACCCCCGATTGGTGCCGGCCCGCGAACGCGGGCCTCTTCCTCGGGTCAGGGGGGAGTGAGGTGTTAAACTCCCCCCGCGCCGTCTAAGAGGGGCGCGCGTGGAACACTACGCGCCGCCACCTCGGGTCCTGATGTGTGGGGGGCGACAGACGTCCCCGAGTCCGTCGCCCCTGGACCCATTTAGGGGGGCTGGAAGAGGGCGTTGTCCGCCCTCCTCCGACGCCCGGTGCGCCTGCTGCGGGCCGGGTGAGTGGATGAGATCTCCCTCTCCCTTTCCGCAGCCTCCTTCTGCGAGACGACCGTCTCGCAGTAGGAAACCACCGCGTCCCAGGACTCCTCGCCGCCGACCATCGCATTCACAACGGCCGGCAGCGACAAGTCACTGCCTACTTCTGAGATGAGGGCACGGCGCGGCTCCTCCCAAGCGGCACACTCTGCCAGCGTATGCCGCGCCGTGTCCTCCCGACAGTCGACGCAGTGGTGACACCGGGCGTCCGGCTCCCTGTTTATGCGACACAGATACTTCCCGAAGCAACCATGCCCCGAGAGCACCTGCGTCACCCGAAACGACAGGGAGCCGTGCCTCCTCCCGAGCCAGAGGTCGAGCACCGGCCGGACCGCCTCGATGATGTCGAGGCCGGCGGTAGGGCGTGAAAGCCTGTCCCGCCATTCCGCCACCAGGACCTCGCGGAGCTGTGACCGATGCAGCTCCATGTGTCGCTGCATCGGTTGCTCGCCCCGCGCCCTCGCTTCCTCGCGCCACCGATACGATGACGCGAGTACTTTCGCCTCGAGGTCCCAGGGCGGGTGCCTATCCAAACCAAACCTAACCTAACATAACCTAACCTAATACTGATGAACTGATCTTGGATTTTGAAGGTCACATGGAACTCCTTAATGATGAACAGCATTTGTATAATCTTATGATTAGGCAATCGTACAAAAGATTAATAGAAAACAGCTAGTTAGGTTAGGCTAACCTAACCAAACCTAACAAAGTTCAATTGATCTTACATTTTGAAGGTCACATGGACCTCCTCAATGATGAACAGCATTAATTGCGTATTCTTGTGATTGGGTAATTATACAAAAGATTAAAAGAAAACAGCTAGTTAGGTTAGGCTAACCTAACCTAACAGTGTTCAATTGATCTTCGAAAAAGTATCTAACCTACCAGACACTTCAAATGACACTGGTTTCAAACTTGTTGGAGGGCCCCACCCTCCAACAGTCTTAAGATACATGTCAATAATTGCAAAGTTGATGGGATTTTTTAGAGATAAAGAAAAAAGAAAGCTTTTGGGCAATGATGTGTTTATTTTTTAACAAAAAACATTTTTTTTGTACAAAACCACATAACCACATTTTAAAAAAATGATACTATAAAAAAAACTAGACTCTGAAACTGAAACATAACCACAGTAATAATGCGAACGCCTCACCAAGAACGTCTCGAGAAATATCAGTGACAATAGTAATGTTCAACTTTAGTAGTAGCCGTAAATGTGCAGCTTATTTTTATTAACAACTATCTAACCTACCTACTTAAACCTACCAAATAATTAATTATGTCGTTTTTTCGCTTGTGGCTCCTTTGCGTGCTACAACCTCTGATGCGACAAATATCCAATTATTAATGAATGAAGAAAACCAATGCATTGGTTCAATTCAACAGTGGGGATGTTTTCATAGTAGCTAGGGGCTTTACCGATAGCATTAATGATATCGAATCGTGTGGCTATGGAGTCCCGTTCCACCTACAAATGACCGGAACGCTAGTCAGCTTACAACAGACCAAGCAAAGAAGTCCTGATTAATCACGATATTTAGGTGGGTTGTAGAGGCGGTGATGGCTGTTGTAACAAACATATTTTAACCGTGCACTACATCACATGTTTTGTCATTTTAAAATCGCCGCGGCCAGAATAAACGCCGTTTATCGTGTCGCTGTTGACAATAGACTCGGTCCTGAGATTGACCATAATTCATTCTAGAAAGAATACCCTCAACCTATTGCATAGTGCAATAGGTTGAGGGTATTCTTTAACGTGCATACGAAAAACGTTACCAGGCAGAGAGTGTCTTTTGTAGCCATGGAAGGAAAGTTTCCTCAATTCGTAGGGTTTCCACATTTGTCAGAAGAGGACGCATTTCTATTTGTGCTAGGGAACTATCATACTAAGCACGCCAGCAACCCAACACCTAGTCGTAGTCTTAGCCGATGTCCCACAGGAGCGGGCCCAGGACCAAGCCCTGTGGAACACCGCACGACATTTCGCGCCGGTCCACGCCGTTGCGTCCCCTGTAAGTGACACCTTTCCGAGAAAACCTAACCTAACCTAAGCGAACCTAACCTTTCCTAAAAGTGAGCAACTGATCTTGGATTTTCAAGGTAGGCTCATGGAACTGCTCAAAGATGAACAGCATCACCGTATTCTTGTGATTGGGTAATCATATAAAATATCAAAGAAAACAGCTGGTTAAGTTAGGCTAACCTAACCGAACAAAGGTATTAGAGTAAAAAAATGGCCCCTGGTAAAAAAAAAATGCCATCATGAATGAGAACCATAGTGAGGTCGCTCTATTCTATTCCTTTTATGGTGGTGATTTCCGAGGGCAAATGCACAAGTTACTATAAAAAATATCCAAATCGCTATAGGTGTGCCAATAATATTTAAAGATTTCCCTCGATTTCTCCAGGGTTCCATGATCAGATTCTGACCTGATGACAATGGGACCACCTGGGACGTACACCTTTCAAACAAAATAAACATTTTTCAAATCGGTTCATAAATGACGGAGATATGAGGTAACACACATTAAAAAAAAATACAACCGAAATGATAACCTCCTCCTTTATGCTAAGTCGGTTAATGACGGCGCCCCGTGTCACTACGCAACGCAGGTAAGAAATTACTGAAATGAAAAATACCGCGACAGATGGACCAATTACCGGCAAGTGTTTAAATCTTAGCTTTTCTGCAGTCATTTTTGGTTAGTTAACAAGCTAAATAATCTTAGGAACGAGAAAATTGGGAAAAAAATGTATTTATCAGATGACTGATTTTAAGAAGTTTCCACCTCGCTGTCTTTGAAGGCCGATTTTAGCCAAAGTTGCCCCATTAAGTACTACTTTTTTTTAATGATTATGAAAGCTGAGAGTCTGGCGCATTCTTACAGCTTACTTAGGAACCATGAAGTCACCTGTTTAGATTTTTAATTTAAAGTTGAAAATTTCAGTCATAATTTACCGAATGTAAATTTTTCACTTTAGACCAACATTTTCATAACTTTCATCACAGTTACGAAGCTGATTATTTTTTGCATGAAAGTACTACTAATGAAGATTCAGTTGCAAAAAAAAATCTCGTAAAAGTCTTCTACTTTTTTTTCTTTTAATTTTTTAATTTATCGGGTCGAAAATTCTCAAAAATTCAGAAAAAAAATCATAACTCGAAAACTATCAAAAATCGCGGAACATACATGGGGGTGATTCGGATACCTCACGATACGAGGGAACTAAATTTTATTTTTGGACGTCAACCGACCGGCCACCCTGTATACAGGGTGTAATTTTAATCACCGTTTTCCTCTTAAGGGGTCATTGTACTCATCATTATGAACAACTTTTACTATGGGACCAAACCTGAAATCGTGAAAAAGAAATCAGTTGTTCCCTACATTTTGACGAGTTATGCGAACATAAATGTAGGGAACAGCTGATTTTTTTTTCACGATTTCAGGTTTGGTCCCATAGTAAAAGTTGTTCATAATGATGAGTACAATGACCCCTTAAGAGGAAAACGGTGATTAAAATTACACCCAGTATATTTGTTGCTGATAATTCAATAAATAAGTACATATAAGTTTTATTAAGATTACATTAACTATTTCATAAAAAAAAAAATGCGTTTTAATTTATAACAGAACTTATGGTCAGACCAGTTACATTTTACGAACAACAGACACCACCACTTAAATATGTTTAATAAACGAACATATAATTTAAAGCCCTAACTGGAACACTAACGATTTACGAACAATTCATGGAGTGTGAGGCATACTGACCGTATATTTTTGGGGTCAGAGTGTAACTATAAATTCGATGCAACTAATGCATGGCCCAGCCGTGCCAAGTGCGGCCAACTTACAGCGCCATTATAGAACAGCTGACCGTTTGGACGAGTTTTGATTAACTCGCTCGAAGGACCAGTTTTTGTCGTTTTCGTGTGTCATTTGTGGAAGGTTTTTCATCTTAATACCTGTTCTCTCTGTCGTGCCCTCAATGCTGAGGACCGCGACCACATATGACGCGTCTCCAAGCTATGCGGTCTTCTGCTGTGTGGACCGCTTAGTAAATGCTGCCTCCAAGAGCCTTCTTAATCGCGTCTGACCATCTTGCCGGTGCATTGACTTGAGCGCGTTTTCCTTCCACATAGTATAAATCCCTGTTACATGGGACTTAAAAATAACTGGCGAAATGTGTGTGTACTATATGCATCTCTGCCTATCCCTTCGGGGAATACAGGCGCGATATTATGTGATGTTATGTTATGTTAAAAATTGGGCTTTAATTCAATTGTTAAGTGATGGTTTTTACAGGATGTATTAGGTAGTTAATCGGTATTGAAAGTGTAATCGAAAGAAGGCTTCCCAGAATAAGCTAAAGCCCACAAAAAGCGGAAAAAGCTGTGACAGCCAAACTAGAAAGAAAGAAGAAAGAAAGAAAATACATTTATTTGACACAGACTAAATGCTCTTACTTTTTATCATAACGATATTCTTGTAGGAAAGTCGTTAAATAAATATGAATTGGTCCCGGTAGAGGGCGTTATTTAACAATTTGCTGGCGGTCGAATCATGGTTGTATTTTTTGTATTGCCATGTAATTTGGGGCGGCCGTGATTGCACCCTTCCGGGCCGCCCACTCCTTACGTACTTTTTACTTTGTATTATTCTAAAATGGAGAAAGGGTCAAGTTGGCATAAAGATTTTGAAAGAATAATGGTGTTATGATTATTCAAATATTCTGTGGTTCAAGTGTCAACCTTTTTCGAGTTCTGTTGTCTATGGGTTGTGTTGGCATCGGCAAAGAAGATATGATATAATATCACTGTTTACTTTTCTCCCGCCCGGTTTTTACAGCCCCATGTGTCTCGTGGTCGCAAGCGCGACTGCTGAGCGTGGGATCCTGGATTCGATTCCCTGTTCGGGCAAAGTGTTATTGGGTTTCTCCATCTGGAATATCTCAGCAGCCGGAGTCTCCATTTGTACCCGGTTGATGCCAATAGGCTCGCCCACTATCACATGGGACTCAAACATAACTGGCGAAATGTGGGTGTACTATAAATATACCTCTGCCTAACCCTTCGGGGAATACAGTCGTGATGTTATGTTATGTTTAAAAGTGCTTACTTTTTACCAAATCTCATTAACTTAACAAACCGTATTTTAAAACCAGTTTAAGCGTCATACTAAGAAAGGCCATAAATGGGATATAAAACTTTCTACAGCTTGCTCTGTTTAACTGATGGATCGAATAGTACGTAATAATCGTTAAATACTTACGTTCTTCATAACTATTAATAAGTATCACTAAGTTCATTTAGGCTGACAACCAGTCTTACCAAGGGGTATTATGTTACTCAGTAACTGGGTTGTGGAGGTCAGATAGGCAGTCGCTCCATGTAAAGCACTGGTACTGGATTGTGGAGGTCAGATGGCAGTCGCTCCATGTAAAACACTGGTGTTCAGCGGTATCCGGTTAGACTGGAAGCCGACCTCAACATAATTAGGAAAAGGCTAGGCAGATGATGGAGTACTGTTATATTCCGACAGTACTAGAATTAACATTCCACTCCTGAACTTACAAACGAGCATACCAACCCCACAAAATAATCTACCTAGTCATTTGCACGTACATAAAACCTCCATATAACTGGTGGTTATGTTACCAACATTACCACAATATGGGTCAATGGTACTGCACCAACTTTGTACTGAAACTTGTTTGAAACCTATCATCGGGTGGAAACTTTAAACTTTTGGCCACAACCCAGGTTTCTAATTACGCTGCTGTTGCGAGAAAATTGAAAAGTTGAAAAATTTTCTGTGTCGTTGTTTTCTTTTAAAACCAATTTTTCGTACCGAATAGTTGTGAAACTTTTTAGGGTGTTTAGTAAAACTGGTCCTTTGTGCATTATTAGCATTATTACCACTGCTTCTAAATGGACCAAGATTGAAGGAAGAAACTGTTGGCATAAGGATGGCCGGTACGGCATTGACCTGCATTTTTAACCGACTTCCAAAAAGGAGGAGGTTATATGTTCGTAGCGTATGTATGTTTTTTTCTTTTTTTTTTTGTGTATGTCCGTCGATATTTTCGTCAAATGTGGACGGATTTTGAAAATTATTTTTTTGTTTGAAAGGGTATGCTCTCAAGGTGGTCCCATATAAATTTTATTAACTTAGCTTGATTACTTTTTGAGTTAGCTTCATTAATACGTATTTTTCCCACTTAGCCTATATGGACGATCTTTTAACATTTTCCTGTCACTGTTATTTACATAGCAGGTCGTGATATTTGATCTAGTAGGGGGTAGGTACCACAACTAAAAAGTGAAAAATAAAAACTTTTTACAAAAAAAACCAACCGACTTCCAAAAAAAACACTAGAAAGTGAAAAATAACTTTAATTTCGGAAGTCGGTGGCTTAAAACGAAAATTCAAAACCAAAGACACCGACTTCCGAAATTAAAGTTATTTTTCACTTTCTAGTGTTTTTTTTGGAAGTCGGTTGGTTTTTTTTGTTTCCTCACGTTTTAAGTCTATCAATAGGTCTGAAAATATTTAACACTAGAACACGAAAAACGAAATTAATAAAATAGAAGTCGTAGTCTCTTTTATAGTCCGACCACAATACCAAAAAGAAAAAAAAAGAAAGAAAAAATTAAGTAAGTACGTACGTACTAATACGTACTTGAGGCAAACAAAATTGCTTCCAAGTTAAGTTTAAGCTATAATAGAAGTGAATCTTTTGTATTCCCCCACTGCAGTCATTAACTTCTGCATAACAATATGAAGTTGAGGCATCGTTAACTGAAATATAAATCACATTTTACAATAACGTTCTATCGTAAATAAAGTCATAACGGACGTTATTCCGCGCGTCCGTTATTCGGTTATTAAATTTAACGATGGAAATTAACGACTATACATGTGTCAATGATTTTAGATGCGTCATCGTTGTTTTTAGTGCGTAGATTAGGACCAGGCTGAAGCGCTAAACTCTACTACGTATGCTGAGATAGGGGCCTTTTTGCCTCGTAGGTACGCGACGTCTTTTTTTTTATGCTGTAGTTTTCATTTATTTTAATTTTTCTGTTGTATGTTTTAACATCTTACGTTCTTCCTGTTTTCCCACTATATACTTTTTCTTCCTTTATCTGAAAAGGAAATTGTTTTGATATTTCATGTACTGATTTCTGATGACCAAATAAATTTTGGGATTGTTAAAATTGGATCAACTCGGTGTGAGTAATAGATTCCTATGTAAAGTGTGAAATTGTAGGTCAGACAAACCCATTTTTAGACGCATAGGATGTGTAATGCATGCATGAAATGTTCCTTTAGATATATTTATTATTTAAGACTGTAATAGATAAACTGTTTTTGATTAAGTATAAGTCGCAGCCAGATTGTATGATTCGTCATTACACAAACGGCGCCGTCCGTTTACAAATGCTCGCAGCCATGCAAAATGCCGAAGGCAAATTGGCAACTCGTTCAATTTTTATAATTTCGACATTGATTGTTATTGTAGGGTGACTATCATAAAAACACGTGTTGAACAAATTAGACTATTCCAGCAATCAGGTACCTATGAAGACTTAAAAAATTATAATAAAAATTATAAAATTATAATACGAAAGTCCTTTGCACACGTAGAATTTGCAATCATGCAATCTGTCTTCGACATAGATCATCTCAATTAATGTAACACAGCATCTTGTGAACATAAAGTTATTACATTGAATCAAAAATAAACGTTGGGCTAATTTTTATTTGCTTTCTCATAATGATCAGATCTCTGTGCGGTTCGTAGGTACTTCAGACATCATCAAAACCAAATCATGTAAGTACTTATACGGGTGTCTCAAACGTAGTGGTCCAAAGGTAAATGAGGTAAAGGGAAGGGGTACTCCTATCATAAAAAAAAATTAAAAGCTGAGATTTCTAAACAGTCCAGAAAATTACCACCACTACGTTTGAGACACCCTGTATAACAAAATAAATGCGTTCAAAATCAAGATGCAAGTTTATTTAATTAACAAGGAAACAGAACAATTGTTTTATGTTGATATAAAATGAAACATTATAAGATAAGCAACAGCGAGGAATTACAATAGTCTTGAACAATAGGCCGTCATAACTTCCTCGTGCAGACCATGGGGGAGAAAGATAAACTCATTATGTTTTATACGTACTGTATTCACTTTTGTCAAAGTGTCGTTTGCACAAAGAACGAAAGATATGAAGGAAAAACTTTAAAATAAATTTCAGCCTGAATATGACACACAAAGCATGATACTTTCTTTTGCAAAAATGGAAGAAAACCTCGTAGAATCATATCTCATGTTATTTGTTGTGTGCAGTTCACCAAAATGCCATGACCTAATTACACAGGGTAGTTGCGACAATAAGACGTAACAACGAAATATTACGTTCCCAGTCTACAAACAAATGCATAACATAATTAAATAAAAATGGAATAGAATTTAATTTAATGAGTTTTTTTTGAGGTCATCAACCGCAGGTACAGTATTCACTTGCCACATCAGTTTAAAAAAAAAAACCTTAAAACTTCGCAGACGTGATGATTATTAATATCTAAAAAGATAAAATAAAAAAAATAACAGGTTTTCTTAACTCATACTTCAAGTAACAACACCACCAGAGCCCGTTGACCAAAAAAAAAACATGTCTGGGGAGTTTCTCTAGCTAATTTAATTTCACCCTGTTTATACTTAATACTAGTTGGATGCATGGTAAAATCCAGAGTCCACTATTTAGACTGTTTAAAAAATAAAAATAATAATTTCGATGTTTGGCAGGTAGTTAATGGGTTCAAAATACTGCTATGCACTAGTATTGCTATTTTAATTTCTTGTCGTGTTGTCGTCTCTACATGACATTAGTATACATCTGGTAGGATATGTACTAGAAAAAAGCTTTCAGAAAGTATGGCCGCGTCCTACTTAAAAACGATCATCGCACGAATATGCGATCGTCGCGTTCATATATCACTTTTTGTTCAGTGAACCTGAACGCGTAGTCGCGCCGACAGAGGGCGCTTTCCGGTTTTCCGAAAAAAATATTACATAATGAATGCGACGATCGCATTTATTCGTACAAACGACGATCGTTTTTTAATAGGCCGCGGGGTGAGAGGAGGGCTGCCTATATTTAGGATTAGGAATATCTATTTATTTCGGCTCGGACAGAAGATACTAGATTAGATTGAATATGTATATAGGTAGAGATTATGTAAACGATTCTCATAATATTAACATCCAACCAGGATCCAAACACACATAAAGCAAGAAAAACCAGATAAATAACAGCAACACAGTTGTATTCTAATATTATGTTAAACTTCGCAAATGTAAAACGTGTCGCACAAAGTTGGTGACCAAACTATCGACCAACCATATAGGGAACAACTTTGTATTGCTCCCTTACAATTTGAATAACGTTCTGCTTCGGACATGTTAGTTTGTCACATGTAGTTCTGGCTTACTAATTTATTGTGACTGAGTTATAATGTAGGCGAATTACTTCTGCCAACTCGCTTGTTAAGTCTGTCGATGAAAATGTGTCGGGGTAAGGGAAGGCTGGAATCCAATCCAATTAATTGGCAATACTTTTTTAACCTCAACAAATCGAAAAATGTTATTTTTTCAATAATCTAGGAATAAAAAAAAACCTGGTTAGAAAACGTGGTTAAAATATTTCCAATTAATTAAACTTCAGCCTGTATATTTGGATTTGACGTAATTTAATGAGAGTGTTATACCAATTGGGCACTAGCTGCCAGGGGCCTAAGTCTACTAATTTATAAACGTTACAATGGTCTCTCAATGGTGAGTTTTTGTATGGCAAATCTGTCAAAAACTGACCATTGTGAGACCGTAATGTTTATAAATTAGTAGTCTTAGGCCCCTGGTCGATTTCGTTGTCGATCGATTTCATACTAATGTATCTATCTCGCTGGCCGCTAGTGTTCTATTTCTTATTTATTTTATTTTTGACGGCACGGTTGCCGTAGTGGTTAAGCGACTGCTGCGCTGCGTGTCGCGGGTTCGATTCCCGCACGGATCAAATTTTTGTATGACCTACATGTAGTTGTTCCGGGTCTGGCTGTTTGTGTATGTCAGTTTAAATGTTTGTAAAGGCACCCACGATACAGGAGAAATTCCTAGTGTGGGGCACCGTTTAAAAAAAAAAACCTCCGCCTACCAGCTAGTTGAACCGACGACTTAATAAGGTCGCTGTGACATTCTGGATACGGAAGGCGACCAACCAGGTGTAGTGGAGCGGCTTGATAGAAGAGGTGTACTTAGTTCAAATAACTGAAAACCTCTTAAAAGGATGATTGTCCTCATCATTATGAACAACTTTTACTAAAGCGCCAACTACGAAGTCGCAAAAACCGGCCAAGTGCGAGTCGTACTCGCACTCTAAGGGTTCCGTATCGTATTAAGATCGAGCAAAAAACTCGATTCTTATATGGGGATCTCCTTTATTAACTTTAACTTACCCCTATTATCATTTTTTTTGTTGTTATAACGGCAATAGAAATACGCAATCTTTGAAAATGTCAACTTCTCTACATATTACGGTTCATGAGAAACAGCTCACTGACAGACAGACAAACGGACGCCCATTGCTTCATATGTTTAAAAAAATCGTCTGCTCAATAACTTACGTAAATAAAGCAAAGAACGTTGTTGAACTGTCAAAATGAATGGCATCGCCTTTTGTAAGTGTGCTACACAATTACCCTCCAGAAATCCAGATACAAAAGCAAAACCCTGAGAGACAGAGTGAAGCGAAGAAAGTGGAATGTAAATATATATTTTCAGTAAATGAAATGTGTAACCACATAACCAGTTCCTCCGTTTTCTCTTACATCTGCGTGGGCTGGAAGTCCAATTGATATATGCGTTTCCTTATTCCCAAAGGCAGCGGATATAAATCGTTATGATGCTCCAATGTTACCTTATTTATAACACCTTTGAGAATAATATTTCTTCTTCCGATTTTGAATTTGTCAGATATTGCATGATAAATCGTATGATCAGTGTGCTTTTCATGATATGATTAAGGCTTTATAGATAAGTCGGCGATATTCTGAAACCGTGGAACTAACAGGGTTTAAAACCGCGTAAGGTAGGTGCAGTGAATTTTACAGGAACGAGGAAAAACGTAATAATATTTACTAAACCACTTGACTTTCTATCGTTTAAACTTTTAGAACAATAGAAATAATACACCAATATAATAATAAACCAATAGAAACAATAGAAAGTCAAGTGGTTTCAAGCATCTAGCTTCATATTTTCTGACTGACTGACTCCTTGACAATTCAAAAGTGCCTGTAATGGGTTTAATTGAAATAAATGCTTTGAGTTTGAGTTTGAGTTTAATAAATATACGTTATATAGGTACATTTACGGTATATTTACGTTTTTCCTCGTTCCTGTAAAATTCACTGCACGCGGTTTTAAACACTGTTAGTTCCGCGGTTTCAGAATATCGCCGACGTTACGCAATGATATCTAGTAAATCGGTATGTATATGTTTCTTATTTCAATTAATCCTACTAATATTATAAATGCGAAAGTGTGATTGTTTGTTTGTTTGTTAAGCTTTCACGCTGAAACGGCTAAACGGATTTGGATGAAATTTGGCACATGGGTAGACGATGACCTGGAAAAGAACATAGGCTTCTTTTCATTCTGGATCGCAGACTAAGTTCCGGGAAACAGCTAGTACAGGATAATCTACCCATGTGCTGAATTTTATCCAAATTCGTTCAGTCGTTTTCGCTTTTATAATATGAGTTAGGATTATTATTAGCTTCGCTCTGCTATGTAGGACCCACATCTCATAAATATGAAAATGAATATAATGCACCGAACATTAAACTACATGAACACTACAATCTGCTGTCATAATTAAACCATGCACACAACTGTTACAATACTGCAAGCAAGTTTCTTTCGGTCAGGCTGTGAGCCAACAAAAACATGAACGTTTTACGACTGGCTAAGTTGTCGCACCAACTGTGCCGTCATAACTTGCAGACTTGCTCACTGATATTAAAATATAAATACAAGCAGCTAACTAGCTTATATTGCACGCTAGGAAATGTATTAAAATGAGGTTCTGGAAGGAAATGTGGTGCTGTTTTCTTGTAAGTAATTTTTCTTCTTCATCTAAATTAATAAGTTTAGTGAACTGCAGTAAGCAGTCCCTGGGGCCTAAGTCTACTAATTTATAAACGTTACAACGGTCTCTCAATGGTGAGTTTTTTACAGTTTTCGTATGGAAAATCTGTCAAAAACTCACCATTGAGAGACCATTGTAACGTTTATAAATTAGTAGACTTAGGCCCCAGCTTGACCGTCCATAATCATATTACATTCATAAAAGGCTGCTAAGACATAAGTCACCCCAGTGCATCGTGATCGAGATTCTCGCAATGGACGTACGCCCCCCACAAAGGACTGATCCGACGATTCGACCCATTTGGATCTGTACCAGAATTCCGATCGACTGAAAAAAGAATGCCGATGGTAAAATGGTGCCTTTTCTCATAGCAGTTTATTGGAAGTTTTAAAATGGAGGCGGACGCGAATGAGACTAATATTTTGAATTCTTGAAATTGACGAGTCTTTGTTTGATGTTTTATCGATCGAGTGGGTTTTAGGGATCCAGTTTTGGGTATGAGGGATTTTGAATAAAATCAAGGATACTACAGTTTTTCATTTATTATTCACTTCGTGATCTTGATTATCTTAATCTTCAACACCCATCTAACTATATAAAGAAAAACCTATGTTTGTTTGTCCTCGTTGCGTTCCTAAACCATTGATCAGATTGTGATGAAACTTTGGTAGGGTCTTCTGAGGTAGCCTGTGAGTTCTGGGCCAAAAAATCTATATAAAAAAGTGGCATTGCAACGCATTGGGTGCAGCTAGTTATTTAAAATGTTGCCGTATATAATTGAACATGAAAAACAGTCTGACAGAAACTACTGGTTACCACAAAAAATCTTGTAATGAACTTGTTAGTGGATTTTTCATAAAGTGCGCATAAGTACACTTGTTTCTTGATTTTGCTACTGCGTTTGCGATAATACCCTACGTATGCTTTGTTATAGCAGAATGATTCATCATGTTACACTTATGAGCTGATAGCATCGGCTACTCGTACTGGATGACGTCAGGTCAACAGTAGCACATGTTTCCATGTTACAGTTTTCATCCGTATGGTCACATAGCCATCATTGCACTAGAATTTGAATAATACACATACATACATAAACTCACGCTTTCTTCACATGGGGGTAGGCAGAAACTACAGAACGCCAACCGTGTCGATCCTTACATACTCCTTTCGCTTCGATTATGTTCACACATCTGGTCATACACGCACGCTGGTTGCGAATACTACGCATCTGACCATTCTGAAGAACATCACCAATAAGGTCACTATATGTTCTTAAAGCGCGTCGGGTCTCGGCGTTTTTATTATAATGCATTATAGAAAATTTTAAATCCTAATTTAGGAGTATTTTTGAAGTATTGACCATGACGGTATTGGGCTCATTGGTGTTCACTTTTCTGCACCTTTAAAGTGCACTCTTTCGTATTGATACCAATACGAAAGAGTGAACACTAGTTTCGTATTGGTATTGGTAAACGTTCCGTTGTAAGAATAAGCTTAGGCCGAATTCGACCAAACTTTTAAACCTAGTATAAGTCGAATCCATCGAATAAATTTAAATTTTTGACAGATCTTCCATACAAAAACTGTCAGACGTCAATTTTATCTCACGGATAAAAGATTTGAAGAGGCTTTGGTTAGACATGTTAGTTTTAATTACTATACTTATTCAAAGGCTACAGAACAGAGCTTATACAGTTTGTGTAGCTATTATATTGTTATAACATTTCATATAATTGCCTTAAATTGGTATCTACAGCAATATTCTGTTAAATATATAGGAAGAAACGAACAGCGTCTGTTGAACGTTAAATTAAAGACCTCGAGTGGACTATTACTGCTAAAAGCAAACGTTTCTAGCACTTACATTTATAGAAAATAATTGTAATTACTTCAGTTAACCTAAATAGGTGTGTAATACAGTATTTATCTCAGTAGGCCAGTTAGACAATTAAAGGTCGTTACGACAATGGGTTCATTATGCCATAAAAAAATTCTTGCACTTAAAATACTGAAAACTATGCTTGACCTTTTTCCCCTCGTAGGTTCTCCCTCCCTCCATATGTTAATTTTCCACCTATATAGGTATCCATAATCTAAGATAGTTTACAAACATTCTATCATTTAAAATCAAAATATTTTTTTTCACATAAACCTACATGGGCACTAATGAAACGTCAGAAGCTAAGTGCACGGTTCCAATTGGAAGTTTGTTACAGAGAGAAAGAACTGACTAAGAAATAACTGGGTTTTACAATGTTTTTCAAATTACATTACTTTCTCAATTATCTTTTCTAGCATTATGCAATTTAAGTTGAATTTTATGTGACCTAGTAATTAAAAGATCCTAAAGAAATGTTTGGTAGCATTAGAATTTGAATTTTGTCGCGACATTAAGTATGTTGTTCCAAAACTTGATAATTATCTCTGATTCTGATTTCAAATGTAATCATATTGGTAATCATTTATACTTTGTTGAAAGTTTATGTAAATTTGATTATGGCTATGCAAAGCCTGACTTGATGTTCTGGACACATTTTATAACGTCTTAAAGATATAACATAATTATCCAATGTATTGTCCGTGATATCGTTAAGCAGATCACATAAAAGTTCTTGTTAATAAATGTAATAGTACATAAAAGCTTTTAAATAAAAACAAAAAAAAGCTTTAAAATAGCTTTTTAATAATAGGTGGTCTAGTCTCTGGATAAATTAGTGGTTCAAGCGCAAATAAGGTAAAGCGAAGGGATGGTGGACCCCTTAGCTTTACCTCATTTGCGTTTGGATCTCTACTTTTGTGACAACCTGTATATATATAATATATATATTATATTATGATTACCTAATGCAAAGCACGTGATAACTTCATTTATGAACAAAATATCCCTTATTGTGCATTAATTGTCTGAAAACTTCATATTTCACAGCAGAAACCAGTAGTAATTCAATACAGCAAGCAAATATAAAGTGTGTGCTAGAATATTCTTAGCACGCACAGCTCACGAGTGGTCGCATCCCCAGTAGGTACTCCCGGGAATTCCGTATTCACCTACATTTAGCCGGTGCTAGTTGGTAGTCTAACGACGAAGTCTGTTCATGTTGGAAGATTTCTGGTTTGGACGAGGCATTTTGGTTCAAGGTGTTGTTTGGATTTTTTATAGATAAGAAGTCTTTTTGTCGAGGAGCTCTTGGCTAAGTAATAACAGCCGCACGGGTCGATCTATCAGGTTAAGCTGCGCTTGCCAGGGTTGGTCCGTGGATGGGTAACCATCTTCACATACCGAGACTCCTACGTGCATCGCAAAGGACGTTAAGCCGTTGGTCCCAGCTGTCAATCGTGGATCTTTGACAGTCGTTACGAGTCGTCAGAAGCCCGAAAGTCTAACAACCAGTCTTACCAAGGGGTATCGTATTACCCAGTTACTGGGTTGTGGAGGTCAGATAGGCAGTCGCTCCATGTAAAATACTGGTATTCAGCTGCATCCGGTTAGACTGGAAGCCGACCCCAATATGATTGGGAAAAGGCTGGGCAGAATGAAGAAGACTTTTTGTAATTAATTTCCACAAGAAAATGCATCATAAAATAATGAAATGCGTGTGCATCGCTACAACTCCTAACCGATAACCGATAACTTACAAGCCAAATCAACCTCAGAGGTAATTATTTTTAGAGACTTAGAAAGTCACATCCAATGACAAACAAACCTACAAGGTCACCAAATTCGATATCAGCGAAAACAATCACAAAATCATCCGTAATTAGAGCTAACAGCAATTTATTAGCGTAATCTCGGCTTACGATCACAAATACAAGAACAAAGGAGACATCTAATCAGCAGTAACAGTCCCACTGTACAAGATAACGTCGGACCAAGGAACTCTGCATTTTTATCCCCGTTTGCCGCATTCACAAACAATTCGTAAATCAACTGAAAGCGTATATTTCCTCGTCGAAAAGAAAAATGGTACGTTCGAGGGCAGCATCGGAACATGTACTTCGGAAATACCTAGTTTGATATTCAAAAACCATTATTCTTTATGCGCACCTTTTGCGAGGCAATATTAACTTATATTGAAGATCGTAAGTTATGTAACAGCTCAGATTCTCTTCGCAAACTTTTGTTCTCTTTAATATAGTGCTACAAGCTTTATGGTTTTATACTTCGATAGCAACAAAGTATCGTGACGTATGTAAATCCGGACATAACATTTTGATCGTATCGTAAATATTCGTTTGGAAACTTAGAGGAAAGTGTGCGAGGATCTCGTAGCTAAGTAATAACAGCCGCACGGGTCGATTTATCAGGTTAAGCTGCGCTTGCCAGGGTTGGTCCGTGGATGGGTGACCATCTTTACATACCCAGACTCCTCCGTGCATCGGAAAGCACGTTAAGCCGTTGGTCTCGGCTGTCATTCATGGATCTTTGACAGTCGTTCCGAGTCGTCAGAAGCCCGAAAGTCTGACAACCAGTCTTACCAAGGGGTATCGTATTACCCAGTTACTGGGTTGTTGAAGTCAGATAGGCAGTCGCTCCATGTAAAAAACTGGTATTCATCTGCCCGGTTAGACTGGAAGCCGACCCCAACATGATTGGGAAAAGGCTAGGCAAAATGAACATAGAGGAAAGTGTCCCCACATTTCACCTCGCGCTGTTTATTCGTGTTCACATTTTTGGGACGTTACCGCACGACTAAAACTTGGACACGTCGTATCGAAGTCGTTAACGCTCGGCTGGCCACGAGGGTCGCTCGGACCACATTTGTTTAACGTCCCCGTCTCAGAACTTTGGAAATAACAAGAAGGATTCCGGCTCTTACTGCATAAGATGTGAAGCAGGCGGCACTTAATTATTTCGTACTTTATTTACTTGGAACTCAAGACAGACAAATTTATCGCTGCAGTTTTTCCGTTTCCCTGTAATTTATTGCGAATAGTTGCACTCGTCTGTATCGTAGAAAGCGCCTCTGTACTTAATCGCACTCAAACCCATTTTCACCATTTAACACCCAAAACTTTAAGTTCATTTTCTTATGCACTATACAGATTTATTCTCAGCAATTAGGTGTTGCTACTATCCATTTGGCTTAATAATTACCTCTGCGGTGATATTTATCGCGATGCGGGCGGGAATGTTCCGAAATTTTCTTGGCTCCAGTTTCGGAGATAATGGTACTCGAGAGTGGTAAAATATCGCTCGACACTTGCGACATATTATGACGGTAGATCATTGGTGAACGTTTGGTGCAGAAAATAGGCGTTGCTTGGCAACCTGACAATTAATTGATGATATTAAAGCTTTGTTGTATGACCTCTTCTTTTGGCTTCCACTTTGTGTTCCGAGGAATAAGTTCTACTTACATGGTGCTTTCTAGAACGTTTCTCATTAGTTTTGGGTTCCAAGTCCCCAATAAGTCAAATATCAAATTGCGGCCATACTCGCAACAGTCACGCTAGCACACCCATAATTCTGTCCCAGATTCAATATGATTGATTAAATCTATTAGTTCTCAGCTGAAATTCAAAGACTAATCTGCCGTCAGAATTAAACCGTCCATTTCACTATTCGTTATCTTTATCGAAAGCTTCACACCGGATTGAAGAGCCTCTATTGAAATGAATTCATTAGTCAGAGAGTCGGCCGTAATATTTTAACGGATGAATAGAAGAAATTATTTCGCATCGGTGCCGAGGGCATTCATCAAATCCGAATTGGATGTCATCACGTTCGAATCTGGTTCTTATTGCCTTGGGATAGAGATGCGGTGATATCTATAGAGGAGGATGTGAATTTCGTTGTTTGTGTTGAGTTGATAACGTATGAGGTTTTGTTTCTAAGCCATATGTTTGGATCAGTCCGTCTGTTTTCGCCTTTAGCTGAGATGTTGAGCACGGGAGCGTCAACTAGAGAAGGTTATTTATTGCAACCGTCTTGAGTGTTGGATCTTAAAGTGATGCGGAATGTTATGAGGTCTTTATTAAATTTTATGTGTATTGCGAATATAGTCAGTTACTTATTTTGTAAACCTTGATATTGATTTGTTCGTCAAATAATATATCACTCCAATTGTCACATCCCTCCCTTAAGATTTCAGAGATCACATTAGGGTCGTTAGATGTTTACAGTTGATTTTTTGGCATGGCATCTCAACTAGTATTTTTTTTGTGAATGAATTAAAATACATACCAAATTGTATCTAAATTATTGGTTATCGTTTCTTTAAATCAATCATTCGTAGTAATAATATAACAAACGCCATTTACGGCTCGATTTCCTATATGAACTCACAAACTCCAACACTAATATAAAACATATCCAGTTTTACAGCTGGAACGTCTGTAACGCGTAAATATACGGCAGTTTGGTAGCTTTCCTCTTTACAAATGTATTCCCCCTTTATTACAACACATTGCGTTTCTGCCGCCGCGCCCGCGCCGTTAAAATTACATCAACAAAATTACTGTTGGCCAAATTGAAAGTTACGTCTTTTGGGCCCGTGTCACAACAACACTATTAAGCTTGGCGCTTACTGTTGTGTGATGGGATAAAGTAGTTTTTCTGACCTGCCGACGTAACACACTTTAGTATGTCATGTTTCACAGAATTTCTTTTTATTGCACTCGAGATTTGATGGTTTAGCTCTCGGTATATTCAGGATTAAACCCTTGTCATTTCTGCAGCCATGAGTGTCCCCTAAGGGAGTACTTACCTCAAAATGATGAGCAGCAGCGTCATCCCGTTCGTTAATGAGCAGATTCTGCCTAGTGCCTAGTGTGATCGTTATGATATCTAGTACTATAATGGTGCCGATTCCCTTGTTCACAAACTAAACTAAATTCAAGTTCAGTGCATCTTTTCTTTGTCTGTCAGCAAATCAGCGCCTGACGTAAATTGACGTAATTTTAGTAAGCACGTTTTTAATCACGTCTAAACTTGTATGGAGTAGCGACAGGCACTGATTAATTTGACAGGACTAAACAAAAATTTATCTTCTGTCCTTTTCTTAATGAAATAGAAAGAAAAAGATGCACTGTACTTAAATTTTGTTTAGTTTGTGAACAAGGGAATCGGCACCATTGACTGTATTTTGTAGTCTTTGTAAGCTAGCGTAAATTCTGGCTATCTACTGATAAGTGGTCAGACTAACAGGTAGTTTTATACCACTGAGGTTTAGGTCAGACATTTTATAAAAGGCAGTAATAAACAAATGTGCTCTCCATGGCTTGCTTCAGTGTGTGGATAGCCTTGTATTTTCGCATGTCGATATTGCCTGAAGTAATTATTTTCTGGGAAATACGGGTTCGGTTCAGTTTCAGCGGTTTTTTTGCGGAAACCCATATTAATTCCGCCGCGTTATTGATTCGTTGTTGGAAGATTGAATAGGTGCATTTATTTTAATTGGGGAATGTGGAAAGTGCTTTATAGTGATGGTGAAATATTTCACTTCTTATTTATTTATTTATTTTGTTTTACAGAAAGCTTACAGCCTAATAACAATCAAAAATCATTCGTAGGTAGGAAAATTTGCTAATTACAAGCTTCCACGTGGATTGTTTATATTCTTATGCGTAGGTTTAAGTGGTACATAAACTTTATTTAAGTACTTATATACAGAAACAGATTTCCTCGGTGATAATCACTTGTGTTATATCATTTATGTCATCTTTGTGTGTACATATATCGTAAGGTCGCGAAAACCCTAGGAATATTGCGAAAACACGAATAATTAGATAATGGTGAAAACATTTCTCAATCTTACTGGAAAAAGATAGGGTTTTTGCAAAAATACGAGTCGCTCAAGTAATATTGCGAAACGAAACGTAAGCTATTATTAAATAAGAACGCTGATTGGCCGGTCGGAGCGCTCAAAACGAGACGTCCTCTGATTGGTTGACGTTTTAAATGTCAATCATTCACGCATGTCATCAGCATAAGATTTGGTCAGTTAGCAAAAATCTAGCCAAGCAGAGTTAAGGGTATTTAATATTACTAGAGCGACTCGTGTCACCATTGTCTAATTGTTAGTTTTTTCGCAGTATCCCTAGGGTTTTCGCGAAAATTCCAATTATCAGATTACCCTACGACATCCATATCACTTGTATCATATTATCAGCCTTACGCGTTACTACTGCTGGGCAAAAGTCAACCAACTTAAAAAAATGTTAAGTACTGGGATTTTGCCACAATGACAAAGCTCTTAAATTATCAATAAATAGTCTTCAATCAAAGTATGTAAACCATAACCAAATAATTATGCCATAATTACCCGTCCTTTCTAATGACATACTTAACATTCCGTTACAACAATATCATCAGTATGTTCGCACTAGTTGTAGTAACGTAATATTTACACAATACTATTATTACCTCAATAGAGGAGCTCGTGGCTAAGTAATAATCAGGTTAAGCTAGGCTTGGCGGGGTTGGTCCGTAGATGGGTGACCATCTGTATAGCAGCCAGTCGCTCCATGTAAAATACTGGTATTCAGCTGCATCCGGTTAGACTGGAAGCTGAACCCAACATAGTTGGGAAAAAGGTTAGGCAGATTGATTGACCTCAATAGGTCTCATCTTACATGGCCTTACCGCGCTGCTCCATTTAATTTGGCCCACATAAGTTTATTCTCATTATTATCGTTAGTTTAACCAACAGTTATAACGAGTATTGTTTATACTATACATATATTATTTCATGTTGATATCATTATATTATTGGCCTTTATTTGGGCAAAGGTTTCGTACGTCGTAGAGGAGATCACCACGCTTACATTCAGACTAGTAAGTCAAGGTTTGTGCACCAAAATAACAACTTAAAAAATAATTGAAAATATCCATTGTTACATGGTTAGGTTTTAGACCCTGCGACTCCTTAAGAAGCTTCTTGAAATTCCTACTGCTAATTCGTTGTACCATAACAAAGTTTCAACCCGTAGAACAACTGCTCATTGTAGTGGTCTACGAGTAAAAGAATGACTATTTTCCTGTGAAACATGGTCCTTCTATGGGGTGTTCAGTTCTGTTTTCGGTTGGGATATAGTAATAGTACGTCGTTCAAATCATATGGAAGGATAGGACTGACCATCATTCCTATTCAACCCCACAGCGGTGAAGACGTCAGAGGAAGCTGTCTCACACACACACAAAAACACGTAGTTACACACACACACCAATGATAGATCAACCTACACCAGTATTACTGTATTCCCCTACCTCGGACGTGACGTTTAAGTTAAGCAGTGTTCATACAATCAAGGCTTGCGTGACTAAAGCGGGCTGTTCAGGCTCATTCGGCGGCTGGCAAAAGACGGCTATTCACAATCACTTTAATTGCCGCATCGGGCGTTGGTGTGGAGCGCGTTTGGCGTGTTGTGGTATTCGGTTTTATTGGCAGATTTGAATTTGGAGTTTTAGGCTGTTATAAAAGCTGTTGCTTTAGTGAGGTCTAGTTGTGAGCTACTAGGTGTCATTCGGGGTGTATAGACTCCGATTGGTGGCATAGAGACTGTTTCGATTAGAAATGTAGTAAAAAAATTGGCATTGGTAGATAATTTCGTCTATTTGAAAAATATTTGGAGCAGTGGTGTGCCCAGTTGTAACGGCCGCGACTTATGAGTTATATAGGTCGTAGGTTCGATCCCAAGCAGGCACTTAATGTAAAAATTATTTTCATCAGCACTGCTCTCAAAACGGTGAAGGAAAACATCGTTAGGAAACCGGCATGTCCTAGACCCAAAAATCAATGACATGTGTCAAGTGCTATTATAATGACTAGCTGCTGCCCGCGGCTTCGCCCGCGTGAGTGTCGGAAATTACCCCATACATCCCCATGGGTTTTAAGTATAAATATTGAGTTTCGAGTTAATCGGACAGCGCGTTAAAATTCTTCCATACAAACATTGACACCCCCCAACCTTTTAGGGGGTAATTTAGAAAAAACAAAAAACTACAAACTTTATAATTTATTTAGATAACTATTCGTGCGAAGTTTCATGTTTATTACCTCAAGGAATAAGATTTTTCATACAAACTTTCATCCCTTATTTTACCCTTTTAGGGGTTGAATTTCGAAAAATCCTGATACACGTTATTCTTAATTTTTGGGTTTAAGTATAAATATTGAGTTTCAAGTTAATCGGAAAGCGCGTTAAAATTCTTCCATACAAACTTTGGCACCCCCCAACCGTAGGATAGGGTACTTTTCCGGGATAAAAAGTACCCAGTGTGGTGCCCAGGATATTAAAGAATAATTATACCAAGTTTCATCGTAATCGAACCGGTAGTTTTTGCGTGATGCCTGAACAAACAGACAGACAGACAGACAGACAAAAAAAATTTTAATCAAATTTTTGGGTTCGGTGTCGGTCTAGTAACACCCCCTGCCATTTATTTTTTTGATATCTTCAATGTACAGAATTTTCACTTCTACAGATTTATTATAAGTATAGATTAATGTTTTACTACTGATGATCTTTGCTGGTTCTTATATCGCCGGGTACAGATTGCTGATATGTAACACACGTTGAAGCAAATGTGAGAGACCACTGCAAATGAGCGTTGTGCTGTGGGTCCCCCATAGCACAGCATCATGCTGAGTGGAAGCCTTCTTGTCACAGTCATGACGTGCAACTGCCGACTATGTCTGTTCTATTACATCTGATATTTTGTTATGTTTTTCTGATTACCCATCTTTCTCTATGCACGTGTTTCTGTGACAAATTAAGCTATCTTTAACCCCCGACGAAAAAAAGAGGGGTGTTATAAGTTTAACGTGTGTATCTGTGTTTCTGTGTATCTGGGTATCTGTCTGTTCCCTCGTAGCTCCCAAACGGCTGAACCGATTTTGTTTTTTTTTTTTTTTGTTTGAATCATCAAGAGTGTTCTTAGCTACAATTCAAGAAAATCGGTTCAGCCGTTTGAAGATTATCAGCTCTTTTCTAGTCGATGATTGGATGTGCGCATCTTCCACAGGTCTGATCGATTCGAAATTTAGTATTCTGTTACTTCAATGATATTAGAAGAACATAGTAACCTTGAACCGATACTGCAGCATCACCTAGAATTGTGTCGGGGGTTATTTAAATTTTAACTTGTTCTTTCTTTCTTTGAAATTCGTCTAGTTGGTGTGTTACATTTCATAAATAAGTTTAGCGAAACTATTTCGTGTTAGGTATATATTATGTTATGTTTCACCAATCTATAACCGGCATCGGATGTTCATTATTGCTAAGCTATAGAGCATTTACCTACCTATAAGACCAGAAATATATTCAATTCACCGTATTTACATTAGTATCAGCAACAAATGTACTCAGTAATATCACATATTTTTATACAAAAACAACTTCATAAATTATCTCAACTGAATTCGTTCTTGTTTCTATGTAACCATACGTGAGTCTAATAGATCATCTGGTTTTTTTCAGGTAAGTTACTACCTACGTACTCCTACTGGACTGACCGGCGATTTGTAAAACTGCTTGTTACTGTTGTACGAAAGGTAAGTCTGAATCTTGTAGAATTTATAAGGTAAAGACAGAAAGAAAATACTGTATGTAATTTTGCGGCTAACATGACGCAAAGAAAGAAAAAATACACAAAAATAACAAGTTGGGGTAAAATATGCGACACGTCCACGCAAAACGGCCATCGCTCAGCATAATGCTGCGACCGTATGGAAGACAGCCCCAAAGCTGGTTTTCAGCGACAGCCGGCGTTGACGTGATGACGTCATCTGTGCAGCGTATAATGAAATAACATTAACATCTTAAAAATAAAATAAATACAATACGTAGTCAGGGGCTAGGTACAGAGATAACGCTGTTTACTATTGATGTAATACAATATAGGTTTAAGGCACCACCGCGCAAGCTTCCTCTACCAAACAGTTTTTTTTTTATCCGTCCACAATTGACGAAAATATCGATGGACATACATAAAAATAGAAAAAAAAACTTACATACGCTACGAACATAGAACCTCGTCCTTTTTGGAAATCGGTTAAAAACTTCAGGTAGCATTCATATTCTTTCTAGCGCCGAGCTATCTCTGACACTTTAAAGCCCTCCCCCGGGTCTTCTAATTCCATATCGGAAAGCAAAGTTCCGAAACTTCAACTCCACGAACTTTGCAGATGAGCCGTTCTCTTTTATTTTCTTTAATTTCATATTCCCTGCAGACTTCTGAACTCTTCAGTTTTTACCAATTGGGATTATTTTTTTGAAATATTCGTCGCTGACTTATTTTGAGATAAACTCTTTTAAGTCCATAATGGACAAAGTTTGGGTTTTAAAACCTGTTAAGTGTTTGAGCTGGGGTGGTTTTCGAAGATTTAAAACGAATTAAGTTTTCAAGACAGTTATTAGAGTGCATCTAGACTGACTACGGTCGATCGAAGCCGACCGTCGTCGTCGCCTCTAAGTAGCAACTATCTAAAACATATCTATCTAAATAAAAATACTACAAAATATTGAGTAAATAGTTTCAAGTTGTATTTGTGATACATTACAAGATCCTTGTATTATCAATATATGTTATTCTCAGTTGTGATCAAAATTAACTAAAATGTATCATCTCAGAAATAAATAGCTAACAATAAATCACAGATAAACGCATTTAACGGAGGCCGAATATTGCCGACATGATATATCTTTACAATATCTCAGTCGTTTACTATTTGTAAACAACTATCCATATTTTCCTTTTGTATTCTTTGTTATATTAGGATTTTGTCGGATTTCTGCTGGGTACCAATTTATTAGAAGTGAATGGTCGTGTAAACGTACATAATTAGCTCAAAACTTATCTATGATTACGCAAGTATCTTAAATATATATTCTAAAGTCTTTGTTTCTTTAAACACCTACTTAAATTATAACTGAATTTTATACGAGTATGGTATACCTACTTTATGAAGTCCTAGAGCTAACAATACTTAAAAAACTGAAGACACGTAATATCTCATAACATTTCCCGATAAACCCACATGAAATGTACCATATCATTAAAAATTAAAACACGAACACAATCCTGCCCAATGAACAAGTTTTAACGAGACGTGCTCTTCGCCTCGCACCGTTAATTGCAACTGAAACCTGTGTCACAGAATAGACAGTTACAGAAGGTCGGCTCCAATGAGCTAAATCGCACGCACACATAGAAACCCTTCACGTACATTACACGACTAGAATTTGTTTGTGATAGTTTGCGATCTCTTAGGGCAATTATCACACTGATGATTTACCAGCGTTTTACCGGCGAGGCGATTAATTAACACACTCCCTGCGTGTGCGTAACGTGTACGCCGCATTTTCGGAACGACAATATTTGACCTGAGTGTACAAGAGAGACCGAGACAAGCGAGTGTGCAATATTGAAGAAATGCGGAGAACACGACGCGTAGTCGCCGCTAGCTCGCATCGCACCCGTGGAAAGCACGTTCACAAATCGACTCGCTGAAAGCAATGCAAATGGCCAGTGTGATCCGCTCTTAGGCCCGGTTCACGTCATCGGGCGATACGACTTGCGTCAAGCGAAACGCGCGCGTCACTTGTTTCTGTCCGTCACCCCACAAGTCGCGTCGCTGTGTCTCGTGGCGTGCTCTAAACAACTTCTTTCATTTGTTTTCGCCGCAGTCGTAAGACGCGTGTCCCTTGAGCGTGTAGCTTTTGGAGCTGACATTCTGTACCCATCCATATTATGCCTGTGTTTTATAACTTCACTGCATGCTTACTATAGCCAAGCACGGCGGCTTTAAACTCATTTTTACGAGTGAAACGTCGCCAGTTCATATCCAGGGGCTGTGAGATGAGAAATGTACGGGCAGTGCACTACATGAGGGGATTTTAAAATGCTTTTACTGCTTGAGATTTGAGTAGGAGTATATTTTTGTTTAGTTTCAACAAGTTGTTAAAATACTTATATTTTGAAGTGCCTTAGTTTTTTATGCATATTGAGAAGCAAATATAAACTTGTAGTTTCTTAAAATAAAGATCTCAAGCGTCTTCACAATGTGTGGTCAATAGGACCAATATTCTTATTATTATATTCTTATCGTAACTGCCTATCTGTCCTCCACAACCCAGTTACTGGGCAATACAACCCTTAGTAAGACTGGTTTGTCAGACTTTCAGGCTTCTGACGACCCGTAACGACTGTCAAAGATCCAAGAATGACATGCGGGACCAACGGCTTAACGTGCTTTCCGAAGCATGGAGGTCTTGGTATGTAAAGATAGTCACCCATCCACGGACCAACCGCGGCAAGAGTAGCTTAACCTGATTGATCGACCCGTGCGGCTGTTATTACTTAGCCACAAGATATATAAACATATATAAAAATACATGTTGCTACTTATATGCTAATTTAAAGTCCTATGAAAACAAAACAAATCAGAAAACCCGATCTAAACAACAAACATATTTAAAATCTTATCCAGCCACTCTCAGTACCCAAAAGTTTATTTAACGTGTAGACCAAAACTGTATACCTAACGACTATGTGTATATAAGATTGCCTGCCGCCACTAGGAGGTCCTAATGAACAGCTTTAATGAAAGTCTAGGCTTCATAATAATGAGGCGGGCTGCACACCTGGCGCTAAGATAGTTGCTGAATATAGTGTGTTTGTGAGTGTACTTAGTTAAGGATAACGAAGGTAAAAGTGTTATTTGGCCATGTAAGAGTGTGCTTCAAATACAAGCAGACTTGTTATTTAGCATACTCTTTTCATAGTTCTTTTATTAAGGAAATGGCTTCGTGAAAGGCCCAGGCGATTGCGGGAAGTTGAACTGATATTTATAAGGACTTCCCGTAAATGGAAGTAGACAGAAACAAGTGAAAGGAGGGAAAAGAAGCCTTTTCCTTGCAATTGGACGCAATCAATTTTTTGTTTTTTCCACGGTACATCTTTCATTCAGGGTAACCTATTGCGATAGTGTACTTTTCTAATTCTTATTAGACTTATAATTAAATTTTGTAACTTATTACAAATAACCACCATGTAACACCTCTGTAACAATATTCTTACAAATAAATGGACTATTACTAACCACAATTACACCACATAATCCACATAATCTAGTTTTAAAATAGTTACTCTTTAATAAGTCTTTAAAAAATGTTATATCTTCTTTTAATTTAGCTTCTAATCAATTTATTGTTGACTTCTTTTTAAAAGTTTGATGTTAATTGATGGCCTGAAACACAGGATTGCATAAACCTATATAGATCAGGCAGGTCTACATTACAGTTAGAATAAAAATTTCCGCGATTGCAATTAATGTACATCATAATTTTGCTGTACTTTATACTTGTTTTTTTTTTAATGCTTTCTTTGTGCACTCATTAAGAGAACAAGAGAATAGATCCGTGTCATTAGCTATGAGGATGAGAGATCGGAGTGCACGCGCATAATGAGACTATGATCTTTGATGGTTACAATTGACCTGTTCCTGATAAAAATATTAACAAGATCCTATAAGGCGCCGAATTTAGTTTTTAACTACAATTGATCCCCTATATTACGTCCCGTTCACAAAAATTTCGCACCTGTTATGACTCCACACGAACATCTTAAATGTTTCCTAAGCATACAAGCACCTCATTCGATAGTAAATTGCCGCACGCCGTCCATTACGCCGCGGGGCAAGTTAAATGAGCTGCGAGTGACCAGCCGTCGAGCGTCGCACTAACTATCTTTAACTTTTCAACTATTCCCATTCATCTTGACTACGTTTTGATGGTTAGGGGTAAAGTTTTTTTATTTTTTGTGAACAGTAGACTATTTTAATGTCTATTGATATTTGGTGTCCTTTTATATATTGATCAATGACCAGAATACCCGCGCAAATTTTGCGTTGTTGCATAACATTTTAATTAGTCGAGTTTTTTAGGGTTCCGTAGTCAACAAGGAACCCTGATAGTTTCGCCATGTCGGTCTGTCTGTCCGCGGCCTAGCTCAAAGACTTAGTACTAGAAAGCTGTAATTTGGCATCAGTATACATATTACGCCGACAAAATGGTGAAATAAAATCTTGAAAAACATTTTTTTTAGGGTACCTCCCCTACACGTAAAGGTTTGTTTTTTTTTCGTCTATCCCATGGTATGGGGTACCGTTGGAAAGGTCGTTTAAAAATATTGGGAGTTTGTCGAAACCATTTTTGCGAAATATTAAGCTTTAAAGTGCTAATTTTTTGTTAGAGTCTAGTGCCCCCCCCCCCCTACCAGATAAATGGTTAGTTTTGGAATGGCTTCCAGTCTGGAAGCCGACCCCGACATAGTTGGGAAAAGGCTAGGCAGATTAATCCTCTCAAATGTATGCTATTTTCAAAAATACTGAAAAATTTATTCACACTCATTTTGTCGATTTAGCAACTAGTAACAGTGGTCGCCACTCACCACTAAAGCAAAGCAACACAAAAGAAAATCCTCACAAACAAAAACCAACAATATCATTTCACCAAATCAAATTCACACTAGCCACATTACAAGCATGGCTGCTCACAATCCAACCGAAAACGGCACACAAATATCATTATGACATTCATAATCCCATCACAATGGCCAGTGGCCGGGTCGAGCGTCATTCTCCACTCAACTGTTTGAGCATATCGCTTTTATGCTCAACCGGGCAAATGAGTACGTTGAGCGAAAGTGCCGCTCAAATGCTGCAACAGCGCTTTGAGAACGCAATCGTTCTGTAATTATATTATCAGATCGAGATATATGAGGATTATTGTATAGTAGACTTCAGTGGGTTCTGGTTGGTGTGGAATTATAACATAATATCACGCCTTGTGCCCCGAAGGGTTGGGCAGAGTTGTATCTGTAGCATACACACATTTCGCCAGTTACGTTTAAGTCCCATGTAACAGGGGGCGAGCCTATTGCCATCAACCGGGCACAAATCCATATTCCGGGCTGATACTGAGAAATTCCAGATAGAAAAACCCAATAATACATTGCGCGTTATAGAACCCACAACCTCATGCTTTGCAGCGCTTGCGACTACTAGAGCAACGAGGCAGGCTGTGTGGAATTATTTGTGTGGTCGCAGAAACGTGGTCTGCGTATGCGTCAAATCATGTGTATGATTTTTTGGATAAATATTGAATCAACGCATAGACAGCCTCGTTAAGACCACTCCTAAATTTAGCAATACTTGGAAGTTACTTAATATTCTATGTGGTTTATTCAAAATACCTCACTAGAAACGGTATATACGTGTAACGCACCTTGAAGCAAGCAACCAAAAGCGAATTAGCAATGTATAGTTCGTGTGTGTCTACTTAAAGGTGGATTCGACCAAACAGCAATAAATTTTTTCCGCGGAATAAGAATCCTCTTTCGAATAAATTTAGAATTTTTGACAGTTACTCCATACGAAAACTGTCAGAAGTAAATCTTATCACACAGAAAAAATTCTTGAATTTTTGCTTTAGTTAACTAACTTATCCCTCAATACTTTGTATAACAAGCATCATTTAAAGATATATTTTAATCGACGTAAAAATCTTACTTGTTAATTACAAGGGACGACAAAAACAAATCCTTCACATTCCTTCTGACAACGACTAGCAGCCAATAAAATATATAGGAAAAGCAATATCAACGAAACAATATCTGAAAGCACATATAATATCAGCAGCTTTGCAATATCGAGTAGCAATACTTTCGACTCACTAACAAGTACTCTAAAACACATCACTACGCTTCGAAGCTCAAGAAAATAGTCCTTGAAATAAAACGTAGGAGTAAACAGCACACTCGTAGCGACCGTAGCACGTAGCGCGTAGCGCTCGTAGCCGCGTAGCATTCGTAGCACGTCTACGGCCGCTTAGACCGGCCAATCGTTACAGAATTCACTTGGAATAGATTACGTTTAATATTTTATTTGCAATATTTTATTTTTATTAAGTGGTTCGGCTAGATTTTGTTGCATATTTGATACTTAAAATCATACATTTTTTTATAGAGAACATATACATACATAAACTCACGCCTTCTTCCCATGTGGGGGTAGGCAGAAACTACTCATTTTGCTTAGTTTATGTTCATACAGCTGGTAGAAGCAGTTGCGAGGAGGTGGGTGTAGTTAACGTGATTTATTTATATTTTTTTGGTGTTTTTGTATGTGATGGAGTTTCTTTCCCGTTCTTATCCATAAGCAGCGCTTTGGAACGGTCAACTAGCTTCAACTTCCAAACTAACTGACACTGACGTCGGTCAGTTACTCAGAAAGTTTCTGTCTTTGACCATTCAAATGTGTCTGTCAATAGTTTAAGGTGGATGCTCCTCCGAGGTAGCCGGCGAAATTCAAATTTTCTTGCGTTTTTTGCAATTTGCAGGTCAGTGTCAGGTTGTATGTTGATTAAAATATGATTTGCGACCGTAACAAATATGGCTTTATAGAATTATAATCATTAGAATCAGCAATACAACTCCTTAAGTTACAGCAATCCTCAAATGTCATGATTTCATGAAATAGTCATTCAATAGGATTATATGAACTTAGCGAGTTGTATTGATGATTTTTATGACTATAATTCTATAAATAAATATCTGATACAGCCGCAAATCATATTTAGATAAACATACAAACTGATACGAAGAAAATTTGAATGTCGCAGGCTACCTTGGAGCATCGCATCCACCTTAACAGAAAACAATTTTGAGTTTTTTTATATACACTGAAACATTTAAAATTATTTCGTGTCGACGTTACTTTAATTACTTTCCTTCAATACGAATGAAACAAACAAAAACCAGACAATATCACAGGTTCAATCAAAGACGACGCTAAAATCTTCGACTCGTAAACACAGTCACATTATCGCCGAATCTTTTACGCAATAAATCACACGGTACACATTTAAATCGAGCAACAGGCGATGTTTAATCACGATGCCATCTAAAACTGGGGCAAACAAAAAACAAATTCGCGAACGCTTGCCTACATCGCTTGCCTTCATCGCTTGCCGTTATTAAAAGCGCTTAATACCTACGCTTTTTGTTAAATGTCGCTTATTTGGATAGTTTATAATGAGTTTGATAGGAATGTTGATGGTGATGAGTTTGTCAGCGGATTTCTTAATAAGGGTAGTTTTGTGGGTAGTCAGGAATTTGTGATAGTTGTCATGTCTGTAAATAAACCTAATGATTAAATTGGAAAAGTGCGTAAGCGCAAACCACATTACTACATTTTACATAATCTTATGTAGGGTGTTACAACCAGTCTTACCAAGGGGTATCGTATTACCCAGTTACTGGGTTGTGGAGGTCAGATAGGCAGTCGCTCCATGTAAAATACTGGTATTCAGCTGCATCTGGTTAGACTGGAAGCCGTCCCCAACATGATTGGGAAAAGGCTAGGTAGAATGATCTTGCGCACACTCCTAATGGCGGCAGGTGAGACAAACTGTTCACAGAAGGCGGTAGAGCGATTATTTAAAGTGAAAATGTACGTCAAAAACTATCATATTTTTTGTGTATTGAGTACAACGGCGTTATAACTCCTTTATCAAAAATCTGAAATACTATAACATAACCCTTTTTTGTAGTCGGATAAAAAGGCCTCTCACTCAAAAGTAATAACATAATTACCTACAATCAATCTACCTAGCCTTTACCCAACTGTGTTGAGGTCGACTTCCAGTCTAACCGGATGCAACTGAATACCAGTATTTGACATGAAGCGACTGCCTATCTGACCAACACAACCCAGTTACTGGGTAACACTATACCCCTTGGTAAGACTTTCAGGCTTCTGACAACTCATAACGACTGTCAAAGATCCACGAATGACAGCCGAGAACAACGGTTAAACGTGCTTTCCGAAGCACGGTATATTATATCAACATAATTACCTACAATTGTTAATTAATTCACACAAACCACCTTTAAAACGTGCACTGCATAGAGCATATTGTTAAAAGCATCTGTGTGAATGAAGCCTCCAGGGTAATAGGTATAGGTAACAAGATTTACACTGCGCTTCAGTTAGACGCTAGATTAACGTTGCCAGTGCTTGCATTTTATATGCTAATACTGTAAGTGTTTTTAATAACTTACAGCAGTACATGAAGATGTATTTTGTTGGAGAGTTTAGTTAAGATGTTAATGTATTTTGATATAAAAGGAATTTTCGATAATTAAATACAATACCACAAACTTTTTGAAGATAATGGAAGATACTCTATATCTATGTAGAATGTACGATGAGTAAGTTAACTCTCGGGCGCGACACGCAGCGCTACTAAGTAGTACCAAATCGCGCCAGTGTGTACAACCCCTTAGAATGGTTACCGAAGATGGCGAGCTGACCTGGACAGTGGAAAGCGTTATTATTCTACTGTCCCATCCACCCTGATGGGACAGTAGAATAATAACGCTTTCTGACACTGCTGTAACCTGTGTCATAGCTTGTATAACTTAAATGTCAGAGTAGATAATGAACCATAATTTAAAAAATAACGGCTTGTAAAGGAAAAATCCTCCTTTAATTATCATTAAATTGAAATAACGCACATAGGGTCAGAAAAGTTAAACATTCTATTTCTAAAAAAACATTCTAACAAATACCCACACAAATAAAGATTACCAACAGTAACAAGTATTATTTTAAAAACAGCTTAGTTAATTGATTTAGGAAATCCAGTGTTTGGCGTGGCAACACGTCGTGTTTGGGTTTGCGACGAGTCAATCGTCATCCTGAGGATGCCTCGTTGACAGGTGAAACACGTGTCGATTTCTTACAGGGTTTTATGACTGTTTAGGAATAGTTAAGCGAAATAGGTTACTAAATATATCTACGTCTGTTAACAATACCTTTCTGAAAATAGCAAGGTACGACCGCTCTGTGTTTGAATCAATGCGAGTAAATGCGTCCTGTCTGTGACGTAGTCTGCGTTATTTTAATACGGTAATTTTTATTTTTACTACGTCTATTTTTAATTTAGAATCCCTGGCAATTACGAAATGTTTGCTTCCATTTTTACCACGTTGGTCTTTTGATACGCACGTGTTCCGAGCGTGGGTAAGATGTTACTTAATAAAAACAAAAAAAACACATACGCTACGAACATATAACCACCTCCTTTTTGGAAGTCGGTTAAAATACATAGTTAAAATTGGATTTTGAATTATATTCATATTTGTTACAGTCACGAGAGTAAATACCTAACATTTATACAATGTTCAAAAGCATACATATTTTATGGTGTTATGGCTCGGTTGCATTAGTCGATAATTCGTCGATAACGCGGGTGGTACAGTGTCTGTGGGGAATCCCCGTTGCGGGCGTAACGAACAATGCAATTCTTGGATCAGTAAAAAGCGTGAGGAGACTCAGACCCAATGAAAATGAGCCTTTAAAGTAACTGCCAAACCGCAAACGATATCGACTAATGATTACGGTTCCCCGAATACGGGCCCTATGGTATGCTTTATAGAAATCTCCCAACACCCCGCATACAAGCCCTATCGACCAATGAAAATAAGCCTTTACGAACAAGTATTTTCGATTCCATACTATTATGAGACAGATGTTTTCTCAGCAATTGTTATTTCACGAGAAAAACAATTTTGAGTTTTGCGTGACTGTAAGATATTTATGCTCGTAACTGTAGATTAATTGCCGCATGAATATTCCTCTGCATTAAAACGCATTTGGCTCTTCCTCTAATTTTGTTAACTTATCATTGGAATTAAATGCGTGACAATTTAAAATTAAAACTGCAATTTATATTAAAACTGCGATTTAAATCAAAACTTTTTGATTGCCCCTGTCAGAAACCCGGATGTTGTCAATGAAAGTTGCCGCTCAGTACAGATATGATCATGGTGGGACAACTTTTTATGTGTTGTCCAAAATTATGTTGTTCTAAATGAGCAGTTTAAATAATATGTATTTAAGTTTAATTATTGTTGTAAACGTGGGATGTTTGCGTAGTGGAAGCAAGTTTGGGGATAAAGTATTAATCGTATCATTATGTATAACTAGACCGTAATTTAAATGAAACACCTGGATGAGGGACGCACGGAACCGGGAAGTATGGCAGAAAAAAGGGGAGGCCTATACCCAGCAGTGGGTAATTCCGGGCTGAAATGATGATGTAGATGATGATGAATTTAAACACAAATAACACTTTTTTGCATTAGATAGCCCAATTCTTGAGGAGGGCTTGGATGCCGAGCAAAATGAAAAAAAGTCTGAAAGTACGCTAAGCGAAAAAGAAGTTACCACGGGCAGGTGATGCGATGTGATGGGGGAGCAAGACATTTCGCGAGGACGAAGTCTACATTCATCCAATTTTTGTTTTTTATCAAGAAGTTGTCTGTGATGCAAGTTTGTGATCTCGGCAGAAGGATAAACTTTTATCGATACCTTTTGAGAGATCGAGGGTGTTGCGCTAACCTCTGGAACCAGTCGGATTTAATCAATTCTCGCATTAGATAGCCCAATTCTTTAGGAAGGCAATTTAACATCACGCAAGAACCCTTAGGAGCCGAACAAAAAGAAAAAAAGTCAGAAAGTACGCTAAGCAAAAAAGAAGTAATCGCGAGCAGGTGATGGGGTGGGTCGGGGGAACAAGAAATTTCACAAGGACGAAGTCGAGGGGAGATACTAGTAATATAATAAATGCGAAAGTAACTCTATCGGTAGGAACGTTTGTTACATTTTCATGCCTAAACCACTACACCGATCGTTAAGATAGGATAGGTAGTCTAGGACCTGGCGAAGAAATTAGTCTAATTTTCATCCTGTATCGAAGTCGAAATCGCGGGTAACAGCTAGTGTTGCTATAAATGTCTAGTTTCATTAGCACCATCTGTATGTGTAAATTAATGTGCTTGTGTACCTAAGTGGAGTCCTAAAGTAGAAACAATCCTTCGAAATAGCAGCTTTAAAAACAAATAAGTCTTGTAGCGTGCTTGTGTGTCGTAGCAATAAACCTTTATGGGCAGGTATTTAGATGACTGCCATAGCTTCGACTAGATTGCGAATTTTGTGTGAATTCCATTCGTTTTAGTTGAAACTCTATTATCGTCATGGCTAATATAGTCCCCGCTTGAATAACAAACTCGTCATAAAGTATTTAAATGGATTAGTTCTTCTGATTAAAGTTGTTTGTCGACTTTCATCAACTTTTATAAAACAATTATCGTGTCAATAGAAGTACAATCGAAAATATAAACAACATCTCCCCACTTAACACCGGATTTGAAAGAAAAGTTGTCTCATAATTGAAAACTTCTCCCGGCTCAATTGCATAGACACCCAACCCCTAGTTGGCGATCGCTGTGTGCAAACTTGCCGCAACCAATTTCCAGCCAAACGTCCCGGCATCAAATCCAATAGGAAACGTCATAATCATATGATAGGTGCGGCGCATTGCGCCCACCTGTCGCCGCGCGTGCGTCCCGCGGTGACGTCACGCGCGCCGATCCCGCCCGAGCGCCGCCGGGCTCGCACGAACGGGGCCGACCCGCGGACCGCAACGGATTGATCCGAGCGAGCCTCCGCGAGCCGCTAATCAAATGAGCCAATCGCTGTTTGTACGAAAATACGCTGACTTAGACTACCCGAGCCCACTAAAAACTTGTTTAAGGACATAGCTTACATATCCTCCCAAAAACATATTTTTCTGTAAGGCAAAACATGGAGCGAGCCGCGCTTTCGGCGCGTGTCTCGCCACGGCTCCTTATCTAGTTCTTAATCCAAGATAAATATTACATCAATCGGGGGAGGAGCGGGCGCAGAGCACGCAGGCGCGGCCGCCGTCGGCCCAGTCCCGCTCCGGCCGCGCTGCCCGCCGCACTTCGCTCTCGCGGGCGCTCGACCCGGCGGCGACTCGCCCGCTGCCTGTTCTACGACCCCCACAAATACGAGTGTTGTACGCCTCCCAGTTATCACCGCCGCCGACGCCGGATCGACCCCGCCGAGTGTCCACTGTCGAGCCGCGAAGGTCGTCCACGTGCCCATCCCGTTGCGTAAGTCGGGATAGCGAAAACTCGCCGAAAACGAACCTCGTCTCCTATTGACACGCGAGAAAAACAAACGTACTTGAATATCGATCACACCGTGTTTATCATTGCCATGGCGTGCGAATACGGGGAGCACTCCATGCGTGTTTATATCGCGCCCGAAGTAAATAGTGTATCGTACTGGATGTGTCGGCGAGGTTAGAAGTGGCTTTCTTTTTTAATGGGGTAATCCGGACCGCGCCCGCGGTCTTTTAACCCTATAGTACGCAAGTGCTGGTTGACCTTAAAACCGCGGCTCGGGGACCAAAGTTTCAACGTGATAGCTTGTTTGTTTATGAAGCCATAAAACTGCTGAATTAATGTTTCTTTGATAAAGATCTCTTTATGGGGATTGGCCGCTGAACCATGACCTTAGTTTATTACGGCACGTCTTCATATTCTGTCGGATCGCTCATGTGTAGCTTTTGCAACAATATTTAAATAGCGATCAAGTTCCACAGTAACATACCACATAATCTATTTCGCGTTTAATCGTGGTAACAACGCGTAAATTTTCCAAACGTTAGCTATGCCCTAATACATATTCTTTATTTCCAGGCTAACGTAGTATTTGCGCTGTTGCTTCGTTTTGCTGAATTTATATTCCGAGGCTGGCTCTCAACTTTTTTTAATCGCCTCTAATGACTCCTTCCCCTAATTAATGACCCTTGACAGTTCACAAATTAGAATTTTCCGGAAAATTTCGAGCTTTTTGAATTTCCGAACAGACATTTATCATTTGTATTTTAAAGAGATATTTTACTTTAAAGAATATTTAATGACCCAACAAGTAACAAATAATGTATGCGTAGTACGAATACACCGTACTAAAATATTAAAATTATAACGAAAATGTAAAGTCACGAACCGTAAAATAAATTCATGGTCAGTAAAGGTCAATCACGCCACAATGGATATTTCAATGAAAAATAACATTTTAGTTTTAACTGGAAGTACCACAATAATACCTGGCTGACCCTATAGACATTGTCCTGACCTAATTTCGATAATTCATACAAAATACCATAGAAAATGCACTTTCAGTTTTCCCGAATTTGCCATTTTTTCCGGCAAGTTTTAATTTTTTTCTTTCCGTAAAAACCTGATTCGGACTAATGCAAACATTTTAAAACAAAAATTTGCCTCGAACAGCATTTAATTTTTATTATGTTTAAAGGAATCATAAATGGCAGATTTTTATTTAGGTTCAATTTTTTGTTTTTCAAATATTTATTCAAGTAGTAGCTAGTTCAATATTGTTACTTTTTCCTCTTCATTATCTTCCTTTCCCTACAATTTCTCTAGTCAATATAACTGTAGCGAATAATTCATTTTGTATTTCCGTAGCAAGAATCCCTGAAAGTACACTATCTAAATTCTTTCAACAATTTCGTGTCTTTTCCGCAAATAAAATTATTTTTTTCGGCCTTCGTCTTGCTTTTCTTTATTCTTATATATATAATATCTTCTTTTTTTTTTCTTTTTTCTTATACATTCTTTATCATTTTTTTAAATATTTATAGCTAATCGATTATGTAAGCGTTGACTTATAATTATTTAGCCCTCATGTGTGACAAGGTTCATTATAAGTCCCAACTATTATGTTCTCCCTTCTCCATATCTCACAGAACCCTCTCAACAGAGTATCTTTTTAAATCTTTATACGCACACCTAAACCGGATCTTCTCGCTTACCCATGTTTTCTATTTCATGGTAAGAAGGAAGGCATGTTGTACAAATAGATTAACGATAAAAGTTAGGGTAAAAAGGACCAAATTCGTCACCCTTCTTTGAAGGGTTTAGAATTTCTGCCCACTTTTCATTTCATCATTATTATTGTTGCTATTTGAGGAAACTGGTTGTCCCCTTTCTGATATCCACTCACCATCGAAGTCCTTCCCCCGGTGTCAGCTTATCTTGTGTTTACTGAACAACCCTTGACTAAAGTTTCGCGCAGCCATTTCTAGAAACCACAAGACTACATAAGGTCATCCTAAATATATTTGTAATCACTCAGCCAGCAATCCGATCGATCAGAACACTTCTTAACTTACCGAAGTTTCAACAATTCTGACCACAACTTCCCAGAGTCGAACCCCTTCTATTTTCAGACTGCTACAATATTAATGTACAAAATTAACTAAAAACTTTAAATGTCCATCCTCCTATGTCCTACAAAAGTCCCCTGATGACCTATAAAACTGAAACTTAGCTAACTTGCTGCATGGGCCGAAATAAAACTTAAGGGACGCAAGCTGAAATTTACATACGGTCATTTGAATTAGTTTAGTCCTCTTTTAGTTTGCACAAACTATAGCTACTGTTTTTCTAGCTGAAGTAATTTATTTAGGTCCATTAACAATCGTGTTATTCAGAGCTCCCATAAAAGTGCAAACAGCCAGTCATATATTCGCAGTTAGTAACTGTGCCTCGTTGAAAAATGTTATGTTCTTGTAACTTAAATTTAACAGAGTCTAGCACGGTTTTATTTCAACACTTAATCTAGACCAGTCCAGTTTTATAGCTGACGATAAATAATAATTTTTGCTATGAAAAATGTTACATTATTTAACTTGCTTCTATAACCTTTCATTCTTTTTATCCACTGTTTCTTAGTAAGCAGGTCGTTTACCAAGTAATACCTTATCATTTTAATATTTCTTAACTAGGGCGACTTGTAGACTGAGGAATAGGAAGTAAAACGGTTCGGTTAATATGAGCTGGAGTCACGACAACTTTTAATAACGGAATAATGCAGATACGCACTTTAGATTACTACGTTAATCACTTAGAAGTAATCTTGAAGCAGGCTCCACTGTTATTTATTAACGCAACAACTATTTCCAACTTTAATGATATATTAGATAAATGGTTTTAGTCGAAAATTGACGCATTTAAACCTTGAAGTGGATTAAACAAAAGCGGTAAGATTACGTTAAAACCGCAAGAGGCGCGTAGGCATTTAGTCGTCGATGTGTGCCAACTCTTGGCCCATTGAAGCGAATGGATTTAACCCCAAACAAAACGAAGCCTGCTACAGACTCTCGGAAAACAGAATAAATTGCACGAGAAACGATGGTATTTAATTAAGATAGCAAAAATATTTATCCAGAAACTTGCGGTTTTAAGGAGCAGTTTTTTTTGTCGGTCACGTAGGTAGTCGGAGTTAATGCAACAAAGTAAAAAAAAACAGTATACAATAACGCGACTCTATTTTTTTTTTCAAACAACTACTTTTTTACTATAACTTTAAATTAAATCGGATATCAGATTTAAACTATGTGACTTCGACTGAACTGTTCTACAATATCTTCTTGATTAAAGGGGTTACCCTATAAAACAACATACGTGGCATATTACCTATTTATTTTGTCATATTACCTACCTTACTTAAAAGTACCTAGAAAGTGTCGGTAGCCTTAGGACAAAGTCGAAACTAGACTTAATAGTTCTCAATGCCGTGTACTTACAAGTCCCCTAACTGTAAGTGACCTTACACATTAAAAGTTTTGTTGGTTTTTCATCAGGACTTCGAATGTCCTTTAACGGTCTGGTTAGAGTTTTGACGGGAGTTTAGAAACGCTCCTAATTAAGGGCTAATTGCCATTGAATGTTATAATTGACTTTACTTTTTATTGTTTTTAAACACAGTTTATATTTAATGATTATACATTACTGGGCTGCCCGAATATGTAATTATGTACCTATTACAATTTTGCCTTTTTATTACCTTTGTTATTTTCAGAGGTAGTGGTTGTAAAAATACTTCAGAATTCGTAATATTCGCTTATAAAGTAAAGGACTGATCATAAATCACACTGCTTGTCTTCAGTCTATTATGTTATATAAAATTTATTTAACTCGATTTTGTAAATTTTTCTCTTATAATCCGTGTCTGTATTCGCGAAAATATTTAATGCCGTTTTCATAAAATATTTGAAATGTTACTGTGAATTATGAGCACAAAACTCTTTTTTCGAGTGTTTTAGTACTAACCTATTTGTAATTTGTTGGGATTATTTCACCTCCACTCGGTTTATAATAATGATTATTTCTCCATAATAACCCGGAGCTACCCGTAGTCACAGTAACAGTAAATTGTAGTCCACTCAAACATATTACGTTTGGGGTAATTTATGTTTACATTATTTATAAGTTTTATTTTATTTAAGTGAAGTCTGGAAAAAGCTGTTCATCAAGCTTCATTTCTAAAAAAGACAATTATTTAACATTTGAAACACAACCCCTAAACGTCTCCTCCGGTGACCACTTGTAAAACAGTTGAACCGAGACAATAATTATTTTCCTTCTTGGTGTTTTTCCTTAAATCAAAAGATAGACAACGACAGACATTTTGTTTTCCTAAATTACGACAAAGATTGAGTGCCGTATCTTCAAACTGTGATAACTTTTGGAGAAACATTTGTTGAAAATTGTTAGTATCTCGGTCTTATACTTTCTTCATAATAAGGTATTCGTTGGCTTTTGTTCCTAATGGCGCCCAGTTGGGACAGGCTGGGCGCCAATAATATACGATCATATTATTATTAAGTGGCATGATAGTTATAGACAGCTATTCTTTAATAAAGAACAATCTTAATCGAGCTTCCCTTTTCCAATCTTCGAAACATCACCTTTTAAGATAAACATCATATCTTTCTTTTATCTCCCCAAAAAACGTGAAAGGAAAGCAACTCGCGCACAAGTCATAAAGAATCACCTGAGCGTAACTCGTTCCGTTACTTTTCTGTTACTTATGGTGGCAGCAGGGGGTAGGCTTGCTTGACATTATTTATGTAGCATTGCAGCCGTTTAACTCTGCAATTAATTGCTTATATTGCCTTTAAGCGGTGCCAACGCAGAGTTAACGTTTTGGGTTAAAGTCTGTGTTTGGGAAAAGTTGTACACTGATCTAGGATATGTTAAGAAGTATGTAGGTACCTATTTTGTTTGAAACCAATACACCGTAGAATATAGTAAATAATTGGACAGAAAAAGCGTTTTGCGTCACAAAGATTCTAAATAGATTATTCAATTTCTACACAAATCGTTTTTAACATGTTCCAAGAACTTGCAGCAATTTCAGAAAAGTTAACCACCACTACAACATAATCAAAACAATCTATGAATGGACAAACAAGAACCAACATAATAAACTCAATACAAATAGAATTACGCAGCCGTCCCATACAGATTATGTCGCAAGCCGCCTGGCTTAATAAATAGAGGGGGGCCAACAAATCCTTAGGAAATATAACTGTCATATAGTGGAACCGTGCGTCAGGTGCGGGGGGGCAACTAATTCAACAGTTTTATGGCACAATTTCGATCGTAAACTACTCTAAAAGCTTCCGTCACTTTATTTCTACGGCTTTGCGAGTAGAGTCGACTTTATAGAGGTTTTATGTTTGTTTGTGTGCGTTTTAATCATATAAATTGAAGTTTTATTCCTCCATGTATGTATGTATGTAATTAGTAAGGTGCCAAGAGACTGTCTAGTAAGGATTTTGTGGATTGGGCAAAGGCGGCAAGATTGAGGCAAAAGGTGAACCTTGTCATAATCCAGGATAAATCACATCTTGGTTCCTTATAGTCACTATCAGGAAGATAGAAAGTTTCATTTATTTGAACATACCATAGTTAAATGGGGACGTATAACAAGTTGTTTGTCCAAATAGGTACCTACATTAATTCAATACATACAAGTTTTGCATTGATTCAGCAGTTTAAAAAAAACATCCCTTTCACTTTGTGTAAAAATTGAAATTAATATTCTGATAACCTTTCAACGGTATCCTATGCAAAAAAAGCTTTTTATTTAAAAATATTTACTTCATTTTGTAACACAAACAAAAAAACCAAGCATTCATCAGGCTCAAATATAACTAATAAACAAAGTTCGAGTCACAATTTTTATATCAAAGAGCACTGAATGCATATTTGTGAAAAACATGTGAAAACCATCCATTTTGTTGGTAATAAATTTATCTTCACCAATTTTATTACTAGCATGTTCGTTATCCAATACCAATGCGAGTAGGTAGTTAAAATTTATACTTTTTACAAAAATATTTTCGTTCTCCATACAGGTTATGACCAAAATAAATTTTAAATTAAATTGCTTTGCACTCTGCATGGAATACTATCCGTGTTTGGGAATGCAAATGTGATTGTCATTGGGATTTTGGGATCACTCGATCCGGAGGCCCGCGTTTTTTTCCTGATAGTAAGTTCCATAATATTGTTAATTCCGTTTTTCATGTTTACAGTTTATCTGAGTACCCTGGTACCCTAGTAAATAAAGTGGTCGTATTAGTTTTTGAACCAAAAATTATTGCTTCGTGTCTCACGAATTGCCTTACAGTCTTGTGTTTTGTCCCTGAAATGATTGAACTTCTTTAAAAACAAGGTTTTAGATAGTCATGAAGCGTTATATAATGTCATTCGGCCGTATAATGTTGTTCCTCACGTTACAAGCCTCCAAAATGCCTTGGACGTTAATATAGATATAGCCAATGACTGAGCGCGGTGCAAAGTACAAAAGGCACCGGGCTACACTAATAAATACCAAAAGCACTCGCACTACAGTGTAACTGAAGTGCAAAAGAAAGTTCTTTTTATTCATGTCCAAACGATGAGATGAAATACCTGCGGGATATTAAAATACATTTGATTTCCACAATAATATGAAATACCAGTATTATTTTTGTGTCTGTCAGTTACCAGAAATAAAATTGGAGAAACGCCGTATTCCTCCTTAGGGACTGTATACACATAAACTTTCTGATCCGCACGGCGGCATCGCGACATATTTACGGAAACGCTTCGTTACTCGGCTGGGTTCAAGTGTGTAGTTTGAGTCTCTACTCGGGTTTATTGACGTATTTTGAGATTTTAATAGCCTTGCATGTGATACCACCTACACGTGAATCGCATTGCAGGTTGAAGTTCAGAATTCCATACGAACCCTTATATTTTATGTACACGTTTCGGTACTTATACTCGTCTTCATTAATTAATCATCTTCAGAACACATTCTTGGAAAATTATTTAATTAAATAACATAACCGATGAAAAAGTTGAAAAGTGAGGATATTAACGAAGTAAAAATACAAGTAATCTCAGCTTTCACGCGAAAATATACGCCTACGGAAAGTTTAATCTTCTAAAAGCGGCGTATTAAGTCAAGACTCAGCATTTAATTACCGAACACGTAAGATATGTATCTTCAATATATCCCGAGGCGTAAAAGTGTGTACTTTGAATCCGAGCCGACGTCAAAGAGCTCATAATGAAATAAGTTCACTTCGCTCGTAACGCGTAATTTCTCAGCAGTTTTCGCGGTCCATTTTTCGCGCGAACTTGTGCAAAGATGCCTTTATAGACTGTCTGATTGTGTGGCATGTTTCGTTATGCCGTATTTCTTTATCGTCTTTATGTGTTGTTCTACGTTTTGCATATTTGTGTTGGCAAATGTTATTTCCTATTCGCATTTACATTTCAAGCCAGATAAAAACCTTATGTTTGAAAATAAAAGCGATTTACGATGTCCACATCGTAATTCGCTTGGTAGGTAACTAAGTTGATAAATAAAAACGCGTATTAGCGCTCTTTTGGTTGCATTAGCTAAAAACGCTTACGGTATAATCTCAGTTGGCTGTTATCTACGCCAGAACAAGCGGGTAGTTTCATGTAATTTTCTTTCATCCTCAAATCCTATTCAGAATGTCTACTGCTCCGTGTACCTATGTTAAGCTTTATGGGTGACATGTCTGGTCTTATGTTAATACGTGTTGCAAGCACCTTACCTCGCATAATATAATGCCGACTTACGTCAACATTTCTATACATAAGCATAGCATATGCAGCTTACGGCGCCAGAAGCTCCACCATGCATGGGTGTAAATAATGTAGCATAACAACTATGTATTAACAGAACTAAGATAATGCATACATTTGCATGCTAACTCCCTACCTAACAAATTCACTTCTAGCTCTAAATGCTAACTAATATGTTCCCAAAAATACAAACCCTTTCAACATTACACCAACACAAACGCAGCGGCATTTAACTTTTGTGTAACGATATAAGCATATCAGACACCGTTTTCGAGTTATAAATGTCAGCACAAACAATGTGACAGTGTTTTATGTGCGAAGATAACAAGGAGCGAATTAATTGTATACTTTGTTTATTACATTGCCCATTGATCTGGCTTCTACTTAATTTATAGTGAGTTGGTTAAAAGTGGCGCAGCGGACCGCAGCGACGCACCCCTCGTCTGAAGGGGCTTACACTGTCAGCCTGTATCGCGGCGGTTTCCGACCCATGGAGCAATAGACGTCGACACCAGCGCGTGGCTGCTCTGACGTCACTACTGCACTTTAAATAGGTTAGCGTTTAATGAGGCGTGCTAAAGGCCAGCTCGCAGGTTAAGAAATTATTAAAAGCTATTTTTCACTAGCGAAGCTTTTAATGTTCCAAAATGACTTGCTCTTTTCCCGACTATCGGAATGTTACAAACGCTAATTATAGCTCCGTCCTTTTAACACAAATCAAACAAACATAAATCATTCGCCAGACGTATTTGCCTATAAATTCGCAGCCACCAATGCAAGTTCACCGGTTTAGGCGTCCGTTGTTTATCGTTATATATCAGCAGAGTTTCCATCTCATTTAGTTGGCCCCGAAACTGGCCCGAGTTGAATCAACCCGAATTAGTAGAGCCCACCGAGCCTCGTCACCGCGCCCGATCCTATCGGCGCAATGAGATATGAAATGAAACTCACTGACTACAATATAAACAGGATTACACGATTACCTATCCGACGTTGACGCTGACGTGACTGTCAGTCGAACGAGTCGCTTGTCAAAATATTTTGGGACGTATCACGTGCGCGGTTGTGTGCGGTCACGAAGCTTTGTCTCGGTGGGCCCGGGGCGGCGACGTCAAAGGAGATTAGGTTCGTTTACACAATTGTCGCGTCCCCTCGACCGGGCGCCGGCGACCAGCTCACCGCGCGACCTCGGTCGCCACACGCTCGGATTACGCGACCCCGACTCTAAAGCTTTCGTGTGCAGACGTGGACACTCATACAGTGTGTACTGATACCTTCCGTAGGTTCTTCGTTTCTCCGTGTTTATGGCTAGCGCTTGATTAATAACAGTGTAAAAACAGTGAACGAAAATGGCGTGGGGTTACTGGTCGGCTTCATCGGTGCTGCCGGACCGCGGGCGGAGTCCGCGCCGCGCGGGCACGTCCGCGGTGCACGTGCACCCAAACCCGCCTACCGCGAGAGAGGTCATGGAGACACACGACGAGAGTATCATCCACACGGCGTCCACGTCACGCGACAGTCGCGACCACTCCGCGTCTCCGCACTCGTCGTCGAACGGCGGCCACTCCCACCACCAGCACGAAGTGAGGCACGCCGTGCCAGCCAGTGCGCTCTTCGGCGAGAGTTACGGCGAACTATCTAGACGACCGTCTTTAGACCTTGGATCAGTGCGGAGTGCATTAGCGTCATGTTCGGGTGGTGGGACATTAAGTGCGGGTTCGACGTTGACTCGCGGTGGTACGTTGGCGGACTATCTTCCTCCAACGCCGTGTCCGCACCATCACCGCGTGTACGTGGACCACCACAAGCACTACGAGCAGCCCATACAGCCGGTGCACGTGGGCGTGGCACATCACTCGCACTCGCACGCCTCCAGCAGACACCATACCGACGACGAAGACGACCTTGAACCGGCCTATGCTACAGGTATGTTATACGTATAAAAGTAGTGTATTGTTACCGCAAATAAATCAAGAAAGAATAATAATATAATATAAACTGCTTAAATAAAGGCATGCAGTCCAGTCCAACTTCAAACAATGAACGCAATGTGAGTGAGTAGGACCTTCGTAAGGGGCGAATCACTACACCAAAATAATAAAAAACGGGGTGAGTGGAACATTTTAATCGAAAGGGGCAAGATCCAAGGGGCGAGCCGAGCCTACACCAGTAGGAAAATGTGAGCAGATATTTAACGGCACTGATGTCGCCACTCATTCTTAAATGACATTCTACATGTCACTGCAATGGTTCGTTTTATTGTTTTGATGTATTTATTTTAATATGATTTCATTTCATGTGATTTATTTTATGCCAATTTAATCTGATTTGATTTCATTTAATTTGGTGTTTCAATTTATTTAATCCGTTATGATTTCTCTTAAGTTATGTTTGGCAATGGGTGTTATTTACTTGAAATAAATTAATTTATAATGGTGATTCGAGATCGCTTGGCTATACTTACACCGTAGAGACTTGATGTGTCAATCTGTGAACCCTTTTTGTTCTATTTTAGATGACGATACCTCTTCTATATTATGTTCTTATATTCGTATTACTTCCTATGCTGCAACAGATCAACTCGTCACGATCGTAAAGCGGTATCGAATACTGAAACTACGCCTGGCAACACTGACAGTTTTATAGCCTTTAATATTCTATTCACCTTCAGTGGAATGAGAATATAAAGACCGTAAGCCGTTCAGTCTATTTTTTTCTATCTTCAATAAACTCAATTAAATCGATAGTCGACTTCATCTGTTCAAATCTTTTACTGCTTGCCGATATTGTGTTGCTAGCAATCAAAATACGAAATATTATCTGGGAGGGAGTTAGTACTTAATTCCCCGCAGCTCTGGTATTGTATTACATTAATTATAAAAGTTTTCCGTCTTATTTCGTTAATGTATTTGTAGCTCTCGTGGTGACCTACTTTTCTGTGAGCATTCATCGCGGCCGGTCAGTGTTGCCAACTTCGTTACATTACTTACACGTTTCAGTTGGGGAGGGATATCCAACTATATGTTGCTGAAGCGGAATTGGGTTGAAAACCTGGTAAAGTTATATGCAGCATTGGGTTTCTTGAAAGGAAGAATGGGTTTTTACCTTTTTCTGTTGTAGCACTCACAATATCTATTTACAAAATTCCTACCTATCAGTAAGGGATTACATTTAAATGATTAAGGCTCGTGCACACTGGCGCGTCAATGACGCGCGACACCGGTAATTGTTCTGCCGTAAAGTTTTCTTAGAAATTGTATTGTTAAAGTCGCGTTGCGCCTGTTTGCAGGAGCCTTTACGTTACGCGTTTCTTAAATGTATTGTTTTTACTTAGGGAGGTTGGTCCTTGGTAGCACTGTTATTTGACTTCATATTTTCAATAGTTGTCTCAAGATCGAATATCTTGTAACTATGCACAGTAACAATGACATTCCCAAGAAATATCTTACAAAAAACTGCAAAAAGACATTTCTTTACAAAATGACATAACGTAATGCTAAAGAAGAGTTTGTTCTCCGCTTCAAAGGGTGTCAGCCTTTTACTTGGGACTTCAAAAAAAAAATCAACCAAAACAATTGCATTTTTTTGTACTGTTTCTTGAACATTCATCTTCTAGACACTTTCATTTGTTGCCTAATGTAGCGAATATTCGTCGTGCGCTCGATTCTCTTACTTTGACTAGCATGTTCTCACTCATGCTATCAGTTCGATGTGCTAGATTAAGCTTGTAAATTTTGATTGAGTGTTTACTTAAAATCAACGTGCCCATGCATTAATTTACACTGTATCTCGAACATTCATCTTTGCACTTTGATTTGCCGCCTAATGTAGCGAACATTCGTCCCGCGCTCGATTCCCCTAACTTTGACTCGCTCTGATGCTAATCAGCTCCATATGGTAGATTAAGCGTGTACATTCTGATTGAATGTTTTACATTAAAACGTTCTTGAATGAATGTACTTCCTTCTTGAATGTGGATCCTATGTGGTGTGGTTGGACTTTATTTTTATTACTCGACTGCGGTGGAGCCCAAAAGGACCCTCCTTTTGGGCTCCACCGCAGTCTTGACAATGTTTTTGACACAGATCTTTTTTGTAATCGATGTTCTGTTTTTAAGATTTAACGAAGCTTTTTATTATGATGATGATTTTATACGTATTTTTTTATCGAATGAACCATTTCTGAGTTACAACATTTCTATGTTTATCCACAGACATGTTTTTGAGTTTCTGACCAAGAAAACATTTCATTATATCCTTTACAACTTTTACCCAGTACAATTCAACGTGATTACCTTACATAATAAATTAATTGTAACATTTATCAGCACATCTACACAAAACAATTCCAATTCAATACGTATTGCCACAATACTGAACAGAGATGAATAATCATCGTAACTATATCTCTAAACATACTAGTTATTCAATAAGCATGGCCGTTCACAACTATTCCATTGTCAGCCCGCTAACTGCGGTATAACTATGACGATACTCAATGCCTCGTCTATATCTATGATCTAGTGGTCGCAAGCACTACTGCTGAGACCGTACTGTGCTCGTTCCTCAGGTCGGGCAATGTAAAACTGGGTTTTCCGTCAGGCATTTCTCAGTAGCATCTTTGAATTTGGCTCGCCATGGGATTTGAACGTGACTGGAAAAATCTTGGTGTTACCTCTCCTACATAAGAAATAACAGTAATATTTACATTTTACTGCTGGGGAGTTTGTTGCGCCACTTCTTCCCAGCTAAAGCACTAGCAAGTGGTGAAGGTTGGGCGTATTGGGGGACTGTCTTATGTAATTTTAACGTTCGAAAAGTGCTGATTCTCAGCCTAGGTTGAATAAATGACTTTTGATTTATAATTATAAGGTGCATTTATCTGTGTACCATAGATTTCCGTTGTACTCTATCACACTTCACTCTTCTCCAGTATGGACCTACTGTCTTCTTTATACTGTATCTCCCATCTACAATACCAATGGTCACAGAGAGCAAGCGCCTAATTATTGAAGTGTCTCTCTGACTTGGCATACAGTCGATTGGAAAATTGTTAGAACTGTTGTAAATTAATTTTATTTTATGTTTTTTATGTGTTTTGTATCGTGCTTTTGAAACAATGGTACGTTTCGAAATTGTCTTGTGTATAAATGATACGTTTAATTTTCATGTGCTTGTGAATATGTAAAAGGTTAGATAGGTCTGTCAGATTGGCAGTTGCTTCACGTAAAATACTTGTATTCAGCTGCATCTGGTTAGACTGGAAGCCTAACCAAACATAGTTGGAAAAAGGCCAGGCAGATTGATTGATTGATTGTGAATATGAAGTAGAAAGTTTGGATTTTGTAAATAGAAAAAAAAAGTCGTAGTACGTAACTTGCCCTCATTCGTGTTAAATTTTGATAAAATACCTACGCTTCGTTGTCCTTTAAAACTCAAAACTCAAAGCATTTATTTCAATTAAACCATTTACAGGCACTTTTGAATTGTCAAGGAGTCGGTCAGTCAGAAAAATGAAGCTAGTTGCCCATTCCAAAGCGTAGTAGGTACCTATGGAGAAGAACGGGCAAGAAACTCCACGGACACTCTTTTAAAACAAAAAATTGTTACAAAAATTGCTTACATCATTCATGTTGAAATTACTTAAGTATACATGTGAGAACAATGTAGAAAGACGTGCATGATAAAAAGCGTCCGTAGATATAAAAAATTCAAAAATTAAAAATAAACCATGGCAGCTAAGAGATGACCAGCCCCAACTGACGGCGCCCGTTCACGAACATGACGCATGGATTAGCACCATTCAGCTCAACCATTTTGAAGGGAGCTAAATGATCCAACACACACGCCACCATCAGCGAGACATCAGAATCAGACATCTTTAGTTATAATCCTAACCCTTTCCATCCTGTCTACTACAAAGGTCTCAACAGATAAGACTTTGAGATTTAACCCTGCGATAGCAAAAACGGGTACCGAACGGAGTACCGTTTAATACCAAAAGTCGCGAAACATAAATATCAATGTTTTTCAAAAGCTCTTATCAACGACGTGCATCATTGGCTGTAAATGTCACATAAAACTAAAAATAATGGCTCTCATACATCAAGCAGAAATATATTCACAATCGTATATAAACAGCAGTGCCTGATGCATTCGCGAGCCCACATATGAACAGAGGAACGAATGAATGAAAACGTCGAGAATGCTTTACAGCGAATGTAATTAAACGTCCCATTCACCTGGCGACGAATGTAACTCAACAAACGACCTGAGTACGACCTACATTCACTCTTGGGTTCATTCATTCGTTCAACTACGCACAAATTACGGGAATATAAAGTGTGTGTGTACTTAAGCGGAATGCATGCATTATTTTTTTCAAGCTTGAAGAGAAGTGTAGGTTTGGTTGTGCAAGTTTGGATCTAGGATTTTCCACATAAAAATATTTTTTATTTTATGTCGCTTATAATTTTACATGACGCTATGTTTTAACTGAGACTTTAATGACAGAAACACAAGACTATATGAAAGACGTAAAAATTGTCGCGGATTGTATACTTAGTACAACTCGGAATCTTTCCAATTTATCAGGCCTCTTCGTTACGTCAACCCCACTTCTTAACCTTCCACATATCACACGAAGAAGCCGGTCAAGGTCGAGAGGCTTTTTATTGTTTCAGGTTCAGAATCAGTTACACAATAACCTCGTTCACGCTTGCCTGGCTCCAAATATACACCCTGTATACAGTACAGTCGAGCACACCTTGTTTACCATTTCACTAAAGTGCCTTCAACACACGCGCTCAACCTTGAACTGAAAACTGAAAAGCCTTTTGTGCCTTCCCATTAGAATAAAAAATAGTTAATTTCATAAAGAGACGGTTGTTACTAACAAAAAAATGTACAGTAATAACGATGCCTATGGCGTGTTCGCGGCCATTCCCCATGGGCGATCTTTATGTTTTTAATTAACATAAACATTTATCGTTCAGTGTTGTACTGTAATGAACTATGGTTAATAGTTTCCCATTGGATTTGTGTATCGTGATCCGTTTACAAGGACATTTTTATTGTTTTAATAAACAATAAAAATGTCCTTGTAAACGTGTCGTGTGAGAAAAATCGTTAAAAACGATTAATATAGTTTTTAACGATTTCTCTAGTGACAGTACAAGACCATCTAAAATTCAATTGCAAAAAAAAATTTGTGCCACGATGACTTTTGAAACAAGGCCTAAGTCTTCAAATTCCTCCATCTTATTCTTAACCAAAATATATTCCTTCTCATCAATATGTAAAAGACCATGGATCAGCAGCTCCTATTGCTAATTTGTGGCTATTGAGGTCGATTGAAGCCAATGAGGATAATATAAAGGCAATTTAGAGAATGACAATTGGCTCAATTAGGCTACCAATAAGTTGCCAGATCTCCAAAAGATTCTCACAACAATTCGACATTAAAGGCCATCATTGAAGCATCGACGGACGACAAATTTTTGCAACAAATTTGTTAAATTTCCAAGTATCTAATTATTATTTCCGACCATAAAATGGCCAAATAATTGACCCGAACCGAACTTCCTCATGCAACTTCCATCCTTCTGACTTTTACTTAAGGTCGGAATTTAATTGTGAACTCTATGTAAAAGGCTAACTTTGGAAAATCTAATTTGGAACTTATGGGTTGGTTTGTGAAATGCATTTTCCATTGGGTTTTGTAACTTTTAAACTTGTTTTGTATTTAGAGCGAATTGTAGAGTATTGAGTGGGTTCTGAAACAAGCTTCAGGAAATGATATTTTGCTTTGGCAAAGTAGTTCTGCTTCAAACTTAGTTCAGCGTCCTACTTGACCCTGTTGGTTAATAAGATCCAATTTGAAATAGATTTTGTACTTCATTTTTAGGGTTCCGTTGCCCGAATGAAAAAACTGAACCCTTATACGCCTTTTAAGATCACTCGTGTCTGGTTGTTCGTCCGTCTGTTACTCCGAATCTAATGGACCGATATGGAACACTTATCGATTTCTGTGACCCAAACAATTATGTGTTACGTAAATAAATTAATTTTGAATATGGGTGTCACTTTTGGCAGACAATTAAGAAATTAAAAAAAAAACGTTTTGCACTCTGTACCGTGTGACATATCAAATAAAAAGGCTTACTGGGAGGGTCTCAAGTATATTTTTTTATAATTTTAAAGTTATTTAAGAAAATAAATGAAAAATGACCATTCCCTTATCTCCGAAACAGCTGGTCTAAAATAAAAGTTCTGTACTTATAGATTACAGGAAAATCTATAAGAAGTCTATGTTCTAAGAATAGGTAAAATGGTAAATATCCCAATACTGTGCGTACAAACTTACATTTACAGTTAGAATGGGAGGACATGTTTTCAACTATAATGTTAAGTTTGTTCTTGGGATAGATTTATCCCAACTACGGAATCCTTCATTGTTTTTGGTCCGACACGTACTTGCCTAGTTTTTCTGTTAAGAATTAAAAATTCATAAAGTAGAATAGCTAGGTAACTTTAATTGTTTAAAAAAGTAGAAAAAGGTAGTAAAACTAGAAACTATAGAAAAGCTAATATTAGGATATCCAAAAGTCTATTTAATTTAATCCCCGAAGCTCGCTATTACTTTAAACGAGAGAGAGAAAACCCGGTAACAGGGAGAATAATCTCTCTCTAAAACTTCATGATATTTCGTATTCCGAGGGTAGTCTACAATTCGGTAGGTTTGACCTTGAGTGCTTCGCCGTGACCTTTAAAAGTCGGTGTTCTAACTCGCATGGGGGCTTTACCTGTTTTTATAGATATCCATTGACATTTACTAGACTGTTGGGAACGTAAATTGTGACTTATATTTACAAGAACCTTTCCTAACATTTAGGTGTATTGATTAGATTTTATGTAAGCATGTAGACAGTCATTCTGCCTAGCCTTTTCCCAATCATGTTGGGGTCGGCTTCCAGTCTAACCCGATGCAGCTGAATACCAGTATTTTACATGGAGCGACTGCCTATCTGACCTCCACAACCCAGTAACTGGGTAATACGATACCCCTTGGTAAGACTGGTTGTCAGACTTTCGGGCTTCTGACGAGTCGTAACGACGTAACCATGTAGACAGTATGCTAGGTTATTTTTAGCAGAAACTGAGTGATTTATATCAAATCAAACATTCACTTGCTTGAAATAAATTGTTTTGGTACAGGTGTGATCTTATAACCTAAGTGTCATTGTATTCTGCCTGCAGGCAAATTTTTATTAAGTTTACATACATTCTTCTCTTATAACTATTTTTGCGACCCCCTCAAGGTCCCGAGAAATGACCCGGACCTTTGGAATGCGTACGAGGGGCCGAAGACAACTCACATTATTATTATTATTTAATGTCTTTGACACATTATTATATACTATTACCATTTGAATATTATTATATACTGTTTATTTATATTATTAATATTGTTACTTTAGAAGCCATTCTGACAACTTTGTCTTGAACACATTACCCTGTAATAATTTTAATTCGTTAGTACCTAACGCATTATGAACTAAAACACACATATTGTCACTCACTCGTTCACTCTGTCTCAAGTAATGCTTAGCGTTTTATTAATATAGTGGCGTTTGTATGCTTTGGTTGAGATGGACAAATTGTATTTGGCTTTTTGAATAAAAATATTATTTATTTTATTTATTTATTTTATTCAATACATAGATATTTTTCTAGATATCTTTATGACAGGGTGATTGATATGATAGGCTAACTGGAAAAATAGGGCTGTTATCAGGATTATATTTTGTTATTAAATATTCTTATCCAATTCACTCAGCAATTTCTACACCAATTTTAAACTACATCTCATAAGTTATTTAAGATGAGTTTTATATCTATAATAACATTGAAGGTTATAGTTTTCCAACGGTTAGGTATAATAAAACTTTATATCTTTTCCGATAATACGTTAAGCCTAGCGATCGAATCATTACCGTTGCCATAGATATACACGGACGATCCTGAACGTTCAATATAGCTGGTATGGCCGTAAAACGCATTACAATTATGGTTACGTAACGTTCATGAACATAGATTTGAACGCTTGTTTGTTAAGGTACATTTTGTGATTATTCTTCGTTAATGACGAATTGTCTTGGCTCGTGACTAAATGAAAACAGCCGCACGGGTCGGGCAACGGATAAGCTACGCGTGCCGCGATCAGTTCGTGAATGGGTGACCATTCATTACATTTTGATACTCGTCCGTTTCCCTGAAAGCACGTTAAGCCGTTGGCCAGGCTACGGGTAGTGAAAAGCCCAAAAGTCTGACAGCCAGTCTTACCAAGGGGTACCTATTGTGTTACCCAGTCTGTAACTGGGTTGTGTAGGTCAGACAGGCAATCGATCCATGTAAAATACTGGTCTGGTGTTCAGCTGCATCAGGTTAGACTGGAAGCCGACCTCAACAAAGTTGGGAAAAGGCTGGCAGATTTATTGGTCTTTACGACTGTCAAGAAACGAATTTTTGGATATACATATGTTGTTGCAAGTAACTTTCACTCTTAAACGCAAGCAGAGTTACTAGTAAGGTAATAATGATAAGTATATGTATGATCGATGTAAGACCGTTTCTATAAAAAAGCAGCAACGCCACTAAAATGGGTGTAAATTGACATATTTTTCAAAGTCGCTTTCGCAAAACGCTTCTTGATTTAATTTTGAGCACAGAATACTTGGCACAAAATACAAGATTTACGTCTTGGCGAAGAGGAAGAAGAAATTAAGAAAATATGAAATACAACGTGTCGAGATTAATTTCATATTCCATTACTTTTTTGGCAACCGTTTCTTGATGACAGCAGAGAGAATGGTCAGTGGAGACATTTTTATACGATAAATTCCGAAACAAAAAAGAGTTTTTAAACAGAACATCATAATTGCGAATCCCCAACCTTTATACAACTTTTACTGAGTTCTTCCCCTTTAACTCCTGAGTGGGTCGGGTTGTGATTTTTCACAATTAACGGATTATAATTAGGGAGGGGTGGCCACGTCGTGTCTTTACGAGCCAATCTCTCCGCCCCATTCCCCAGAGTGTACGTGCACTGAATTCAAGCAAACCTACCTAATACCGACCTCTGTACCTTTAACATTTTCCCTTTTAAATAACCGCGGGGTAAAGGTGAAATATTTTTACTTTTGTGGGTAGTAAAGTGCGAAGACGGGCGGAATGTGGATTCTAAAACGCTTTGGGATATTCAACAGGCCCCGGGTTGATATTTATATTTGTTTCTTTTTCTTTGCCTTTGTCGTAATTTTGTATTTTTATGGAAGGTCGCTCAATTTTGTATGTGAAATAATTGTGAGCATATTTGTACAAGACATGCACGCCTAGTATGAAAACAAAACCTAGACAATATATCCTAAAATTCTTGTTTATAGAATTCTTCAAATATAGGCATACGTTTTGACAATTACGAGTAACCTTCTATTTGCCTTTGATCGGTCTTCGAAAACGTTTTCACATTAACATCGGAATTCCTACCTTTCACCGATAATCTTCTTTTAGCAAATAACTTGCTTTAAAAGAATTTCCAATGATAATATTTCCTCTGGAGATGGAAGTCTGCCATTTCTGTCGGAGGGCTATAAGAGTGCCACCTTACAATTTGCATATTCAAACCCTCTCGATGCGAGGGTGCCCCTCCGTGTTGGCGAATTTTTATGTCGACATCGTTGAAGAGATGTTGAGGGAATAAGATTTACATGAGGTTTTTTTTTCGGTGTGACTTGTGAAATGAAACATCAATTACTGTAACGTCAAATCGAAAAGGAAATGTGTATTAAAGATTGATGGGTTAGCTGCCTATGTTATAATTCGGATTGATGAAGACGCTGTTATGTCATTTTTTTATATTTACTTGTAGATTGAATTTTCCTGTTCGTATTCAAGTTTTTTTCCTGGCTGACGATACCAATATTTTTTTTGTTTAACTTAGTGAACTGGGTAAATCTACTTATTTTCATAATATGAAATAGTATTAATCTCCGCATTATGCCATTAACTTCTATATTCGCGAAGGTTAGATGAGGAAGCCATCCACCAGAGCCAGCCACACAGCACCTTTGTAATAAATAAATCTGCCTAGCCTTTTTCCAACTATGTTGGGGTCGGCTTCCAGTCTCATTATTTTACAGGAAGTGACTGCTTATCTGACCTCCACAACCCAGTTACTGGGTAATTCGATACCCCATGGCATCTTGGCTTACAGTACCTTTGTAACAATAGAGATATTTTTCTTAGAACCACTCAGTTACATAAACACAAACATGAACCAGTAAATTCAATGCAAACTACACTCGTAGCGAACGCCGAACTTTACCGCTCCGATATTGACTCACAAACAGCACCTATGTTTGTACCCCGCTTCAGTAGCATACAGAAACTAAGTGATGGATGACAAACCGATGGATATTATCAATATGGAATTATTTTTCGTGGACAATTTGGTATACAGGTATACAATCAAAGCCTTTCGATGTAGCATTGTCTTGTTCCTGATTGATGTCAGCCTAAATTCATTCTGCCTAGCCTTTTCCCAATCATGTTGGGGTCGGCTTCCAGTCTAACCGGATGCAGCTGAATACCAATATTTTACATGGTGCGACTGTCTATCTGACCTCCACAACCCAGTAACTGGGTAATACGATACCCCTTGGTAAGACTGGTTGTCAGACTTTCGGGCTTCTGACGACTCGCAACGACTGTCAAAGATCCACGAATGACAGCCGGGTCCAACGGCTTAACGTGCTTTCCGAAGCACGGAGGAGTCTCGGTATGTAAAGATGGTCACCCATTCGCGGACTAACCCCGGCAAGCGCAGCTTAACCTGATGGATCGCCCCTTTGGCTGTTATTACTTAGCCATCAGCTCCTCCTGATGTCAGCCTAAATGCACCTATAATAATATGAGGATCAAGGAATAACAGAACATTACGCCAGTAATCCCCCCGAAGGGCGGTTGTGCACCCACTGAAATAGGGGCGAGGAATATCATTAAGAATCTGCTAATCTAGAGAATATTGTAATCATAGATGTTAGGAAAGTATACAGTGTGATTCTTCATAATGTGCACATATCGAAATGAGGGATTCTATGCTTAATTTGACAAACGGAAAAAATATTTAAAAAAATCTATTTTTATGTATTTTTTTATTTGTTTTGTATTTTTTACCCCAATGTAAAAAAACGGTGTAACTTTTAAATGATCTATCGCGATGAAACAAACTCCATACCTAATGATTGGTAGTCATTAAGTGTTCTTATAAAATGAAAATTGTGGGAAAAACCCCTCCCAATTAAAACCAAAAAACCCTCAATTGAAAATAAACAGGTATTTCGTCCAAAAATCTCTTTTATTAAATCAATTTTACAATTTTTGTAAAAAAATTGAATAAGACGAATTTTTTTAAATAAAAAAAAAATTGAAAAGAAATGTATTTAGATTTATTTTTTTATTTTTTCCGTCGATAAAATTAAGCATAGATTCCCCCATTTCGATATGTGCACATTATGAAGAATCACACTGTATAGGTAGGTACACAGTTATCTTTGCCGAAATGAGACAATGACTAAACGCAAATGAAATCTTGGAAATGTCTTGCAATATTCATGGCAATCAAAGCTAACTGACATATCTTGCTTGACAAGATATTAATGTCGATTCAAACAGTAATGCAATTACACCTGATGGTATCCCTTTTCTGTATCTACTCTCATATTGTAGAATAACTTAGTTGGCTTTTCGATATTGGCATTCAAAACCAAAGGCGTGGACAAAGTGACATTCTGTCAGTAATAATGATGAGAAAAATATTTGGGATAGAGATGACATCAGGTAGGTTGATTATAAAAAAATATTGGTCACGTATTTTTTTTTTTTTTATGTAAGTAATCAGAAGCTTACGGCAATAGATAGAGTTAAAATGCGGCATGACGCCACGCCTATGTAGTTGTTGTGACGTAGCGAGCCCCCACTCCCAAACTTTAATGCGTTTTATCTGAGTCATTTTTTATTAATACTATGATAAAGCAAAAATGACGTGTCTATTATTTGTTTATTATCTGACTGACGGACAATTTTTTTTTTTAGCTAGGCGTCATCCCTATTGGCTGACATAACCTACCGAAAAACGTATGAAACGTATCCTAAAAAACGTATCCTGATGAAACTTGCTGTAGAAATATGAACCACTTTCAAATCGATTGCTACTTGGTAAAGTATATTTCAGTCTAGAAAAACAACTACATATACCAAGGAGAGTTTCATTACGAAGATGATATGCTTCACTTGTAAGCCGAGCCTCTGAAAACAATTGCGGTATATGCGCGTCTTGTCGTATCCTCGTTACCTAAGTGAAATACATTGGAAATCCAATTTGTCAGGTGAGACTATACGGCAATGTTCTCAGGGTGATTAAATGTCATCAATAATGTATATGAATATATATGCCTGTTTAATAACTTTATTGTAGTTTAAAGTAAGTTTTTTTTGTCATTATGTGGCTATAGTTTGTTGTCAATTGAACAATTATTAAGAGAAATTACAATATTTTGGGACGAAAAAACTACTAATAACACGAGCCTACTTTTAGTTGACACTATTGTAATTGTTGCCTCTAATAAAAAATAATGAATGAATCTGAATATTTCAAACAAGTCATCGTCATGTTGAATAATTACACCTCTATTTATTTATTTATAAAAAGCACAGCCACATCAATTACATTAAACTAGAAACTATGCTAGAAATAATCTTAATACTTAACTAAAGGACTAAATGTACCTACATGACAATTACGGCGTACATTGATTACAATATCTTGCTGCCTTACAATTTAATATACTAAACTAGAACTTAAACTATCGTAGACTATAACGTAAATAAGGCTGGTGAAAACAAAAACAAAGAAATAAATGTAAAAAATCAAAATCAATTCACCCTTAATCTAACCGCAATTTAAAATTAGAAACCTGTTAAATAACCACCAATCATAGCCGAACCGATCCCGCTAACAAGCTCCGTACATCAGATTACTGGCTGATTACCAAATTAAAGTTCAGCGATCCACGAGATTGGTGAACCGCATTGGCCATTAGTAACGATACCTGGACTGTATAACTACCAGATTGGTACAGAAGGCTGACATCACACAACGAGCGAAAACACGCATCATCATCACCATTGGTAGCCTTTTTCCACCCACTGCAGAGTATAGGCCTCCTCTCTATTGTGCGATGCTTCCCTGCGGGGCCAAAATCAAAATCAGAAGTCATTTATTCAAACTAGGCTGAGAATCAGCACTTTTCGAACGTCAAAATTACATAAGACAGTCCCCCAAAACGTCCACCCTTCACCACTTCCTAGTGCTTTAGCTGGGAAGAAGTGGCGCAACAAACTACCCAACAGCACAGCTGTCTGTTCAGTAAGAAAAAAATATACTCTATAAAATAGTAGGTACGCAAAATCATTTACATTACGAAACACAAAACATACATTAAATTATTAACCATATGTCCGTTAGCACACGCCTGTATACCAACCATATGTTATTATCGTAACACAATAAGAGTAGAAATGACTTTCATTTTGACAGTTCAACAACATTCATTGCGTTATTAACGTTGTTGAGCAGCCAAATGTTTCGAACATATGAAGCAATGTACTAGCATTATCATTCAAAATTATTCAGATGTATGTGATTGTAACTGTGTTAAGCAATTAGGGTGCTGGTCTATGTGAGTCTGATCCAGGTATTTCCCGCAATCTATCGATCCGTCGACGCATACGTGCGGCGATCTCAAACGATTTCAAATCAATGCCGGTCGCGACTCCGCTTGCAGTCGCTCTACTTAGACGCGTGTCTATACTACATGTGTGTGCGTTTTCACTAATTGTTTGGTGTCGCCTTACTTCTGTACCTATCTATGTCGTGGTACAGCGCTGTGGCCATCAAATCACTACATATCTATCTACTTGATTACTAGTTAACATTAGTTTGATAGCTAAATTGATTTAGCTGTATATGGGTATATTTATAGAGATTTATTTAAACTTTTCGCACTCAAGAAAGGTACAAAGGCGGACTTAATGCTTTAAGCATTCTCTACCAGTCAACCAAGGGTGGTGAAGAGATTAGATGGCAGGTGCAGGTGCAGAGATGGGATCGAAAATTATGTACTCTGAGGAACGAGTAAACCAATCATCTAAATTAAATTCAATTGCTAAGAAGTTACACTTTGTTAATGTATGTTGTTATGTTAGGTAAAAGTTATCAAAGTCACATGACTGAAAAATTTGCGTAATTGATGCCCATTGCTTTTCTGCGTAACATTCATCAAAAAGCAATAGCCATTGATCACGATTTCGGATCATTGCGTCCAAGAATCCTTTCGAAATTCTTTAAAGCACATAATATTGAAATTGAAAGTCACACTATGCACATGGTTTTCAAACCTGCACCTTAATTGAGTAAAACACGATCAATGACAATCTGAATCGTGTTGAAACAGATTGCTAATCCATGGCTTCATAAGTTCGTAAAAAATCTGCTCAACAACGTAGATAAAGCAATGAATGTTGTTAAACTGTCAAAATGAAACAGATTAGTCTGAATCGTTTCCGAAGATGTGTTACGCAATCAGATAGCTGGTGTTTACAACCTCCCTTACGACACGGCCACTAATATTACTAAAAACCCCATTCATCATACTCTTTCAATCCCCTATTAATCAGTTTTAAACTAGTATAACGTTACAGACTGTAAAAAAATAATCTCTTCCCCACCCTTGGTTGACTGGTAGAGAATGCCTAAGGCATTAAGTCCGCCTTTGTACCTTTTTTTGTGTGCGAAAAGTTTAAATAAATAAATAAAACAACTAATCAATTGATCACTGTTAGAGAAGCCTTTATTTAACAACAAATATAGCTCCACATACGTACAGGTACTCACGATAACGAATGTTCATCGTTACCGCGAACCGAAAACTACGCAAACTAACCTAATTTTGGCGCTAATTCATCCAGTTTCGTTCCAAACATATACTATGTAGTGTTTGGAATTTCATGCGGTTGAAAATTTAGTCGTTTCCAATATTTGTTGCACGTTTTAGAGTCGAAACCACATTGAAACTATCAAGAGAGATATGGGATATATACCACATATCATATCTCATGGGTTGATGTATAATTGTGCCAAATATAGGTGGAACTAATTGCAGATACTGCTCACAAACACACACACACAGACGATAGCAGTTTTAGTTCTAAAATGGATGGATTCTATCATGGAGTAATCAAATGATACAAATGATAAAACCACTACCAAAAGATGCTAATCTCACATAAACTGAAAGAGGCTAATCCATTCAAGGGAAGCACTTAAAACGGCATTATATAAGTCCTTGAGCACAGACAATTAGGGCAACCCTAATTATTCACTGGAACAATCTAATACAACACAAACACACACGAACAATCCACTGGAACAATAATTCAGGGCTGTGATTACGATGCGAAATGGCCGGTGGGATATTAGACGCACTAATGTACGTGTCAATGACTATTGTTTGGCGCTCTGTGCAGGACATTCCGGCTATATTAACGAATGCCTGGCTGGCTTCCAAACTAGACATAACTGGGTATGACAGCTGAGAGGAAGAGACTGCAGGGAGTGTACCTGTAGCTAAGACATTAATATTAAGTGCAAAGGGAATGACTAGTGAAATAGGAGAGTCAATGTGTATGTGTGTGGGGGGGTATGTATGTGTGTGGGTGTGTGTGTAGTGTACTTCTAGGCAAGCGTGCTTCATCGTCGACCACGTCACCGCTTACCATCAAGTGAGATAGTGATCACACGAGTCTACAAATATTTAAAACCAGCTGAGCAAACAACGCCGAAAACAACACGTTTCTTATACGGACCCCCTTTAATTATTAACTTACTTTATTACATTTTTATTCTTTTTTTGTTATAACGACAATAGAAATACACAATCTGTGAAAATTTCAACTGTCTACCTATTACGGTTCATGAGATACAGCCCGCTGACAGACAGACTGACGAATGGACGAACAGCGGAGGCTTAGTAATAGGATTCCGTTTGGCACCCCCCGGGTACAGAACCCTAAAACGGAAACGCAGAAGGCAAATAACAAATTTTCTTTTAAAAAAATAGTTCACTTTTCCTAACCTCTATTTAAAATCAGAAGAGAATTTTAATCTAAAACTATCTCAAAGACGGAAAAGTCGGTCACAAAGCCTTGATATCCGAAGAACTTATTTCCATTAAGGAAACCTTCGGGATTCCAATGTACTTTTCCTTACATATTCTCTTTATATTGACAGTTAACTGCGCCCTGGAGGACTAAGAAAGACGTTAGATGGTTCTAGGAGCTATAAATCGTATACGGTACCGGTAACACAAGTAACGGATTTATTATCTTCGAAAAGCTTAGGAATAACTCCCACTCCAATCTTAGAAAGAAAATAAAATCTTTTAAAAGATACGACTCCTGAAGAGTTCGGGTCAATTGAAATAATTTGAAACTCGTTAAACCCGCACGTTTTAAATTGGTCGCAAGCTTCTAATGGGCGAACCAATTGACTTAAAACACAGTAGCAACGATTTCAGTCTAAGTTAACCTAGAGATGCCTTGAGACAGGCCAGGTGCACTCCGCATTTTAGGTATGAAGCTACAAGTATGCGGCGGGCTCGACTTGTCGGGCCAATTGAGTGGGCGTAAAGTAATCAGAACATATAAAAGTTACGCGATAGAAAGAGAGGCAACTTCTAGGTTAATATAACTGTAAGTAATTAGCGCTGTGCAACCTGAATTGCACTTTATTGTGTCATAGCAAGAGTCGTTATTTATTTAAATGATTTGAATCTTCTGTACATATTCTTCTTACGTATTCTGTGCTTGAGATGAAAATGTTTGCAATAAGACCGATATCTGTAACCGTCAAGTAGGTAGTTAGCACAAACTTTGACTAAGCTTAATTCATATCACTGTCGCACAACTGTCAAACTATAAGCGCTAGATAGAGATAAGAACACGTCTAAGACAACGCACGAGCTAAGTTACGATGATAAATCTCAAACCAGTGAAGTGATTAAAGCATAAAAATATAGTACAAGACAAAAGATCGAAGATGTTACACAAACAAGCGAAATTTGTCACCAAGCAAATCGAAATAAGCCGAAAAGAAGAATTAGTCGCGACAATCAGCAAAAACGAAGACGAATAATATAACAAAACACCCAAACACCGATTCCCTTTATCCACCCATTGATGATAAACGATCGAATTAACACCCGCGAGTCCTTACCAATATTGCAGCTGACATTTCTATAGGTCGCTTCGGCATTATTCGTGCCTTCTCGGTGGCCATTCGTTTTGAATAGCAAACAAAAACGTTGGTCGATCCATGCCTTGCCAACAGCACAATTGTTTACGTGTCGGGTATTCATTAGCTGTGGTGATTGCTAGCTATGAATATCCCAGGCTCAAGTCTCGGCAGTAATTGAAATCGACTTGAAATATGATTCCGATGTCTGTTTCTGTGGTTGTGGTACGGAGAATGGTGTTGTGTTAAGGTAGTGTTTGCTGTTTCATTAATTTGATTGCCAATACAAGTGAAATGTCGACGAAATAGTCTTAAAATGTAACGATATGATTGTCAAGTTCTATATTAACTGTGATTGTAAAGTCGAAGCGACGTGGATTCAATATCAGCTTAAAGACTTACAAATGGTCCATTATTTATTTTCAAAGTATTCTGAGAAAATTAATGCAATTTTAATGTGCCTAACATCTCTATTGATGTTTTTTATAACTTGAAAATACTTATCGATATAATCAGCCTATAATGTTCCCACGGCTGGAAGACAAGCCTCCTCTCAGTGAGCGGGAATGGGTTGTAATCCACCACGCGGGCCCAGTGCGGGGGTTGATAGCTGTCACGTATTCGAATTTGTGGTTCTAGAACATGCCGGTTTCCTCACGATGTTTTCCTTCACCATTCGATATATTTGTTCTAAATTCAAATGTCAATCGTTTGACACATACCCATCTTTTCTTCCGTTACCTACTTTGTTTGTACGTATTGCTACCGCACGCCTCCCCCTCAAGACCAAAGCCAAATATTTTTTTTAATATTCGGATAGCTCGTGATCTAAAGAGGTGCCTTATAGAATATGAATTAAAAATGTCGACGACTTAAAAAGTTATGCAACAACGCGAAATGTCGCAGGTTCATACATAAACTCACACCTTATTCCCATGGAGGTAGGCAGGATGTTCTGAACGCCCCCTGTTCCGATCCTTACATATTCCTTTTGCTTCGTTTACGTTCATACATCTGGTCATACACGCACGCCCGTTGCGAGTACTACGCACCTGACCTTTCTGAAGAACATCACCACTATACGCTCTTCTAGGACGTCCCTCCCGGTGTGGTAAATCAAACACGTAAGTAGGTAATGGTTCCCAAAGTTCAAACACATTTTCAGCTCGATACAAACTCTACTTATCTCCCTGAATAATTAAACAGGACCGCGGTAATCGGTTTTTACTTAGCCACCTTAAATGTATAGAATTTACAACCAATTTTGTGAGTCCTCGGGGCTTAAAATGTGCTATCGCCGTTGCAATACCGAGTTCCACGGATCGAACAGCGAAACTACATGCAAATTATGTTCCCAATCGGGTTTTAATTAATCCGGTATTATCATATTTGGATAATACGACAGAAATCCAATTTGTTGAATAATATCAGTAATACCATAACAGACAGCGCTTGTGTTTATTGAGTACTAGCGACCCGGCTTTGCACGGTTTTTGACAGACTTGATGAAACATGAAGAATTCTGTATTAAATCCAAGTTAAATATTAATGTATGATACATTTAACCCTTTTCGAATAAATTACCAGCCAGCCCAGAGTCTGGATCAGTGCCAGGTTGATGGCAATAGGTTCGCCCCTTATTACATTAGACTTAAACATAACTGGCGAAATGTGGGTGTACGTACTATGGGTACACCTCTGCCTAACCCTTCGGGGAAACGAGGCGTGATGTTATGTTATGTTCTCTAAATGATGGAGAAACTCGCATCAAAATCCATTTATTGTCGTTGGAACCCACTTTTGAATCCCAGTTTATTATTTTTGGCGTTGGATCCCACAAAACATTATTTTGTATTTCCGTTGAATCCCACATTTGAAAAATGCAAAAGAATAACGTTTTTTTGTCAATGAATCCCAAAAACTATTCCCGTTGAATCCCAAATGCTAAAAAAAATCCGTGGTGTAGTTTAAAACAAAAACGCGGTCGCCACAGATAGACACTAAAAGTGATTTTAATTATAATATGTATAGATTATTGAAGTGTTGATGGGTTTTTCCATCTGGAATATCTCAGTAGCAGCCCGGAGTCTGGATTTGTGCCCGGTTAATGGCAATAGGCTCGCCCCCTATTACATAGGACTTAAACATAACTGACTGGGTGTACTAAAGGTACACCTCTGCCCATCCCTTTGGGGAATACAGGCGTGATGTTATGTTATGTATAGATTCACATCCAAATACGCAATAAAATTATTTATATGTAAAGAACGCAGTGACCATATTTGTAATATTTTTTCCTTGAACCTGTATATTGTCTTTGTTCCACAAAGGGTTCACAGTAAACAAAAAGCCTTTTGAAGTATTTGCCTAAAATAATAGAGATTGGCGTATATATCTGTTTACTTCGGTTTTCCCTATGTTATTATTCGCTTATAAGGGAAACTGGGGCACCATTGATCTCGACATAAGTTTGCATAATATGTCACTTGGAGCTGGCGTGGATGGAATTTGAATGATTTGCGTTATACGGTCTTTTCTCAACCACTATACTGCATTTATTTTAAGATTAGAGAAATATCGGTTATCACCCTTTCGTTATTTCGATAAACTCCGTTATTTTACGATAAGTACAAAGCAATGTAATCTTTTTACCATTTACATTAAAAATATAATTCTAAAGTGCAGGCATTTCAATAATATTACACAATAACTGTCGTTATTTAGCCGTTATTTGTCTAATGCTAAATGGAGTATAGATTGAATCAACACGATGTAGCTATAAATACTAAAATTGTAATTTGACTGCATCGTTGGGCTGAGCATGAGGTCCTGGGTTTGATTCCCAGGTCGGGCTGTGTTATTGAGTTTTTCTAACTAACTGTTCCAACGAACAGCACTTATCAAAAAAAACGAGTTCGGTTCGGACAAGTGCTGTTGAAATCAGTGCTCTGAGTGGAATACCTCGAACTTCTCAATGGCAGCCCGGAGTCTGGATTTGTGCCCGGTTGATGGCAATAGGTTCGCCCTGTATTACATGGGACTTAAACATAACTGGCGAAATGTGGGTGTACTATAAGGTACATCTCTGCCTAACCCTTCGGGGATTACAGGCGTTATGTTATGTATGTAATTTGAATTTGAAAGATATATGCACTAACGAGATTTCTATTTACAAATCCATAATCCATACAGTTTGCCAGTCATATTCAAAATACCATTGAAGTCATTACTCAAGATTGACAATATGCAGTAAGGCCACTAGATACAGTATAGTAGGCCGCACGACAGTAATAACAATTTGTCTTTGAAAGCGCCTTTATGTCGTTGCAGTAAGGACGATTTTCGTAGTGCAAGTATTACCACTGATGTGCGATTGACGGTATCACCTATCGTGAATTCTGTAGTATGTTCACTACCCTCTATCCATCGCCCGACAAACTTATTTAATAAATAGAGAAAAACCAACATCTTCGATAAAGCTGAAGTCCTCCATATAAAAGCACTCAGGACAACGATAGCATTATAACATCGTCTGAGCTCAGAAAGCAGTTCGTGTCCAATTTCCTGTAAACATTGACATTTATTTTTAAGCGGGTCTGAGATAGTCAGGGACAATGGGGCTGGAAGCGATTCTGAGCGCTGCGATAGTTAAGCTAATGTTCGAGGACGGTGAGGAAAGAAAGAAAAATAGAAAGGTTATTTAATTGCCACAAAAACACGTGGTAAAAGAGTCATCATTCTGGTTAGCCTTTTCCCAATCATGTTGGGGTCGGCTTCCAGTCTAACCGGATGCAGCTGAATATCAGTATTTTACATGGAGCGACTGCCTATCTGACCTCTACAACCCAGTAACTTGGGTATTACGATACCCCTTGGTAAGACTGGTTGTCAGACTTTCGGGCTTCTGACGACTCGTGACTACTGTCAAAGATTCACGAATGACAGCCGGGACCAACGACTTAACGTGCTTTCCGAAGCACGGAGGAGTCTCGGTATGTAAAGATGGTCACCCATCCACGGACCAACCCCGGCAAGCGCGCCGTGAGGTTGTTATTACTTAGCCACGAGCTACTCCATGTGATGAAAGAGTAATAATAGAATAGTTGGGTTGGACGGTATAATTTCTTTAACACTTATAAACTAACTAGAGCTAACTACTAAACTATGTATGAGCTGCATTTTTTACACATAAACGTTAACTTACAATGCTAAAGTACTGAAAAATACTTAAATACACTTTCCCAATTGCAATAATACACAGAGATACCTGTACAAGACGCAAAAACGTGCATTCAATTCCTCTTTCAATCGCCTAGTACTTAAACAACATGAAAATAATTTATGTATAATTTTAATGGTCTCCAGGTTGAAGATTTTATAGCGGGAAGAAATTAATATTCTATTCTCTCAGCCTTAATAAATCCAAAAGTATACATACAGACTTCAAAACCACTAAACTAGGTGAACCAGTAACAAATTGGTTTTAAAAATTAAAATTGCTAACTCAAGTCTTATAATACACTTCTCATCAGAAAAATCGAAACACTTCCGTTTTTATGGTTTCTGTCCTAATTTAACACAAAAGAGTTTTTATTCCATGAAAGAAATCACATGATTGTATAGCTGGCAGTTTGGCCTTTACAGTGATAAGGGAAAATTCTAAATTCAAAATAAGAATTTCATTTGTTTATCCTATAAATGAAATGATTCACTGTTTTGAGACAAATGTGTGTTTAGAGTTGGAGTACATTATCACCTTTGAAAACTAAAAATTAGCGCTTATCTTGAAACTTTTTGTTCTGTGTTCTGTACACTGTGTGTGTACTGTGACTTTGGGACATCTGAAAAAGTTCTTTTTCTAAAACATATGGATACTTCGCCCGCAGAAGCCGCCCAAGTGGTGGCATTGCTGGATTCTGGACTTAGTCAGCGTGTTGTGGCTGAAAGATTACATCTAAGCCTGTCATCTGTTCATAGAGTCTACAAACGCTATCGGGAGACTGGTTTGTTCACGCGCCGTTCAGGATCTGGCAGGAATCGGGTCACTTCTGAGCGAGATGATCGATTTATTGTAACAACTTCTTTACGAAATCGACGCCTTAATGCTTTTCAACTGCAGCAGCAGCTTCATGTTGTACGTAGGGTGGCTGTAAGTGACTCTACAATTAGAAGAAGGTTGAAAGAGCGTGGACTGGTACCGCACAAGCCAGCAAATGGGCCGAAATTAACTGCAGCCCATCGAAGAGCGCGCCTTAACTTTGCACGTGAGCACCTAAATTGGTCATATCTCCAGTGGAACAAAGTTCTCTTTTCTGATGAATGTAAAATTATGATGTATGGTAACGACAGAAGGAACAAGGTCTACAGAAGAGATGGAGAACGCTTTGCACAATGCTGCATTGAAGAAAAGGTCAGCTATGGTGGCGGTTCGTGGACGGTTTGGAGTGGAATCAGCGCCGACGGTAAGACAGAGCTTGTCTTTGTGTCTGGGCCACGTCTGCCTGCTCTAAACAGTCATCGGTACATCGAACAGTATCTTGAACCTCACGTGATGCCCTATGCACATTTTATTGGCAACGGTTTCATATTCATGCACGACAATTCTAGGGCTCACACCGCGAGCGTCGTACGAGATTATGTTACCGAAGTCGGTATCTCCATTATGGAATGGCCAGCAAGAAGCCCGGACATGAATCCGATTGAACATCTATGGGATGAATTAAAGAGACCAATTCGTGCAAGAGATCCTGCCCCAGAAACACTTAGCCAGCTGCAAAATGCAATCCAAGAGGAATGGAATAGAATGCCACAACATTTGATCGTGACTCTCATCCGATCGATGAAGAACCGTATGGAAGCAGTAATAAGAGCTCGGGGAGGGAATACAAGTTATTAAATAAATGTTACTTTTTTTTTTTCATTTACCTGTGTTGTTTTATCAATTTCCTTCATACTCCACACAGGGTAAAAATGACTTGTTAAACAAAATACGAAACCTATTAAAATTTCATTTGAATTTAGAACATTAACATTAGGATTTGATAACCTCATATTATTCACTATTAAACGACATTTGACATATGGTCATAAATATACACATTTTTCTGATAATCCTTACAAAACATAAACTTGCAAGGTGTTTCGATTTTTCTGATGAGAAGTGTATTTAAGTTAACGGTTTATGCTAGGCTACCCGTAACGTGACTAACTTTATTACGGGTAGAATTTTATTTAAATCATTAGCAAAGTTTGTTTTAAGTAAATTACTTTGAACTTACTCCTTTTTACCTGACAAGCACATTAAGGCTTCATTTTAAAGTAGTTTCGAAATTAAAGCGAACTTAATTCGTATCATGAAGTGCATTATACAGCACTGAAAATTGTATAAACCGTTGGGAAATATTTAAAGAAGTTTCATTTTGAAAATGGGTTTACTTATAACTGCAAATGGAAATGGCTTCGATTATTTAGGTCAATTAAAGTCTTGCTGCGTACTTATATACCTAAGTTTGTATAATACTCAACTTACTTATCAACCAGTTCACTCTTGCTCTTTGCTGTAAAAGATATCTGATCGTGCCCTTACACGGTTGGTCCACCGCCACCGTCGACGTCACGTCAACAAGAAACGAGGTCATTCGAACCGATCCTGACGTCCCTGTGACGGCGTGCGGCAGACACGCAAGCCATATTTAATGTATGTATCACTACTTCGGCGCCGTCATCTCGTTCTATTTCACGTCCCGTTAACGGTGACGGTAGACAAACCCCCTTAAGGCTGATTTTTAAACGGTCAGATAACTTCTATTTGAGGAATTAATACCGTTTGACAGGTTTTGTATATGAAATATGTCAAACCATCATATTTTTTCTTTTATTAAAAATATCTGACGTTCAGCCCGCAGAAACATAATATGTCACAAAACGACTAGCCGCCGTGAAGTTTTAAATAACGGCTGGCTAATCTTAATAGGTTAGCTTCCTATTAATGTGGACGTAATATTGTGATTGATAGATAGATAGGTATATAAATCGTTTATTTGGTGCACACAAAAGATGACACTGTGGGTAGGTGTGAAAGACTGTGGGTAGGTGTGAAAAAGTTAAGACGCAAGTTCGTAATTCTATTTTAATTAAAATTATTATTAAGTATATTTATTTGCTTTCGAGTTCCAAATTTGTTGCTTATACTAGTAAATAAGCAGCACTTACATTGGTGAAACACTCCATGTAACGTAAGCACTTAATACTACACCACCTGCCAGCTTCTCACTAGTATTGTCATAATCACAAGTTCTGCACACTTCATCATGTCATCTCAACTGGATGATATCCAATCGGCCCAGAAGAACCTTGAGGAGTGCGTCCTTAAGAAGATGGGTGAGCTTGAGACACAGATCCGAAGTGCTGGACCCGCAAAAGACACTGTAGCAAAGATTGCTGAAGAGTTCCGGTCTTTTCGTGAGCTTATTTTCGGCGTTCTGGGACTGCTTAGGCAGCAGATCATGGAGTGCTCTAGATCGGTTGATGGGCTGGAGACACGATCTCGTCGGAAAGCTCTCATTTTCACTGGGTTTGCTGAAGCGGACAAGGAGGATTGCAGGGCTCTTGTTTTGGAGGTTCTGAAGAACAAACTGGCTCTAACTGACATCACTGCATCTTCCATCAAAGTGTGTCACAGACTTGGAACATCAAGCAAAGCCAAATCTAGTAGACCTATATTGGTTAGGTTCTCCAATGTTGACGTGAAATCCGCTGTTTGGAAGGCAAAGTCGGCACTGAAGGGCTCCACGGTCACAGTCAAGGAGTTTCTGACGAGGACAAGGCAAACCGTATTCAGCAGGGCGCGCCTGCACTTTGGGATGCCTGCTTGCTGGACCCAGGACGGGGTTATTGTAATCAGATCTCCCGACGGAACACGGCATAAGATTTGTACTTTGGAAGAACTCAACCCCTTGTTGGTTAAGTACCCAAAGAAGACCGGGGAATCATCTGTCGGTGGCACTGGAGGCAAGCCTGATAGTGTAGTGCGTAAAACATAAGTGTTTGCAACCTATTGCTATTTATGTGGTTCCATAACCAATCACTTTCTTGTGCTTCGGACGTCAGTTCACGTAAATATTTTATTTTATCGTACATATCTACCTGCTTACTATCTAATATTTTCACCTCAAAACTACTTTAATATTCTGTTGGTAATTTTCTTATTTATTTGTTAATTGTTTGTGTTAGTAAAATTTTTGTGATTCTTCATTACTTAATGTCACTGTCATTGCTGTCATGTCATCTGACAATCAATCTGCCTAATTTTTGACGTCCTATTTTCCTTGTTCCACGTTTGTGTTGTTTCGTAAATTGCGTTCCGTTTTTGCTCAGTAACTTTGTCATGTATCGTTTTGTTCTTTGCTTTTTCATAATTATTATTTTGTGTTCATGTCTGTCATGCGGTTTCCTCTTTACCATTTTGATGTTGATTTTTATTCTATTACTGTAACTATAGGGATCTTTTGGCGCTGGATTTTCTTTGTCAATTTGGAAAACAAGACGTCTTAGTTCTGATTTTGCCCATGTGCCAAAGGATCCATGTACAACTATACTGGTGTAGCTGGTGGGTGGTGCACAGATAGTGGTGTTGCACCTAAAGTGATAGCAATCATAGATATAGTTTATTTGCATATTTAACAGTTATTTATATTTATACTATTTTTATTTGTATTTTATGTTATCTGATGATGATTCTTTTTACTCTGCCGTTGATTCCTCTAGCTCATCCGCTAATGCAAGTTTTAGCTCCTTGACCGACACCCTTGGTGACTTTGTGCGTCGGAGCTTCAGTCAACAGAAAGGTCATTTGTTTAATGTCTGCCATATAAATGCGCAAAGTGTCCCAAGTCACCACACTGATCTGTTGGACACCTTTGCTGACGCTAATGTCCATGCCGTTCTGGTTTCTGAGAGTTGGCTCAAACCTCATCTTCTCTCCACCACTTACTCTCTCCCTGGTTTCACTCTCATCCGCAATGATAGAATTGGAAAGGGAGGGGGTGGTGTAGCTATCTATCTTCGTAGCGATTTCCCATTCAGAATCATTACCTCATCTCCCTCACAATATCATGCTTCCGCTGAGCACCTCTTTTTGGAGGTCTACGTTAAAGGCGTTAAGACCCTTCTTGGTGTTGTCTACTGTCCACCCGCCGTTGACTATTTTTCCAAACTTGAATTGGCGCTGGAATCCGTAGGGTCAGAGTATGCACATTGCGTCATCATGGGCGATTTCAACACAGACCTTGCTCACCACAACCCCCGATCCCGTAAACTCCTTCACATCATCGACTCCGTTAGTCTCCAAATACTTCCACTGCAACCTACCCATTTCAATATGTCAGGCGATGACACTTGGCTCGACTTAATCCTTACATCCACTCCCTCCCTTGTTTCCTCTCATGGTCAGTGTCCCGCTCCTGGATTTTCCCATCATGACCTCATTTTCCTCTCGTACGTCCTAAAACCGCCTAAACCTACCCCAAAAGTTCTGCACATGCGGTGTTTTGCGCGCATGGACGTTGAGAAGCTTCGTCAGGATGCATCAGACCTCAGTTGGGAACACCTGGCTGCGGCGACAGCTGTAGACGAAAAACTGCGCATTTTTGAACGGACGGTCCTTGCCCTCTACGACAAACACGCTCCTGTTAAGATGATTAAACTTCGGCGTCCTCCTGCTCCTTGGATGACGACAGGGGTACGGATGGCGATGCGGCGCAGGGACCGGGCCTTTCGTAAATTTAAAAAGGATCGCAGTGAAGAAAATCGGAACTTTTTCAAAGCTGCTAGAAATCGGTGTAATCAGATGATACGCAACGCTAAACGCCGCCATATTCTCGAGAACATATCTTCTTCTTCACCTGCTGATATCTGGAAGTTCCTTGGTACTCTTGGTATCGGCAGACCACGTCATGTGGAATTTCCCAATACAATTGGCCTTGATGATATCAACCGTCACTTCACAACCTCTTGCCATTTGAATTCCCAAATGTTGTCCCAGACGGTCGATTACATTAATGGCCTAGCCAGTCCCATCATAGAACCATTTCAGTTTTCTCCGGTCACCTTGGACGAAATTAAAAAGATCATCCTGTCCATTAAATCCAAGGCTGTGGGCTATGACGGCATCAGTCGTAGTATGGTCGTTTGGATCCTTGATATCCTTCTCCCTCCGATTACCCACATCATCAACTTTTCACTTGATTCCGGACAATTCCCATCCCTGTGGCGTATGGCCTATGTACGCCCACTCCCTAAAATTTCAAATCCCTCCCTACCCAGTCACTTTCGACCCATTTCCATTCTCCCATTCCTGTCTAAAGTGCTTGAGGCCTGCGTACACAAGCAGTTTACGGGGTTTGTTCACCGGAACAGCCTTGTTAGCTCTTTTCAGTCTGGTTTCAGGCCTGGGCACAGTACAGCCTCCGCTCTCCTTAAAGTGACTGGTGACGTTAGAGTAGCGATGGAGGATACCAAGGTTACCGTCTTGGTATTAATTGACTTTTCCAATGCCTTTAACGCCGTCAGTCACGACATTCTCCTTTCTATCCTCTCCCATCTTATGGTTTCATCCGAGGCTCTGAAATGGTTCTCGTCTTATCTTCGGGGACGACAGCAGTCGGTTCGCGTTGACGAGAGCTCGTCGAGTTGGCGCGACCTGGATGCTGGTGTTCCACAAGGCGGTATTCTTTCTCCATTGTTATTTTCCATCTTCATTAATTTTATAACTCACTGCCTTCGGTGTTCGTATCATCTTTATGCCGATGATCTTCAATTATATACAGCTGAGCGGGTTGAGTGTTTATCGGACGCTATAGCAGATGTAAACCGAGATTTAGATGCCATCAAAAAGTGGTCTGATAGTTTTGGGGTGTCAGTAAACCCCTCAAAGTGTCAGGCTATTGTAATTGGGAGCTCACGCATGATGGGTAGGGTGACGATTAGCTCTCTTCCTTCTCTTATTTTCAATGGTACCGTCATACCAGTTACTTCTACTGTGAAAGATCTCGGTTTGCATCTAGACTCGACACTTAGCTGGCAACGCCAGGTCGCTAGTGTTAGTCAAAGGGTCAATGGTACTCTGCGATCCCTGTACCGTCTGAGGAACTTTTTGCCCGCTAAGACAAAAACTATGCTTGTGCAGACTTTGATTTTCCCTATTATCGACTATGGGGACGTGTGCTACTTTGACTTGAATGCGGTTTTGCTGGATAAGCTCGACAGACTACTCAACAATTGCATCCGGTTCATATTCAACCTCAGGAAATATGATCATGTGTCGAGCTATAGGTCTGAGCTCAAATGGATGTCCATTCGCCAGAGAAGAAGTTTGCGCGCCTTGACCACGCTTTTCTCTCTTCTCAACTCTCCTACTCCTCCTTCTTATCTTGTGTCTCACTTCCAATATCTATGTTCTTCACACGCTAAGAATCTGCGCTCTTCTAACAATCTTCTCCTACTCTGTCCTTCTCATACTTCTGACTTTGTTCATTCTTCCTTTCATATTCAGTCCATTCTTCTTTGGAATGCGCTTCCTCTTGATATCAGGACGGCCACTAGTCGGTATGCATTTAAGCGGAAATTGCAGAGTTATTTTCAAAACAAATAGAGTAGAGTCATCTCAACACCTCTTTCCCTTGACTTCGTATATATATATATAAATATATATATTATATTGGTATATATTGTAGTAAATATGTATGTATGTTTATTATAAGTCTAACCCTACCTTTTTCATTTATATAATGTATTTAGATATATTTTTAATAATTATAAATATTATCTTTTTTTTCTCTTTGTTCCTCTGTAACAGAGCACCTGCCATCTAATCTCTTCACCACCCTTGGTTGACTGGTAGAGAATGCCTAAGGCATTAAGTCCGCCTTTGTACCTTTTTTGTGTGTGAAAAGTTTAAATAAATAAATAAATAAAGATAGCATAGCATACAAAAGCACGATAAAATAATAACTAAGTGTATAAATATTAGGAAATAGCTACCACAAGGTGCTAATAATAGACAAATCTCGCTGTTCATGCTGGATAAAATCAAAGATTCTTGTTGTTCAAACCATCCTATATTTCCATTATCAGACTATACAGGCAATTTCATCGACACAAAATTGTTTCCGAAATTATCTTCAAAGACCAACTCATCCATAAACCAGGCAACTACAAATCACATCCCAATCTCATTAGGGATTCCATCCATCAAATATTAGCTTGTTAGGGAGGTTGGCGCGAATTACCTGTGTAATCATGCTGTCCCTCATACATCACGATAACACCGTAGATTACTGTACCCTTGTTCAGCACCTGACGTCATATCCGTCAATCATTAATGGCGTAGCTGAGATACGTTTGGGGACCGAGTTGTGATGGGTAGCGTTGGAAAGCGTCTTGTCGTACGAAATTTTTTTGTTTATGGTTTTGCGCGATATAGCAATTTTACTTGATTTATATACATTTTCTATTTATTAAACGATTAGGCTGTTGAAAATAATATCTATACTTATAATAAATCTGTAGAAGTGAAAATTCTGTACATTGAAAATATCAAAAAAATAAATGGCAGGGGGTGTTACTAGACCGACACCGAACCCAAAAGTGTGATTACATTTTTTTTTGTCTGTCTGTCTGTCTGTCTGTTTGTTCAAGTATCACGCAAAAACTACCGGTTCGATTACGATGAAACTTGGTATAATTATTCTTTAATATCCTGGGCACCACACTGGGTACTTTTTATCCCGGAAAAGTATCCTATCCTACGGTTGGGGGGTGTCAAAGTTTGTATGGAAGAATTTTAACGCGCTGTCCGATTAACTCGAAACTAAATATTTATACTTAAACCCAAAAATTAAGAATAACGTGTATCAGGATTTTTCGAAATTCAACCCCTAAGGGGGTAAAATAAGGGATGAAAGTTTGTATGAAAAATCTTATTCCTTGAGGTAATAAATAAACACGAAACTTCGCACGAATAGTTATCTAAATAAATTATAAAGTTTGTAGTTTTTTGTTTTTCTAAATTACCCCCTTTTTTTTTTTTAATTTTTTTTTCTTTTTTTTTTTTTGGGTGGGAAATCATCCAATGACTTCTCCCGCTCTGGGCGGAGCGGGAGGGCGTGTCAGACTTTTACTGACTAAAACCCACCCGTGTTCCTTCCCTTGCCATGCCAGGGGCCACGGTTTCCCCTTAGGACTACCCGCAACCCCGGCGGGCAACGGTCCTAGCGGACCCCGTCAGTTTTGCTGACATCTCTTTGAGGCGCGCGTGGAACACGACGCGCCGTCGACCCGGGCCTGGTCCTTATGGCGAGCTACCCATTGCTCACCGCCCGCAAGCCCGCGCCTACGGTGGCCGGGAATCCTCCAAGGAGTCCCGACGCCCAGGGCGTCTCCTACGGCGGCTAGGCGCGTGAGGGCGCGAACTTTGCCTCTCCCTCACGCGCTCCGCCTCCTCCTTCGTCTAAATTACATTAAAGGGGGATTGGGGGGTGTCAGTGTTTGTATGGAAAAATTTTAACGCGCTGTCCGATTAACTCGAAACTCAATATTTATACTTAAAACCCATGGGGGTAATTTCCGACACTCACGCGGGCGAAGCCGCGGGCAGCAGCTAGTTAATAATAAAGTTTTCCACCGAACCGCAGTTATCATTATTTTTTTTTGTGCGTTTAGTGATACAGTTTAGGTGCCGTTCGGTCAAGTGCCGTTGAAATCAGTGCTCTGAGTGGAATACCTCGTATATTTTTTTATTGTGGTGAGACTGGTAACCGACCTCAACACTTTTGGAAAAGGCTAGGCAGATGATCACACGATTATGGTTTCGACGATGTTGTCGATGTCTTTTTTTTTTTTTTTTGCTTGGGAAATCATCAAATAACTTCTCCCGCTCTGGGCGGAGCGGGAGGGCATGTCAGACTCTTAATGACTAAAACCCACCCGTGTTCCTTCAGTTGCCTGTGTTGCCAGGGGTCACGGTATCCCTTTCGGACTTTCTCGCAACCCCGGCAGTATGTTGAAGATGCCTGGCTTAGACATAACCTATTTAGTCGTGACTCGAAGACTATAAGTTTACGGCTACTAGGGAAACGCGGACCAGCAAGCTTAGCATATGAAAATCCCAGTTTATATTAGTGCATAGTGTAGCCAGTCCCAGTACATATTGTAGCCTACCCATAGAGTTGTATTAATGAATATTAATATATTAATTAATTAATGTATTAAGTAAAATTAATTATAATAATTCTGTTACATATTTTTTATCGCGAATCATATTTTAACTAACATACAGCCTGATACTGACTTGCATCTTACAAAAAACGTAATAAAATTGGAATTTCGAGGGCTATCCTGGCGCTCTGGCGACCTTGGTTATGTACCTACTCACCTTAACTGCCTAGCCTTATCCGAACTATCTTGGGGTCGGCTTCCACTCTAACCGGATGCAGCTGAATACCAGTATTTTACATGGAACACTGCATATCTGCATATCTGACCTCCACCCAATAACGTTCACTATCCTAAGTTGCACTATCGTACCCATCGCTCAGTTTTAAATTCCCGTACTGCCTGTCCCCGTACGCTAACTCCCGTTATTCAAATCAAACAAAGCGAGTCCTGTTTACATATAGCGGGCGTAACCCGCAGTTAATAGGCGGGTAATTTGTTGTGTCCCAACACTAGAGGTACCGGAGTCGATCGGTCTGCGTCGCTCGCCACTTAGCCCCTGTTAACTGGTGGGATAGGCATATAGGTAGGCACATATAGATGGTGGTATAAGAGGTGATGGCCAGCTATCTTATTGCGTCAAACGTTTTCGTAAACGATTCCGACTAATGTATTTCATTTTGACAGTTCAACAACATCATGTTTTTTTTTTTTTTACTTTTGAAGCAATGGATTAGCAATCTGTTTCAAACCGATCCAGATTGTGATAGATCGTGTATTTAGGGTCGTGTATTTACGCAATTAGGGTGCTGGAGTGAATGGCTGTTTTCACATTGGATGTCACGATAACGATATCGTCGGACTGGTAGTTTCATATAATTAGTGCTAAACGCTCTCGCACTTTTATAATATACAGGGTGGATATTCAGACGGATAGTAAGGGAAGTTGTAGCTACAGGAAAACCTTTGGATATTGTCATCAGATAAAAGTTATCTGAAGATAGAAAAATCAACCCTGAATAAAATAACTTCTTCTTTTTTTTTCATTACCCTATATTGTCCCACTGCTGGGCAAACGTCTCCCCCATATTTTTCCAGTCCTCTTTATATTGTGGCTTCTCCGGCCAATCGGTTAGGAATGAGTCTAAATCGTCACAGCAGCGTTTTTTAGGCCTGCCCCGGCGACGACGCCCGTCATCAGGTACCCACTGTGTGACGATCCTGGCCCATCTGCTTTCATGCATCGTTTAGGTGTGACCCGCCCAGTCCCATTTGAGCCTCGCAGACTTATCGCCAACATCAGCGACGCCTGTCTGTCAAAAATAACAAATAAACATCTAAAATTCAAACCATTAAAATTAAATTGCTACCTGTTGATAAGTTCTCCAAACAATTTAACTTCAAACACATCAATAACGAAACAAATGAGAATTGACTTGAAAGAAACAACTCAATATACAAAACATCTGTCTCAGAGTCTTTTGATTTTACAAAGAGAGGCTGAAAGTGTTCTCAAATGTTCCTTTAAATCTTCATCCTGTCGCGTCTCGACAATTTTTTTCGCAAACTCAGCAAGTTAATATAACTTGAACTCATAAAAGGATTTGGAAACATGGCGTATTGATAGGTTTTATTTAGTGTGTAAGTTCGGGTTTTGTTACAAAATTCTGTTTTTATTTGTGTACCTATACCAAGCGTCACACCTGATATGCGAATAGTCAGGTAATTTAGCACTGTTGTTCCCGATGTTATCATGTTACCCAGTTACTGGGTTGTGGAGGTCAGAGGCCTTAGTGTGAGTTTGCAAGTGAGTAAACGTAACTATCGCGTTTGCGTTAAGATTTGTATTCTCACCTTTATATTCTTAGCGTTATGATCTATCAGTCAAATCTTAACGGCGTAGGCCTCCGATAGGCAGTCGCTCCATGTAAAATACTGGTATTCAGCTGGTTAGACTGGAAGCCGACCCCAACATAGGAAAAGGCTAGGCTGATTTTTTTGTTCACGATGTTGTCGTTCAACGTACCTAATTACTTGTTGACAGGCCTACACTGTCTTCTCATACCTTAACATTGTAATTTGAAATCATTGTCACAACCATTTTTTTTTAAGAGTATCCGTGGAGTTTCTAACCGCCTTTTCTCCATAGGAAACTACTAATTGGAACCTAGCTTCTGCCATGACGCTTCATAAGTGCCATGAAAGTTTATGTGAAGTACAATGTTTTGAATTTGAACGATTTTACGTCAGTAGGGATAAAATTAATTGCGCAAAGTAACATGTGTGTGGGTAGGTTCCAACCCACGACCTAGAACTTTCGTTAAGTGGGGGCCGTATCACTGGGCCACTACTGTTCTCTGTATACCTGTACCTAGTAGAAAGTAATGTACGATATTTATCTAGTATTCGGTCTATCGTTTTTCATATCTGGCACAAAGCCAGTTCCAACAATAGAGAAGATAACGAAGAAAAGTATTGATACTTTTTGCATCCTATCCCACTTACACATCTCTACATGATACTGTCCGTAAAACTACAAAGCCGCAAGATACGTGCTAGCTAAAAATAAAATCAAATGAAACGGACAAAATTCGAGTCTTTATACTTCATTCGCGATTTAGTTTCTTATCATGTAAACAAAAATGTGTTTTTGAAAAATTTACTTTAAAACCCACATATTAAGTTCAGAGATGGCGGTACAACTTCAAATATTTTAACGCAGTTTTCATTCTTTCTTTGCTTTCTATTTTATGATTTTTTCAATAGAAAAAATCAATCAAAATCAAAGTAGTTCAGTTATTCTGAAATCATCACCATTTATCAATAGACTCTCGATAGACTCTATCTCAAATTATAACTTTTAAACTTGTAATGTATTATTCTGACTTTAGTGGTTTACTTAACAAGTAGGTAATGAAAATGTATACCGACAGTGCGGGTCGATACGCTCAAATGGAAAAGCAATTCTATATTAGTTAATTAGATTTTAAAATCGTATATGTACGGCTCGAGGACTTTAATATAGATTAAAAGCATGTTAGCTAGCTCTTAGAGAGGAAACGAGGATACTATTAAGTTATTAAAACGTCGAGTGTACAGAATATTTTATTAATTTCAGTGGAAAATTGTAATCAAACCTATGATTTTATTAGTGAAGGTTTTTGAACCCGTTAATTGAACTTAGTCCCTGTGGATTGTACCTATTATCGTTAAATAGGAACATTTTATAAAAAAATAGAACAGGGATGACTAATATTTAAAATAAAATATAATGTCATCATCTGTATCAAACGAATTTACATTGGTATGATATTTTGTACGAAGTTATGATTTGAACCCCAAAAATACCATTCACACTTCAGACAATACAAAAGATCCTCAGAAGAACTTCAGTATCTCAACCAGTTATTAACAAAGAATTGAAATATAACTCTTCCAACTGTTAACACCAACTTACATAAGACTTAAACGAAATCTATTGTAGCCTTAACTTCAGTAAACTTCGCCGGCTTAAGATTGTAGTGCTATTAGCCAGGTTTTTAACATGCAAATTCATTCAGCTCCCTTAATACAATCTACCCTCCGGAGTTGAGTGGGCTAATAATTCTGAAGAAGACAAGAAGTATAATTTAATTTTTAACTAAGAACTTGTAGGGCTTCTCATGGTAATGTAAAAAACGGAGAGCTGAATTTAATCTCGGGGGAGGAATTAAGATAATTTTGCGTTCGGATCTTCCTCCATCTTTTGGTTTTCGTCATCTGTCGGCGCCTGAATCAATTTTGACATAATAAGGAAAAAGTGGACACATGGAGGTTTTCATGTTATTATATTCACAGCTGTTATTCTTTAATATCAATGTCTTGCTACTGAATTATAAGACTGTCGAGTCTAATTTTAAGGAGGGAGGGTTTTTTTTTACTAGAAAAAGAGATGGAACGTATTGTAGTTGAAAACTGTTTAACACCATTATCGACTGACGGCTGGCGGGAAGGTAATGACACCGTACAGAAGGATATTGATTTTGTCCTGCGAAATATTGGCTTGAACCACCACCGGCAGAACGTTAGACACTTACATGTATTGACTTTGTAGAAATATACTATATGACTTTTATAACCGTCTCGAAAAAAATGGGTACCTATAATAGGTGAACAGACTAGAAGCAAATTAAAATCAAACGCGACTTGCGTATGATTTGAAATTCGTTTTTTTTTCTTTTTTCAAAATTTCTTTTTCTTCGTTCTAATATGAAAAGTTTACTTTAAAAGCGTTTTTTTGATGATAGATCGATTTTTTTCTAAGCTGTAGAAAAAAGAAAAAAAAAACTAGGTATGGCCATAAGCTTCTACTCCGTTCACCTAATATACCCATTTTTCTCGAAACGGTAAAAAAAGTCATACGGTATTGTGCGCTTTTATCATTTCTAAAGTGACGATATTATCGTGGATGGAAGTTTAAAAACTTCTTCATATATTTCCATACATTTTACTTTCCTGTGTTATCATGATGCCGTGGTCGTCCACAAAACTAAAAGACATGCTTTATAACCCACAAAGAAAGAAAAAAAATAATTACTTGTGATGTACGATATAAGTACCAATGCAACTTGCCACTTCTTTTATATCCAATGATTAATTCAAAAAGTGTGGAGCACTTTGTTTAAATTAATTAAAAGTAGACACAAACAAAAAGCGCTCCACGCTTGTTAAAGACGCCAACTTGTTATAGATAAACGGAGATCAAAATAGTTGCTTACTAAACTTTAAAAAGTTTTAAACTTTAAAAAGTTTTAAACTTTAAAAATTCTAACATTCCATTATGACTTTAAAATTTTTGCATTCCATTACCTATAACTTTTCAAAAGTCTGTATAATAACGACAAAATAACTGTTTTTGTGCCCAAAAGAAATACTTAGGTAATAGAAAAACATTCTTTTAATCCCAAAACTAAACTACCTAAAAGATAAACATCCATTCATCCACTTCCAAAAAAAGGAATCGAAATCCGTGACTTAAACCAATTTATCTCCTGAAGACAGCGTTTAACTTAAATTTAAATCCAAGACTCGGTCGGAATGGCTGTAGACACTTCGCTACAAGAGTTGAATTTTACACCCGCTAACACTTTCAGACGTTTAAAAAAAAAAAATCTTTACTAGCCCGCCTTGAGTGCTGGAGCTCAATGGTTTGCCAAGGGAATGTCCTGGCATCGTCTGAATGCTTTGTGAAATAAAGAAATAAGTCGCTTCCATTTGACTGCCACTGGATTCTTTGAAGGCGTTTTCTCAAATGCTCTTCCATTTTATACTTGGATGATTTGTTTGTTGTTATTTTAAAGACTTGTTGTAACAAGGGCCATCAGAAAACACATTTTTTTGCATTGTACTTTACCCCAGCTACTCAGCCCTCTCTAATCTAAAAAGACACAGTCGTGCGTTAATTTTGCCTTCAAAATACACTGCTAAAGGTAAAATTTTCTCCACGTCATTCCAGAAGGTTTTAGTATCAGATAGCATAAAGTACGGAAATACTTCAAAATCCCCGTACCGCCCTACCACAACCCCTCGTCAAGTATATTCAAAACATTTACACGCAAAACAACCGACTTCCAAGTATGCTTTGGCAAATAACCCGAAAAAACTCTTCAAAGTTGTACGAAATTCGCAATCGCTGTAAAAGAGGAAAAATTTGGAACACCACCGTAGTAAGCACGATTCCACGAATGTTATGCTTGTTAGAAAAAGCGGTGAAATGCGACTCGGACGCGCTTACGAAAGGTCCCGTACCAGCCTATAATATTTAAAACGTCAAATTAAAAAAAAAACTTTTGTAAAAAAAAAAACACGTTACTTGTATGCGATTTTTTTTTGTTTTGTTGTTATAGCGGCCATGGACACACTCTTGTGAAAATTTCAAGTGTCTACCTATTACTATTCAAAAGATACAGCCCTGTGACAGACGGACGGACGGATAGCAGAGCCTTAGTAACAGGGTCCAGTTGGCACGGAGTACCTACGGAACCGTAAAAAAGACCGAAGGAAAAAAAAAGAATGATATCGCATTATGGCGAAAAGTCGCGGAACTGCATACGATAGCGGATAATTTGAGCAGGTCGGAGTTCCGTAGAAGTGGGCACACGCTACCTTCCCAAGTGCTAGTTTTAACGGTAATTGTCGGGCAAAGTATAACAAATTTTGTTGTAACACACTTTGTAGTTGGCGCTCGGTGCATTCGCGAAATTGTATGGGTTTTAATGGGTGCCTGTTAGATGTGCTGCAAATTGGACTTTAAATTGGATTAGATTTTAGAATTTCTACTAAAACTTATCATACATATCATGCCTTGTTTCCCCGAAGGGGTAGGCTACCTATAGGCGTACCCACATCCACATACACCCACATTTCGCCAGTTATGTTTAAGTCCCATGTAATATGGGGTGAACTTATTGTTATCAACCGGGCACAAATCCAGATAGAAAAACTCAATTACACTTTGCCCGACCTGGGAATCGAACCAAGGTAAATGTGTCAGAGGAAATTCAAAAACATAGAAAACCTTTTGGTGGCGAAGTTCATGCTTAAGGGAAGTGGGAAGTTTATGTTAAAGTGACATTTGCATAAACAGAATAGAGATAGACAGGGCACTGACTAAAGATGTGAAATGTGTGTGATTCTGTGAAAACTACAAGAAATTGCCTACCTTCCAACACCGAAAACCGGATTAAAGTACTTGTACCTTTAAGCCCTAAAAACGTAACCCCACATAGAAATATGAAATTCTACAACGTCAATGTTTTTACAACTGGGACCATAAGGGCCTGTTCAGACGACACGCGCCTGCTAAGCGCACGCCACACGCGTCAGCACCCGCGTCTAACACGCTTTGAGTTGTATATAATTTGAGTCTTATGACACATCAATAGATCTCAAATTGCATTTATCGAAGTCCGACCGCACACGCCACGCGCCCGGTTCACGCCGCCTCGAAGTGGGCTAGGCGGACGCGAGGCGTGTGCGAGGCGGGCGCGTGGCGTGCGCTTAGCGGGCGCGTGTCGTCTGGACATTCCCTAAGAGATAACCCAGAAGTGTCGTTTAAGTTATCTCATATTGGACTGGGACCTTTTTATCGTGGACACGAAAGGAAGTGTGAAACATTTAATTTTTTTGCGAATGTTAGTGTCTCCTCTGCTGTCCTTATCTTGCATTTTGTAATCACACCATAACATCACGCCTATAATCCCCGAAGGGTTAGGCAGAGGTGTCCACCCACATTTCGACAGTTATGTTTAAGTTCCATGTAATATTGCCAATAACCGGGCACAGATCCGGAGTCCGGTCTGCTACTGAGAAATTCCTAATGGGAAAACCCAATAACACTTTGCCTGACCTGGGAATCGAACACATGCTCAGCAGTTAAGTAGCGCTTGCGACCACTATTCCAATGAGGCAGTGAAATCGTATGCCTGTTTGTAATTTGGAGCCTTTACCTTTATTATGAAGACAGTGTTTTGTTTTTGCTTTGAATCCTACTGTTTTGGATTTGGATTGCCTTGCTTACTGTTGCTATCCAGACGATCATGGTAAAAACATTATTTCACGGATTGCTTATGTAAAACATAAAATAAGTAGGTATGCACTTATGCCTAGCAATTTTAACACGAAAAGTTATGAGCCCAAATCTCCACAGAAATAATGGCACATTTCAGTCGTTTACAGACATGATTTTTTTGCAATAAAAGCAAATATTTAACCGTGTGTTTAAAAATCATTTTCTGAAAATGAATTTCACAATAAACAACATATTTATTTCTTGTAATAATAAAATTATATTCTAACCATAAACAATCTTTGTTCTAGGTAAGTCTACAAAGAAATTACTTTAGAAAATAATCTTTGCGGGACCCGAAATAGATAGACAGCGAAAAAAAGGTAAGTCGTTTATCATCTAAAAATGCTCTCGAAATAATGAAAATGTTTCCCCTTTTTTTTTCAATACGCAACCGTAAACGTGGTCCATCCATCATAGCGAGGGAGTTCCCAGGATCTGCATAATCGAGTCATTTCTGTAATCTTTACTGCAGATGCGCCGAATATTATGTATATTGGGTTGTAAGGGACATCTACGCGCAAACTGATAATTTGGTTCATTACAATTTTAATCGCTATAAAATCACTTTGCGTTCTCCTAACCAATTCCATTTCTTTCACTAAAATATGAATGGTCTGATTCTGTTCTTTATTTAAATCGCATTTTCTGCACTGGCGAGCATTCGTTCCGTTGTGTCGGTTTTATCTTTTTTTTTTGTGTAGTTTGTGTTCGGTGCCAGTAAGTCTTTGGATCTGGCCAGTATCCGAGTATCCGTCCCTGGCAGTTTGCCCGGGAAGAGTCTGATTACATTCGAAGGGGATTCGATTTCATTTCTCGAATATAACACGACTGTTGGATGTTGTGAATGATATTCGACCATACACTATGGAACGTAGCTACTGTTAGTCTGATAGTGTGAATGTGCGATAATCCCCTGTTTATTGGTCTATCTCGCTAAATAATCGGCGGGTCCATATTAGTGGTTCCGTATAGTATTAGTTGGACTATTTCGTTGTGTGGCTTTATTTGTGTTGCTGTAGTAATGCAGTGGCTGCGTTTTGTTGGGTAAATGAATATAATGTTTGAATGATTTAATGCTAGCTGTATGTGCTGTTAGTGCTTTTGGGAATTACACACATTAGTATAATTAATCACCAAATTAATTTACAAAGTGGTTTTAAATGCAATAAAACGTAACCGACGACCTGGTGAAGGCCGCAGGATGCGAGAAGCACAGAACCGGTCGAAGTGGCTGTGCTCGCGGGAAGCCTATGTCCAGCAGTGGATGTAAATGATGAATGAAACGTAAATTATTATTTTGATTGTGGTTAAGTAGCTAATATTTCAATATGAATTTCGAACTGTGTAGGTAGAGGTACATATGCACCAAAAACGTTATGGAAAACCATAAGTTTCTTTTAGATAAGTAACCTCCAAACTCATCCCAACACCAAAAAACAACTAAAAAAAGAAGTACCCACCGCATGCCAAGCTTAGTTTACAAGACTTTGGACAAGTGGCCGGCACTCTTGCCAAATTGCAGCTACAGCCTTGGATCCAGTGCCACTTGGTAATATGGACGCCTGGCGCAATTCAGCCACTTAAGCCAGTTAAAATTAAATGTGGACAAAAGACTAATAATAAACATGTGTAATATTATCATCATTTGAACAGAAAGACGTCCACTGTTGGACATGTCATCCAGCGGATTCCTGCGGCCTTCACAAGATCCTCATTGGTGCCGATTCCCTTGTTCACAAACTAAACTAAATTAAGTTCAGTGCATCTTTTTCTTTCTATTTCAATAAGAAGAGGACAGAAGATACATTTTAGTTTAGTCCTGTCAAATTAATTAGCGGCAAAATAATTGGCTGTCATGGTTACAAATACATTTTATGAAGAGCAAAGTTCCTTTTGAATTTATTTATCTATAGGTACAGATTCTGTATAAAACCACAGTTGATCAAAAGTCTCTCACTTTAAATATCTGGGGGATATCTTCTTCCAAAAATATTTATCAGTGGACAAGCTGATATTGGAGCTCCTTGGCTCATATTTTGAGTGACCAATAGAGTATAAAATATTGCTATCACCAATTCGTCTGCCAAACATAGCCATTCCGCCAATGACGGTCGTTCGTTGCAACGATGTATTGGACAACCCCCATGGACAAAACAGATGACAATCGAGCTCGATAGTTAACGTTTACGAGCCGATATTTTGTGTACGGAATTACTTTTATATACCTACCCAGTTTAGTTGAGTTGAAAGTGTGTTTAGTTAGATGTATTTTTTTGTAACTTTGTGTAGTTTAAGCTATGAATATACACAAAAGCCGTTTTTGATATTATGTTAACCAAACTACAGTCATTGGTAGAAAACACACACTCACACACTCGTCAAAGAGACTTCATGCCTTTTTATGCCTAATGTGTAAATAAATAAAATGTTATACATTGTCATTTCATCAAATTATTTATATTGCATTTGCATTATTTGGGACGTAAGCAATTTAAAATACTAACGGGTTGGTGATACAGTTTATGGAGACAAAGCAGACACACTTTTAAATTCTTTCAAAATTATGAACGTTGTCATTTTTGAGATAAAATATTTAGACTAAAAGTAACGTAAAGAATAACAGCTTCCTCCAAGCACATAATAAATTGCATAAATGATGAAGAGTATACTTACGTACCCCAACGTACTTTAGACTCTAGTAATGGGTAAGATGACTCAACAAATTCGCGGTATTCAATCCAATCTGGCTGAGACATTACTGTCTCGCAGGTGTAAGCAATTATAATATCCTTGGCGGTTTTCAAATACTTTGAGACTACAAATTCTTCAACGCTTATACAGGGTGTCTCAAACGTAGTGGTCCAAAAGCAAATGAGTTAAAGCGAAGGGGTTCACATATCATTAAAAAAAAAAAAACTGGGATATTCTGAACAGTTCAGAAAATTTCACTATTTTTCAAGAAATTTTACACTTTTAGGTCAAATCTAAATCAAAAATTTAGATTTGAACTCGCTGCGTCGAAAATTATGTTCACAGGGTCGAAAAATCCAAGTGGAAGTGAAAATTTATTGAAAATACCACTACGTTTGAGACGTATATGAATGAATGGCAATATTCTGCATACATACTTGTTTATCACGTCAGTGTTACACCTGTCTATGACGTGTGTTATTGGCGTCAGCTCTTAATTGAATTAAAGGATCAAAGTAGGGACTTAATATAACAAGACGCTCAGTGGCGGTACCTTCATATAAGCCCAAAAGCCCGGCATGCCTTACTAAAATGCTCGATAGAGAATCAATATCAAACCCGAACTATTTAAAAGTTCGCGCGCCTAATTCTTATCAAAATAACACAAAATATTTACCTATGCTACACTACGAGTTTCGCATTTGTATCATCTACATATAGCTATCTCGCTTACTCGCACCGGCTTTTACCGGGCTTTCAAATACTATATCTGTCACTTTCGCACTTATAGCGATGTGCCGTATAACGAGTTAGAACTTGTGCATAGATCAAATCGATCACTATGGCAGATTAAGCAGGGCTTTCGGTATGAAGTTGCACGCGTATGCGTGACCTTGTCAGCTTGCCAACTCTGCAATGTTGCCGTTTTAGCCACGTTGTGAGATCTTGGAGATTTTTAACGAGTTTGGAAACTTTTTTAACATTTAGCAACAATAAAAACTAGCGACTTTTTAAAATAACGAAATTAAATATTCAAGCAATATCTTAAAAATAAAAAAATTGCGACATCTAGCTAGATTTTTCATATACCTGGCGACTTTTTTTTGGCTAAATGACAACACTGAGTAGTTCCCGACATCCGAGAGTGCAACTAACTTCAGTTTTATTTGCTTGAGTGGAAAAAGGTTTTGTTGTTAAAGTTTTTTGTGTGTTTTCTTAGATTTCCTCAGTGATATAATTGTTTTGGTGACTTACCTACAACAATGGAGGTAATTGTACCTTGTGAGGATTTAAAATGCGTTCAAGTTTTGATTGGCGAAGATAAGGTAAAATCTTTAAACCTTCCTACCGACATACTCAGTCGAAAACTGAACTTTCTTTTTTGAAATCTGTTAAAATTTTATTGGGCTTGCGTTATTTTGAAACCCTAGGCACGCCACTGAAGACGCTTATATTCCCTGATAGGGCGAGAGTATTAGTTCCCTGTGATAGGGCGAGTCTATTTTACCGAAAGCATAATCAGCCTTTAATGATTCTACTGCTGGAACACAGACCTCCTCTAAGTGAGAGGGAGTCGGCCGTAATCCACCACGCCGCCCAGTGAGGGTTGTGTGAAAAAAAAAATTGTTTCAAGGACATGTCGGTTTCCTCACGATGTTTTCCTTCACCGTTTTAGAGAGCAGTGGTTATTAAATAATTTACACAAAGTAAAGCGCCTGACAGGGATCGAACCTACGACCTACAACTCGTAAGTCGCGGCCCTGGGCCACCACTGCTATTGCCGATAGCCTTGGCCTAAATAAAATAGGAAGGAGTATAATCTTCTTATTTTTCATGCAAAGGTAAGCTCGATCGTAAAACCTAGCATTATACAAAACATTTAATATTGAGATGCAAATGGTACACTACTCCAAATGAGCCCAATCAAATTCTAGTACTTGTGCTTTATTCATTTTTAGCAACTTAAGTTAAGCGAAAACAAGAATAATTCTGTAATTACTAAACTCCTTCCAACTCCTTCGTTCAATTTAAAGTAAATACAATCGTCTGGAGGCGAGAGCGGCGCCAATTCTCGTAAATCGATACACTTACCTGAAGGAGAGATCGAGTGCTCGACACCGAGTCGCAAGCTCACACCTACTTATTTACCTGTACGTGTCGGGAAAACTCTTTCTAGAATGTCTCTAGATATGTGTCGCTTTATAACTTCGTTCGCTATCTTTCGTGAAAAATTGTAGCAATTTTTAAGACTTACCCCCTTATTCATAAGCGCTGCTTAAAGTCAAGTAATGACTAGCGCCTGTTTGACCATACATTTTTGAGAGGGTTATAGTTTTTGTATGTATTGTAATTGGCATAAGTCGATGTTGCTAGTACCTATGTTCGTTCTGTGATGTGCACAACACAAACGATTTTTTTTTTGTATTTTTTTAAGCATTCCTTTTTTTTCACAAAAAAGAAGGCATGATAACGAAAAGCTCTATAAAATTCCGTTTCCCGAATTTTCTACATTAATTCCCAAAACAACATTCCGAAAATTCTTCATTATGCCATTATGCTCGTGCATATGTATTTATGATAATTATTATGATTTTATTATAATGAACGAGTGGATTTTAATGCTCCTACTAATGGAGTTTTCATTGACCTTAATGGTCAATGAAAACTAACGGGTAGTTGGAAAAACTACGCGAGTTTTTATATAGCCAAAAAAGACATTAAACTGAATGAATATGGCGCTCGCTAGTTTTATTTGGGGCTGCAGTTATCTGATCCACGTAACCTGTTATGGCAACTAGATTTTGACAGTTACGATCTTTTATGCCGGTCACAGATTGGTGAAACATAACATAAAATGTGACACAAATGAGCCGTCCTAATTTATGCAATGTAACAACATGAAATGTAACATTCACAACAACTATGCACTTTTTTGTTACATTTCATTTTACGTTTCACCTATCTGTACCCGGCACTGTAATAATAAATTGATGATACTGTCAATAGGGTTAACAAGTGAGGGAATTTCAGTTGCTTCTTAAGATACCTAATAAGAGAAACGAAGACTCCTGTTGGGGTGTGCTTAATCAAGCTGGAGCGTTTAGTAAATCAGCTCGTTTGCACCCCATTTGAGAAGAGCTTTTTTAACTCATATAATTCTATTGCTGAAATGTAACACACTTGAAACAAATATGCCTAATATGTTTTTGTGTTTCTTGTTTTCATAATTTCATGTTAGTGATTTTGGATATTTATGTTATAAATTATTTTATTTATGAAATTAGTGAACCGTAACATGAAATGTAACGTACTGTAAGTTTTGTGTTAAGTACATTGCATTAATGTAACACCAATCTGTAAGACATATCTCCTCTTCTCCTTTGTCACCGTAATCCATTTCCACCTAAAAAAATCTCGTTTTCATAAAAATGCTGGAGTTATCCTATTTCCAATATTCAGCATTATTTCCGTTCGGGGTATCTTTCCAGTTAATTTAATATTATTTTACACTCAATTGCACGGTCAAATTTTGTCCATGGCGGATGAAAGAGTTGAATTAATAATTAGTTTGAGTTTATGGAGAGTGTTACGGTTTTACATTATTTATTCAACGTTACACTGATGTTTATAAAGCTTAAATCTCTGTTTTATTTTTGGATGGACTTTACTGAATTTAATTGCATTTTGATGGTTTTTCTTATGTGGTTTTGTGTTTGAAATGGTGATATCATTCTCTTACTTTCTTTTATGAGGGCACCTAACATTATAAGTTTTGTTGTCCTATATCATTTTGTTCTAAGTCAATTTATATTATTTCTGGTTCAAGAAGGTAATAGAGCTTTTAAGGCTTCCGTACATCCGAATGAAAAAAATTGTCTGTCCGTCCGTCTCCCTTATCTCCGAAACTGCTACTCATAGAAGGAAAACCTATAAGATGTCTATGGTCTTAAAATTACATGGTAAATCAGTCAATAATGTGCATACAAACTTATATCTTCAATTAGTTGGAAAGTATAGGGGAACATGTTTTTCAACTACAATGTCAAGTTTATTCTAGGGATAAATTCATCCTTAATACGGAACCCTTCATTGTGCGTGGTCCGACACGCACTTGGCCGGTATTTTGACATTAATTTCAAGGAAATAACCACGAGCTTCTATAGGGTTTTACGATAATGCTAGCTGCCCCTCAACTTTTATCTGGATATCAATATGACTGATTACATTGATCTATAAAATCATGAATAAACAACACAACCCATTAACATATTGCCTCATATCCGTAATATATAGACTGCCTCTCATAAACCTATTTACGATACACCAACCAATCCATCAGGAATACCGATAATACGGCTTTACTATACCTGAATGGTACAAACGAATTGCTCGTAAAAACCTTGAGAAGTTTCCGAAACATTTGGTATTAGCGGAAGTGTAGACTTTGCTAAGTGATAACTTGTTAAGTTTAAGTAGGTATATAAGTAAGTACATGTATATTGTGTACTTAATAGTATTTTAGATTGTTTTCTAAGAAACCTGTGGTAATTAGTCAAACTTGTACTGAAACTGTTATATTGAGCGGATTATTTTGTCAATGTCTGCGATGGATGCATTACTATATTAAAATAAAATAAAATAAAAATGAAATTTATTCAAGTATAAAGTAAAGTAAAATTATGATGTACGTATACAGTCGACACATTTGAATCATGACCCACTTTGACGATAAATCGTTTGAAACCGTCAAAGTAACAAAGATTTCCCTCCTTTACAGTGCATGTCACACTTAGGACGTTTTAAATATTAAATGGCAGATGACAAGGTCGTTACCAGGGAAACGGCGTTTACGTGAATGTCGACCTAATTGTATTTGAATGTCTGTAAGAAAATAAGCTTATGGTGGGTCATGATTCAAATTTGTCGACTGTACATTAATTACAATCGAGGAAATTTTAGTTCTAACTGTAATATAGACCTGCCTGATCTAGGTTTATGAAAACCGTCATATTGGCTTGTTTAAATCTATAAATTAACCGTTTTCCTCACACTATCTCGTGTTTGGCAACATTCTTTTGCGATTTATGTCATAGACTCCTATGGGCTTAAAATCCGTTGATGAGAACAAGGATATTAATGATAAGAATCTTGTCAGTAGTACAACTTCTATATTATTTCATTTCATATTATTTCAGTTCATTGATTCAGGCGTGACTTGGCGGAAATCCGTTATAAACTACAATCAAAGCGTTAAACCGAATTGGGTACTAAATATATTACGTTTGATTTCTTACAGGGTTTTTATGACTCTTTAGTAATAGTTAAGCGGAATAGGTTACTAAATATATCTACGTCTATTATATTTTTTAACTTCTATATTACTTATACCCTTGTTAGCTCACCATAATAATGAAAGCTGTAATATCCACAAAGCCAACACCCTGATTTCACCTATCTCCTTTCCCCCAACTCGCTCTTAATAAGAAAAAAAGAATAATATCCAATAAATTCCTTTTTATTGCCGCGAGTATTCCAAATTGTAAGAACACGAAAGAAAAAGGAGGGGGGCATAAAATGGAGGTATTCATTTAGTAAACGCAGGCTGGGTTGGCAAGGAGGTGAATTAACCATGAGACATTTGCCTACCTACTGCTTTTGCGCTGTTTTTTCAGGCAACTGTGATCATTGTTTCATAAAATGCGACTTTTATATGAGACAGGTCTGAATTTTTCTCCTTTATGCTAATATCTGCCAAAGTCATTCCTCGGAAAGCGAGTTAATAGGTAAGCCGTTGGTCCCGGCTACCCAGTTACTGGGTTGTGGAGTTTAGATGAGCAGTCGCTCCATGTTAAATACTGCTATTCAGTTGCATCTCCTAAGACTGGAAGCGGACCCCAACATAGTTGCGAAAAGATTGCTTGCTTTTGGGCAAAAATAAAAGTAACTAATAAAAATATAGTTTTTATTAGTTTAGTAGACCTCGCGAACACGAACTTTTTTGCAACAATTAAATTTTGTTTTGATTGTTGTGTAGAAATAATCATGCCAGTTTAAAATCCTATATTTAATCCTATCCAACTTTTCAAAAACAGAGACAGATCTTCACCAATTTAAATACCAATTTAAAGTTGTTACCTTTTAAATAAAAAACCATCGAAATCGGATCTCAATCTCATCTCAAAAATCTCCGACGACAAAATAAAACTATAAATTCGTAAAACCTGTTTACCAAGTTTCGTCCAGATCGGTTGTAAACTACGAAATGTAGAGAAGGAGTACCAACAAACTGACTCACGATAGCAAACCTTACCCAGAGACGCTTCGCTCGCTCGATCAATTCAACTTACACATAATAAAGAAATTTCGATAATATTTCAAGTCGGAAAAACCTTGCGATTCAGGGGCGGGTCGCTAGTGTTTGATTTTTATTTCTCAAATAAAGTACTTAATTAGTGCCACTGTAGTGAGCTAAATTCAGGATATTCTGCGCTCAAAATAATAGGCTAACTTTTATACTTTATAACTTTAAGCCGTAGGTATCTAGAAGACCTTTTTCTTTCTTTGCTCAACGATTCAGTCAAAAATACGCTAATTAGCTCAAACTTAAGGGAGCTTCTCCGTTTAATTATGAAACTTCCGTAGTTTCGGGACGAGATAAAATTCCTAAATATCTCGTAAAGTTTATTTAAAGTAACCGTGCCATTTTGTTAATTAAAGACCTCATAATATAAAGAACGGCTGTTAAAGAAACGCGAGCTCGGGAAATAGTTTCGCATTTTCTAAAACTATTCTGTAAATGTCACTGTGTTAAAATTTTATTATTTCACCTTTTACACTTTATTAAATTCCATGTGAACTTAACATCGCAATGGACAAAGTCAGGGAAGAAAGAGAGAGACGTGAGGTTTTTCAAAGTCTCTCTATTCCACTTATTCTAGGACATAGGCGTCATTCTCTCTGCCTCGTTGGTCTAGTGGTTGCAAGCGCTAGTGCTGAGCATGAGGTCCTGGGTTCGATCCCGTGTCGGGCAAAGAGTTGTTGGCTTTTTCTATCTGGAATTTCTCAGTAGCAGCCCGGAGTCTGGATCTGTTTCAGGTTGATGGCAATAGGCTTGCACCCTATTACGTGGGACTAAAACATAACTGGCGAAATGTGGACGTACTATAAGGTACACCTCTGCCTAACCCTTCGGGGAATACAGGCGTGATGTTATGTTATAGGCATCATTCTCAAGCCGTTTGAAAGACTTGTTGAATAAATTAAAAGTCAATAATGTTGCATTATGTACGGGTATCGGAGGGTTATTGGGTCAGTTCTTATCGTTAAATTTTCCAAGTTGACCTGCATTGTGTAGTAAACATTCACGATATGTTTCAATCCTTTAAAAAGAGTTATATAGACTTTTATGTCTTAGCTTATCATAGATTTTCTTACTGCTTTGCATTGTAACTTGTATATTTAGCAGAATACCCGCGAAATTTCGCGGATTTTTGCATAACTTATTAATTAGTCGAGATTTTTAATTCATATTCTCTATGGCACCTCTTTAGGTCATGAAATATCCGAATATCAAAAAATATTTGGCCCAGGTCTTAAGGGGGAGACGTGAAAATTGATTCGCTGTTACAATGTATAATAGAATACTTTAGAATATAATTATGGTAGGTATATCGTATCGGATTTATATTACATCATCTTTTTCTTTCCTGAAAAGCAAATTTAACATGGGTGCACCGAACACTACTGAAATAACGTTATTCTGGAAGCTTTATTCATTATGATTACTTTTTTTACTGAGAATCAAAACTCCCTAATAATTTAATGTATGTTTTGTGTTGCGTAATGTAAATGATTTTGCGTACATTATACGTATAGATTTTTTTTTTTCTAACTGAACAGACAGCTGTGCTGGGGTATTTGTTGCGCCACTTCTTCCCAGCTAAAGCACTCGGAAGTGGTGAAGGGTGGGCGTTTAGGGGGACTTTTTTATGTAATTTTGACGTTCGAAAAGTGCGAATTCTCAGCCTAGTTTGAATAAATGACTTTTGATTTTGACTCGAGTTACAAAATAATAGGTCATGATAAATTAATTCTTTAGGAATAACTCGATATCTTACAATACAATAATATATAAGACTCGTCGCCAAACGGTAACAATTCCACTGGCCTACATACTCTTCGATCGTGTAAGTTAAAAACGGTTATGTGTGAAACTCGCACAATAGGACGGAAATAAAGCGTTGAGGTTGTTACAAGCACCCAGATAGTGAAACATTGCGTTGTACTCTGTTATATAGAAAGTAGAAGCGTTTTAGTTCACGCTGGCATTTACCCGATTACGGCGAAGTAAAAAGGAGGGTTATGATTTTGACCGGTATGTATGTTTATCTGTCCTCTCATAACTTCTAAACTACTCATCACAACTTGACAAATGGAAGTTGGAAGCGTATCGGTCGTCCGCTGGCTATAGGTAAGTGAAGTGACATTAGATGTAATATGGCGCCCTATAGAGGACAAAAAGTCTTGAACTAAATAAAATAAAAATTTTGATGGCGCCATGTTGGGTATCAAATGAAAGGGCTTAATTAGCACAATTCTAAAACATATATATTACATCCCAAAAATGTTTAAATAAAAACTAAAACGTAACTACGACAAAAAAGTCATCTATAAAGGTATAAACAAGTCATCAGACGATAAATCGAATAAATTACGTTTTTGGTGTTTGAGAATTGAACTAGAACTAATAATTTGATGACATGTGAGTCATGTGGCATCCACCAACCCATAGTGGGTCCCGGTGGTGGATCACGGCCCTGTCCCTCTCACAGAAAGAGGAGGCCTGTGTGATATTATAAACTGATTATGCTTATGCTAATACAATTCAATATTAAATAAACAGAGGTTGAATAATACCATAAGAGAAGAGAATCTGTAAAAGCAATTTTTTTTCATGATTTTATTTTTTACTTACACTTTGTCAGCGTAATTAATATGTATACTCATGCCAAATTACAGCTTTCTAGTACTAACAGTCTCTGCTTTAAGCTGGGGACAGACGGAAAATATAAGGGTTCCTTGTAGACTACGGAACACTAAAAAGTTAACTTTTCGAACCAAAACTAAAGCTTTCAAGCCATCAGTTTTCGAACATATCGTTTGCTACCTGCAATGGTTCGTGAGTCGTGGCGTTTAAGTTGCGAGCGATCGGAGCGAAGTTCGGTCAATAGACCGGAAATAGAGTGGTGCAACGTTGCAGCGAACTAGTTTCAGTACTTTTCGAGTTAAATAACCTTGTTTTGTGTTGTGATAACAGTTAAATTAGAGCAGCAGAAAGTAGTTTGGTCTTCTGTAAAATATGGAGACGGTATCTTGAAAAACAACTAAAGAGTTATGATAGTGCTCATTGCGTAACACACTTTCAATCACAATCCGAAAGATTTTGAAGGCAATTGGTAATCCATTGCTTCATATGTTTGAAAAAATAGTCTGCTCAGCAACGTAAATAACGCAATGAATGTTGTTGAACTGTCAAAACGAAAGGCGATGCAATTGTTAGTGTGTTACGCAATTACCCCCACAGGTTATCATCCTCTTTTGCGCTAAACTATGTAGGCATACATAAATTAATTAACTATTCATATAAAGGCTGCTACAAACAGTTGCGACGCGATTTTAATAATACAATTTCTAAGAAAACTTCATGGTAGAACGCACCAGTATGCACGAGCCTTTATGGTTAAATAACTAGATTTTAATCAATTTTTTATAAGAAAATGAAATCTATTATTTCATTTTGTTTTAATGTCAAAAAATTGATCCTGTTGCTGTAACAGGGTACATATTTTTGTACCCATGAATATGACCCTAAGGGCGGATTCGACCAAACACGAATAAATTTTATCCGCGGAATAAGATTTACTCTTACAGTTTTCGTATGGAGAAACTGTCAAAAATTCAAAATTTACTCGAAAGAGATGGCTGTTTCCACGGATAACATTTATTCCTGTTTGGTCGAATCCAGCTTCAGAAATATACTGTGGTCACCAATTTTTTTTCTTGCCCCTTCCTTTTTATATGCATTTTCTGTTTAGTCAGTCAATAAGACAAAAAAGTCTTTCTTCATAGATGCAGCTACAAAAATATGCCAAAAAATACTTCCAACACCTTAAATACTATGTAATTGTTAGTATTTAAAGTGCACACCCTTAAAGATTTATTAAAACCCATTGCAAAAAACCTCTAAGTAACAAATTCAGTGTAAAATACCAAGCTGGTGAGTTGTGGTTTCGTGTTTACCGAGTTGAAAAAACTTTTTGATTGTATACGATAGCGGAATACTTTCTGGGAACCGCACACCGTTCTTGTAAGTGCTCTATTTGCCCATTACTTTATGGTTGTGTATCCTTTTTATTTTTTCGTATTCTTTCATTGTTGTTAACTAGAATACACGCGAAATTTCGCGGATTTTTGCATAACTTTTTAATTAGTCGAGATTTTTCATTCATATTCTAGGCACCTCTTTATTTAATTATATATACTACACCAGAAAACCAGAAAATACATACTTACAAAAACAATTATAATATTTCAAAACATACAATGGGCGGCCTTATCGCTTTCTGCGATCTCTCTCTCATCGATCTCTTTAGGTCATGAGCTATCCGAATATCGAAAATAAACATGGTTGAGAAAATACATCTCCTTGTTAACTTTTGTAGCAAGTTGTGTGTCCTCAATGTTACAAATACGCTTATATTCTATTCAAATACTTAAATTATTCAATAAAATTTGAAACACCAGAAGTACACATCAAGTTTGCAGGGGACATTTATAAAATTCTATTATTCCTTGAAAAGATTCTCTCGGTTTGCCGACAATTATGAAAACGTCGCTTTTTCTTTCTCTGTTTTTCAGGTCTTGCACAGAAAAGAAACTACTTGAAATCATGTTACTTATTTCAGTTTTAATGTAGCAAGCGCTCTCGGATAGAAAGTACTTTTGTTTGCAAAGCCTTTCAATGTTTGTGTCGTGGGATGGTTGAATTTAACTTCTAAAGAAATAGAGATAACATTTTGTGAAAGGTTTTTTATGTTTTATTATTAAAAATGCAATTTAAATGACCTTGTAAACCCGCAATGCTTACAAGTTGCGATACGCTTGATGCCAAGATATTATTTTGTATTAAAGGTCATTCTTGGCAAATACTAATAATATACTGCCTCGTTGTGTGTGTCGCAAATGGCACTGCTGAGCTGGTCCTGGGTTCGATTCCCCGGTTGCACAAAGTATTATTGGGTTTTTCTTTCTGGAATTTATTAGTAGCAACCCGGAACATGGATTTGTGCTCGGTTGATGACAATAGGTTCGCCCAATATAACATCGAACTTAAACAAAGACTTAACTGGCGACTTGTGAGTGTACTATAGGCACACCTCTACCCAACCCTTCGAAAAAACAAAGAGTGATGCTATGTTATTTATTTTTACAATACGACTTAGTTACCACCATGTGAAAAAAAATCATTCCAATTCTAATCAAAATTTTATTCAATCCTTAAATCATAAAAGGTCGCTTTGGTATCACATCCAAGGCCGTAATATCTCTAGCGTCAAAATTGACCTACTAAAGTGACCCTAAGTGAGCTATGAAGAAAAGTATAAAATACGCATAAAATCTTCACATAAATTATTCCATAAAAATTATTCGGTAAAAATGACTGTCTACGGAACTTTATACTGGCTACGCTGCTACGTGATAGCGTAGCGCTACGTGCAGTTGTAGCACCTTACGTAGCACTTTGTCGTAGGTGGTATATTTTTGCTTTTGAAATGGGAATTACTGAAAGTTTTTCACGTTGTGTTTGTACCTACGGTATAAAAATAAAAGCTGAGTGCGCAATCAAGAATTTCCTCGAAAAATATTAATGAGACCTTGATATCAACTTACATAACAACCAAAACGTCCCCATTTACAAAAGGTAGGCAGCATTCAAGTACGACTGCCGACATTATTCACCCGACAGCCTCCCGAACAATGGGATCATTTACGAAATATTAAGGACATTACACGGAAAAGCTTCTAAAGAGGCTCGTTGTTTGTGTTAAGAATTGTAAGAATGAAAGGAGGTTGATGACTGAGGTTTTATCTTTTGGTACCATTGTGGTACCTCGATACCGCTGCAAAAACTATTCAAACGTTTATCAGACTGCGACACCTGTTGACGGTGTATACACAGCCTTATCTGGGAGCATTGAGGCAGTAACGCTGTTGTGAACTCCACTTAAAAGTCTGATAACGTAAACGAGGGACGTCGGAGGCTCGAGCCTCTTGTCCCGGCGATGTGGGGCACTTGACTTCTAAAGAGCCTTCGGTAATTGGCTTTCTTGCCTTTACTGTTTACATGTCTAAGTGTATGATGATTTGTAAATATAAGTTAGAATAATATTTGATAGAATATAATTGCCCTCAATGATAGGGAAAAAAAATCTACGAAATAAATTATGTAGGTAAAAGCGAAGACAATTTTTGCGACATCAAACAAGTCTTGTAAATTGAACGTGTATGACAAGAAACAACTGTTACTAAGAAATGTCACTAGGTGTATATCTCGTTTCTAGTTCATTGATTCAGGCGTGACTTGGCGGAAATCCATTATAAAATACAATAGACGTAGATATATTTAGTATAACCACCACTTAACTATTCCTAAAGAGTCTGAAGAAAGAACCCTGTAAGAAATCGACACGTGTTTCACCTCTCTACGAGGCATCCTCAGGATGACGTTTGACTTGTCGCGAACCCGAACACGACGTGTTGCCACGCCGAGCGCTGCACGCTGCTCTTTAGAAATAGTTAAGCGGAATAGGTTAGTAAATATATCGACGTCTATTGTATTTTTTATCTCGATTCTACTCTTTTATCTCCTTGTCTAGACCCCAGAATTCTGATTAAAACAATGTCCGTTTATCAACACTTGGTCTTCTTTCTGACCGACAAAGAGAGAAAAAAAACAGCTTTCAGACTGGAGTGAGGAATGAGGAGGCTAAAAATAAGAAAATATTTTTTTTTTTTTTTTTTTTTTTTTTATCCACAACGGGGAAGCTCTTGGCCAGAATCTCACCTGATGGAAAGTGATGATCAGGCCGAAGGTGGAAGCGAGCTTCACCCGGAATCCTCTACCACAGAGGAACTGGCTATCTTATCTCTAACTGCCGGAACACAACAATGCTTTTAACATTGTTGTTATGGCGACACACTTAGATAAGATGGTGGTAGCTAGCCAGGCGGACTTAAAACAAGCCCTACCACCAACCAAACCGGGCAGAAAATGTTGCCCCCACTGGGAATCGAACCCGGGACCTCTTGGTCTGAGACAGGTGGTCTAACCACTAGACCACAGAGGCGGTTATTTAACACCAGCACGAAGATTCTTTTAACATTATAAGGACCTGTCACTTGATTTGAAATGAATCATGACAGGAAGTTGTCTGTGATGTCCAAACAGCTCTTAGGCGTGAATTATAAAGAAACGGCGCGGCGTGGTGAAGGCGTGACGCAGGCAGGATGCCGCTTCAAAAAGTTTTCATACAAAATGTACGTAGGCGGCATGTCTTGAAACAGTTGAAACTCAAGCGGCGTGGGGCATCTGCCTCCAACACGCCCACCGCGCGCCTTCGCGCCCTTTCTCGCCTGTGCCGCGTCGCTTGATAAACAGTATGAGCAATATTTATGCACTGAAACTTCAAAGCTACTCGAGCACCCTAAATGATTATGACCACGTGGAGAGGAAGACATGCTATCGCAACAAAGTCAGCTTGTATAATAACGCATATAAACGTCTCTTCGACTGTTCTATATAATTTTAATCGCGTCCGTGCCTTATCCGTTCCACGCCTGAGCCGCGCCTTTACCTTACGCCTTCTCTGTGCAATTCACGCCTAAAACCCCATTTATACGATGGTTTCGTCCCTGTGGCATACAATAAAATGAAGCAACAAATGACGTGCAATTGTTATTTTTGCTTCAACTTTTGGTATGCCTGGATCGAGTTGAGTGGAAAAATGAAAGGGAGGTCTTTGCCCTACAGTGGGACAATACAGGCTGATTATTATTATATTATTATGGTATGCCAAACGACATTAAATCGCAGTGTAAATCTGGCTTTAGAAGCGACCTTTTACCATTTTTTTTCTAAAAGATTCTAAAAAAAAATAGACCCATTCTACGAAAAAAATAAGCTCTATGCCCTATTTTATGGGCCCTTAAAATAGGGCTCTGAGCTTCCAATTTTTTTTTATTGACCCTTATTTGTACATTCTAAGATATTATAATTTTTTCAGTCACAATAGTCCTGTCACTGAACATGTACCAGTCCTATTACAGTTGACACAACAGCACCTCAGACGCGACTTATTAATAGCGCAAATGACTTTGCAAATTGCCCGTATCCATCCGCGGTGGGTCTAATTGTCGAGCCTCCGGCCTCCCCTTTGTCTACCACCGTTCTCGTTAATTCCTTTTTTTTTGCAGCAAGATAGCTCTTCATTATTTGGTAAAAGAATATAAATTTTCGCCGGCCGCTCGCTGCTGAAATTAATAATAGAGAGTGGCGAGGACGGTGGCAATTTATAGCTCTATTATTGACAATAAATTCATATTATAAATGCGCTAAACGGTCTGCCGACCGCTCCGAGCGGCTCCCGATAAAGGGTGAGTTTGAAATTATTATTATTTCGATACTTATTTATTGTTGAATCAATTATTTTCATTTGAGCTTTTGGTGTTTTGTTCTGAATCATTAACGCGTTTCGGCTGTTGATATTTGCGTGTTTACGTACTGAGATAATAAAATGGTAGCGGACTTAATGAAAATATGTTTGCGTTTCATAAACATGAATTATTTATTTTTCTCGCAAAAATAGCATATCTACTGTAGGCAACGCCAACTTTTTTTTTTTATCTTTTCCTCAACCACCGTTAAACATAGGCTTAATAATTACGCCATTGTTCTTTTTTTTCCCATTTATAATCAAACTCTTTTTTCTAAGCCTTGTCAAATCCACATCTTACAAGTACACAACCCAGCCGCCCAGTCGACATGTGCCTGACCTTACTTTCATACTAAAAAACTGTCCACGATGTGTAATATTTTTAAAACAGTATATAAATATAAAAGCTTTTCTCGTCCGTTACACAGACGCGTGGGGACTATACCTCTACGTCACGGGTAATGTGACCATGAGAGATGGATTTGATGGGAATTTCCTGTTTACGAATACGAATCCTTTTAATTTTAATAAATGGTATATTTCTTACTATACTTACTAGCGGGGTAATTGCGTAACTCACTAACGATTTCGATGCCTTCCATTTTGTAAATTCAACAACATTCATGGCGTTATTTACGTTGTTGAGCAGACACATTTTTCAAACATATTAATTAGGATCAGAAGGATGTTGATAGAAGAGTGTTACGCAATTGGGGCGCAGGTATGCCAATTGTTGTGTTGCTAAGATTTAATGTCATTAACATTAATGACAGTCACATATAAAGATTCAAGGTTAGTTTCCTGCGTATGCAATACCTAATTTGACCGAAAACTTTGACTGAAAATCGCATCGTATATATTGCGGAAAATCGTTGATGCCAATCTGCCAATCTAATAAGATCGGGCATTCATCCTTAGTCACCAATTTCCTAACTTCTAACTACCACAAAAATACTACTTTTCCACACATAACATAACATCACTCCTGTTTGCCCAAGGATTAGGCAGAGGTGTAGTACACCCACATTTGCCAGCAACACTTTGCCCAACCTGGGAATCGAACCCAGGACCTCAAGCTCAGTAGTAGCGCTTGCGACCACTGGAACAACGAGGCAGTCAACTACTCTTCCCTAGCGTCCAAAATCCCATTTTTATTTCTAAAGCGTAGACACACTCTTCACACAGCGAAAATAAATTTAGGAGCAGAAATGTGATTAAAATTTTAAACTGTTACTTCCCGCTGAGGCTTGGAACCGACGATTCGTGAGCATAATACATGCCACATTTGAACCTTGATTTCCATCGAAAATAACACGAAAATACTGCGTTAAAAACTAAGGAAAATACTTTGCAACATTTTAATAAAAATATTTTAAGATGTGAAATTATTTAAACCTACAAGCGTTGTGTTTTTCAAAAACAAATTCTCTGTTAGCAAATAGCTTTGAACAAAGACATTCCTAGAATTCATAATTAACAATTAAAAAAACCGGCCAAATGCGAGTCAGACTCGTAAACGAAGGGTTCCGTACCACCGTACAATATTTAGCAAAAAGCGAATAAGACACGGCTCTTGTATGGGGACCCTTTACTTTTTATTTTTATTATTTGTTGTTACATCGGCAATAGAAATACACAACCTGTGAAAATTATAACTGTCTACTTATTAAGTTTTATGAGATACCTACAGGCCACTGACAGACAGACGGACTGTACAGTCTGACACTGTACATGTTTTGCTGACGCGGTGGTTTACACCAGACATGGGTCATTTAATTACTTACTATAAATACTCATACCTTATAATATATCGGCGAGTGCGATTACTGCTACGCGGTGACTATCATTAGAGAAAGGAATCGTCAACAGTATTACTTGTAAACACTATTTTACGTAATAAACCTAACGGGAATTAAGTGATCTTTTCAACCCAAGAACAACCTTACCAACGACAACTCTGCAAGTGTACGAACCGTACACGGACAGCGGAGGCTCGTTTGGCCGTTTATACTTCGGGTACGGAACTCTAAAAAGTTTGAAATACTTTATGGGAACAATTTGCAATTCGCGAGAAAATTATAAAACGCTCGCACTTAAATTGGGGAACTCGAGAATCGTAAAATGCTATTTGAAATTGAAGAAACTGACTGAAGAATTAATGAGGAGGATTCCTACACCATCGAAGGTAAATCTGAACCCTATTGGAAGGGAATGGGACACCTAATTAGTGGACGATAATCGACGCAATTACCACCGGCAAAGGGTTCAGACCGGTGCCGTAATGTTAAGGACTAGGGAGCACCTTGTAAGCTGTTAAATTTAAATATTGCCGACGTAAACGACACTGTTGCGAATGTAATTAAAATGTGTATCGTCCAATATATTAAACAGCCCGAATTTGCTCAGCGGAATTGTTTACTCGGTAAATGTTAGGTGGTAAACAAAAAACGGTAGACAGTATATCAACCTTTTTATTACACAAAAAAGTTCGTTCTTTTTTTAATACGTGCTAAAAACTGCATCGTTCATGTTGTAATTAAAAACTGGGTGCATGTAGTGCGTTAACGCGTAGTTATTGGCACGCCCTACCCTTTGGCAAAAACTGGTACTCTACAGCCCTCGACTGCCACCCATCGAGTGGTTATAGCACTTCAGCGGCCGTCCTCTAATGGCTGTGTTTTTCACGTTCATAGCCGATAAACTGATGGAAAATATTGATAATTTTCAAGACCTATCTATCATATAAGTATTAATTGTTAATTTTGTATGAAATCGTTTTGAAAGAAATCTTACTGAATGGAAACGAGAATGAATCACGTTATGAAATATCTACAGCCAAAAGATAACTTGACCCAAACCCGTCATCTATTCATTTCCAAATTAAATAATCCAGATACTTCTTACTTACCAAAAGCATTTATGGCATCTATTCCCTATTCACCAAGGGACCCCTGTGAAGAACTTTTTCAAGGAAAACCTTTTAAGACATTGACATTCTATAGAGATATACAAGGATGACCTAAATAGACAATACTGTGCGTATTTGTAAAAGGAAATGACGTAATCCTGGGAATCCGTCAAAATCCGGGAATGGTTCGATGGTGTAATGATACTAGGTATAGTTGTTCGTCTGTCCTGATTGTCCATATTTTGTAATCAATCATTTGGACGACAGTTTAGTTGTTGCCACTGAGTTTTGTGTAATGTTATTTATCTTTGTTATCATGATTATGTTGATCGACGTCACTGAAGGATATTTCTTTCTTTACCCTTACTTTCGATTTCAAAGACTTTTTTCATAACTAGTTCTTATTCAGTTTCTTTATGTTAAAACTTATATTTCTTTCAGTAGACTCGTTATTCGAACCATATATAAATCCGCCATATTGCGATCCCCACACAACTAACTTTTTTAATCCCATTCTTACCCATACAAGTTTTCTGTAAACAATTTCAAAGATTGTCTTTTATCTACTGTCCGACCACGTTTATTTTTCTTCACAACTTTGTCTATTCGTTTGTTCTAGCTTAAATGTGAGTTTGATACAAGTTTTTTAATTTTCCCCAAACGTTCCGTAGAAAGATGAAACTCCTTCGGAAGTTCAGCAAATACTTCTAGCGTTTATTCTTGTCTAACTTTGTTGTTTATGTCTCCTAATCATAACATTTTGTGCGCGTATGGTTTGGTAAATGTTTGTTGTTTTTACTCGTTTCATTTTCTATTGTTTGTCTTTTAGAAAGTTGTGTGGGTTATTTTTTTTTTTTGATAATTATTATTTGTGTGTGCGTGAATCTGATATTACATTGGAATATTTGGTCCTGGTCAAGCAGTTAAAGCTTCCGATAGGAATTAGGGAATTAAAATCTTGACGTGTTTAATGAAGCAAATAAAAGCGAACTACCCTCATTTTCACATAGCAGCTCTTAATTATGACCCTGGTAATATTAGCAACTCAGCACTCTATATACCGCGAGATGATTCCGCGCTCCTCGCACTATAGAAAGTTCCATATTACATTAGGGCTTACTCCCACTAGACTCCATTCATCAACTGTATGTGCTGAGATTACGAGCACGCTTTGTTTGAGCATTAGAGCAGGTGGAGCATTCTAGAAGCTTTTACACCAGTCATATACCTACGACTGTTTATAAGCTCCGAAAATATGTAAATATAATGTTACATGAATGTAAATTTAGCATTGTATGCTCCGGTTTTACGATGTGTAATAGAACATTATGAATCGTAAAATCCGCGTTACGTTGAAGATTGTACTTCATATGCATTTTATTCGTTTTTGACAACGTAAAGTTACGTAACGTTGAAAATTCATTTTGTTTAATAAAATTGGTGTAGCTTTCATTAAGCGTTTGTGAGTTTATTTTTAAAGAGGCAGTTATAGGATTAGAATTTATTTATTTGTAAGAATATAGTTTTATATAGTATGATGTTAATATTTTTGTTAGTTCTGTACATTCCACCAAAACATATGTATGGTGTACAAATATTCAATTGTCATTCGTAACTTTAAATATTAATCGTTCATTTAAAATGTCAAAAGTCCATGTCATCTTGTTATCATGATGAGATAATTTTATCCAATAATATCAATATTTATTTAAATAAAATAATCATTTCCTGAATAACTGAATTTCATGTTTACCTACAATGTAAATTATTTTACGTTTTTGACAATAATTATGCTTTCAGTTTAAACGGCTTGTGGTCGGAGTTGCTTTAACAAATTTCACGGGCAGATACCCATGTATTTCGTATTTCGCTTTCGAGAAATCTGTTTAAAGCTGCCATATGCAGTCTGTGCTCATTTAAATAAAGCATAGCATGGTTAATGGTTTGTACATCTTATGCCGTGAATTGTGCACCAGGCATTATAAAGCATTTTAGCAGATGTACCTACATCTGCTAAAATGTTTTATGTAGGTACTAAAGTTCGTTGTTTAATCCCGGATAGTAATTTGACATTTCAAATCTTTGATGTTTGTTTTTCAATTTAGAGTTTGACATTTGCACCTGTCAAATTACTATCTGAGATGAAAAAACAAACTTTAGTTAAGTTTTATTCAATTGACAGAAAACTTTTAGAGATTTGAGTTTCGTACGTCGGCCTATTTACTCAAATGACATTTACTGGAAGCCTAGGAAAAATTACTACAATATTTAAACGTAGAATTTGAGTCAGGATTGCTCTAGTCGTCATAGGATTGATGGGCAGGGGCCTTTACTTCGCGGTTCTAATATTAGACAAGTTTCGTACGTCGCCGTATTGTTCTGTAGCGACATCTGCTAAAACCTGGGGCCAAGTGCAACGTTATTTAGTAGCCTCTTGTGTGATCAGATATTATTATTTGGTACAGTTGAACAGTGTAGTATTACATTTCTTTGGAAGTTGTGTAGGAATATCATCATCAAACTTCATCTAGCTTAAAACATAAGTTCTTTTTCACATTTAAAAATGTTTTTTTTTAAACCAATTTAAATACAGAAATAAATACAATTTATCGCATCATATTTAAATATTTGTGATTTTTACTCATTTACTATCTACGAAATACTACAAAACCAGAATCCAGTAACTACTAAAAAATGCTATATCGAAAATACATATACGATACTCATACTTACGAGTTTATGCGGTGGACCCATCAGCCCATGTGTAAACAATTTATCTCCGATTTCCATAAACCGACCTTACGATTGAAAACGTCCCTCAAATCCACCGACATTATTCACTATAATTCATACATCAAACGAATCGACAGACTCAATACCTTTTTAAAATAATCCTTTTCGTACCCTCGAACCCTATTTAGATGTATTGATCCATCGATCCTTTAGTCATCAGCTATAAGGCAGCCACGCCTCTTCGCTGTCCGCAGGCAAAAACTTCGGGTTTCCCGACTGAATCGTCCAAGGTTTTTGTTGAGCTTTTTCATGTACTCGATACGAAATCTATTGGCATTACGTGAGCTAAGGAGACAGCTGGTAGCCTGGATTATGTGAATGTGACTATAGTTGGAGTTAGTTTGGATGCGAAGGATCTTTGGAAGCTGGAGAGTTTTAGGTAGGATTTTTTTTGTGTCACGAATTCTGCGAAGCTACGTTATCTTTTAGTGCTATTCTATGATTGTTTATTGTTTTCTTAGACCTGTATTCTTGAATAATGTTCAAGAATAAAGCTTTATTTTAAACCAGCTTTGAGTAGCGATGAGTATCAAATTTGTTAGCCTTGTAACAGGTTGGAGCATCGTTCTAATAGTCCTTCAAACTGAATTTCGATCATGGCAGCTAATCCCAGCGGAGACGAGAACACAGACAGAAGTTCCGACACAGATGCACTCACCCTTCCGTCACTCTCATAGTCCTAGCCATAGATATTATATGTCTATGGTCCCATCAAAGAGCATCGTTCTACACTTAATTCAAACCGAATCTTTGTACCTACATCTATTTAACTTTGACATGAAAGGATAAAAGCTCGTACACACTGGCGCGATATCGCGGGTGCGACAAGGGTTGCGCTGCCTGTCGCGCCCGCGATATCGCGCCGGTCTGCACGAGCCGTAATACTTTCATTTGGCACTGGAACTGTAATGCAACATCAGCTGTTACATCACACGTTTCTCTCCAAGTCTTATTGAAGCAACACAAACCCGATACCCAAGTAATGACGGCATAAAAATTGTACAAAAAAATAAAGATTTCTTACCAAGAGCAAACTTTACAACGACTTCTTAATTTAAGTGGTACTCGGCAGAGTCGCGTAAGTCCCCCTTAACCAAGAGTGTCTCTCAAACAGCTCACAAGTACCGTTCAAAATATTAACTTTTAAAGGTAGTAAAGTATAGTCGCGTTTAATTGTTGCTTCGTTTAAAGCTGCTAGGTGGCTGTGATGAAGGACAGCTCACTTTTATTAGATTTTTTTCACTAATTTTTTTTACATTGTATCGAAGTTTTTTAATTGTAAACTATTCATTATTTTATGTATACTAATTTAACTAAAAAACTATCTACATAAGTGTATAAGGCATACCTACATAATGTAAAGAATAAAAATAATTAAAAATCATTTAAAAAAAATATATAAATTAAAAAAAGCGGAGACAACCATACAACAATAAATTAAACTGCGTATATCTAATAACGTTCCCAGGCTGTATACGAAGCTTCAATCAAAGATCTCCAATAGTTTAGTTACTATAGCTAGTCAAAGATTTGGCTAAACGGTCAGGGTTTATTTGATAGTTCCTAAATACTCCTATGCATTGCCAGTGTTTTTATTAATTAATTAAAGTAGTAGTAATTTTAAAGTAAATCACATTTGATTTTGTGTTTTAATATATTTTTCGTTAATAAGTATAGAAACAGAAATTATTTGTTTTCTAAGTTTATAACTTTGTACGTTTTCAATCAAACTGGATTACCATTTCAACCTATATTTTTATCTATACCCTGCAATTCAACATAGCACTTCTTTACAAAACTAGTTTTATTTTCCCTATTCGAGCAGGGTGCATCGGTAGCAGACGTCACGTACCCGATAACGAGCGACACTTTAGATCACAATACTACGCTATTGTGTGCGCTGTACTCGCTGTACTCATTCAACTAGTTCCCTTGACTTGCGACCTCTCGCGACTTTGTGCGATACTGGGTTTTATTTCATTTGTTTTTCCCTTGAAACTTTTCTGTTTTTTTCACTTTTTTCCACCAGCATACGGTAGTATTATTAGAATATACGGGTTTTATCGACGGAAGAATAGTTGTTGTCGTGTAACGCGTGCAGGATTTTCTTCGTAGCAGCCCGGAGCTTGGACTTGTGCCCAGTTGATGGCAATAGGCTCGCCCCCTGTTCCATGGACATAACTGGCGAAATGTGGGTGTCCTGCAGTACACCTCTGCCTAACCCTTCGGGGATTACAGCCGTGATGTTATGTGTCTGTCGTACTATTTTCTGTTCCAAAAATATCTGATAAAAGTGTAAACAAACCTTGTTTAGGTTAAATTCTTACGAAATCACTCACTAAAGGGTAGTATTAAGTAACACAGTCATCTGTATTTAGAAGGTTTCAACTTTATATCTGACCACTTTTTCCAATAATTATTGTGTCTGATCTGTCCATATTTGGGGAGTAAAGAAAGAAGCCTGTCCATAAGTTTAGACAGTTTTCTGATACCCCTCCCCTATAGTAAACTAACTGCGATGAACAAACTTGGCAAATTAAGCTTATTGACAAAGCTAGACATGTTGCAGAACAATTCATCTAATGGCGAAGACCCTGGACGTTTGTAATAAAATCGTAAAAAGGTAGCCTACAATCTGTTCTAAAAGTACCTTTCTGATGAAACATACACTATAAATATTTAATATATAAACCCAATATAAACAAACCCTGTTCAGGTTAAAATCTTACATAATCACTCACTAAAGGGAATTAGTAACACATTCTTTCATCATCTGTATTTAGAAGGTTTGTTCATACTGCATATCTCATCACATTTTCCAACAATTATTGTTGGAACAACATTATTAAATTCTAATAGAAAAATCATCGACAAAATAGAGGTTACAAAATGAACCTCAATTGTCTAATGATAAACATAAGGTGATTTAAAATAAAAAATTAGGGTTTAAGTATGCAAATAATAAAATCAAAGCACTTACTAGTAGGTGGGTAGGCACTGCAGGGGCACTACAAATTGACATCCACAGGTTCGTTGTCTAATCTATTTGTTTACATTTTCATTAGATACTTTTCAAACAGACCATACCTGTATTTGTAATGGTAACTTGACAGAACACCGCGCGCACATAGACAATCGCGTTACACCAACTCCAAAGCTGCGCACACGCTCACTAAACCAAATACCAATAAACTCAATTCCCGCCAACCAATCAAAATAACAAAATCACAATTGTCGCCGACCTACATTGCCCGCAATATAGGCGACGAACGATAATGCAGTGTTTTGCATCGGCATCCGCACTGCGCATTACATTGGTGGCGCAGTCAGCCATTGCCGATGCCACTTACATGCTGGGGCGACGATGCGGCCGTAAATTAGCTATTTGCTCGCTCGCCCGATGTGTGCGTGGTACGCAGTGGGGAACTGATTATAGTGCAGGGATTTCTGGTCGTGTTTGTATTCTGTGAGGTTTTGAGAGACTGGAAACTTTAAGGATGCCTTTTCAAGTCTTTCGCCATGACTGCTGTCTCTTAATTTTTGTCATATTTCAAGTTTAAAGTGAATGCTCCAAGGTAGCCCGCGAAATTCAAATTTTCTTACGTTTTTTGCCATTTGCAGGTCAGTATCGGGTTGTATGTTGATCTAAATATGATTCGCGACTTTATCAGATATTTATTTATAGAATTACAGTCATAAAAATCATCAATACAACTCTCTCAGTTCATATAATCCTATTGAATGACTATTTCATGAAATCATGACATTTGAGGATTATTCTAACATAAGGAGTTGTATTACTGATTCTAATGATTATAATTCTGAAAAGCCATATTTGTTACGGTCGCGAATCATATTATAATCAACATACAACCTGACTCTGACCAGCAAATTGCAAAAAACGTAAGAAAATTTGAATTTCGCGGGCTAACTCGGAGCATCCACCTTAAGCTGTGTGATCATCTCAAAACCAAAGTAATTAGGTAAAAGACACCAATAATACTGTTTCACTACACACCCCAAGCCCTGTCTTAAAAAAGTCAAAGGACTACTGTTTAGGAAGACTGTAAAGTTGTGGGAACTTTACAGTCTTCCTAAACAGTAGTCCTTTGGTATTTCCTGTGGGAAAAAGGGCATGGCAATAAATTTTCTTGTAAAACCCATATACCTTGCAAACAAAACAAACAAAAGAACATTTATTTCCACACCCAAAATAAATGGAAATTCAATATCTGCGTCATATATGAGGACCACACGAGTAAAAACTGTGTCTGTATGTACCCATATGACTGTCGCAATCCTGCACACTAACTTTTTTCCCAGGGTCACTACTACAATACGACGCTAGAATACACACAGAAACACCGACGTTTTATAATTTAACTCTAGACAAAAATAAACAAAGTTTGGCATAGTTTTATTACGGTCTCCAATTTTTTCCACTCACTGAATACCTTCAATTGTTTTTAAATAAAATAGTAATATTACGTTTTGTAACCATAGAAAGTGTCATTCCTGACATTTCGATAATATAACAGTGTCCCAATATTCTCGCGACCCTGTTCGCTTCAAATCGTAAAGCAAAGAGTTACAGCCCCCACTCGTAAAAACTCCAATCGCCCACGGTTTTATGTTAGGTACATTCCCGAACGCGCGCGCGTATATCGAAGAAATACTGAAATTTTTCCATTTTGTCCCGCTTTATAAATCTCCGCGATTTAGCGTGCAGTAAAGGGGAGAAGTTTTAAGCCTTGGGGACCATCGACACTCTTTTTATTTAAGTTAAAGTTATGGATGTCACTTTTAAAACTGTCCTTTTCGATACATTATCAAGCTACAGAAAAAATGCGGTAAAGGAAAGATTTAAGCCAACGTTTAACACTCTGTTTGAAGTTAACTTTATGGTGGATGTGTTTTTAAAACTGGCCTTTTCATTACATTAGCTAAATATAGAGAAATATAAGCCACTTATTTAGATTTTCTTTTTATTAGCTTCTGTTTTAAAGTTTTTAAACTTTATATTTAAATCACATGAGGATAGCAATAACCATTTATAAACTTTTCTAAAAGATGCGTTAAACTTGAGTTTAAAAACTAAATCTTACAAGATTTGAACTGATTTGAATTTTAGAGTTTCTAATAAAATGTTTTTTTTTTTTCGAAATCACACAAAACCCTACTTAATATTTGGGACGCAAAAAATGTGATTGTTTTAATTTAATGACTTTCGCAAGATGGTGAACGTATGTTGGAATTAGCCATTTTATTTTCAACCACTAATGGACGCCATGTAAATCCACCCTAAGGATTATTTCCCATGTTGACATTTCAGCCAGGCTTAAACACATTTTTCATTTAAAAAGGCCGTTTATACATAAAATTAACACGTAAACATGCTTATCATTAAATCACGAACGTAGGTAGGAACTGATTGATGACACTGCCCTAATTATATAGTATGAACACCACGTTTACAACCACGTAATTATGGTTTAAATCCGTCCTGTTTTTCATTAAATAACCCCCACCTTTCATCTAGGAAGGGGAATAAAAGGCCTCTACTGCGGGGAGAATAAAAATTGAATTTTGTTCATAGCCGGCTTACGAACTTAGGAGCAAAGATTTAAATCATAAGATTCGCCCTTCCGCGTCAAAAGATAGTCGCGTTTCTGTTTCGTTTTGACACATTTGACATACAATAACACTTGATCGGACTTGATTGTCATGGAAACGCTATTTAATCGAGCGCTCTCTTCTCAGTATGGACACTTTTTCGCGTCGCTAAGTACGGTGAGAGCAATTCTAGCGATTTAAATCTTTGCTTACGGGATATTACTACCGGCTATTAGCCAAGTTATGGGCTGTTACTAAGGAGTCTATTAGATGTTATTAAATAACAGCTTTCGAGAGAGATGGGTTTATTTCTGTTTTGTTTGGTTAAGTAAGTATTCATGGAGTAGGAATAAATTCTGTATTTTTATGTAAACATTTTCTGCCAATTTACTACACCAAAAAGATCTATGACTTGGTAACGCAAATTGACTAGTGGAGATTTATAACGTGAGTGGGATGCGCTTGCGCATTCTAACTGAACGGCGAGACCGTGCGTATAGAACTGGCCTCTTGTATTATTTAAATAAGTCTTCAGCCACGGGCCCCTCGGCCCGTGGCTAAATAATAACAGCCGCACGAATTGATCTTCAAGGTTAAGCAAGGCTTGTTGAGTTCGATCCGTGGATAACATACCGAGACCGCGACCATCCATAACATACCGAGACCTTCTCTTACCTAAAATTAGGAAATTAACAATCATCTTGATAAAAGCTAATAGAACTTGGCTTATGTCTAAACGAATTAAAGATACTTTATTAATCCTGTAAGTTCTTAACAAAAAACTTAGCTTAGATAATTATTTTTTTGTACTAATAAAACTTCTTCTATTTCAGGTAAGTCTCCATTTCTTCATCCACAAAACTACAACACAAGTAAGTGATAGGGGAATATTACACTATCATATACAATCTATACTCCATGTATTTATAAAATTATTCGGAGTCGGCGCAACACGTCTATTTCCATACTTCTCATCATTGTAGTCATCGTCATCTCGGTAGTCACCCCCTTTCTAGCCATAACATCTTTCACACAGTCCATCCATCGTCTCTTTGGTCTTCCCCTACTCTTTTAGCCATCGACATTCATACTCAAAACTTTCCTCACGACATTTTCCTCATATATCTATGATTCAATAATTGTATGAAGATAGTGCGATATACCCCATAGTTCATGACTATGAGCGATAATACACCACAACCATATCAAAGTCCGGAACGTATCGCCCAAGTACATTAAAGTACTGTTCATGTAAACTTGGTGTGAGTCACCAATTACCGATAGCTTCCTATCGGAGTTTCAGACTACCCTCATAACTCGTTTTCTTCGAACTATTAACGACAAAGTTTGGAACAGAGCAATCTATGCAATGGGCGTGTCCTAGGACATCGGAACTTCTAGTAAACGTACCTGTTATGTGCTTATGAGATATCGAACTTTGTTTGGGCATGCAGTTATTGGCTTTTAGTATTAATACCTGGATTTAGTGGCAGGGGAGTACGAATATTCAATTTGCAGCGAATTGAAAACATTCCATTACAAAACCACATTAGTTATGCAGTATAAGTAAATAGTTTAGCTGTCATATCGGCTTCCACAATATTCAGCCACATCTTTTAACGATACGAACGAGGATTTTTCGAGTCATTCAATCGGACCTCCACAACCCAGTATCTGGGTAATACGATACCCCTTGGTAAGACTGGTTGTCAGACTTTTGGGCTTCTGACGACCTGTAACGACTGTCAAAGATCCACGAATGACAGCAGGGACCAACGGCTTAACGTGCTTTCCGAGGCACGGAGGATTCTCGATATGTAAAGATGGTCAACCATCCACGGACCAACCCCGGCAAGCGTAACTTAACCTGATGGATCGACCCACAGGATATTCCGAGAATGTACATTATAGAATCTATCTAATAAATTCGACTTGATCATGCAAAACAAAATCCAATATTAAGATCAATCAAACAAGCATCTTAAAGGAAATATATCACATCAAAGCAAGAATTGAAACGAGTCCCAAAAATGTCACTTACCCTCAAATTAGCATCCACGCTTAACCCAGCGAAGTGAAAACTTCCTTTCATATTTATACACCCAGTCCCCAAATATCGAGTGCTAATATCATTACGCACGAATGTGTTTGCGTTAATTAATATGGCGGTTGTGTACACTGCAGTGCAGAAATAGATAAAGCCTTCACGTAATGACGGGGTGGGAATTGTCGCACGCTGTGTTTTGAGCTTCGTTTAGGGGCCACGAGAATTACGGAGACAGGAAAATGAAATTTTGTGTTGACTGTAATTTTTGTCTCTTGGCAGTTGGCTGGAGTTTCTTTGGTAACGACGAGAACTGTGGTAACTGTGGCACGCTTTGCTTAAGAGACCCATTTTCGTTCGGGCCACAAACATAACATCAAGATGAAAATACGCATCTTAAGTTAGTACTAATATGCACGTATTTTTTTTTATTCGTTTGTTTACTTCACACACATATAAATAGTTTAAAAAATCAACGCCAAAAAATCAATTGAAAGAACTTAAATAAAGCTTTAAAAATAGTCAAGCGACGCGCGCACCTTAAACGCCCTCCATTTTGGCGGGCTTGGTGTGACGTCATAGTATATGACAACAAATCGCAAACACTCCTACAAAACACTTTTTTTTTTCATTGTTGTCGTAGACTTTTACGTCACATTGGCTCGGACAACTTCAAAACTCAAACTCAAAGCATTTTTATTTCAAATAAACCAATTACAGGCACTTTTGAATTGTCAAAGAAATGGCGTCGCCTTTCAATAAATTTGAATTCCCGTTTCCATTCAGTTTCTTAGCACTTAAAAAAAAATCATTACTTGCTCAAAAAGAAACTATAATCAAAAATATCGATGAAGGCATAATTCTGACGCAATAAACTTTAAAAAAAAAAAGACTTATTTGAATCCATGCATATTCCCTATTGTGTAGAAGAACACGTTTCGAATCTCTAAAATGACAGACACCCACTCTTTATATTAAAAGCTAAATGTCATAAGAGAGAGTTATTAAAAGTGCAAGATTAAAATTGATTACATTTCATAACTACAAACAAAGTTTGCTCTAGATATTCTAAAAAGATTAAAATATTCCAAGCCTTTTCTTAGATAGAAGTGTTTCTTGAGGCAGACAAATGGTCTGAACACAACAACTTTACTAAAGTTGGAACAAGAGGCAACAGTAATTTATCAAGAATTAATGATTTTATTAATGCGAAGATAAAATACAAACTTTCAAGTGAATATTCATTTTCTTGCTTGCATGTTCTAGTGTTACTAGAAACGCTAGTTTTGCCCGAAGTAACTCCAAAAACTTATGCCCATTTCCACAGGCCATACCTAAATGAATGCCTAAATAATAATTAGACACCTTTTCCATCGGGAATGTCTCAGTAGCACCCCGGAGTCTGGATTTGTGCCCGGTTGATGGCAATTGGCTCGCCCCTATTACATGGGACTTAAACATAACCGGTGAAATGAGGTGTGATGTTATTAGATATTATGTTCAATTTCTGTCTAATGTCAGTCTTATGTCAAACATAAACGTCAAAGCGGCGCGGGCCTGAGCGGTTAAACATTTAACAACTGATAAACACGTATTTAGTTAGGAAGGTTAATGCTTTAGATCAATTATAATGACCCAAATAATGTGTCCAATTTGAAGTTTATCGTTGCTGTTGTGATTCCACCATTTTCGTTACCCGACGCGCGACTTCCATCCACAATTAGGTACATAAATATCACATAGGTATGCATTGTCGGTGTTAGTAATAAACTCTTAGTAATAGTATGACCTGGTTTCAAAGCCAAGCTTTGTTTCACACTGTGCGTGAATTTACTCTTTTGAAAAGGATTAAACCACCTCGCACACTATGCGACATACTACTTTGATAGCTCAACCGCAAGGCGCTGACCTATCGCATGCGAGATCGGGTGTGCGCGTTCACCGTGCGGCTAGACACTGGAACAAGGCTGGGAAGCATCGACTTCCCTAACCTATCGCCCATGTCGCCGAGCTGCCGCAGTCGCATGTCGCATAGTGTGCGCCATTTCTAAAAGCCTCGCAGTAAACACAATAACACTTTCGCTAGATGTACACACGATAACAAAAGTGGTTTTCTTAGAAATTACTGCATTTTTATTGAGCATGTTTGATGCAGTGATGGAAAGGAAATTGGTTTCAATAGTCGTTTTTGTTGTGTTCTAGAAAATGAAACTTTAGTGCTGATAGATATTGATCAAACTTCCATTCAACGCACTCAAGCCTAGGAGGATAATGTAAATCATGGTAAAAATTATACAAAAAATGCGAAAAACATTAAAAATGCCAATAATAGGACACACACACATACAATAATATTAATACACGGTTCCTCTCTCTGGAGGCCTGACCACCGGTAGCTTGGACCCTGTTCCCGATACCGGTGGGCTACTATTTTTTTAATATTTTTACACGTTTTCATATTCTAATTTATTTAAAAAATATGCGAATAGTAATCTCTGTTCGTATCAAGAAAGAGATTAAAGTCTACATGTATGGTTGCAAAGTTTCAATTTGAAACTTTAACAATACCATTATTTTATATGGTGCGACTGCCTATCTGCCCTACGCAACCCAGTAACTGGGTAATACGATACCCCTTGGTAAGACTGATTGTCAGATTTTCGGGCTTCTGACAACTCGTAACGACTGTCAAATATCCACGAATGACAGCCATATAATATATCGAATAAATCGCTTTATAGCACAAATACGAATAAATATTTACGCTTAATCAGAGCGGCTGGGCGGTATAAATTCCTGACGACCGCAACAGTCCGCTGAATACCTGAAATTGTCGCTCGATTCACTTTTAATGGGAACCTGTCTTTTGTGGTTTTTATCAGCAAGTCGGTTGGAAAAAGTTTGCGAGAATAAAGTATGTACGTATTGTGTGCTATTGTATTGAGGTTTCTGGTGGTACAATATTCAACGATATAAAGGTTTGATTTATTATTAATGGATTTACGTATAAGTAGTAGGTAAGCGGGCTTAGTAGGCTGTATCCTGGTAAAGAGATCACAAAGGAATCACACATATTTGTTGAAAGTAAAATAATGCCATATATATTAATTCGATCAATAAATATACAGCAATGATTTTGTTACTATAAGTACCTACTAACTTTCGGTCCTTCGAGACGGATCAAGCTATATAGGTTTCCACATAAATACAGATAAATAGAGGTCACATTGTTGTAAAACGTAAGTATAAATGAAATACATAAAAAAATCACATCCATTACACAAACTGTTTCAATATAACCCTGCCATACAGTTCCTCTGCTAAAACATTCTGTTTTTCTTCTCACTGAACATAAAAAAACAAAATAACAAACTCAAATAAAATATTTCACTGCCATTGCAAATACCCCTTTCTTCCGAATCGATACTTGCAAAGTTTACACGCCTATAATACTTCGTCTTTAGGGAGACTACGAAACGTATGTAACGCGATAAATAAGAGTTTTGTTCCCGAATGTAATCGTAAATTATGCCACGTTTTATCGAACCCGGTAAGAAGCCTGTATAAGACATAGGAGGCCCCCCCACTAAGGCTCGGTCCACAGTTTGAGTTTAGCGCGGTTGCGGAGACGGGCGCGCAATATCTAATAAGGCAAGGTGAAATAACTGAAAACCTCTTATCCTAGCTTAACTAGCTTCCACCCGCGGCTTCGCCCGCTTTGTATGTCGATTAAAAGCCTATGTCCTTCCCCAGGGTTCAAATTATTCCCGTGCCAAATTTCATCAAAATCGGTTCAGCCGTTTTAACGTGATGCGTGATCAAATAAACAGACATTCAGATAAACAGACAAAAAATCTATAGACTGTTGGAACGATTTCTGTTATCGATTCTGAGTATCCCTAGCCATGCTCCATGTAGAGACTTTCGACCCTCTTCAGCTTTATTATATGTATAGGTTAACAGTTATCATCTTCGTCCCCTTGTCCCATGTTACTTGGGGACGGAGCAACAGGTTTTCTACTTCCATTCACACCTGTAAACCGTCACGCTACTATACTATTCACTTCCTTCTCTTTGAATAACAGTATGAAGCACATTACATCACACCTGTAATCACAGGCAGGTAGCACTATGAGTGTATTATGAACAACTTCGAAAAATACAATTGTTCCCTACATTTTGTCGAGTTATGCAATCTTAAAAATGTGAGAAATTTCAGGATACAAATTCTCGATTTCAGGATTGCGCCACTAGTAAAAGTTATTCATAATTATGAGTACAATGACCTGCTCTAGGCTTGCACTATGGACCCAGCTTAAGGGGCCTATATAGAGACTTATATAGATTGTTTTTTCGTGTGAACGTCGCCTGCTGTGATTTCGCTCAACCCTCAACCCTTGAGGTGCTTGTAGAAGTTGTGAACAGTAATAAAACGTAGCGCCCTTAATCTTAATATTAATTTCATAGGCATATTAGATACATAATAGAATAATAATTTTACGGAGCTTTTTGAACTGTCATATACACTGACTTAGGGCCCTGGGTGATCGTAGTGGAAATAATGAGGTTCTTGTATCTGGGTGCACATTTGAGCATAATTTTCTAAAAACATAGTCCGATTAGGACCAATCCTAGGCATAAAAACCAACAATCTGATTCGCAATAAATCAACTACATTCCAATGTCTCTGCCAAAACTCTTACATTTAAAAATCACATATTGCGAGACCCTCATCGTGTTCTCGTGATTGGCTTTGTTCTGTCAGCTGAGATCCCTACATCAATCAAAGCAAAAAATACTACTTACAAAAATGTCACTATCTAAAAAATTGTAATCTATACCAACTAAAAGAATAAAGCTGAAGAGTATGTTTGATTCTCTGTACGTGGTAACCTCTTTAGCTACCAGTCGAATTTGGAAAATTCTTGCATTTGTTTTTTTCTTTTGTGTCTAAATGTCATTTTTCACATGTATCTCGTCACCTTCATCGAGATTGTGCCTTAGTCAGCTATAACCTTGGACATAACATCAATCATTGTTGAACTTAACGGCTGAGAAAAATATTTCGTGACACCGTGACCGCTCGACATGTCTATTGGACATTATGTCCAGCAAATGTTCGTTGGACACGAGGGTAATAACTAGACAGTATTTTTATTAAGCTTCTAATGTAACCGGCTTATAACTTGATTAGTTGTTTTGTAGATACTACAGAGGGTGAGTATTTAAAGTAATTAAAGACATTAAGAACGAGTTTTTCTTTTCGACACTAAGAGGAGCTCGTGGCTAAGTAATAACAGCCGCACGAGTTAATCTACCAGGTTAAGCTACGCTTGCCGGGGTTGGTCCGTAGATGGGTGACCATCTTTACATATCGAGACTCCTCCGTTAAGCCGTTGGTCCCAGCTGTCATTCGTGGATCTTTAACAGTGGTTACAATTCCCGAAAGTCTGACAACCAGTCTTACCAAGGGGTATCGTATTACCCAGTAACTGGATCTCCAACTGGAACTCCATGTAAAATACTGGTATTCAGCTGCATCCGGTTAACTGGAAACGACCCCAACATAGTTGGGAAAAGGCTAGGTAGATTGATTTTTTTTCCAGTCTTTAAACGCAGGCCACATTTAAGAACGACCTTACAGCTTCGTTTCGGTTCGTTCTCAGTGTGGCCTGCGTTTTACTGTTGCACTGCTGAGCAAAAACCCGCCAATTCTCCCCCTCTCTCTCTCCAGAGCTGCCATGGACCAAGGCCTAGATTAATAAAAGAATGCTGGCCAGTATTCGTATCGTCGTAGGTTTGATTTCATGCTGGTTATAGTTCAGCGAGATATAAAACACTTACTTGAGACTCTGTGTTGTGTTAGCAGGATTTTTGTTGTATATTCCAACAAGTAAAATCATTTCAAAACCATATATTTAATTAGGTACAACTAGTTACTGCTCGCGATTTCAACCGTGTGGACCCTAACTGTTTCTATTCTAAGTTACTCATTATAAAATAAGCTATCAGCCATTGAAAGTCCCGTCAAAATCAGTCTAACAGTTTCGGAGATTTCCCAGAACAACCAAAGACACAAAAAAATCAAAATTGTACTTGCATATGCATTTAGTAACAAGCTGTTATTATGCTAAAAGATATTTCAATTTTATTTATTTTTATAGATGCATAGATAACTGTAACCATTTACATCAAATATTACAACAGACTGTTCAAAATAACAACAAAAGCATCCCAGTAAAACAACGACCGTTCAAAAATACTTAAACTATAACTGGACCAACTAAAAACACGTAACGGAAAAGCCTAAAAGCTTTCAGGTCGGCTCGGATTTTAGTTTAAAAATATCAAACCGTTAATTGGCGGACAGAATATTCCATTGTATCGGGAGTTTAAGGGCTGCTACGCACGAGTTCGGGTCGGCGTGATTCGGCACAGCCGGCCGGCAAAAATCTAATATTTATCTTTACTAATAATAGTCTACACTTCTACAAGCTTCTACACCAATATTATAACGAGAAAAGTATTGTATTTTTGTTTGTAATTGTAATTTATAAACTCAAAAACTACTAAGACCGATTTAAAAAAATCTTTCACCGGTGGAATGCTGTAATATCTTTATCACTGAGTAACATAGGCTATGATTTATAAATATACCACGCGGACGAAGCCGCTGCCGGAAGCTAGTAATATTATAAAGAAATAACATTTGTGAGTTTTAATATAGGGGGTAATCTTTGGAACTACTAATCAGATTCCTTATTTTTTTTTTTTTTTCACTAATGGAAAGCTACAGTATTTCAGAGTGTCATAGGATATATTTTATGTTGAAATAAAACAAGAAATTTCACGCGAACGACGTCGTGGGCAGAAGCTAGTGTAGATATAATGTTCGAGAAAAAGTTGCTCAGCTTAACACGTATGGTGTCGAGCCGACCCTAACATGATTCAGCGAGACGAGAGTGATGCCGAACGGAACGAGACAAATACGCTTCGGGTCGGCTGTGTCGTTCATCAAAAACTACCGAATCGAAAGTGCCGCTTACCCGAATAAGTGTGTAGCACCCCTATGTAGGGAATGTTTGTCCATTACCGAGAATATCGTAATCTCTCTCTCTCTATGTGCAGTTCTATTGTAAATCCATTAATTTTCAATGGAATAACAAATAGATCTCAATATGTTTGTAATTTATGTAGGTATGTTATTGGAACTTAAAGCCTCGTACACACATGCGCGACGCGACACTTGTTATTGTTATACCATGAAGTTTTCTTAGAAATTCTATTGTTAGAGTCGCGTCGCGCCAGTGTGTAGAAAGCTTAATATCACCAAACCATTGCAAGGCAAACGCCTCTTCTCATACCGAGAAGGCACGACAATTGATCACCACGCCTGCCCAAAGTCCATTTTTCTCACCGATGTCAGTAATATCCAAGATAAATTCAGAAAGTACGTAATGAATTGAATAAGTCACATAAAGTGTAATCATTATTATGGAAAGGAATAACTGGAGTGGTGGCGAAGTAATCATTTTGGGGTAAAGTTGTACGAATTTTAATATACCCATTAAAGTTCGGACAATTTTACCCCAAAATGTTCACTTCGCCCTTCAACAACTGTGTATCTATCTCACGTTCGTTGTCACAAACAGGATATTATGTTTGTTATAACAAAGTGCCATAAGCGGTACAGTTGAACCCTTTCTCACAAGATTGATTCGTTGGAAGTTCGCGAGTTGGCGCGGGTGCACTCATCAATCAGCTGGAACACATTACAGAACTATTGTGCGGGAGTGCTCAAGTATTGATACGTGTTAGTTTACATGGTATTATGTAAATAAGAAAAACAAGTGGAAGAGAATAAATATACGAACGAAGCAAGTTAATATAAAGCTTGTAAAAATAGATTTGTCCATTGAGCTGTGAGCACCATGGATTACGTTTTGAATTACGTCCATATTGTCCATTTTATGCAACTGTGTAGAATTATAGATGTAAGATTGAACTAACAGTTAAAAACTATAATTAATCAATAGAAACTGTTTTCACAACACATTTTTATAAATAAAGCTACAGCCATCCACCCATGCCCCTCAATTTCCCAAATGGATTTTCTGAGAACGTATGCACTGCACAGTGTACACTTTGTTTGTCAAGCTGGACTGGGCTGTAGAATAGATTATCTTCACAGGTTCTAGGAAACAAACGAGACACAAGACATTTGGCAAGGCTCGGACAAGACAAAGGCTAGGTATACGAAGATTGTGGGCCTACATAATATAACTGAATGTTGTTGGAGGTATTGTCCAACGTAGTGGTTTGCTTACGTAATTTGTTTGTGCTTATGGAAGGGATTAAGTGGAGCTTTGTCAGTATGTTACTGTGTTTTAAAATTATAGATTACAAGCTTTTCTGTTGCAGATCGTACGTACTAGGGTCTATTAACAATATATTCGGTCTGTACAATGACAAGCCAAACTAATATACGTTCTATTTCTACTGTACGGGATAATTGGATTTAGCCATAACATAACGTGGTAATTTGGCTTTCCTAACTCTTTAATAAAACAATGTTTTGTGCTAATTGTGGAATATTACCTACTTTAACCCAATAAACCTCGTTTTTTTTTTATTGTTAACTCTTTTTCTTTATGGCACATCTTTAGGTCATGAGCTATACGAATATAGGTCTTAAGGGGGAGGCGTGAAAATTGATTAGCTGTTACAATGTATAATAGATTCTGCATGTAATTAATGTCTTTCATACCTAACGATCACTTGATCCGATAATTATTATTTCAGTATAATAATACCTACAAGAATTCTTATTAACTTTTGAAAAACAAAACCTTGACATAATGAACATACTTATCTATCCTGGCCGTCCAAATGACGTCGGTACACTATCAGGCCTCTCCATCAATATACAATACACGTAGCCACTGACCATGTGGAAGAGCTCTCGAGGAGATAGATAGGTCGCTGATAAAATCGGTCGGGGGGTGGGTAGAAAGATACATGTGTTAGGGTCGCATAGATCTGGAAGACATACAAGCCATAGACACACAGAAAGCGTAGGTTTATGAAACATTTTAATCATTGCTGCATAAGTTGGTAGTACTCCCAAATTATCTACTTACATAGCAACCTTCACTTTAGCTTGTGCTCAAGTGAGTTTCCCTTTAAAAATCACTCGCAAAATCCCGATTTCCCGTACAGTCATTTTGATCACATGTTATAACAAAACTCAAAGCAACAACGTGGAGAAAATTAAGAGCCTTTAAAAAAACTGCTATGGCTATAAAAACAACAGGAGGAGCTCGTGGCTAAGTAATAACGATCGATCCGAGGTTAAGCTACGCTTGGCGGGGTTGGTCCCTGGATGGGTGATCTTTACATATCGAGACTCCTCCGTGCCTCGGAAAGCACGTTAAGCCGTTGGTCCCGGCTGTCATTCGTGGATCTTTGACAGTCGTTACGGGTCGTCAGAAGCCCGGACAACCAGTCTTACCAAGGGGTATCGTATTACCCAGTTACTGGGTTGTGAAGGTCAGATAGGCAGTCGCTCCATGTAAAATACTGGTATTCAGAGCTGCATACGGGGACACTGGAAGCTGACCCCAAGATTGTTGGGAAAAGGCTAGGCTGACTTTTGGCTATAAAAACAACACGACACGATCACATGACACATTTTTGTTCACAGAAAAGTTTCAGCGTAAAATCATACAACACAAGGTAATATTTTATTTCTAATTCCGGAATCATCCCTTAGAGCTTCTATATAATCAATTCGATAATGATTCTTCGATGGATTCTATGAATTTACCTCTATCAATTAATTAATGGTTGCCTGGAAGAGATTTCAGAAAGCGATAAAGCCTCCCATTGTATGTTTTGCAGTGTTAAATTTATGTAGGCATGGAATTAGTATGTACTATAATGGCAGCGTGGAATTAAGATGTACTATATATGGAATTAGTATGAACTATCCTATCAAACTTAAAATTTAAATGAATTATGGTTGAATATCGACCATTGGGCGACCACTGGTTCACATAAATAAACAGGAACTCTGAACATACCCTGCATAGCTTTTGTATCGGCACTGGCTTATATCTTCGGAAGCCGAGTAACGGACCGCTAGTCAAACATCAAACATCATGAATCAAACGCGTCCGGATTCGGACAGCTGGACAACCGGACACCCGGACACACCGACGTCTGGTGACTTATATTATTGTGTACGGTAGTTTATAAAATGTCGCTTTTTATTTGGGGGTAGGTAAATAGGAATGATATTTAATGTAGGGATTGAATGGCTGTAATATATCTATCCCGATACGATAACAACGTTTTCTTGAATATGTTATTCTAAGTCATGTATTGCTCGTCGGTATTCATAAATTATAAAAACATAACACAGAAACACGACAAACCGAATATCAAAGCAAAATTCAGGCAGCAATCCTAAAATATTACTTAACAAATTCGCAATGACTCTACAATACATTAGGAAAATTAAATAATACAACAGAAGTTCCAAACTAAAAGCATTGCGCATAAATCATAGCAGAACGACGTACATCGGAACTGCACACCCGTACGAACCGAGACCGGGAGGCGAAATAAAAAAGGGAATAAGTGCCAGTCGGACACGCGGAATGAGAGTTCCGTACACAATGACACGTCTGTAAAGTAGCAGATTTTATTATTTGTTGTTTTTATATATTTTAAATATTTATTTTGTTGGAGCACAAGTAACTATTTACAGTTATAAACCTTAATTAAAAACTAAAACATTATACATAGTATGTATATAACGAAACTTAGAAAGGGGAAGAGCTCATTGCGCAACAAAAAATTCGTCCGCGTCGCTCACAATGGGGAAAGTGCCCACAAAGCTGGCAGCATTGCCACGTTGAAACGCAATGCTGATTCTTTGGGCTAAGAATAGGCTAGCCCTCTGGTCACGTGAAGAGTCGACCAACCACTTGGCGATATCCTGAAATACTCGATGAGCACTTGGACCCTAAGGCCCTAGTGTTTCAACCCCAAACGGCTCAAACATATAACTCCCAATAAGGTTGTTGTATTGGGCGTCGCCGTCGTTTGTGGTTTTCTGCTCCTGTAGATGTTGTTGTTTTAATTTGGAGAATTATAGTTATTTGTGTTATCTTCATAAATTAATTATATTCGCGGCTTCTTGCGTGGATCTCCCTTGGGTTTGGTCTGTAATTTTTATTTTTGCCTTGACAGTGGCCATAAGAACACTTATTTTGTGAAAAATAACTGGCTAGCCATTATTTAAAAAAATACAGTCTTGTGCCAGCGAGAAGGAAGGACTAACGGCGTAGACTTAGTAATAGGGTCCTGTATACAACATTTGGTTACGGAACCCTAAAAAGTACACTCCAAACGTATTACCAAGTACGGATCCAACGTATTACTCGATATTCGTAATGGAACACGAAGCATGCCGAAGCTATTTCACGGGCGCTTTTCATATTCAAACATTGGAAATGGAATTTTTCTAATAAAAATTGTTTATACCTCCGCTCTTTTGATGTATTTTGGCCGTTTTAATTTAGCCTAGAAAACAATAGATCGTGTTTTACGACCCTATTAGCTTCTGCCACCGACTTCGTTCGCGTGGAAGTCGAATCGAAATGAGGGAATCGTATGTTTAATTTTATCGACGGAAAAAATATTTAAAAAAATCGAAATACTTATTTTTTTTTTAGTTTTTTTTTAAATTTCATCTTATTGATGTTTTACGATAATTGTAAATATTATGAAAAAAAAACAGATTTTTGGTAAAATAAACATGTTTATTTTCAATTGAGGGTAGTTTTTTCCACAATTTTAATTTAATGATGACGCCTAAATACTTCCAATCATTATGGAGTTTGTTTCATCGCGATAGATCATTTAGTATAAAAGTTATACCGTTTTTACACTGGGGTCAAAAATACCATAAAAATGTGTTTTTTTTTTTTAACTTGCTTTGATAAAATTAAGCATAGATTCTCTGATTTCGATATGTGCACATTATAAAGAATCAGACTGTATAACAAACTAACAGCCATATTTTTATAAAACTCCCTCGGTGTCGGATGTACCGGTTCGCATCACATCGCTGGCGCTGTTACTTCAATTTCGCCTAGCGTTCTTTCTGACTTTTTTTCTTATTGCTCGGCTCCTAAGGGTTGTAGCGAGATGATATATAACCTGTAACCTTCCTTATAAAGACTATCAAATGCAAAGAATTTTTTAAATCGGACTGGTAGATCGGATCTGGTGTTCAAACAAACAAACTCATCGGCTATATTTTACTATAGATGAGAAACCAGGCTAGGTCGATCAGACCCCACGAGGAATTTTCAATAACTAAATTACTTGTAGTTTACGTATTTGATCTGAGGGTATTGTTTCGGTGCACGCGATCTTGCTAGCGTATTTCGGTTTTCGAACTTCGATGCTGAATTCCCAACGGGGTGAGCAGAACTGATCTGTAGAATATCTATCTTGGTATGCTTTAGATAAGTTTAATAGTTCTCGGCGCTTTCATGATTGGTTATGTATCCTGCCACGCCTGCGATCCGTCAATTACAAGTTTTATTTTACAGACTTTTCCTACAAGCATTCAAAATTTAATTTAGCGATAAAATCTAATTACCAGCTATAAACAAATGGCACTAGGAGAGTCTAATCAAAAAGTAATTTAATACCACTCGAAAGTTTATTTCAAGTTTCAGTGGAATTAACTGTAAATCATCAAGAATTACCGGTGTTGTTTGCTACACGAGAAATAAATAGATTTTAACGATTGTGCGTTGAAAATAACAATAAATATCGCGGCTTTGAATATTTATGTTACAGTTGGTATTTTTTTTAATATTATTTCAGGGTTAATAGGTTTCTTGTAGTCAGCGATCCTTGAGCTCTTTCGTTAGAAGCGAAATAAATAGGCATTTTTCATCATTTATTCATTAATCGTGCCAGACTTTTATTGTATTTTATGCTCAGGATAATGAAAATTAAAAGATATATAAATACTAAGCAGATATTTTAATTAAACAACAAAAAATAGAAAATTCTCATCAATCTCGCGCGGCTCAGCACTAATCCTAAAAAAATGATAATCTCATCGAGGTCCTCCATTAATGTTGTAATTAAAACTTTATTGTTTTTTGTTTACACGCAGTTAGATACGAAATACCCTTTAATAATTAATAATGTGTAACAAAGAGTGTGCGGTGGTAATTACCAAGGCGGTATTACGGGCGAACCGGGAGGTATTACCCGCGACCAGGTGTGGGGTAACCTGGCTAATGAACTCATAAATTGGGACCAGGGTCTCTGAGATCCGGCCGCGGCATTTGAAGGTTTCATGGTGTATTAATGTTATTTGTGGCTAATTTTGTGAAGCGGCTTTTGATGTTATAGTAGCATGATGAACTGGGATTGGTACACTAGAAGTTACCATTAATATCTGAACATTCATTACTTCATTAATATCAGAGCAAATGCTTGTTAATAATTTATATACACACAACTAACCAAAAATATCTGAACACTTACAACGTCAAGTGTAGACGCAGATGGGGTGGTCTAGGTAAACTCGGTGTTTGTCTGCGTAGATACACTAGACGTTTATAACGTCAAGTATATCTGCGCAGACAAACACGAGTTCAGATATTTGTGGCTAGTTGTGTGTTTATTGACATTTTAAATTGTTACAACATATCTGACGGCGAGTGTACCTATACAATTAAATAGACTTTAAGGTTTCCGTGTTTATTTTTGTTTGTTTGTTTTTTTTTCTGGGGTAATCCTCATGATACCCTCCGTCTGGGGAGAACGGAAGATTATGTCGGGACTGCTACCGGCAAAACCCCATGTTTCCTTCCATTACCATAAGTCGGAGGTTTGGAGATACTTTCCCGTACTCACAACTGGAATCAGCCCTCCAGACAAATATCGTACAAAATCAGCACTTAGGGAAGTCTAGGTGGAGAATTGGGAAGTCAGAATAAATTGCAATAACCTACTTCTAAGTCGTAATAGTTCGTGGTCGCACAAAGATCCCGAGCTACAAAGTTTCGATGCAGTGGCTTAGTGTGGCCAGTAGGTACTGGTGAGCACAGCGATTTCATTAAATAGCCTGGAGCTGCAGCTTGCATTATTATGCAAATGCGGCGACGCTGTATACCGCCGGCATCGCGACGCCGGTCTCAGAAATTAGGTGGAGTCACTGTAGAAGCGAGTGGAGGATTCATGATTGAGATAGGTTTCTTTAAATTAGAATCTAATAAAATGTCTGTGTGTGATGTGTGTTTATGTGTGTGTGCATGAACTTAAACGAATGATTGGGAGTAAGTAAGGATCGCAGCAGATGGCGTTCTGTAGTTTCTGCCTTCCTCTATGGGAAAAAGGAGTTTATTTTGTGAAATTTTATTTATGAAGAAAGATTTAAAGACTGATATTCACAATATTTTTGAATGAATGAACGCCCCTTCCTTTCAGGCTATCTTGAGAGTCGTTGTAGTGGGTTTGGATTGTGTTATCTAATTAAATGATTCAATTTGTGAGATCTGTAAATAAAACTCGCAAAAGATGTGAAATTTTATACAATTATATCAAGGTAACAATAAAAAAGAGAAGCAAATAAAAAATCTGCAATAAACAGTAGACTCTAAATCAAGCGCAGTCTGGCACATATTTCTTTGTAGACTCCCTTATTCGCTGTCAAGTTTACCGGACCCTATTTTGCGGGACCTCCGGTTTATATAAATCCGCGCCCCGGGTCCGCTTCACTAAATTTCCTCCGGCGTTCCACTGTTTGTTTTTATATCATATCTATACTAGCTTCGCCTGTGATGTTATTTTTGTATTTTAATTACTTTAAACCTAACACCAGCTTCTATCCGCGGCTTAGTCCGCCTGTAATTTCTAGTTTTAACATACATCACTCGGCACATAAGACCTTCAGCTTTCAATCAGTGACAGAATTTTTGAAATCGGAGATATTGATCCGATTACACATTATACAGGGTGACTTGCAATTGGCGTATACCTTCCAGGACGTGGTAGTGTGACTCTTTTGCAACAATTAAGCACTAATAAGCCTAAAGCCATAAAATAACACAATTAAGCCCTTTTCTATAGAGACTGAGTGAACTTTACACCCTGTTCCTCATTCATAACCCTAAAAGGCTTACAATATCGTGTGTTGGGACTGAACAACGTATTTCAAATATGTAGTACTATTTCGCTCATTAGCTCTCAAAATGAGGCTCACAATCTGTTGTCATTATATTCGAGTTCGATGTTAAATACTCCTCATTAATAAATGACTCCTAATTAGCTTTGACGTCGATTTGTGCTGTTCCATTTGTCCTAAATTTAATATTAAATTCGTCATAATAGCTGCCCGGAAATCCGGTTTGATGTTGTAATTATTGAAATGACTAATGCACGCCTGGGGTTAGCTTGAATATTTAAATGTGGTTTGTTTAGATATTAATCCGTGTCATTTAATTTATTTGTTTCTTCTATTTAATTAAATAAAGGATGAGCTCGTCGCTAAATAATAACAGCCGCACGGGTCGATCCAACGGGTTAAGCTACGCTTCCTGGGGTTTGTCCGTGGATAGGTGACCATCTTTACATACAGAGAATCAAGTGCCTCGGAAAGCACGCTAAGCAGTTACTCTCAGCTGTCATTTGTGGATATTTGGCAGTCGTTACGGGTCGTTAGAAACCCGAAAGTCTGACAAGCAGTCTTACCAAGGGTTAACGTATTACCCGGTTAGTGGGTTGTGGAGGTCAGATAGCCAGTCGCTCCATGTAAAATACTTGTATTTGGCTGCATACGGTTAGACTGAAAACCGAAATGAGACACACACAGAGCGCATACTAATTTCATGACTACTGCTCTCAAATCGGTCAAAGAAGACATCGTGAGGAAACCATGTCACGTCCTAGAACCAAGAATTCGAAGACATGTGACATCTACCAACCCGCACTGCGCCCGCGTGGTGGATTACAGCCCACTCCCTCTTGAAGAGACGAGGCCGCAGTCCCAACAGTGGGAATATGATAGGTTTATTATGTATATACCTAGTAGTATATTATCTATACATATAATAAAGCTAAAGCGGGTCGAAAGTCTGCACATGGAAGATATTCGAAAAAAAGTTGGCTGGGGATACTTAGAATCGATAACAACAGAACACGTTCCACAGTTTTTAGAATTTTTGTCTGTTTGTCTGTTTATTTGTGAGCGCATCGCGTGGAAACGGCTTAACGGATTTTGATGCAAACTTTACTAATCTGTCGAGAAAATCCCCGGCCAGGTTATAGGCTATGTAACATTGCGCTACGACACTTAGGAGCCGAGCAAAATGAAAAAACGTCAGAAAAAAACCCTAAGCGAAAATGAAGTAATATCGCGGGCGGGCGATGGGTTACGACGCGGTGGGCCGGGGTCCGAAATTTCACGCGGATGAAGTCGCGGGCAGAAGCTAGTGTTAAGTTATAAACAAAACATTGATGAAAAGAAAACATACACGGCCGGATCGAGAACAACCTTCTTTTATAAGACAGTAAAAAATCACAGCTTATTTTCGTTTCCTACAATCACATTACATTGTAAACTGATTGAATTTTTCATGTAGCCTTATCTTCCATTCAATTCACATCACCCCACCATTTCATTACTTTCATTGTCTCTGCCATTATTAAAATTACCCTTTCAGTACCAAAAATCAAATAAAGCAACGCTGACAGAACGTCTTAGCATTCCAACCCCGCGTTGACAACACCCCTGTGAAAACAAACTCAACCCGCCATCGCCATGTTATTTGCAGAATAAGTAATTCAATTTAAATAAAACGCCCGCCGTATCGATTGCAAGCTACTGCTGCCGGGGGTTGAGACATGGAGTAGGAATTTACAGAAGGACCAGAAAACCCACCTACCGAAAATGTGGTTGAAAAATAAAATGGCATCTATATCTTTCTACTACGCAGCAGTATTCTTGTTATCCGTACCCAATAACAACAAACTTCTTCAAATCATGTTAATAATACAAGATTTGATTGAACTTTTATGCCATATTTCATACGCACGGCGTAAACGTATTTCTGCTCACACTTTGACAGAACAAGGCGTACATAAAATTGCGTTTTCTGGTGCCGTTTGTTAGGCAGATGACGTATCACCAAAAAGTTTCTAATCCTGAAGATAAACACAACTTAGAAATATGGTGCAATGAGGGTACACCTCTGCCTAACCCTTCAGAGATAACAAACGAGATTTAATGTCAACCAATAACTCTTGGTCTTTCTATACATATTACTCTATGGTCAAAGAGTCTCGCTGTCCCGCTGGAGGCCTTGATATGGCGAAATGAAAAATAAATGAATAAATCGTTGAAGGACCGTTGTGTACAACAGCGTTTGTGCAATCACAGTTAGTAAATGAAATAATAATATTTGTGCTTTTAAACTGATGAGCTTTGGTTTCATACTGAAAGGTGAGGGTTAATACAGATTGGGTGAAAATGCAAACTTTGTTTGTTAAACAAAACTTGCGATGCACTCTCTAGATATTTAAAACGTGAGCTTTTGTAAAATTTTCACATTTTAGTTGCATGTGTGCTTTAGATTTTAGTCAAAATTAAACAATCTTCTATCTGATTAGACTCGCCCCTATATTACATGAGACTGGTTGAAAGGAAGGTGGAAGCGAACTTCACCCGGAATCCACAACCACAGGCGAATTGGCTATCTTACTTCTACCTGTCGGAACGCAACAATGCTGTTTACATTATTGCTATGGCGACAGACTTAGATAAGATGGTGGTAGCCAGAACTTAGAACAAGCCCTACCACCAACCAAACCGAGTAGAAAATTTTGCCCCCGCTGGGTTCCTAACCCGGGACCTCTGCGTCTGAGACAGGTGGTCTTACCACTAGAACACAGAGGCGTTTAAAGTAATTAACTTAGTATTTTTTTGTCTGTAAAACTTAACAGTAAAAAACTTAACAGCCTTACTGTTTGAAACATCAATATTATTCTTTGCTTAAAGTTGTAGCGTAAGTCTAACCGCCCGTGTGGACAGCCTGTAGAGTTTTGGCGACTTATAAATTTATATTTAGTTGTGATTTGAGTCGATGACTTTGATGTCGAATTTAAATTGAAGTTATGTTTATTGGAATATTTTGAGTTGTGAAATTGTTAGGAAATCAATATTGTGTTGCTGTGTATTTCGATTTATATGAACAGCTACCGTGATATTACACATAGGTCTCGTGTTCAAATCCACGCACCTCTGACTTTTCGGATGCACGTGCATATTGTATAATTACCACTTGGTTCAAAAACGGTGAAGGAAACCATCGTAAGGCAACCGGCATGCCTGAGAGATATTTATCGATGGCCTGCGAAGCCAAGTCAGAGGCCCATCTTTCATCATTCAGTCATAACTAGAGAAAATATTGACACGTTGACACTTTTGGCAGGCGCCAGGACCAGACGTCTCAGTGATGCAACCTAGTCATTTCAAAGAACCCTCATAGCAGTAGTGCTATTCAGTAAAAATCACTTCGTGAAAACTTAGGTAAAGTGAGTTTGGAGTGAGCTGTCAATCTCTAGTGTCAGATATTATGGGATGACAGTTCACTTCAATCTCACTTCACCAAAATTTTCACAATGAGATTTTTGCAGAACAGACCGACTGAGCTGTGATTTCAACAGTTGTTTCTTAATCATCTACTGCCATGAATGCACTTACTTCTCTATTCATTCTTTAGCTCTTTACCCAAATTGACCGCTGGTCCACTGCAAATACAATTTGCCGAAAAGGGGGATAACTGACCCATGCCACACTCAGTGCGAGTGCGGTGCTCGTGATCAGACCATGTCCCACTTGCTGAAGTGTCATAAGTACCCGTTCACCTGCACCTCGGATGACCTAAAGAATACCACTACCTAATGCCGCCATCAACGTGCCTACCTACTGGCCTCACACAAATGAAAACAACTAAGACGACTACCATAGACTCGGAAAGAAGAAGTCCTATTTACATTCCAACTATCTCTTTTAAGTAAAGAATTACAGACATCTCTTTTAAATAAAGAATTACAGACATCTCTTTTAAATAAAGAATTACAGACACCTCTTTTAAATAAAGAATTACAGACTAAAAAGTTAATTCCGTCCCTATTATGTACTATAACTTTGACCCATCTTTGAGCTCTCCCCGCTAACTTTAACCGGCAACTTTTTGAATATCACCCCACTGTAAGTCTCTGGATAGAGGACTGCCTTTAATACGAAAAGGAAACTTCTTGAAACTATTTTATGAGTTGAAAGATTATTAATTACTTATACTTAGTTCGTTTTTAGTCCTCATTGGTCGTTAAGCAGCAGTGCGGTATAGTAGTGCGGTATTATTTCGGTATACAGAGCACTGTTTACCGAAACGATACCGCACTACTATCATATACGAACCTGACGTTGTTTTCTTCATAATCTGTGCAGTACTGCATACATCCTTGCGGAAAAATATCGTTTTCGAGTAATAATGAAGATGTTGTGGTACACGACTTGTAATACTTAATCAGAAATGATAATCCTCTACCCTTTCTCAGAGTTCTCCACTTCTATCATACAATGGTAGCAAAATAGTGCTCATTATTGAACTACCTCTCACAACGTATTCCTATTTCCAAGCTTCCTATTCTACCCAATATCTATAGTTCGCTTGCTACGCCACTACTTGGTACCAACTAGGATTACCTAAAGACACCCTTACACGGGCAACTCAAATTGCTCTATTCTGGGTTTAAGTAACACGATACCATCAAGCAATTTAGATCAATGCTGCGATGACAACTTTGGCAATTAGTTAGCAGCAGTAACATAATCAAACTCAAACTCAAAGCATTTATTTCAATTAGGTAAACCATTTACAGGCACTTTTGAATTGTCAAGGACTCGGTTAGACAGAAAATATGAAGCTAGTTGCCCATTCCAAAGCGTAGTAGGTACCTATGGAGAAGAACGGGCAAGAAACTCCACGGACAATCTTTTAAATCAATTTTTTTTTTACAAAAATTTGTTACATGATTCATGTTGAAAATACTCATGTGAGAACAATGTAGAAAGACGTGCATAATAAAAGCGTCCATAGATAAAAATAAAAAAACATAAAAAACAATTCAAAAATCAAAAATACGCCATGGCAGCTAAGAGATGACCAGCCCCAACTGACCGTTCACTAACATGAGGCATGGATTAGCACCATTCAGCTCAACTATTTTGAAGGGAGCTAAATGATCCAACACACACGCCACCATCAGCGAGACATCTGAGTGAGCATGACATACTCACAGCCGCCAGGGCACATTCAAGTCCTATCCTAATCAGGCTATCCATAATGTTCCTATTATTATCCTATAATGTGTATCTGTGTTCCAATGCTGAAAGACAGATCTTCTCTCAGTGAGAGAGAGTGGGCCGTTATCCAGTGTCGGTTGGTAGATGTCACATGTATTCGAATTTTTGGTTCTAGGTCATGCCGGTTTCCTCACGATGTTTTCCTTTACCGTTAGAGACACTATCTATCCATATTGAGCGAACTGGACCAACTTAATAAAAACAATAGGGTCATTAATAATTGTATGCAATAATCACCAGTATCTTCTCTCTTGTATCTGCAATAGAGTGTGCCTGTCTATTAGAGGTGATTATTGCAGATACGGTTGAAGCAATTTTCAGGGTTCCTTTGAAGGTAAAACAGACATCACACTTTTGTGTCCTATCACAGATTTTTTTAGAAATGAAACTAGATTGGAAGACCAGATAGCAAGCATAAAGACAAAGCCTACTTCTTATGAAATTTAATAAACTATAAAATACCTTCATTAACAACACAGGTAAATAAGGAACAATAATAGACAATATTGCCGAAACAATCGATGCAATTTTTTCAAAATTTTATTGAATTGCCCAACAGCCACCTAGAGCAACTGAACCCGGGCAATAATTGCCCGTGTAACCGCAGCTTTAGTGGGTGTCGGAAGCCGCAAGCCCGGCTTGTAACTTAGTGCTAGCTTAGAGCTCTCAAACTTACTGCCTTCAGATAAAGACCGGCTCCAGACTAAGCCTACTTCCTGTGGATTCTCTTGCAACTGCACTTGAGATGGGTTTGTGATAAGGTGTTACCTTCTGTGTGTTACCTATGGTTGGGTTTTAAGGATTTCTGCGAAAGTGGAGCTAAAGATGGGATCAGAAAGAGTTGCCGAAATTATATTGCATTCGATTTTTACCATAGATTTTGCGGTTTGTTTTGGGCATTACGACACTGATCTCATTCACATCAGGCTACACAAAGAGATATTACCATACCACAATCAACAGGCTTGACTGACTATGTCATTCATTATCCATCAAAAAATCTTCATAAGTTCACACACATATGTATTGATTCCCGAAGTTCAAAATAACCAATATCTAGGTCCCCTAAATAAACACGCGAGAGTAATTTAACCAGCTTTTTTTAATTGACGTGATGACGCGGCGACATGAAAACAATTTCGCGAGGCCTTTGTATCGGTAAATTGACTCCGTTATTTATGAACCGATCGGGATAACTTTTAGGATGAACAGTTGATGCGGGTGCACTGTGGAGTTTAAAAAATTTAAAACAATTGGGTTGTGACGTGGTGAGGGGGTAAAAAGCAAAGATTTAAATCTATTCATTTGCCCGACTGTGTCAAAAAAGGTTACGTTGCTGTTTCTGTTACCAAATATACTACAGTGAGACTGTAGTATATTTCGTATTTGGCAGAAACTCACTCATACAAAAAAAAATGTATCCATGTTCCATGCGGGATGTGTGAGATCTCCAAGTCAAATTCAAAATATTTATTTGTAAAACACCCATCTAGGTGTAAAAGCAGGTGTTGTAAATAAAAATATAGATCACTATGTGAAGCGGTTGACGGCGTACAATTTTCAATAAATTAGGTACCTATCTAAAGTCTCTCTCTTCTATGTATGGACACATTTTCATGCGAACTATTTACGGTGAGGGCAAATCTTACGATTTAAATCTTTGGGTAAAAGTGAATATAATATATGGGGTAAAAGTATTTCAACAAATCATTTCGTTTTCAATTAATTTGTGTTACTAAAAAAGCGCTGAATGATCTGGGAAGTAAACCATCCTCCAAATAAAAAAAATCTGTTTCAACACATTATGTGTGAATTGTTTTTATTAATAGAACTGCGAATTACATTTTATTACATACAAATATAATATGTCTTGACTTTTTTAGCTTCAAAGCTCAGACACCACATTAAAAACGATATTTTAATCGTATAGAATCATTTTTTTTTTCAAACTCCACAGCAGTGCTGCTGGGGAGTTTGTTGCGCCACTTGTTCTTCCCAGCTAAAGCACTAGTATGTGAAGTGGGGAAGAGCGGGCGTTTTGGGGGACTGTCTTATGTAATTTTGACGTTCGAAAAGTGCTAATTCTCAGCCTAGTTTGAATAAATGACTTTTGATTTTGAAACAGGAGATGTGCGCGCGTGGCTTGATGCACGTCGCTTCACTCGAGGCCGTAAACAAGGCCTTCCACGCAATAAATAAAAGCTCACATCTCGACTTTAATAACAAAGACAAATAAGTAGCGAAGACGCGCAATATGTCAGCAGGTCTATATTATACCTACACGTATATTATACCTACGCGTATATTACTCATGATAAATGTCCCCCCATCATTCCATGATGCCAGCTGGGAACGCCTCCGTCCTAGTAAACTGATTCGTGTTTGTTTGTTTATTGTTTTGGGCAAGGATGAAGGTATATAGCAAAATATATCAATATTACTGGGTTGTAATTGTGAATTGTGTGACAGGATTTGGACAGGGTACACCCGTTCCACCGTTATGCCTGTAAAACATTAATATACGTGATTTAATAGGTAATCATTGAAGTAAATATGGTATCTTTAAAAATATGTAACATAGCTTGGTTCGAAGGGTTATGAATCCGTAGTTAAGAATAGATTGTTATGCTTAGCTAACCCCAACTTTCTAGAAACCATTCAAAATCTCTGCACTGCAAATCTATTATCTGTCATATCTATAAAGGTACATACTAATAATAAAGCTGAAGAAAAGTTTTTTTTTTTTGTTTGTTTTGAACGCGCTAATCTCTAGAATCTCTGGCATTATAATCATTGTTTTCTGTTTTTCTTTGTTTAGTTTCCAGTTTTTTGTACTTTTCTGCTGTAATGCCAATAAAGACATTTTTGTTTCTTTTTTTTAATTTATTTATTTATTTTCCAGTCAGATTCGAAAATTTCTTTTTGCATTGGATAATCCAATTCTTGAGAAAGGTTCATAGGCTATTTAACGTGACACTACGCCCTTCGGAGCCGAGCAAAACGACAAATTATCAGAAAGAACGCTAAGCGAAATCGAAATAATAGCGCGGGCGGGCGATGCAATGCGACGGGGTGGACCCCGGGCCGAAATTATACGCGAGCAAAGTCGCGGGTAGAAGCTAGTTAACTTACTACTAATTTATCACAACTGCTATTACAAAATTCGACATTATAATTGCTGACCTTAATTTCCCCGGTTTTTAAAAGCCTAGTCTATTTATAATCCTTTAAAAGCTTTATATGTAACGCACAAAATAAATTATGTGTTCTTTCTGGAAATATTTAATGACAAAACGCTAACATGAGGGCAATGATCGTAAAACATATTTACCCTTTTAATACACCCGCCATCTTTTTTCCTGACGTCACTGCCCTAAAAAGCCAAGATTTATAGTATCCATCAAGCCTGTCAAATATCGAATTTTAACAAATAATCATGTAAGAGGAGGATGCCATCCATCATCGCGTTTGCCCAAGTTCTGGCTATCACTCAAACTTCAGTGGTATATAAATAGCTGGAAAGGAGATCCGCCAAATCCCATACAAAAAAACCCCAGGCCCGGCGCAAAAGAAATGTATCTCATATTTTAGAGTAATAATAGTAGAAATATTGTAAAGTATCGCTATTGCCAAATTCGGTGGCTAACTTAGTTTTTTTGCCCGGTGAAGTTTCATAAGCGCTAGATGTAAAAATATCTTTGTTCTGTGCTTAACTGTCGGAAATATGTCACTGAATTGACTAATCGGGGCGCCAGCGCCGCCACCGCCTAGCGGCGCTCGACAGAGTCTACATAACATAACGCTCGACTGGGGGTGAGCAGAGTTGGTCGGTTATAATTTTACTCGAACTGCAAACGGTTTTTAACCGACTTCCCAAAAAGGAAGAGGTTATCAATTCGGCTGAATTCTTTTTTTTTTTTTTGTATGTGTGTTTGTTCACAACTCCGTCATTTATGAACCGATTTGGAAAATTATTTTTATATTTTTAAAGGGTATACTTCCCAGGTAGTCTAGTTGTCATCAAGTCAGGATCTGATCATGGGATCTTGGAGATATCGAGGGAACTCTTCAAATATTATAGGCACACCTATAGCGATTTGGGTATTTTTTATAGTAACTCATGCATTTGCTCTTGGAAAGCACCATTTTTCACAGATGCCCACCGGAACTACTCAATAATAATTATTTTATGGGTTGCGATTCGATTACTTTAATATGTTTGCCAATCAATTTATGCTAGTCACAATTCATATTATGAGCTGATGAGCCATGAGGCTATTGTAACTAAGATAAATTACAAACCGACCCACTAAAAAGCGATAAATAAAACTTTTTTACAACAAAAAAAAAGACAACCGTCTTCCAAAAAGATACTAAAAATTGAAAAATAACTTTAATTTCGGAAGTCGGTGTCTTTGGTTTTGTATTTTCCTTTTTTAGTGGGTCGGTACCTCCTAAGTCATTTCCGACACAGATATTTTTACATCTAGCGCTTATGAAACTTCACCGGGCAAAAAAACTAAGTTAGCCACCGAATTTGGCAATAGCGATACTTTACAATATTTCTACTATTAATACTCTAAAATATGAGATACATTTCTTTTGCGCCGGGCCTGGGGTTTTTTTGTCCCATAATTGACGCTGCCCGCTTTCTCAAAATGGCATGAAAATCGTCAACACGTCTGTGCGCGGAAGCCCCATCAACATCCTAAACCCATAATTATACTGAACGCGTAGGACGTTGCAGGCCCTCTACGTATACTTCACCCACAAGCTGCACGTATAGAAGGTTTGTAATACTTGTACATAAGCAAAAAGTATAAAGCAAACTGTATTACATTTTTATATAAATACTGTAAATATATTCACATAGGTATGCCATAATTATAAACAAATGATGGGGTTGTTGTCATTCATTCATTCATTTATTTATTCATTAACAATTTACATTGTGTTGAACATTACATATTAAAAAGAGAAGTAACACATGCAGAAACAACTACATTAAGCAAATTAATACAATGTCAGCAAAATAATACAAAGACACAAATAAATACAATATCTGGTTCATAGCAGGTACAGTGTCAGATAAAAAGTCTAATTGTCTCTTCCTTATTATCAGCCATAGTTTAACTACTGTGGGCGTACTATGGGTAGTGTTGGGTATTGCGCAATAGAAAAACCAAATTCATTATAACCGACCAACTCTGCTTATCCCTTAGTCAAGCGTTATGTTTTAGACTCTGTCGAGCGCCGCTAGCTTTGATTGGCAAACATATTAAAGTAATCGAATCGCAACCCCAAACAATAATTATTATTGAGTAGTTCCGGTAGGCATCTGTGAAAAATGGTGCTTTCCAAGAGCAAATGCACGAGTTACCATAAAAAATACCCAAATCGCTATAGGTGTGCCTATAATATTTGAAGAGTTCCCTCGATTTCTCCAAGATCCCATGATCAGATCCTGACTTGATGACAACAGGACCACCTGGGAAATATACCCTTTAAAAACATAAAAATAATTTTCCAAATCGGTTCATAAATGACGGAGTTGTGAACAAACACACATAAAAAAAAAAAAGAATTCAGCCGAATTGATAACCTCTTCCTTTTTGGGAAGTCGGTTAAAAACCGTTTGCAGTTCAAGTAAAATTATAGCCGACCAACTCTGCTTATCCCCAGTCGAGCGTTATGTTATGTAGCCTCAGTCGAGCGCCGCTAGGCGGCGGCGGCGCTGGCGCCCCGATTAGTCAATTCAGTGACGTATTTCCGACAGTTAAGCACAGAAAACAGATATTTTTACATCTAGCGCTTATGAAACTTCACCGGGCAAAAAAACTATGTTAGCCACCGAATATGGCAATAGCGATACTTTACAATAATTCTACTATTATTACTCTGAAATCTGAGATATATTTCTTTTGCGCCGGACCTGGGGCAATTTTGGCGGAACCCCTTTTGGGAGCTGGTATTTTTAGGAGTATTTGGGCAAACTGGGGGTTATGGTTTACAGGTCTTTGAGAAGTAGTATAGCACTATAAGAATAAGAATTTCTTTTTAACAAACCGAGTGCTAACAGTTCTTAATCCATACGTACAGTCGTAAACTAGTTTCTGACACACATGTGAGACCTAACTTGGATTCCATCAAATTTTTTACCCGACTACGGCGAAGCAAAAAGGAGGGTTATGATTTTGACAGGTATAGTATGTATGTGTTCATCTGTTCCCTAATAACTTCTAAACTACTCATCATGAATTGACAAATGGGGTATCGTTGGAAGCGTCTTGGTCGTCCGCTGGTTGGCTATGCCACGTAACATTAATTACGTAAGTAATCTGTTCGATTTATGCCCTAACACGTGTGACTCCGGACTTTTAGTTTGTCTGTCGATGATGTCTTGTTTATACCTTTTTAGTCGACTTTTTTGCCGTAGTTGGGCTTTAGTTTTTGTTGTTGTTGATATCTTTAGACAACCTTTTGGTGACAATAATCACCTTTCTGTGCAACTTGCAAAATACACGTGAAGATGTTCTTTGTTAGTTCATATAGATATAAAATTACCTCAAAAATGTACTACTACATTTCAAGTTCTACTGCCAAAATATTAGCATTAAATAATTCAGTGAACGGCGAGCAAACTGAGCAGCCCCTGACAGATTCATTACTCTTTTGTCAAAACATTTGTTTAGACGAAAACAAATGGCCACAATGTTTTACAGTAACACTAAGGGGCTGCCTTCACGAGCGAGGGAATCGCGACAGATCCGCGCTTCTACGTCGGGTAATCTCCACGAACGAGCGATTATTCCACCAGCGTATCCTCGCGACTCGTAACGGAATCGCTGCGTGTCCGCGACGACTCGTAACGGAATCGCCATGTTTCCGATATCTTTGGCTCTCAAAACAAGTGATCGCCGCGCTCTCGCTGCGCTCTGGGCGCGCCGCCAGTAGCGACAAGCGTGCAACGATACAATGACGTTGCGCTCGCACTGAGCCACTCGTCGCATCGCCGCGATTCTCTCGCTCGTGGGGACGTCCCCTAAGAGAGTGTATAGAAATACGTGGTACCACGATAATATCGCCGCGATTCTCTCGCTCGTGGAGGCGGCCCCTAACATTTCACAATGTTTTAACTCGTTTTGTGCGTATTATAGAAACTAGGCTAACTGTTGAAGGATGGCCATTAATAAAGTTGTTATATTTGGAGATAAGCCCAACTGTTAAGGGTAGGGTCGAAAATCATGATGCCACTTCGACACGACATTTTTGCGTTATCATTTTTATGTTCTTAATTATATTTAGGGACTAAGTGGCTTTCACGGGTGGCGATACTTAGGTGTTCGTTTGTCGCACCCTGGGCAATTAGCCCCGCTATATTCCCTTGCTGACTGGCTAATACTTTCACCACACTATGAGTCAGTATACGAAAGAACAAAAGTGAATTGTGAAAGTGTTCTTTTAAAACTTTAAAAGCTTAAAATCTAAAAATGACTTTGTAATATTTAAAAAAGCCTGACAGTATTAGCACGGTTCCTCAACAAATATCGTATAGTCCGCGCGCGACTGCTAGTCACCGCCTGAGATATGTTAGCGGTGAGACGGTGGAGGTAGACAAAGGCCAAGCTAACTCAGTCTGCCAATTTTGTTAATGGCGCTCTCCACCGTCTCACCGCTCACATACCACAGGTGGTGACTAGAAGTCGCGCGTGAATGAAGGTTTCCATTTACATCAACTAAAGCTGGTGATATTATCAGGTCGTAGAGGTGAAACAGAGAAAAAGGTACATAATTCACCACAACATAAACAACAGACTAGTCACACAAATGCAGATTGCTCCCAAATAGTTCTAATAACTGCCTGGTGTTTGTTTTATGGTCACCAATGAACATTTATAAGTTAATATAATATGATAATGTTATCTATCCCAGTTCTCCCTCTTGTGAGTAAACAGAACCCTTAGTTTAAATAGTTATTGATTCGCGTGGCCTTGCAAAACATTTCAATAATGCATTTAGTAGTAATGGAATGCGTACCCCGAAGTACGATTGCCATGGAAACCCTTTTTGTTGCCCCTACTTAACATTAATGTCTAACCATACACGCAAAATTTCGCGGTTTTTTTAAAATTTTGTATTTCATATTCTGTTATGTGACCTGTTTAGGTCATGAGCTATCCGAATACCAAAAAATATTTCGCCTAAGTCTTAACTGTTACATTGTATAAGATATAGTCTTCCGTATTTCGGCCATGGCGGCCAATCTCAACATAGACTAGCCTTCGGCGCGGGAGATGTTATAGTGCACAAGTGTGTGCGCATGCACAGGTGCACTCAGAGCAGAGAAACTTTAAATAACTGCTATAAGCTCACAAGCAAGATCAGAAAGATCATTTCTCGTCTTTTTAAGAACGTTCGCATTCTCGAGTCCCAATCTGTCAAAAACACCTCTAATTTCCCGACATCTTTGACAAGTTTTTGACATTGATTGCCGCTGATTTAGATTTTGAACATTTGAAATCAAGAGAACTGTTGGAGTTCGGTTCCCAAATTAATGAAATTGCAACAATGTTCCCGCACTACAATTTAACGAGATTGAAAGCTAATCATGTCTAGTGGATCACGATCAATGCACGGACCAGATCTAGTCAGACAGAGTAGTCCAGCTGTAGACTGAAATAAGCTAAGCTGCAAATTAATGAAGAACTACCTATTTAGATGCCGTTAGTTGGCTAGTAGACTAGTTGCAATCTCCTCACCAAATCTTGTGAGTGGTGCGTCATGGGAGAATTTTCTAAAATCTTTTCCCTTCTTGGCTCGCCCCGGGGACTTAAACATGGGGCGAAAAAAGAGCGAAATGTGGATGTACTATAGGTATACACTGCTGCTAAGTCTTGGGATGGACAGCCGTGATGTTATGTGTTTTCCCTTGAACTTTGTTTAATCAAGATTCTGGTTTTCCCTTTCCAATCCTTATCTAAAATCAATTACCAGCACCTTGTTAGCAGCAATTGTGACAGCGCATTATACGAGTATATTAGTCATCACACGTCGCCTTGCGTGTTCGCCATTCGCAACTAATCGATGAGCATTGCGGGTGCTCCTTGAGCATTTAGCTCTTCCACTAGAACGTGCCCTTTAGGTATTGCATAAGCTTTACTAACGTAAGTGTGTGTCCTTTAGGTAGTTTGTTTAGCAACAAATCTTGAAAGGTCTTGGACCGGAGTATAATTTTCCAAAAGATACCTCTTTTATATATCTTCTTCGGTTATACAAATAATTATCACCAATAGTATTCAAGTGAAAGATGTCCGCTGCTGATTATAGACCCAAACAGGGGCCTAAGTCTACTAATTTATAAACGTTACAATGGTCTCTCAATGGTGAGTTTTTGACAGATTTGCCATTCAAAAACTGTAACATTGTAACATTTATAAATTAGTAGACTTAGGCCCCTGTTCTCTTGTTTGTAATAAGTTTAACCATAAACCAGGCATAGTCTAAACAAAGACTTTTGTGTCACGAATTAGACAAATAAATTCTTCCAAAACATCATTCATAAGTCAACGGCAAAAAAAAAAACCGTTTTTAAACTTAACAAAGCCAGTCGCTTGATCAATTTTATTCCACTTGCTTATTGTCAGTTTATTTCAAGTTGAACGAAATTAAAGCAAATTCATAGATTTACGAAGCCACCTTCTACGATCCTTACATACTCCTTGTATGTAAGGATCGTAGAAGGTGGCTTTCTGTAGGTTCTGCCTACCCCCATGGGATGTAGACGTGAGTTTATGTATGTGTATGTTATAGGTTTTCAATCTCATTTCTTAATTGGCTAGCTCCTAAAACCGCAAATCAAGCAATAAAAAGCCCAACACGGAATTAGGTCTTCACAATCTAAAGGTAATTTCGATAGCTGGCCAAACATCAGTCACGCTAATCACCGTCCCTCCTTTATTTGCTCATTAGCCGTATGTCCAAACATTCGATCACCATCGGCTCTATTCGGCAGTTTCCGGAAATGCGGCTTCTTTGACTCTTTGCTTCGGCATTAGCGTAGTGGTCCCATTGGTTGGAATTGGAATTGCAAATTAGCTGAAAATTTCATGCTGGTTACCAGGTAAACCATGTTTGATTTGGAAGGAGGTTTTTTGGTTTCGATACTGTTCTGTTTTCGATTTGGGGTATCAGATAGAAGTACAGTTGATAAATTATTAAGTGTACCGATATTGTGTACTGACGATGTTTTTAATTATTTTCCGAGAGGCGTTTAGATTATTGCGAACCTCGGCACTTTTTTCTGCGTAGGCTTTTACGTTATGTTACACTATAGTTCCAGGCGCTTAATTTGACATACATTGCGTATCGTCTTCTACCTTCTCAATCGATCTCATTCCTCGCCTTCTACCATACATATAAAAACACATATTCTATGTATAACTCACAATATACAACACGGCAAGTGGTCACGCTCGAATGGCTTTCTGTAGCAGAACGCGTCGCGGGCGATCCATTAACTTGTGAGCTAAAGTTGCTCTACGCATGTAGACATATTGGCTGAAATGACGGTGGATTTGTTGGGGATAACGTGGAAAAATAGTAATCATTGATATAAACATAACATATCCTGTAATCCCCCAAGGGTTAGGTAGTGATGTACGGAAGTATAGTACACCAACATTTCGCCTTATGTTTAAGACCCATGTATTAGGAGGCGAACCTATTCCCACTAACTGGGCACCAATCCAGATTCTGGGCTGCTACTGAATCATCATCATCATATTAATCATATCATATATCATCTTTGTATCATTGATATAAACCATTTTATTTTTCTTGATCAGTATCTATTTGCTTTATAAAACTAATAATTGTTTGTTCTCTCTTTTCCAGGTAAGCAATATTATGAAGCTATGCTGCATGCTGATGGCAGTAACGTATGTATAAACTTATCAGGGCTGCTAGTGGCTACAGCCTTGCCAACTAAGCGTGGTAGATGAAACGCCACAGTCACTTATCAAACAGACACAAAGATCCTCTGTAACAGATAAATCATTAAAATCAATCAATCTGCCTAGCTTTTCGCAATTCTTGGGTAAAAATCCCTATGTTGGGGTCGGCTTCTAGTCTAACCGGATGCAGCTGAATACGGGATGTTCATCTGTTCCCTCATAACTTCTAAACTCCTCTTAATAATTTGACAAATGAGGTATCGTTGGAAGCATTACGTCACATTAAATCTGTACGTAACTGTTCGATTTATGCCCTAACTCGTGTGACTCCGGATTTTTAATTTGTAATGTGACTTCATTTATACCTTTTTAGTTAACTTTTTTGTCGTAGTTGAGTTTTAATTTATATAAGTTTTATTTTTTACATTTTAAACTTAAAATATACTTACTTATTAAAACTGAGGCATGGCTAATAAAGTTTAGAAACATACGCCACTTTCCTTTACTATAAGTTACAAACTTATTGGTAACTGATGATATTATGCCAGCTCTGAACCACAATCATTTAATCAAAACATTCAAAACGTTGCCGAAAATTTATCTTAGGTACTGATAACGTAATCTGTATGTATAGTAATAGAAGGCCATCGCTCAAGTCAACGCGAAGTACCGCAGATGTGATTAGCAAGTTAGTAGATATGACGTCAGCCAAGTTGGGAGTTAAAGTTGGATGTTCTGACCGCGCGTGTGTATAGATTTATGTATTGGGGACATGTCTTATATCTGAGACTTCGTGTCATAACTCAGCTGTGTGTTTTGCTTTTGACTATCTTAATATTATGGGGAGGAATATGTTCGAAGTATCTCAAAGTTAACTAACACACACTCACATAACATTTCACACACACAGTACATGGAATATAAAAAGGACTGTTTCTTTCATCTTCTTCGTAAAGTGTTTTGATCACTGACAGATTTCTCTTTTTAGACCATTTTTAGAATCAAAATTACACATATAAAGTGTTAATAGACTGTTCACTAAAGAGACACTTTCAATCACAATCCAAAGGATTTTGAAGGAAACTGCAAATCCATTGCTTCATATGTTTCAAAAATTCATCTGCTCGACAACGTAAATGACGCAATGAGTGTTTTTGAATATACTCTAAAGAGCTGCGCCCTAATTACGTAATGCACTTTCAATCAAAATCCGAAGGAAACTGCAAATCCATTGCTTCATATGTTTGAAAAAATCATCTGCTCGACAACGTAAATGACGCAATGAATGTTTTTGAATTGTCAAAATGAAAGGCTTTGCCCGCACTTTTTACGCAATTAACCCGCTGTTTGTGCTTATGGAAAATAAGAGGTTCTAGTTCCTAAAATGGCTGAGTGCAGCCAATATAAAAAATATTGAAATCCTAAAAATGTCCCTATGGGCAGTTATTGCTTACAATATTTCGATTGACCCCGCGTCTCTAATTCACGGTCGTTCGAACATTTTGTTCGGTGAACCTGAACGCGTGGTCGCGCCGACAGAGGGCGCTTTACAGTTTTCCGAAAAAAAAAAAGTGACATATTATGCACGCGTATCGGACGCGTGCATAATATGTCACTTTTTTTTTTTTGCTCCCGACGATCCCGTTCAAATAATACGCGGCCTGGTCTTAACGGTAATTCCCCGTTTAATTATTATAATTACCCAGATAATGATCCAGCCTGTCCCGACTTGCTGTCCCCACCCCAGCGACGCCCTAAGCCGAGGTTCGTACCCCACAGGGGGTGCCCTTAGCGAGCGTTCGTCTAGCTTTTAAGTTTTAGTTTATGCCCTGGCTACAAGACTACGAGATGAAGAAGGGATGACTACAAGATGCCATACATAAAGGCAGTAGGTAGGTATAATTTGATGTGAGCAGATCTCTCGACTGCGTTGATTAGATTGATCGAAGCTTCTAGAAGGTAAGACGCCGATCTCTTGTGTCTATATGAAGATTGATGAAGCGTTGCTACGTAAATGTAAACAAAGATGTGTAGCTTTCATCACTATTCACCCTCCATGAGCTTATGTTGACGATCAGCTTAACGATTTCCATGATCTAGAAAAATAAATAAAAATTAAGTGTCTGTTTGTAATGTCAAAATAACAGCTTGCATGTATAAATGAAAGTATATCCTATTTTTGTTTTTATATCTGCTTGTTCCCGATAAACTCCGAAACGTCTGCACTGATTTTGACGAGACTTTCACTGGCAGGAGTAACTAAGGAGTAACTTAGGCTTACCTTTATTTTAGAAAAACAATTAAGGTCCATGCGGGCGAAGCCGTGGGCATAAGTTGTTACAGCGAAACAATTTTCACGCCTCCAAACCACGACCAGGCTTAATATTTTTGATATTCGGATAGCTCATTGACCTAAACCGACCTCATCTAGCCTAGCACTAATCTTTTTTTATTATGACGTGTAAAAGTGATTCCGATTTCCTATTTACAATCTCGACTAATTAAAAAGTTCTAATTAAAAAGACTAATTAAAATACACAAGCACAGATGGGTCACATGAGATAGTAGTATTAGTACCTACTGCAAGATAATGCTTTCCCGATAGAACAGTAGTAAATTCATCATTCATTAATACTTTTTAGTTCTACGATTTTCCTTCTCTAATATGCCTGCCATATTCCTATTAAAATCACATTATCGAATACCTACAATTTTTCTCACAAGCGCAAGTTGTGATTAAATAATAAACCACTATTTACGAATTAAACTTAATATTTTCCATCCCAGGTGTTGCCATAATTCACTTTCAAAACTAATAAGCCACATAAACAAAGCTTCTCATTTCATAATTCACGCCGCAGAGCCGCGGACGGCAGCAGTGTTGCGAGTTCAATAATAATAATAATAACATATCGCTCTCAGGGGACGCTCGCTCATTTACCTGGTTAATTGGGAATAGGGAATAGGAAATAATATGAAATAAATAGAGGTGTTGATTCATTAGTGACTTAGGCTCATTTAAAACTTCGTCAAATATACCATGCATTCAGCACATGATTCTAGTTTAGGGGTATGAAGAACAGGGTGTAAAGTTCTCTCATCCCCCATAGAAAAGGGAGGATCCTCCTACCAGACGGGTGTTATGTCTGGCGGGCAATTGCCCAAGGACTGATGTCGGATAGTCTTATATATATGAATCGCGCGGTAAACTTAAATAGCGCGATGCAGGATCTGTGACGTCAGGTCTTTGATGCATAGTTCGCATGTGGCAATGTAGATGCCGCCACACTAGAACCCCCAGATGATAAAAATCAGTACAGATCCACAATAACGATACCATTTAGGCACAATTTAAATCTGCCAATCGATCAACTCTGCCATTTATAAACTGTTTAAAATAGATTAAAGGTAAATCTTATAATTAGAAATTGAGTTTCATAATTCTTAATTTTAGAATAAAACACAGTGAGCTGTTTCCGTCATAAAACGGGGATGGTGTTGCCAGTGCAATCATAAAAACACATCGCTCCCTTAGGACTCCGATATTAAATAGTTCCTCTACTCTAGGGATCGTTCACTCATTTACCTGGTTGATTGCGAGAGAATAGGAAATACTAAATTAAATCCTGTCCCAAAGCGCAGAGCACTGACGATTAATTTATGATAGATTTTGTGATTATGCCAGCATATCGTAAACATAAATTACGATTATGCCCGAATCGAGTAAACATAGTTAACAAATAGGTTCTTCTTCTTTTCGTATCGAATGCATCATATTTATTATACTGTTTGGGCACAGTAGTTAACCACATCGTCAAGGTTCAGGTGACACTCCAGAAGGTAACACATAGTTTTTAGGTATTATTGAGTCAATAATATTTGTACTGAGTCCGCGCCACCACTGAAGGCCGGCGGAAAAGTTTTGGGACTACATTTTTTTTAAATTCAATTTAATGCAATGGTATATGTAGACACACTAGCGCCGCCTCTATCGGACTTGAGTGGTGGCGCGGACTCTATCTTCAAGACAGTATCATGTCAAATTTGTTAAAAACAGTCCCCAGTTCAGTAGCCCAGAAAACTTTTGTTACTGAATGCATTATTTCTTACTTTATGCCCTGCTGATTCTGTTCAGTACCCTTATCTGAGCCGTAACTGTGATTTATTAGGTATAAGAAAGTGTTTAAGAGTGACTCTATTGAACTATAGCTTTATCTCTCACCTGAGCTCTGTGGGGTGGGGGGAATCGGAAATCAGGAGGGGATTAGGGCTGTCGCTTTTAAAATAGTTTAGTATTTTCTTCGCAAAGATTTTTTTCACAAATTCTATTTCGTAATAATTTAATTTCTTGTCAAAAAGGCTGCCAAGCTAAAAATGGAAAAGGACACTTGGAAGGATTTGGGGAAGGCCTTTGCTCAGCAATGGCACAATATAGGCTTAATATATAAAATTATATAAAATCGTAATAGCATGCAAGTCAGCAAAATCTAAGGCAGAGATAATATACGTCACTTAGCACGTACCAACTCGTCATTCCCGACACTGTCAAACTACAATTTGTAGGATAGAGACGGAAACATAAGTCAAATCAAGTGCTCAAGTAACGTTTATAGATCTCGCCCTTAGATGCCTCGGTGTAATGCATTAGTGGTATAATTTCAAAAAGTATAACAACGACGGAAATTGCCGAAAGGAGTTGCGACAAGTCAATCGTCATCCTGAGGATGCCTCGTTGAGAGGTGAAACACGTGTCGATTTCTTACAGGGTTTTTATGACTCTTTAGGAATAGTTAAGCGGAATAGGTTACTAAATATATCTACATCTATTGTATTTTATAATGATTTCCGCCAAGTCACGCCTGAATCAATTAATTATCGAAAAGGAAAAATTCATTTCATTGCGAGGAAATCACTTATAAAAAAAAATTGTTTGTCGTTGTTGCTATGTAGACAGGACAATAATAATCAATACATTACATTTATTGATTCTGCAATACTGTGACATTTTAATAACATTTCTATTCCTGCACTTTCAAATCACTACTGAGTTTTACAACCCTTACCGTGCGACAGTCACAAATCAAACCGGCAGGTGGCAACCCTACCGTGCTCCAGATTATCGTCGCCGGATAGAAGTTGCCGATTCTTTATTTGCCGATTTGTTAGATGTCCGTATCTCCGCGTCTGCTTCGAATGGCTGCCCGTGAATTAGGCTGAGGAATTATAAAGGCTCCTACAAACAGGCGCGACGCGACTTTAATAATACAATTTCTAAGAAAACTTCATGGTAGAACAATTACAATTCTTGAAATAGACGCTATAATAATAGAGATATCTTTTTCGGTAAATTAGGAATGCGCTTCAGTAGAATCGTGGGACGATTTTAACTTCACCTATGTATCAAAATTACTCTTTAGTTTGATTCATCAATTTGCCTAGCTTTTTCCCAACTATGTATGTTGTGGTTGGCTTCCCGTGTAACCGGATGCAGCTAAATAGCAGTATTTTACATAGAGCGACTGCCTATCTGACCTCCACAACCCAGTAACTGGGTAATACGATACCCCTTTGTAAGACTGGTTGCCAGACTTTCGGGCTTCTGACGACCCGTAACGACTGTCAAAAATCCACGAATGACAGCCGAGACCAACGACTTAACGTGCTTTCCGAGGCACGGAGGATTCTCGATTTATAAAGATCCACGGACCAATCCCGGCAAGCGTAGCTTAACCTGATGGATTAATCCGTATGGCTGTTATTACTTAGCCACGAGCTCCTCCAGCTCCTTAGTTTGATACATATCCAAAAAAAAAAAGATATTTAGGCAAATAGCTTTTCACTTGAAGCAATTATTCTGGAGCTAAACAAACGCCCAAACGAAAATATCAGATATGGTTTATAAAAACAAGATGAAGAAGCTTGTAAAACATTACTCGGCTAAGCGCGAATTCAACTAAACTTTTATACCTAGTATAAGTCTAATCCGGCGAATACTTTTTGAATTTTTGATAGATTTTCCATACAGAAACTATCAGACGTCAATTTTATTCCTCGGATAAAAGATTTTGTTAAATCAGCCCTTACAGTTTAACATCGCATGACTTTATTGTTAGGAGTCACTCTTCCGATTGATCACCAAAATTTTACTCCTACGAGAAGTCCCGATTCCACAATCCTCTCTTAACATAATATCAAGCTTGTATTCCCCCAAGGGTAAGACAGAGAGCCATGGTTAAGAGACACAAGAATAAACTGGCCTATGAATTATTTTTCAATTATCATTATTTTGTTTGTTTTTATTTTTCATACAAAAGAATTCGACAAAGTCACGATTATTAATGTAAAACACCCTTACGTGAAATATGACAACGTCGCATTTTCTTAGCTTTAAATATGAATGATTGGTTTGAATGAAAATTATTTACTCGTACTTAGAAACTAAGATACACACATCGAGAGTATTTTGATATGTTATCTTCAAAACTATGCATTTTTGGACCACACTTTCTAGGACTTTTTGTATTATTTTTACTTATAGAATATAACCTGAGACTTGCGGGATATAAAAAAACATGTTGTATTGGATCCCCCAAAAATGCTTCCACGACGTTGAAATTCCACATCATCCCCCCCGCAGTCTTAATAGTTTATTGCCACCATCAACGATAAAAGATTTTAATATAACAAACAGGGGCTGTTAACATTGGCAACACCAATAAATGATTATAGCTATCACCATAGCGCCTTCTGATTTGACTACGAACTTTATGGTTTTAATTTACGTCCCCCCCATGGTGTATTATGTAAATGGGGGGGTAATGGGAAACGATCTGGGGCTAAACATAACTACATAACTGGCGAAATGTGGGTATACTATAGTTACAACTCTGCCATACGCTTAAGGGGAACAAAGCTATGCTATGTAATGGGGTTCCTATTTGGTAATGTTATTTTATGGTGTAAGAAGTGTAATAGATTTATTGAAAGCAAGGTTTTATGTTGGAAACGTGTTCATTCATTCTTTAGTTGACCTAGATTTTTTTATCTTTATTGTGGTGTTTGTTTAGCACTTATATAGCACCTGAAGACATACTACTTCTGTATCTTAGATATAAACGTAGTGATAAGCTGTTTATTTTTATCAAACCTTTGTTAAATCTTTTCCTTATATCTCTGTAATTACGTCTTTAAGTGGAAGTAGAACAAACAAGTAAACATTTCCGATATATAAAAAATAAGAAATCTGTTTTCCGACATTTAAAAGCCAAGTCTAAACCCACAGATATAAAACCTAGGATTCTAAACACCTACCCTTTGAACTTTGTCCTACTGACACATTCACCACAGAGTAAATACAATAACAGGATCAGTAGCACCATAAAACAGTACAATGGAACAGCGATGGCTCAATAATGGGATTACTCGTCTCATTTAACATCACACCTAGTGCGGAGACCACTCGTTATGTGCTTCATTGAGCTGCAGTGATCTTTGTATAGCAAACGAGAGAAACGCAATATTGCTTGGGAATTATTGCCAGTGTTAAAAATAATATGTGATTCAAATTAACCAATATTTAATACGTAGGACAATTTATGGGTTCTGAAAATTCGCTACCGCTTGGGTTTGGTGTTAAAGTGTTATTCTGTTCATAATATTTTTATTTTTTTTAAGCAATCTGATAAGTGTTCCAAACAACCATGTATGACCATTGACTAACTTGAAGAAAACCTTTTACAAAAGAAAACACAATATAATTGCATTGCCAAATACAAATTCCTCTATCAAACTCCTCAATTGAATCAATACCATGAACCAACACAACACTGATTCAATTTTTATCTCGCAAAACGTAATTTCAACCCCTCGCAAACTAACTCAATTCCAGCTCATCGAGCATTCTGACACTTCCTATCTTCACCCCACAAATCAGATTGCAGGTGTCTGATCGTTGATAAACACTAGACGAGCCCGACCACCGTGGCCTTGGACAGATATCGGCAAAACTAGGCCACTGATACGTCCCACATATGCATACGTCTGTCCCAATATTTCGCGATCACTGTTCATTTGCCGTTTTATTTCTGTCCCGCCAAGTAGTTTGAGATATTCTTTTTTTTTCTTGTTTATTTTCCTGCTCTGTGGCGCCCGGTGTTTGTGTTCGGAAATTGAATTTATTGTGGACTCTAGTGAAGTGGCAAGGTCTGCTCGTTTATATGTATCGATAGTTGGCGTTCGGAGTTTAAATTGGTATATTCTTAGGAGCTATTCATATATTCTTATCTTCGGTCTTATGTGGAAGCAAATATTGGCGTAATTTTATCTCTTGCTTGTTTTGAAAGATTAGCTTAATAATCTTAATGTATATTTTGATCGTACATTTCTTTGTTGGGTTTTGTTATTTTTAAACTTTTTCAATAACTCATTATCAGAACTTTATGAAAACATTCGCTCTTTTTCACTAGTGTCACGAGTTATTTTTGAATCGACCTACTCTTTTCTGTGTTATCGAATTTTAGTCTTCAGAATGTTTTGTTTATTTTCATTTTGTAATGTATTTTTTTTCCCAAACCAAAACTTCAAATGTCATCAACATTACTATTTCTATGTGTTAAAACTAAAACTAGAACACACACTAACCATAGAGGGTAGTATAGCAGTGTTTGGCACACTCACAAATCAGATAGCCTGTGTAGGTGACCGAGCGGATTGCTCGCAGCCACGCCGCCTGACGTACCGTGTATAACCGAGCTATTTTTACAATATACCCTCCACTTTTAAATAAAATTCTATTACTCGTTTTTGTTCCATGTTTGATATGGGTAACAAGTATAGCGTCAGTGTTTTGTTTGGACGGAAATAGAAAGCGTTTTTTTTTTTTTGTATGGTCTGAAATATACAATATCTATTTGAGAACTACGGGTTTTGAATGTTTGCAAAATGTCATGGTCACACTTTTGTGTGCATAGTTCTTCATTTATAAAAAAAAATACAATAAGCTTGTACTTAAACAATGCAGTTAAACAAAACAGTTTTGTGGCTTTGCAAGTCTTGATGTTTTCAATGTTGATCCGTTTGAAGTTTGGTGAACAAGAATTAATTAGGAAACGAAATGTCGCTCTTTACAAAAGATAGTGATCGTACCGTTATCAATCACACTGGAAACTCCGTAATTCTTCTCATTCCGATTTTGGCGTCTATTTAATTAAATTAAACATTTGACCATTTGGGTCTACCTCCTGTGATGTCCAATAAACCCACATCAAGACTTTTCCTTTATTTGAACTGTAGACCTTTTTGGGGTCCCACAAATGCTCTGATAAGCCGTTATAACTATTTCGTACACCTGACTTTACGTGCTTATCTACAGGAGGTCCCAACCGGAACGGTGTCCCATCCGCATAATTCTGTTAGTACTGTTTAACTACTGTAACACAACCTACGTTGTTTCCTATTACCTGTTTAACTAACCTCATTTCTACTTCCTTTTAGAAATAGTGGACAAAATTACAAACGGAGTACAATAAATGGTGTTCTTATAACATGAACATTTGTTTATAGAATTACCCGTGATGTGTTAAAAACTTTTTTTAATAATAACAAAAATGGTGCACCAAAAAGACCAAGACTGTTTATTAGAACTCTTTAGTTTATTATGTGCCCAAAAAGGCCCAGTGCAAAATAGGAGGAAGAAAATAAAAGAAGGTAAGATGGTTCCTTTTTAGAATTTCGATTTCGGAAACTTTCGGATTTACGATCTTACACGAACATATTTATTGTTATGGAAGTCTTTAAGTTCTTATTTTGAATTTATAGCTCGAATTTCCGGACATGCATAAGCGTAGTGTTGTGAAATGTGGGTGCATACGATATAAATCATTACGATTATGCATTCGGTCTTTTGAGTATCGATATGTCAACATGAGATTTGGAAATTTTGGTCTCAGATGTCATGTTACATTCAAATTGGGAGTGACAACGCATTGGGCACGTGCCGGCCCGCTCGACACGCCCCAATTCGACGGCTGCTGATATTATCACATATTTCATACGATTCATATCATCATGGCGAAATTGGATGGAGGATTTTCTTATTCCCTTTCTTTATTCTACTTTTCGCGTCGTAAGTTGTACGATTGTTGCCAATATGCTTTTATATTTCAATGAACAATCCTGCGAACACATATATTAGCTCGTTTATCTATCAAGATGACTTAACGTTTAAGTGTTAAGTTAATATTAGGGCACAATGCGTGTTAATTTCCAATCAACATCGTTATCTTTCAGTGTCAGGTGTAGGTGTAGGTACACAAATTAGAAAATACACAACATAAGTACCGATATATCATATCATGTGTGACCTCCTTTTGGTGGGTACATTTACAGCTTATCATGATGTATTTACGTACAATATCGCAGTTATTCTTAAAACGCACGATGCCGGTTCAATCGGAAATACACAACGAGCATTAATTTATTTTATTTGCCCATATTTTTTAAACAAAAATCTGAAATTTAAATAAATTACGGATTATCCGTTTTATTTAAAGAGAGGAGTGGTAAAATACTTTCCAAAAATATTCAGAATATCAGTCATTTCCGACTGTATTCCTCACTGGATATCGTATTTATTATTATTATTTCGTTTATTTATTTTGTATACTTATTTTATACATTTTTAAATATTTCTTAAAGGTTATATAAAAAAAAAAAAAAAAAAAACCGTATTTATTATTATTATTATTATTATTAATTTATTTCAGAGAAACTCCATATAGGTTACATAAAATCATACAATGTTATTGTGTTAGTAACAGCAAATGTAGCTAAAATTATGTTAGTATTGTTAGTACCTATATTTAACCGATGCCTATGGCTGTCCGTATCCACATATTTTGGAAAGGACAGTCAAAGCGGGCAGCTATAGCATTTAGGATACTGTTGCTGCTGCTTCGTAGACGGTGCAGCAAAGAGTTTGCTTTCTTGCGCATGATGGCTGGAAAGCCATCCGTACGTGCTTCAGCAAACATACCAGACGCGCTGCAGCGCCACGGCAGCCCCAACAGCATCCTAAAAGCGTTATTATACTGGGTGCGCAGGGCTCCGTAGGTTCGCTCCGTATGCTTCACCCACAGGCCACTCGAGTAGAACGACTGGCAGAATGCCTTAAAAAGTGTTATTTTCACCTCGTTGGTGCAACGTGCGAACCTGCGAGCGAGCATATTGCCTCTCACCGCCAAAGCCCTGCGCTCCCTCTCAATGTCCTCGTCATCCTTAAGGTCACTTGTTACAATGTGACCCAGATACTTAAACCTGTCCACTACTTTCAAGGCTGCACCGTTAAGGATGACAGGGGGAACATATGCGGGATAGTATTTACCTGCTCTAAATACCAGTAGTTCACTCTTTTTGGAGTTGTATTTAAGCCCGTGCGACAACGCATATGCCTCACACTGAGACACCAGATTCCTTAATCCGCTGATTGAGGGGCTCAGCAGCACCATGTCGTCTGCATAACTAATATTGTTTACACATTTGTCATCAATAAAACAGCCGACATGAGTGCCACTGAGCCGCTCAATCAGCTTATTTACATACAAATTAAACAATATACAGTAACAGTATTACATTGGGTGGTTTCGTATGAGTAACTTTAGTTAATTAGAGATTTAACCTAAACAGGGTTTCTGTTGATACCGAAGATAACAGTGTTGCGAAAATAATCACTTTTTTAATACATGGCAGACAGGTGCACTATCAGCTGTTTCACCTAATTGTTGTGGGTGAGGCTTATCACTGCGATAGGCGAGACGACGCTGTGTTGATAACAGCTAAACAGTCGCCGGCCGCGCGTCCCCGAGTGTATCTACTCGCCGGTTCCGAAAAAACAAAGTAAAACCGTAAAATAATATTTGCACGGCAAATACGCGCCTAAACGGCAACACAACGTTCGAAATTGAAACAATATTTAAACGCAACGGTAGTGATGTGAAGATATCAATTGATTCTATCGATGAATTGACATTACGATGAAAATGAACACGTTTTGGAGTGAGTTCCTGAACGCGGCCGCGAATCACCCGTTCCCGTCGATGCCCATTGATTTGCTGTCGCCTTTCGATCTACAATCAAATGAAGATAGTCAGTATTTTGTACTTTTACATTTTATTCTAACTTTGTGTCCATTGTACGATAACGGAGAGAAGCCTTTGTTTGATAAAGCTCGTGTACTTTCACAATAGGTACAAATAGTTACCTGACCGCCGCACTAAAAGGATTTACTTGTGACGAATCTTGTTGTGATGATGCCATCGTCTCTTTCTGTCCTTTGACAAACCGTATTTTCAATAATTTCTTATCTATTGTAATCGGTTGTTATTAACATAAATTATAGTATCTTGAGCTTATTTTACAAAAACAGATACACTCGCTTATTTTAATACTATTTCTATAATTATGTTTACACACTTTACACCTTACATGATAATGATAAATGATATTTATTTCATTAAATTGGTTAAATAAATCACTATTACACGTCAAAATGAAATTACATTTCATAACTAGTTGAGAACTCTTTTCAAATTCAGACCATATGAGGACCACGCAGATTATGACCATTATTATATATCTTCATCATAATACCACAAAACAGAATAACCAATAACAGCTTTAATAATTCCCGGCGCCAAGGAGCTTACACAAATCAAATTAGTGTAATCCCCGATTAAAATAACTTTAACCGAATCAATCCTCGTTGAATAAATTAACCGGTTCTAAATCCTCTTACGCTAGTGTTGTGCAAATAAACATTTCACTTGTGCACGTAGATGCATGTGTAATCCAATTAAAATGTTCCCGCCATTGCCAAATTAGAATTTAGTATTTGTTAGTGCAGTACTGCTGTGTTACCTACTTTGTTTGGAACTTGAGAACTTAGTTTACTGGAACGGATAAAGTTATAGTGAAATTTATCGATAAAATTTGTTTACCGAGAATAAAAGTATGTTTTTTTGTATAATTGTTTTGTATAATCCGTAAAGAATAACAAGAAAATAGTCGGAAGATTAAAAGAAAGAAATATGTTTCGATAAAGATTTAATCTTTCACTTGACTAATACAATTACTAGAATTATTGAAGTGTTTTGTTATTCAATACAGAATATAAATTAAATGAATGAATGAATTAATGAAATGTAAAATACAGGCATTCAGCTGCATTCGGTTATACTGAACGAGTGAACGCCTACCCTATGATAGGTGGGAAAAGGCAGATGACGTTATTAAAGCAATCACAGACTGACCGACATTATCATATTGACATGAGTGGCAGCTACGCAACTGACTAACAACAAATTGAATTTGGGAAACATAAATTCCACAATCAATTTGGTAGCGTTTATCAAATTTGATTCATCTGGCGTCCGATTTACAGATTAACGGATATGTGACGTCAATTAAACTGAACAAATACTGTATTGGCTTTGTTTGTTGTTACATACATAAATATATTCAGTATTGTGTCATGAATGACATATCTAATATTAGACTAAACTAATCTACGGAAATGCTTAGTGATCCTAATCATAATCTCTATGCTTCAATTTCCGCCTTTGTGTAAACTCCATGCTGTTTGGAAAAAAGTATTTAAATGCCCATTAGAATCGGTTTTGTAACCGATTTTTCGACCAATCGATAAGCAAAAAGGAACTGAACGCCATAATCTCTAAAAAGCACACGCTCGAAAACTTAACTTTAAATTACTGTAAAGGAGCCTCCTCATCCAAAACTTCCTGGGAAATTAAAGCAGTACCCAGCCAAATTAATGATAAACTCGTACAAGTAAGTACAGTAAGTTGCCAAGATCGTGTGTGTTCTCTGACCTAAGGAAGCAGAGAACAACAGTGAACAACTGTCCTAAACAAACTGTTGTTCGCAACAAGAATTTTTCCCATCCCTAATTACAGACACAGACAGTTCTATAAATGTTTGCCAACTTATTTGTGTTTTTTAAATTAAATGGATGCTGTTTATTATGGTGGAGTTGCGTGTGCCAGGTTAAATAGAACTGCAAAGTTGAGCAAGAGAAAAAGGAAAAAATTATTGGAAATCATTTTATTGAAAAGAGAGAGAAAATAATGACATTAGCAGAATTATTATTTTTAAATCTCTCTTAAAGGTAACTTTTGACTTCAATTCATAATTAATAACTCGCGTTATGGGTATCAACTTTTAAATAACGCAATAAATTCAGTCTATAGTTTCCTTTTTACTGATGCTGCAAACTAAAAATATCGTTTATTCCAACTTCTCCAGTCGATATCACTTTGATCGTTCAACCTTGAAATTTGTTAATTAAATGTGTATTTTTTTACACAAAACGGCCCATACTACATATTATTAAATCGACATGCACGAGTGCTTTCATTGTTTTTTTAATACTGTAACAAAGGGACGCAACCTTCACTTGAAATATATTCCTTTTTACAATCCACATAGGTAATAAACCGTTGCGCAAACTCGATGAGTTATCGCGTTCGTTATCGCTTCAATTGCCTTTATCTTTGAATACCAGATAATAGACTCCATGACGCCTACGCCTCGCACCTGATCTTGGGAAAGAGCAACACCATCTATCAGTGCTGTTTTCCACATAGATGAGCACTCTCGCCTCGCACCATCTGCTTTATCTTATCGATACAAGAAATATCGATACCTTCGCGAAATCACGCGCGTCAATGAACATTTTCTATTGGGTAGTGATGTCCCTTATCTAATCTAAATGTAGTTAAAGCAATAATATCGGTACGAAACGAACGTGTTCCAGTGTTGAATTTAAATTTGTAAATAATAATGTGAAAATGTTTTGTGTTTTAGTGTGGTGTGTTTGTAAAGTGACCTGGTTTTGTGATAGTGTTGTGTTAGTGGTGTAGTTAGTCGATATGAGGATGCCGTCGGTGTCGTGGTCGCAGACAGCAGAGTGTATGCGTGAGTGCGCGTGGCAGACGTTTTACTGCGGCCTGAGTGTATGTGAGAAGTTCGCCGCGGCTCAGAGCCTGCTATCTCAGCCGTATCCGCGTTTAGACGTTGTGATTTCAGCCCCTTCATATGCCGCACAACGTTAGTACCTTTTAAATTGTAACATAAAACTTATTCAATTTAGCCTTTTGAATATTTCTTTCACAGATAATTCCTGATATAATTATGATTTCGACAAAATCCGATATCAGTGCGTTTCATCTACATAACTTTATTGTGTTGTAACAAATGACGCGTACCACAAAATTGTGAATATTAATGTGCAGCATTGTCGTGTTACACCGCAGGCTCGGTTAACAAAACAGAAATACAGATAGTTTTATTATTACATGTCGTTATCCAAAACCGAGCAATATGTTTTGGTTAAGAAGTTATACAGGAAGATTTTTTAGTCACCGTCCAAATTTTGATATATTAATCTTTGGCAAAAATCATTGAATACATGTTTTTTCTTTTAGTATCACTCAATACAAAAATATTGAGATATCATAGCACAAAGTTATCTATAAAAAGTTTATGTTTCTGGAAACTGCCGCGCCGTGCGTACGCGCTAGGTAAAGTTACGCGGGCCGGCCCGCCCCGCGCGCCGCCGCAATTCATTGATAACACAATAATAAACAAAGTTGCAAATTTTCCCTTCATACTTTCACGGGCTTAGGACCGTCAATAAGCAAAAGGTTTGTGCTATGTTCACTATGGTTAGAATGTAATCCTTAATTAATCAATTACAAATAAAAGTAAAAATAAATTAGATAAATAAGAACTTTAGATCTTATTAAAACCGTGCCAAAACGTTTTGCTAATAGGCGTATTTAAAAAATTTGAATCAACTTATGTACAAATAATTAAAAAAATCAAAATCATCTTAGAAAAATCACATTAACAGTACTTTAATAAATGTTCAAAATGCATACCGTTTCTCTCTAAACAGAGTCTTGCACGTTTTTGCACATTATTTTTAATTTTGTTGAGCACTACAGTGTCACTTTTCACTTCATCGAATGCACGTATAATTTGTCCTTTTAATTGGTCTAGGCTTTGGGCTTCCTCCACATACACTCGTCGTTTTATTTCGCCCCACAAAAAAAAGTCACATGGAGTAAGATCTGGTGACCGGGGTGGCCAGGCGACGGGCCCCCCGCGACCGATCCAACGATCACCGTGTTCTATGTTTAAATAATTACGAACGGCGGCGGAGTAATGAGGCGGTGCACCGTCTTGCTGATAATAAAAATCTCCATGGGAGTTTACCGGCACGTCATCCATGAAATCAGCAATTACTGTGCGTAACATATCTAGGTATGTGCCCCCGGTCAGCCGTCCCTCAATGAAATATGGCCCCAGTATGTTGTTGCCGACAATTCCAGCCCACACATTTGCACTAAACCGCACTTGGTGATATGTTTCTCGTATCATATGTGGGTTTCGAAATGACCACCAATGTTCATTATGCTGATTATACAGCCCCACTCGAGTAAACAAGGCCTCGTCAGTCCACAAAATGTTAGCATCGGGGTGTGCGATCAGCCACTCGCAGAAGGCTCGACGGGGAACGGCGTCTGCGTCGTTCAAGGCCTGTGCCTTTTGAAAATGGTACGGGTGCAACCCAGCAGTATGGAGAAGTTTCCACACGGCATATTGGCTTACGCCGAAGCGTCGCGCTGCATCTCGCGTACTCGATCTAGGGCTCCGTTCAAAGAAATCGAAAATATCATCTTCGATCTCTACTGCGAGTCTCGGCCTGCCACGTCCTTGAGCGTGTGTAGGAGTTATAAATTGGCCATGGTCTAATAGCCTCTGATTTGCGGCCAAAATCGTTTGGCGATTAGGTACTGAAGGATTTATTATCCCTTGATTGCGAAGGCGAGGAATACTTTCTGCTTCGTACAGTCTCTGGGCACCGTTCAAGCTTTCACCACTAAGTAAGTAAGATCGCACCATTTCGTAATACTCGCGGTAGGAATACATTTTAAACAAATTCACGATAGCGCGGGGCGCCGCTGGCACGATGCGCGGGAACACGGAAGTGAGCGATTGCGTCGCGAAAGGGTGCGCGGTGCCGACTAACGATAGATCATAGATGTGTCGCCGCGCAGGTGTAGCGGGGCGGGGCTAAGCGGGGTGTGCGCTGCGGCGCTGCCCTTTTCATTGAATGTTTGCGCGGCAAGTGTAGTATTATTAACATCTATCTTGTGACCACGCAGAGCGAATAATTCTTTCGAGAAAATGATTTTTTATGAAAATTTTACGTATCGATTTTTTTTCAAAAATGGCTTTAATTAATGATACACAATGCCTAGAAAAAATTTGGACGGTGATTAAAATTTCATCCTGTATATTTATACATTTTTATGTTGGCACATCACTATTGTGCTTTTTGATTCATTATTTTAATTTCTGATTTTAGTGTGTTCAAATTCTAAAAGTAAATCAACATAGTGCATGCTTTCTACTTTTGTGATACTCTTATCATAATCTACTAATATGTCTGAACCTATTCACGACAATTTGTCTGACTTTGATAACTCCAATCGACCAATTACATTTCCCTTTTGTAACATTCACAAAATGTTTAAAATGATTACTTCAGAAGCTTTCAAAGGGTTTAAATAAGAGCGATAACATATTGCCATTCCAGCGACGTCGCTTTTCTGTGAAACAGTCAAAGCAAATCCAAGTGCTTATAAATATCACCGGGTTGCGAACAATTTAGGAAAGTTATTCGCACACAAACTTCAGTGATTCATTCAAAAACTCCACAATCGTTTAATGAAGGAAAACAAGGGACATACGTTATCAAAACTTTATTCTTTTATCATTCAAGTTTTAATTGGCGACGCTACTCGCTGCTAGCAAGGCTGTTGGCAGATGCGTTCACGAATAAAAAAAAGCGTTGGCGAGTTTTTTCGTGTTGCAAGCAGTCATTTGTTTTTTTACCCGACTACGGCAAAGCCAAAAGGAAGGGTTATGATTTTAGCAATCTATGTATGTGTCTATGTATGTTTCTATTTCCGTGTGTTCCACCGTAGCGCCTAAACTACTGAACCGATTTCGATGAATGAGGTATCAATAGATTCTTAATAATGATCCGGGTATTTTTTTAAAAGATAATAATGACATGTTTGGTGTCAAAAGAATGGTCTTGACAAGGACATTGCAAATATGTATATATAAAGTACACAGAAAAATAAGAAATACATAGAGTGATATCATTATTGATATTTATAGTGAGTGCGGGTATGACTGATACGATATGACAAAGTGGTATGTCTGATACGTCTGACACCTGTCTACCCAAATTTCCTTTCTTTAGTATTGTTCGTCGAATCGTTGAGCTAAATAGAACAGTGGTTATTAAAAGTTGAAATAATAAAATAAACAATTTTACTAAAAAGTTGTTGGGGTCTGCTTCCAGCCGAATCGGAGGAAGCTGAATACCGGTATTTTACATGGAGCGACTGCTTATCTAACCTCCACAACCCAGTTACTGGGTAAGGGACTACTCATACTTATTCAGCTCTATTCAACGTTTGCAGAAAACGCGCGAAACATGCAAAATCGTAGTTTTCTATGGGAAAATGCTGAATAGAGCTGAATAAGTGTGAGTAGTCCCTTACACGACAATCCTCAGTAAGACTATGTTGGCTTTTGAATAATCTTTCTAAATAATATCTAGGCAAAGTATTCCTCGAACTAAAAACTAAAAATCTTTAATCAATTTACTAAATTAATAAACCGAAAAATAAAAATAAAAATCCTAATCATCTTCCATTACATTTTAAGCCTTCCAATAATAAGTTTCGGTCAAAATGTCGTTTTTAAACGGATTAGGATGATCGGCTCTTGATGAGTTTTATCCTTATTTTAATCTACCAATTTCTATTCCCTCAGAATGACTTAACTTAAGAAGATTATTACACAGAAGCGCAACATTACCAATTACTTAATTGATATTATCATATAATATTACGAATGGAATTGTCTGATGCAGGAAAATAATGGTCGAAAGAGAGAGAAGATATTAAAAAAGTCTTGCAATTAATATGCATATTTATATTTTATATATTTATTTTTTTATTTTGTTTGTATGCCACGTGCATAATCTTAGTATATTCTACTAGCTTTTGCCCGCTGTTTCGCTCGCGTGGAGGTCGGAAACTATGCCACGGGAACGTATTACCGGGATAAAAAGTATCCTATGTCCTAACCCAGGTCATGGTCCACCCATGTGCCAAATTTCATCCAAATCCGTTCAGCCGTTTCAGCGTGAAAGCGTAACAAGCAAACAAAGTCACTTTCGCATTTGTAATATTAGTTAGGATTTGTGTCTTCTTATTTATTTATTTTTCTTTGAAATTGCCTCAAAAATACAACAGATCTTTATTGATTTAAATAATATTGATTCGCTTTAAAAATGAAACGCATAATAAAACAAAGTGCTCCAGATTTTGTGGTTCGGCTTTTTCTGAAGTGCTTAATTGATTTGATACCGTTATCGCACATTTTAATAAAGTGGTCCGTCTAATTTATCGCAATACTTACTAACATCTAAACATAGATACAATACAATACAAGTAAGGAATTCCAAATAGTTAGAATAGTCGTAGCTCGTAGCACTTGTCGTAGATGCCTACGAACGCTACGGCTACGTCGGTTCGTAGCCTTTGCTACGAAATAGTTGGCTGTTTAATTTTGTGAGTTATGTATTCATTCATTGTTAGTGTCTTCTTTATTAAAATTGTTGATGTTATCTATGTTTTAAGGCTTATGTGGTATTTTTTTTTACATATTTTTATGTATCATGCATATTTATATACAGGGTGGATTTTTGAGACGGGGCAGTAAGGGCAGGTACCTTAATCGTTATAGCTACAGAAAAACGGTCTTAGGAGACTGTCCTTAACTTTTGGAGATACTTTCATCAGCATTTATGGATTTTGAAAAAAATGTGCAGTTTTCACATAAGCTTTTTTTGATGCTAACCGATATCCTATTTACAGAATAAACAATTTCATTTCATTTACACCTTTTTGACTTGTCCATCAACGTTATCGCTGATCCATTCTGAACTGCCTCGTTGGTCTAGTGGTCGCAAGTGATACTGCTGAGCCTGAAGTCCTGGTTTTATTCCCAGGTCGGGAAAAGTGTTATTAGGTTTTTGTATCTGGAATTTCTCAGTAGCAGTCCGGAGTCTAGATTTGTGCCCGGTTCATGGCAATACGCCGCCCTATTACATGGGACTTACACATAACCGGTGAAATGTGGGTGAAATATAGCTACACGTCTACCTAACCCTTCGAGAATACAGGCATTGTGTTATGTTTATGCATAAAGCTACCAGATTTTCCCACAGTATTTTCTCTATTTATAAATTAGCAGAACAAAATCATTCCTACAAATAAATATCTCAAGTGAAATTCAAGCATAAAAAGTAAACAAAAACTTTCGCTTTGAACCGTCTCGAGTTATCACGAGTTAACCCTCCGATGTCAACCCTAAAGAAACAGAGTCTTGTTTTACTATTGAAAGTTTGTGCACCGTTTGTGCAAATGTTTGTGCTTTACTATCGACTTGTTGAAACAAATGGTGATGTGTTTGATCAGAGGGGCAATTCCCGTATTTTTAAGAACGTTCGCATTCTAATTTCATTCGCAATCTGTCAAAAATACAATCAATATAAGAACATTTTTGACAAGTTTGACAGATTGCGACTTGAATGTGAACGTTTTTAAGTGCGAGAATTGGCCTTCTGACCGACAAAAAACTTCTACGTTATTTTCTTTTTTATTAAATGTATGCCTACATTTTTTCTTAGATATTTTATACATACACGTAACATACATAACATCACGCCTTGTTTCCCCGAAGGGTTGGGCAGAGGTGTACCTATAGTACACCCACATTTCGCCAGTTATGTTAGGTAGGTATTTTATTTTGCAATATAATACGATGTCATGCATCATGAGCAGTGGTGGCCCAGAGATTACGGCCCCGACTTACGAGTTCCTGAGGTCATGGATTTGATCACAGACAGGCGTTTTATTTTATGTAAATAATTTCATCACCACTGCTCTCAAAACGGTGAAGGAAAACATCGTAAGGGCCATGTTCTAGAACCACAAAATTCGAAGACATAATGTGACATCTACCAATCCTCACTGGGCCGGCGTGGTGGATTACGGCCCACTCCCTCTCACAGAGAGGAGGCCTCTGACCCAGCAGTTGGAACATTATAGACTTCTAAGCATCATGAGCTACTTGGAAATTTAAGTGAACGGAATTATTTATGGGTTTACCTTTTTCCACAACAACATCAAAGCCATCACATATAGCTGAGGTACCCAATAAACAAAATAATTGGGCCCCCAAGGTCCCCAGCGATAACCAACCAAGATTACCTCCCAAAAGAAAACTTGTTAAAAGTAAATCTATTAGCGAAAGAGTATTTAGGTGGACTCCCTAAGTGTTGCCACACACGAAATCGGAATCGTTTTGTTTTTATTGAAGTTTTTTTTTATGGCAACTGGCAACTGATGTTATTGGTTCTTTACGTCTGTTTTGAGGGTTCGTTTCAGGAAATCGCTATATTGAAAATACATGTTTTGAAGTTCATCAATTAAGATAAGAGATAAAGTTGGATTACAGAAAAAGAACTTAAACAATTTAAATTGTGATTGTTAATAATTAATTATTTTTATTACAGGAAATAACTACCAGATATTAACCTAACCTAAGTTTTCATTAGCATCAGTGCGATTAAAAACTTAAAACTTAACGTAAAATAATATACCAAATTATTCCGCAATCAATTCAACTATACTGAATACTTCTGACATGAAGTGTGCACACTATATTATATATACCAGGTTTTTTTTTTAAACATATTCTATTTTTGTACCAAACTCCAAACTCAAAGCATTTATTTCAATTAATTCATTAACAAGCACTTTTGAATTGACAAGGACCGTCAGTAAACTAATCGATCCATTTACTTCCTCCTCCATTACTTCTGATGTTATCAACTGCGCCAGTCTGTAAATGTGAACGAAGCCTTACCTTGTTTTTCTGACAAATAAAACGTAGTAGTTTTCTTATCGTATGAAAGTTTATATATTGTTATTATAGCCAAAGGACGTTACCGAGATTTAAGACAAAAAAAAACTATGGTTATAAAAGATGATACGTCACTATAGTTAACTTGCTGTAGGGGTCCTAGTCTTTCTTATGTACTGTTATTAAAGAGAGCGTAACTCTCTTTAATATATCTATAAATATTATAAATTACTGTCGCTTTTCGTATATTTCTGTGTGACCGCATTGCTCTTCTAAACTACGTAGATTTTGATGCGGTTTTGAGAATCACTTAGAGAACGTATTCCTGAAGGAAGCCGCCAACCCCCACTATCCGCCAAACCGCACTGGGCCCGCGTGGTGAATTATGGCCCACTCCCTCTCACAGAGAGGAGGCCAGTATCCCTGCAGTAGGATTATTATAAGCTGATTATGCATATGATATATGATAAAATGATAGGATACCTATGTGTATAACACTTTACTGCTGAACTTAAATCATTCTCCTGCCCTAATCCCAATTTAATTGGGGTCGTCGCAACATGTCTTTTTCTTCCATACTTCTCTATTAGTCGTCATCTCGGTAGTCAACCCCTTTCTAACCATATCATCTTTCACTCAGTCCATCCATCGTTTCTTTGGTCTTCCCCTACTCTTATAGTCATCGACATTCATACTAAAAACCTTCCTCACGACATTTTCCTCATTCCTCCGCATCACATGCCCATACCATGCCAGTCGATTTCCGCACAACTTTTCAGTCACCGGTGCCACTTTCAGAATTCTTCTTATGTACTCAAATACTGAACAAAAACAATGCTGAACTTAAATATAATAAATAAATCTACATGTGTTTACGGTTAGTCGCCAGTTGACTATAAAACAAATGTTTTAGTACGGCATAGTCCTAAATCCTTTGAATGTTACGTAATTAAGCCTAACTTCGGCTATATTGAATTTCCTGTTATGTCTAGGTAACAAAGTATAAATTAAGATGTATATAAGTAACGTAATTATTCTATTTCCAAGAAAGGAGACAGTACTTTGAAATAAACACTGAAAAAAGACTGCATGTAAAATGAATATAATGTCTTGGAAAATACTGTCAAAGGAAGATGTTAATAACTCCAGCTTAATTAATTTCTGCAAAGCAAAGGATACTCACAGTTTTTACTTACACATAAAAAACAGTGAACCTTGTCTTTGATCTTGCATCAAAACCCTCAGAACTACAAAGCTCACAAGAAATTGTGGTCTGTCAAAGAGTATAGACAAAACATATTCAGTCAATGCCGAATCTGAACATTCAGAAACACAAACGTATGCAGTATACTTGTTCACTCAATGTAGCCCAAACATTTTTAGATATTCCAAGTCATCAATTAGTTACAATTAAACAGTTAATACTCTATGCGTTTTTGTTTGCTAAAAAGTTTTAACTATAGATGAAATACAGAGGGCTCGTGGCTAAGTAATAACAGCCGCACGGGTCGATCCATCAGGTTAAGCTGCGCTTGCCGGGGTTGGTCCGTGGATGGGTGACCATCTTTACATACCGAGACTCCTCCGTGCTTCGGAAGGCACGTTAAGCCGTTGGTCCCGGCTGTCATTCGTGGATCTTTGACAGTCGTCAGAAGCCCGAAAGTCTGACAACCAGTCTTACCGAGGGGTATCGTATTACCCAGTTACTGGGTTGTGGAGGTCAGATATGCAGTCGCTCCATGTAAAATACTGGAATTCAGCTGCATCCGGTTAGACTGGAAGCCGACCCCAACATGATTGGGAAAAGGCTAGGCAGAATGATGAAATACAGAGGGTTGCAGAGGGGAGCATGTATTGGGTATGTCTCACCCATAAAAATTCCTTAGTTAAGGGGCTATAAGTGATATTTATTTTATGATATTTTGAACCAAAGCTTTTCATTTTCGATTACTGTTAATCAATGATATTCTAATAAACAGATATGTTATACACGTACAAAACAACAGAAAAAAGTGTTCCCCGCCGAGCGGCACACTCGTAAGCGTGTGTGGCTCAGACTAAAAGCAATATTTCCCAATTGGGTACTTTTCTAGTCTTCACTTTTTGCGCGCTCATAACATATCTGTTTACTAAAACATCATTGCTGTTAATACTCTAAAACTGAAATCTTTTCGCCAAACCAAAGGCCTGTTGGTATCAAACGTGTTTTTAAATTCTGTAAAACTTCGGTTTTCCGTATGCACATATTTACAGCAACTAAAACATATAGCGTCATAACAGACAGCCTGCCTCTGAAAGCTTTAATTCCAGCTTGTTACAGTATTTCACTGGACGCACTCGCTCTTCCGTTGTGCCTGCTCTTTTCATATTATTAACATTTGTTATATTTATTGTTTATTTAAATTTGAACTGATATTCTTTCGTTTATTTAATTTTATGTTTGGAAGTTACTGTAATAATTGAAATGTAAACGCAGTTTTTGAGTCAAAACCTTTTTTATTTGGTGTATAAAGTTGAATACACCTTTGAAAATTAATTTTTCCTTGTACAAGCTGTTATGGAAAACATTGGTCTTTCTTTTTCGTGTGGTTAGTGACTAACCTGGTGTCGAAAGTTTTTATACCGGCCATGGGCTTCTGACTTGGCTGCACATGCCCTCGAGAAATATCTCTCAACCATGCCGGTTTCCTCATGATGTTTTCCTTCACCGTTTTTGAAGCAAATGGTAATTATACAATGCGCACATGAATCCGAAAGGTCAGATGTGTGTCCCTTGGGTTCGAACTCGAGATCTATGACGTGGCAGTCATGGTCACAGCACAAGGCTATCACTGCTATTGATTCGATACACAGCTATATATCCTCGATCCATAATTGAAAACTTTGAATATATGTAGGGCTGGATCGAGGTGGCTTTACTAGAAAAGGATGCCTCTAAGGATTTGGGGGAAGCGTTTGATCAGCAGTTGGACATTTACCTTCAAAAAACATTACACTTTTCAGCGCAAAATATAAGTTCTTTGTAATAAAAATTATGTTAACGCGATCGCAAGTTTAAAGTAACAAACTTATGCAATGACAATGTACGGTAAAGTTAGCGTAACGAGGTGTGTAGCGGAAATGGCTCGGAAACGTCCTACACTCGCCTGGCCACAGAATAGATGAGTGGAGAGGATCCGCTTACTGCGAGCACAGACAACGTAGCCAACCTTTTAAATGTTTGGCAACTACATCGAATGAATTCCCATGCTTGTCCTTATGTCTACGTCTGCGATGGCCTGAGATTTTTATAGATTTGCAGCAGATTCATTCATTTAATAGAAAATCATCCGTACTCATCATTGGTAAAGCAATTTTATGATTGGCTATAGTGACTCGCACTGGTGAATAAGTGAGAATGGATAACTCAAAGAATTTCGTTCCAACTTGATAGGCGCCATCGGCCACCAGAATCGTGACGATAATTTCGCCGAGCCATCAAATGTCTACTGGTTACTCCATACAATGTCTTTTGAATTTGATGCCCCGGTACTTCGCCGCGATACTCTGCCGTGAAGTTGGCGCCATAGAGAATTATTTTAACACATGGTTTTGAATGAAACCCTTCCCCCCGCAGTATTTACTACATAAATGTTCAAATCTAATGTCTAACCCATAAACGTATGGAAATCAAACTGTAGACTAGTTGTTATTCTCATCAATATTATGTGAAGTACGGAATTATGACTGGCAAGTTACGATTGTGAGTCTTGTGTACATTAAGTGTATGCATCGTAAATACTTTGCGAATGAGTGAGTTTATGAGTATATGAATTTAATATGAGTAATTTCAGCATGTAAATTATTATAAGCCAAGTCATTGAAAATGTTGGTAAAAGTTTTTGTGAATGTAATGAGTTTGGTTTGGGTTTTTACAAACAAAAATAATTGCAAACATGCCTACTCTAATATCCATTTACATACAAAAGTAATGCTCTAATGACATACAAAAATATACAACATTTTGCAATTAGAAACATTTCCAACAAATTCAAATCCTCATCCGCCCGTCCTTGGCTCGACCTTGACTGAGTACGCCTGAAAATGGCCTGTAACACAACCGTGCATACGTATGTAACTTGCAGGAGCAATAGCGTGAATATTTGATAGCCTCGTCTTGTGGCTGGCTTACTCTCATTTATTCATCCTGTATATACCACACCGGACAGTTTTGTGAACTTTGGCTGTCGAAATAAGCGAAGCCATATTTGAATCCTTGTTTTTTAAAGGTACGATATGGAACCCCCCCCCAGCTCCGACCTGGGACGACATATAGTGCTCTAATTGGTGAGGTTCTTCGGAAAGATCAGGTGCGTTGTACTGGCGTGCGTGTATGACTAGATGTATGAACGTAAACGAAGCAAAAGGATTTTGTAAGGCGTAGCTGGCGGTGGTCCATAGTTTCTGCCTACCCCCATGGGAAAAAGGCGTGAGTTTATGTAATGTTAAAGGTAGGAACTAAAGGGAAAGACTAAAAAAACTGAAAAGTGGATTTTAGCAATTAGGTTCTTAAGAATATCGCAATCCTACTGTTTTAAATAAGCCTAGCTTCTGAAAATTGAAATAAATCAAATTAAAATTCGACACAGTAGTAGTTTCATTTGTCACGCAGTCACGCACGCCACGCCAGTTTATAATCGAGATTCAATCGAAAACTAGTTGAGTATCTAATTCCTAAACGCGGACCTGATTTTAGACCAGCGGCCCTTGACCCGGAAATCCGCTCTAACAGAGTGAAAAGAACTTAAGATCTGTCAAATATTTACAGTTACATAAGCGTTATCTATATATGTATATAAAAATCAATGCCACTTTTCCTTGTAATTTTATAACTCAAGAAGGGGCTCACCTATCCAAACCAAATGTTTAGGCTTTGTTCGGACTATTTAGTAGATGGTTTATGGGTAAGTAGGGTAGTTAGGGTAGTTAGGGTAGGTAGGGTAGGTAGGGTAGGTAGGGTAGGTAGGGTAGGTAGGGTAGGTAGGGTAGGTAGGGTAGGTAGGGTAGGTAGGGTAGGTAGGGTAGGTAGGGTAGGTAGGGTAGGTAGGGTAATTAGTGCTACCCGTGCGAAGCTAGTACTATTATATTAATATTGTATTGTATTGGATCTTAGAAGTCTATAAACCCTGGCGTATAAAAGTTAAAGTACCGAACTGCGACAAGACCAATCCACTTCTATTTTCAACAACAATCCTCTGTATAGGCTCGTCTATTCCCGTAGTGACGTCATCCCGTTTACCAAACAATTCGCTCTTGTCTTGTCATAGAAATCAAGTTATACGAACACTGTAGCGCTCGAGATGTTAATATAATTCACGAATAGTTCAGGAATGTGAACGTTTGTATGAGATCTTGTTGAATTCCTTGTGCTATTGAATCGGTGTAGGATTAAGGAAGGTGATTGAATTGTTTGTGGGTTGATCAGATATTTACAATTAAGATTTTTTTATTAGGTTTATTACATTTTCATTCTCACTGCATTCACTATATCAGCACATCTATTCTGGTAAAATCTCACCGTGAAAACTTAGGTGAAGTGAGCTGTCAATAGTGTCAGTCTTTAGCATCAGATGGGATGACACCTCACTTCAAGCCATGTCATACCAAAGATCGATGAAATATGTTTACATCTGACTGCAGATAACCTGAAAACTACAATAACTGTAAAAGTGTTAAGAATAAAATACTTTATTTTATTATTTCCTTTATTTCATTTTTAATTCTTATTATTTACATTTTAAAATATATTTTTAATTTTATTTTATTAGGGACTTTTATAAACGCAATGCGTATACCCAGTCCCTAGTAACTATTAATTTATATAAAAACACTATTGTACACGACATAAAACAAAAAGGACAAACATAATTTTAACATCCTCCTTCTAACATCATCAAAGCGTTCACTAAAAAGAAAATACGTTCCCTGTCACGTTAAAACTAAAGTAACTATAAGCCCCCTACTCTTTACTTAAGTTAGAAACACGGCTTAAACTCGACCCGGAAAACTAAGTAAGTAACTACTCAACGGAAATATCTCTCGAAAACTAGGCTTAGTCGCTTCGCATGACTCGCGCTTCTGATTGGCTGACACGGAATATAGGATTACAGACCACAGATTGCTACATATGGTTCACTCCGCATTTTAGGTATGAAGCTACAAGTACGCGGCGGACTCGTCTTGTCGGGCCAATACAGTGAGTGTAACGTAATCAGAAGACGTTACGTTACGCGATAGAAAGAGAGCCAGCTTCTAGGTGTATATGTATAACTGTAGGTAATTAGCGCTGTGCAACATGAATTGCACTTTATAGTGTCGAAGCAAGAGTCGCTATTTATTTAAATTATTATGCGGAGTGAACCATCTGTAGTATTCTGTCACAATCAGTCCACGGATAGAATGGGCAACAAGATATTTATTTATTTAATATTTTAAACGCACAAATGTAGGTATGTATGTGATATTATACAGTTGTTTTGTGTTTTTAGACGAATAAACTGATTATCATAGAGAGATTTATAGAATATTTCTTTACATATTTTTTTTCTCAATAATTATTATAACAATCGCTTTTCGTGTCTGTCTGTGAGACCGCGTAAATCTTCTAAACTACACAATGGATTTTGATGCAGTTTTCACCATAACTTGAAGTATTTATTCCCCAAGGTTTAAGTGAAAATACATTAACATTTAACTTAAATATGACAAAAAACTCCGAGCAGGGGCGAGTCGCTAGTTTACTATAAAAGATAAACTTACATTTTGCCTTGGTCACCATCCACGGACCGACCCCGGCAAGCGTAGCTTAACCTGATAGATCGACCCGTGCGGCTGTTATTAGTTAACCACAAAAAAAAGCGTTTATATTTGGTGAATTAAAGTTTGTTAATACATTTTAGTTTTTGGTTAATACATTTTACTTCTGCCAAACTGCAAAGCTGTTTGTTGGCAGATGTAGCTCCCATACATATTTTTTTCTTCTTTTATAGTTACTTTTATATCTATTGTACTACTCTAACTATAATTAAATATAACAAATAGTATAGTACTTCTCCCAAATAATGCACGGAAATTCAAACAAAGTAAATCAATTACTAGGTCCTTGGCTTTCTTATTACAACCAACGAATTCGGACAGAAAACCACTTTCAATACTGCAACTTTTCCTTAAACACGACAATTTCGCTCCTATATTGTCCGAAAAAACAATTGAACGCCACGAGTAATTGTCTTGTACAAAGAAATCGAATTGAAGTGAAAACACCACTATAGTACGGATCCCGTCAAGTGGGTCCTGTGTTTTTCAGGGTTCCGTACCCAAACCCCGAACTCATCTAGTACTTAAAATATTATTGACGTGTGTACAAACCTATTTACAGAAAATAAAATCATTTAATTTCAAAGGGTGCCAACTAGGGGACGCTATTACCAACGCTCCGCTGTCCGTCCGTCCGTCCGCTTGTCACTGGGCTGTGTCTTTAAAACCGTTAGGTAGACACTTGATATTTTCACAGACTGTGTACTTCTATGTCGGCTATAACAAATTATAAATTAGTAAAAATAAAGTAAATTCAAAAATTTAAGGGGGTATCCCATACAAGAAACATATTTTTGCTAAATATTTAGTAGTATTAGTATTATTTCTATCTGCCCTATTCCATGGGACTTAAACATAACTGTGAAATGTGGGTGTATCATAGGTATACCTCTGCCCAACCCTTCGTGGAAACAAGGCGTGATATAATGTTTTGTTATTTAAAAAAAAAACAGTTTCAGATAATGTACGGTAGTATGGAACCCTTCGTGTGCGACTCCGACTCGCACTTGGCCGCTTTCCTTTCTACCCGCAACCAGCGAGATTGGTTTTGACGCCAGCCTGTCCTTTGTCTCTTTTATTTTATTTACTCTCTTTATTCTCTCCCTTTCTTCCTCTCTTTATTTCACGTCACCAACTAAGTTATTTACTAAATTAAATTGCATTACACTTTGTTTGTCGAGTTTCTGACGTGGAACTTAGTGGCGTCAGCTTATTAAGTGCAGTGAGATTGTTTTCAAAGCTTTGTGGCTGGGTTTTGAAGTAATAAAGCTAAGCAAGGCATTGAATTAATTTAAAACAATAGGTTTTTATTTTTTGCCTTAATAAAGCTGTGTATTTAATTACATTTTCTTTTAAATTAGTTTAGCGAATGTAAGTTCCTCAAAGTTTCGAATTTGAGCGTAATAAAGTGTCTTAAATATATTAATACGAGGAAGTTACAGTAAAGCATACAACAGACAATATCTCCAAATACTTACCTAATTAAAACAGCGATAAATTTTTTCTGCCTCGAATTCTTCTGTGAAGTTTAATTTTATATTATTTATAGCTCTAGCGTAAAACAGATTTTTATTCAAAAGTTATCATTTATTTAGATGAATTTGTTTCAATAATAGCTTAGACAATTCAAGACCACTGAAGCGGGTACACACATACACACAATAGTACTGAACGATCCAATTTAACGGTTCAACTGCTTGGAACCAACGTATGTACCTTAGCTCTTTATATATCTTAGTTTAAGCACTTCTTTTAGTTTCATCTTTGGATAAATTACGAACCTATATACTATAATTATTATTATTTAACTAGAATTGAGTTACATGCAAACTTTAATAGCAAAATCTGAGTAAATTATTAAAACCAAAAAAATCAAAATATTTTATTTCACATAAACCTACATGAGCACTTATGAAACGTCAGAAGCTAGGAGCACGGTTCCAATTGGTCGTTTTCTATGGAGAAGAGCCGGCAAGAAACTCCACGGTTACTCTTTTATTCATGAATAGCTTCCGCTAGCAGCATCGTCCGCGTGATCTTTTTTTATAAATTATAGCCCATTATTACTCGGTGATAATATAGCATTCCACTGGTGAAAGATTTTTTTAAATTGGTCCAGAATTTTCTGAGTTCATTCATTACAAACCAAAACACAAAATCTTCTCCTTTATTATATTATTGTTGATTTAATATTTTATCAGTAGTAAGTAAACATTACCTTCCGTTATAAATATAAGTGTTATCTAAAGTATTATTAAATTGAGTAATGGTTTAAATATGCAATAGTGGAGTGGCTGATACGTGACATAAAACTGAATACTGAATCCTCATGTTAAGGGCTAAGGCAGACTGCGAAATTCAAATTTTCTTATTTTTTTGCAATTTGTTTGTTGTATGTTGATCTTCAAGCATCGTGCAGACAGGCGCAACGCGGCTCTAACAATACAATTTCTAAGAAAACTTCACGGTACAACAATGAACGGTGTTGCGTCGCACCGTCGCGTCGCGCCTGTCTGCACGAGGCTTAATATGATTCACAGCCGTATCAAATATTTAACAAACTATTATAATAAAAACATTTTTAAATAAGTCCAAGTCAGTGCAAGTACTGCAAGACAAAGTCTTCTTATATTCTTTCTCATAACGTTAAACTATAGACTTCACTTAGATTCTTTTTGTGCGCTCTCGTGCAAGCTTGCCTACAAATAAGACAGCAGACATACACAAAATATTACTCTTTTACTTTGGACTGCTACTTGAACTACTTCTTGACACTTTGACAGACACCCTCACATACATTATTAGTACCTAACAAGTCTGTATTTCAACATTTTCAACGTAATTGAGACTTCAGTCTAGTATCTTGTTTTCGTCCTGTCTAGAAAATAACTTTAATTTTAACTTTTTAAGTCCCTGTGCAGTTGCTGACCTGCACTTACTGCAATCTCATAATGTTATAGAATTAGTTTGTTGCAAGATTCTAAGCTATAAAATAAACCGCTTTGACAACAAATCAAAAAAAAAATCACGCCTGAAGGCCAATCTGTCAAACTTGTCAAAAATGTTGCTAAATTGATTGCATTTTTTGAGATTAGAATGCGAACGTTCTTAAAAATTCCGGGGATTGCCTCGCTGGTCTCTAAACAGTTTATATCATGATGATGACACAAACTACATATTTATTATTTGACAAGATGAGATATCCCATCCGCAACTTATTCCGTCTACTTATTTTAAAAAAACGATGTTATAACAAATTTCGACTTATAAACAGAAGTGTTAGAACCTACTTTCTAATTTATAAAATTCCAGCCCTTATTGAACTCCTTAAGGGAGCGAATTTTCTAAAATCCTTCCGTACTGCTCACTTTCGCTGTATAAGGAACTCTAGCTCAAAATGTCATGCTTCTAGACCCAGAGGTTTAGACTGTGTGTTGTCTGTCAGTGAATTAATGAAATTAAGATCTTTATCTACACCAATGCTATAAATCCTCTATAAAAGTTTCTGAAAGAGTTAGCAACGACCAGTGTTATAGTAACCATTATATCATACAAACGAGTGTTATAATGTTGTACTAAATTTCATAGTGCAACTCGTTTGCTCCTTCGATTCCTTGCGGACAGCAGGTGCAGCCCCACGCCGACACATCTGACACATTTTCCAAAATACAATACGTCACGCTTGGCGGGTACGGGCTATGGTCGGTTTCATGTTGGCAATAGCTAACTGTTTCAGAAACTTTTATAGAGGATTCATATCATGGGTGTAGATAAAGTCTTGTATGCAACTGTATATAATTAGGTATTAAAACACTCATGTGATACTATTATCTATATATATACGATAAACCCACATTCGAGTTTTAATACCCCTTATTATACAACAGTTGCATAAATAACTATTATTAGGTATCAGTTAGAGCATAATGACCCTATTACACGGTTCTACCAAATTGACGCCCTTTTACTATTCAATTTTGGTTAATTCATCCAAATGAGTCTAGACATAAGTGAATCGCATAATATTACCATAAGCTTTCATCCCCTTGTTTTCTCTTGTCTGCAAAATGGTTAAATTTAAAGTCCCTGTTTACTTGCTTACTAAAACTTGGTGCAGTGTTTCAAAGTTTAAGTGTGTGTGAGATACGAAGTTTAATAATAAAGTAGTGTTACTTGTCTTCAAAGTTTTGGTGGTGATTTATGAAGGAGTGTGGCGCTGTTTTTGGAATATTCAGATGTAGTGACGCTCGTGTGGTTTGTTGACGCACGCCATCTCATATGTGTTAATAACAGAGGGTTGAAAAATATCAGTATTATGCAAAATAATTTCTACTAAGTATGCAAAATAATTTCTACTACTGAATTCTTTTGCTTAATAATCGGGTGTGAAAATTACATTCTTAATATAAACTGCAGACATTTTTTTAAGTTATACTTATTCCGAAAATTAACTTAAGAACGGAAAGATATTTTGAATACTATTTTTTCATCAAACATGTCCATGATGAAGGCCATTGGAATATCATATTTCATTCTATCGCTTGTAAGTAGTCCACGCTATGACCGGATATCGACGTGACGTAACGTCCGGTGTGTCCGCGCGGCTGTCACAAACTTTGCTCTCAGTGACATGTCCGCTGCGGATACACAACCCATATCCGGATAGTGTCACACAATACTACTGTTATATCATATAAATATAACTGGACTTGAGGGTGGCTGGGTACACTTCTGCCTAACCCTTCGGGGAATACAGGCGTGATGTTATATTTTATGGACATGATATAAACCCTCATATTTCTGAAAAAGTCTAGAACTACTAATAACATGTGGCTGTCAAAATTTGTATATCTGAAACATGCAAGTTAAGACATTAGTAGACGGTTCAACCAAATGACACGCGGAAAAGATCGCCAACCAAGAACTCTATTCAATTTGGTAGCTTCATCCAAATTGAAACACATAGTAAACCGTGTAAAATTGTGATCGTGAAATACCCTTTTCGTTAAGAGCGTGCATTCTGAAAGTGGACAACATCGCAAATAGATGTCAAATATTTCGCCGTTTCGATTAATTTGGCAATATTACTGTATGAAAATATGAAATGGCTTACACTGCTCTAAAATATTAATATCGTAATGCCGAATATTTAGTTTTATATTTCCAAATGGCTTTTTTACACCTTTAACGATTACAACATCAAATTCATTATTAATATTCTAGTTCACTAGTGAGCGATATTTCATATTTCCATACACACACATATTGCTAAAAAAGCGAAATATTTAACAGCTATTTCCAACAACAAGTAACATTCATTCCAATCGAACGTCACAAGTGTCCCAATTTGTAGCTCGTAGGTAAGTCCTTGATGTTTTTGACGACCCTCTAAACACAAAAACAAGCGAACACGGCTCTCAGGCTTTCATGCCACACTTCGAATTTCAAATTCCACAAACATTAGGCCTCGATTTTCCGAACGAGGTGTCCGAATTTCCAAATACCCGATTGCAAGTTTTTCGCGTATCGAGTAGGGAGTTTGAATAAAACCGAACTTGTTTGAGGCCATCGGTTTTTCCCACTCTTTATTTGGACGAAAACAAAAGGCCTATTGTCTGATCGTCCGGTTGCTTCTCTTTTATGTGACGAAAAAATTGGGACTTCATCGATAACGCCGGTTTAGGCCGTTTGTAGATATGATGGCAGTATGAATGAATATCTTTCAATCATTCAAAATGTAAACGTTATAGGTAATTTTCTAAATAACCTATACTGGCGTGATTGACTCAAATGCGGGTAGTGTTTGTTTACATTTTATCCCAAAACTTTGGTGAAGTGAACACACTATAGTCACTTCACTCCATTGACTTATATATTTTAAATCAATGCTTCACTCTTATTTTTACATTACACAAAGCAATTCTTCACAACACGAGTACCAAAAAGACGACTTACAATATCTCAGCTCGTGTTAATATTCTATTTTATTATAAGTCGCCACATAAGAACCGCCTCGTGAGTGCGAATGTAACTGCTAACCAAGAAGCCACTTTATATTTATTTATTTATTAATTACTTGCTTACTTTATTAATTCTTTGTAATATTCAATAATTTTATTTAACCATATTACCTGCCGTTCTATTCTGTTAAAATCTCACCGTGAAAACTTAAGTGAAGTGAGCGTGAAGTGAGCTGCCAATATTGTCAATTCCTAGCATCGGGTGGACTGACAGCTCACTTCACCTACGTTTTCACGGTGAGATGGTTACAGAATAGCACTGCTGATGTAAACTTTATTAGTAGTTATTTATGAAATAACCTATACTGGCGTGATTGACTGAAATGCGGGTAGCTGTTAGTGTTGCTTGTTGACATTTTATCTCAAACTTTAGTGGACAGACTATAGTCACTTCACTCTTATTTTTACATTACACAAAGCAATTCCTCACAACAGGAGTACTAGAAAAACTACTTACAATATCTCAGCTTGTGTTAATATTCTATTTTATTGTAGAAAGTCGCCACATTGCGACCGCCTCGTGTGTGCGATAAAATGTAACTGCTAGACAACAAGTCACTTTATGTTGTAATAAATCTGAGGTCTATCTCGGCGGTCCGACAATTGCCAAGTACACTAACTTAAGAAATGACCTGTGGGCTGGGTTGTTTATTTGGTGAGTGTATAGGTATATTAGATTTGCTGCTAAATAAAAGTTAATAAATGATTTTGCGTACTATTGTATAGTTTCCTTTTTTTTGTTATGGTATGTTATGAACCTCATGGTCTTGTAGGCTCAAAAACGTTCTAAAATATATAAAATTGACCGATGACTTTGAAAAAGCTAAAACAGCTCATCTGCACGACATATTTACTCCAAGTACCAAACAAATAATCATCGAACAAACTTCCAGACTCTAGAGAATTCAGAAATAATGTAGTTAGTAGCGGAGAATCACAATGTCGCGTTGTCGCACTGTCGCTGTCGCACAAGCAGCGCTACCCTTGTCGCGCCCGCGTAATCGCGCCAATGTTTACAAGCCTTGAGTGTTACCGGCGTGGCGTCCACCATAGCTTATTTCTCCGTAAAGCAATGCAATTTCGTTTTCAACAAATAAACGAAACAAGAAATGTCTTTTTTTTCGTATAATTTCGTGGCATGTCCTAATGATATTGTTGTTTGTTTCAGTTTTCCCAAATGTGCCCGCCGCGCCTGGTATGCCGTGCGCCGGCGAAGACAGTGAGTATTTACTATAACTACTAGCTATACTACTTGCCCGTTCACTGGCTAGCTCATTACTTGCCTGTAGTCTAGTGAGTTTTACGTGAGCGTGTGTTGGTTTAAAGGAGGTTGAAGTATGTAGGTACGGTATAGGTTTTGTCTGGTTGCCTTTGACAACCGAGCTTCACGAATATTTTGTAACTTGATGGCATAATATTACGAGATATAAACCAAAGAATGGCATAACATTATGAGATACAAACCGATTGAAATCTTTGATAAAAACTATATTATTTTATATTTAAAGATAGAAAAGAATTAGGATCAGCTTAGAGAGGTAAAAGGAGGGGTCTTGATAAAAAATCATTAGATGTTTTTTATTGGAATAATTATTATTTATTTGATACTAGCTGCGCCCCGGTCTGGATTCCGTAGGAATATCGAGATAAAAAGTATCTTATGTCCCAAGCCAGGTCGTGATCGACCCATGTGCCAAATTTCATCAAAATTAGTTCAGCCGTTTTAGCGTGAAAGCGTAACAAACAAACTCACTTTCGCTATTATTTAGGAATATCTTGGATCCTTTCCTCCTTCTCCGCACCTTATATTATTACCTACCGGGGAATCGATAGGTAATATAAGGCGTGGAGCCCTTATCTGTAGTACCTACAGTCCTACACATGAGAATAATGCCTCGTGCAGACTAGCGCGACGTGACGGCGCGACGCGACTCTAACAATACAATTTCTAAGAAAACTTCACGGTAGAACAATTACCGGAGTCGCGTCGCGCCAGTCTACACGAGGCTTAATGCAAAGTTCACTTCGAAAAATGTACGTACGTATTTGGAACGACAACCAGTGATTTGAATTAATTTAATTATTTCACTTGAATGGGTAGAGATTAATTAGTAACTGAACCAGATAGTACTATAATATATGAATAATAACATAACGTGTACCTATAGTACACCCACATTTCGCTAGTTATGTTTAAGTCTCATGTAATAGGGGGCAACCTATTTCCATGAACCGGGCACAAATACAGACTCCAGGCTGCTACTGAGCTATTCCAGATGGAAAACGAAATAACACTAAACATGAATAATATTTATATGAAACTAGCTTCTACAGCGACTTCGTCCGCGTGAAATTTCTTGTTATATAACATGAAATATATCATATGACTTTGTACGTATAGAAATATTTTATGATTCTCAAACTGCCATGTACTGTACGTATCCAGCATTTTTTTAGGGGTGGGGCAGAAGTTAATAAACTCAATAAGTAGTAGGAAGTTCTCTCGATAAAACTCGATAACTACGTATGCACGCTTGATTCATCGATAGTTGCCACCACAACAAACACCCACTACAGTCAGAACACAAATCGTACATAAAAGCGAGGAAGCGATATTTGTCAGCGGCCGCAGCGCTACATCGCCACAGCGCGTCGGCATTAGCATGTGAATACGCCGAAATGATGCACATTACGGATGCCGACGAAGTGCCGACTGCTCGTATACTATTCAGTCATGTTTCGTACCCATCATCATAATATTTGCACGTACGGCACGTGCGCTTTTAGCAGCTCTCAGAGCTTTGAAGATTGAAAGTCTAACATAGAATATACCGGAAAATCCAACTATAATATTGGAGTTATGAAAGTGAGATGGCAGTCTTGTTATCATTCTGTATATACTCTCTGTTCCAAACCAACTGTTACATTTTCATCAGATTCATTTTGAACAGACTATATCTGACAATCTTTTTGTATCAGACCGTAACGTTGACTTGTTGTCCACCACAGTATTTATAAACTATTTTCGATAGATAGAAGTGCAACTCCTCAAACACCATATACATATAACTGGTGCATTCAGATTCTGACACATCTACACATAACTTAACATCACACCTTGAATCCCCGAAGGATTTGGCAGAGGGGCACCTATAGTAAAGCCTCATTTCTCCAATAATGTCTAAGGGGCGAGCCTATTGCCATCATACGGGAACAAATCCAAATTCCGGGCTGCTACTGAGAAATCCAGATAAAAAAGCCAATAACACTGCCCGACCTGGCAATCGAACCCAGGACCTAAGGCGAGCCACCGCGCTCAATTCCAGACTATGGCTGCTACTAAGAAATTCCAAATAGAAAAACCCACATCTAATCGAACGGAATACATGAACTGTAGAAAACTGTAAACCCACCGAGTTGCAGCTGCTTTCACAAATAAGTACCCACTTCACACGGTATTTGCCGAAGTCTCCAACGCTGATGAACTAAGCCAACAGTGTCATCAGGGGTTGCTGAGCCTCCAGCAAATTTCCAGTTTACCGACAGCAGATGTGTGTAATTTTGCCACTCAATTTCCTGTAACCAAAGTTGAACGCGCTATATTTACTGTAGAATCATGAGACGCTTTGAGGGTCGGATATGCGTCCGATGCAACCCAAACGATTTCCAAATTCTTTGTTTATTTTGTGACTGTATGTCCGAGTTATTAACCTTTCGTATGAACGTGGATCCACACGAGACAAAATGGTTTTTTTATTGTATAGTGACAGTGATAGGTATTACGTTTAGTCGGTTACTTGACAGATCGATCGTCACGTGTTTTTTTTTTGTTTACCTTTATATAACTACCTAAACGAACGAAGTATAACTGTAAAAACATTCAAATCCTCAGTCATCTAGTTGTATTAACAGCAGATGTAATTTTGCTTTATGTAGAATTTTCGACTAGATACAGCAAGTGAGGTAATATTTGCTAAAATCTCGGTGCAAACACTGTCCGGTGTCCGGTGTCCGCAGACTCTCACATTTGCATACCAATGTCCGAGTTGGATTAGGAATGGCACGCTTAAATTGGACTGGACTCCTTTATAAATAGGATTTTGTGTTTAAAAAGAGGAGAAAGAAAGAAAATTAGTTTATTCTGCACAAATAAAACGAGAGGCAGCGGATTTTGTTACGTTTTTAAACATTTTTTTAATGGGAAAATACATGTTATTCATTTCGTTTCTTTAAACTTTGGTATGGAACGTGGATACACACGAGACACAATGGATTTTTAATTGTGTTTGTAATTACGGCATACGAAAGGTTTAATTAAAGGATAATTCTTTATTATTGCACAGAACCCCGATGATGCATTCGCTACAAAAACACACACACAGTCGAACAAAAATTTAATTAGGTACAATCGATCAAAACTATTTGGTATACAAGCAGCTAACTTGCAACTTCTTTTAACAATGTTTTGAGTGTACTGAGTAGTTAATTCCTTGACTTGATTTTTATCACACAGTAATTTTTTTACCTAGTCAAGTTTTCTAATATTGCTAAAATTAAACATTATTCAGCCGAAATGTACGCACAAATAAAAAATAGGCTCGCCCCTTATTACATGGGACTTAAACATAACTGGCGAAATGTGGGTGTACTATAGGTACACCTCTGCCTAACTCTTCGGGGAATACCGACGTGATGTTATGTGTTATGAATAAAAAATAAAATTCATTCAGGACTTACGGCATAGCCACATAAAGGCCTGGGCCACTCAATTTGTGTTTATTCTCGTTTGACCGACGCTGAACTAAACATCAGTCTATTGTTACCTTTATATTGTACACTCCACACAATATGTATAGTCGATATTACCTTTTGGTAGTCAAGCAATTGAGCTTTCACAAAGTGCAACATCAATCTGCCTAGCCTTTTCCCAACTACGTTGGGGTCTGCTTCCAGTCTAACCGGATGCAGCTGAATACCAGTATTTTACATGGAACAACTGCCTATCTGACCTCCACAACCCAGTTACTTAGTAATACGCTACCCCTTGGTAAGACAGGTTGTCAGACTTTCGGGGTTCTGACGACCCGTAACGACTGTCAAAGATCCACGAATGACAGCCAGAACCAAAGGCTTAACATGCTTTCCGAGGCATGGAGGAGTCTCGGTATGTAAAGATGGTCACCCATCCACGGACCAACCCCGCCAAGCGTAGCTTAACCTGATAGCTCGACCCGTACAGCTGTTATTACTTAGCCAGCTCCTCTCTAAAAATGAAACCTCGTAGGTTTAGTGGTCGCAAGCGCTACTGCTAAGCCTCCTAAGGTCCTGAGTTCGATTCCCAGGTCAAACAAAGTGTTATTGGATGTCTCCATCAGGTATTTCTCAGTAACAGCCCGTAATCTGGATTTGTGCTCGGTTGATGGCAATAGGCTCGCCACCTATTACATGGGACTTAAACATAACTGTGAAATGTGGGTGTACTACAGTTACACCCCTGCCCAACCCTCCGGGGATTTCAGGCGTGATGTTATGTTATGTTAAAAAATTAGAGCTTATAAATAATGTGACGAGTATGTTTTTCTTAGAATTGTAGAGGTTAATATGGATCTCGACGATAAAGGTTATTATGCTCTTTAAGCAACCGGTTTCGTTGAGTGAACCTTTCGTTTTCCTCATAAAACAGACACAATCAAATAGCTATGTTTAATAAATACATTAGCGATAACAATAATCTAAACGCGATTACCAACATTATATTTCGAAATATCAAAATTGCAGTTATTTACTCAAAAATTCATTGAAATCGGCTTACTAGTAGTGTGATTCAATAATTTCGTTTTACTCGATAAGATAACTTGTGATAAGCCGCAGTATCGCAGCGACCGCGACTCGGAACAGTATCTAAACTTGGTACTATGTCCTGACACACAAAATAAATGTCCTGCACTATCGATATCGCTAAGCACCTGTTAAAAGGTATGCTTGAGAATATTTTGGTAATGATCGATAATTGGGTCATCTACCCTGTGGTTGTGTGGCCACGAAAGCAACGGATTGTGGCAGTGCAGATACGATTTTTAATCCGTAAATGTTGAATTTAGAATGTCTTTCTTCCTCAAGGAAAGTGTGAATGAAAAAGTGTGAATTTAAGTGAGGTTTGTGATGAACTGTGAATGTGAATGATATTCAATGGGAAGTTAGTTCAATAACCTGTTACCATTCGACAATCTTGTTTATTTATTATATATTCGCAACACCGGCGTCAGACACACATACACAAACACGACTTGCCTGTATAAAATTGGTGGAAAGAAAAAAATGTAGGCAAACACACAATCATCATTATTTCCGAGTACACATAAGACCTTTCATGCTAGGTACTGACTATCCGGAGTTTTAAAAAACTAAAATATAATTTCATGAAATATTATGTTAATTTACCATATTTTATTTATTTACACAGTACGCATAAAAAGGCAGGAAGTCTCTTTGATGAGATAAAAACAAAAGCGCACATCCCTGCTCGGGTGAAAATAGAGAATGCCCATTTTATAGTATAGTTCATCCATGTCCAATACATACTTCCATGCTACCATGATAGTCCATACTAATTCAATGCTGTCATGATATTATTTATTTAATACTTTAAGCACACAAATGTACAGAAGCGGACTTAATGCCATAGGCATTTCCACCAGTCCAAGGCCCAGTCCAGTTTCCTTACTGCCATGTCATTACTTCGACTTAAATAGTTATCTGTGGCGCACATTACCGCATCAGAGCGGTAATATAAAGTAAAAAGCACGCGTGTTTAATACACCTACCATTACCATTATGAACCTAAAAGCGGTTCAATAAGAGACACTTACGAGCAAGTGTGTTGAAAAATAGATTACATAGTGTAGTCTCAATCTTCTAAACCCTCAATAAACAGTCCATTTCCTATAAGCCTCAATTTATCTTCTATTCATTGTTAAACAAGTACAAATGGTTATAAAAACGCCTGTTTCGGAGCCATCCCCTAAATTGCAATTAGATCGCGTGCCGAAAGATTAATGTTTTTCTGAAGTGACATAGGTTTGGCCCATTTTATGCTGAATGCCACTACATACTTACTACACTATCAATTTGAATAGATTTATAAGCGTTTTTTTTATAAAGCACCTTTTGAAAAATGTGCTGTCATTGTAAATGTATGAGAATGTTACACATGGCGTGTATGTTAGTTTTATTGAACGACAAATCGAGTCCTCGATGGGAATTCCTATCGGCATGACTTTCATGTCCTATTTAACACCTTTAGGGGGTGAATTTGCAAAAATACTTCCTTAGGACTCACTTTTGTTATATGAGGAACTCTTGTGCAAAATTTTATGTTTCTAGACCCAACGGTTTAGGGACTACTCACACTTATTCAGCTCTATTCAGGTTTGCCCATAGAAAACTACGATTTTGTATGAGACGCGTACGCGTCCTTTCAGCTGCGGATAGCTGAAAGGACGCGTACGCGTTTCGCGCGTTTTCTATAGGCAAACGCTGAATAGAGCTGAATCAGTGTGAGTAGTCCCTTAGGCTGTGCGTTGTCTGTAAGTGTTTTAAGAGACTACCTGTTAGTGTGTGAATGATTTTAAGAGACTATATGTCTTCTTTCAAGATCGCCAACGTATCGCAATTTCCGTGGAGTTATGGATGTCCATACCCTCGATTAGGTTTTATCATACCTACAGAATGATCTGCCTGAGTTGCAAACCACACACTTCTACAACTTACAAACAAATTCACTCCATACAAACATTGAAAAAAAAAGTTTTTGTAAATTTTTGTTGCATTGGCAAGAACAAAAATATTTCATTTCAATAATCATTTTATTCAATATATTTATTGCTTCCACATGTGAACTTAGGTGGTACACAATGATCATATTTTGTTAAAATATGATCATCAGGCCCAGCAAAAGTAAGAGAGAGAAAGGGGGCTTTTATTTGGCTTCACAGGCTTCATCGTCTTTTCTTCCTCTTGCGTCTTCTTGTTCTATTTCTAAGATACTTATTCAGTATTCTTTACTTTTTAGGAAGCATATACAGAAGAGGCGCACGGCGGTGGCGGAAGCTATACCGCGTCAATGGACACATCTTCCAGGCTAAGAGATTTAATAGAGTGAGTATCATCATTACTTCTTCTTCGTATGCTTCGATTCATCATTTTGGGTGCTTCGAAATAGTTACAGAATCCAGCTTAGGTATAGCGAGTATATTGTAATCGTGTTACTTGTATATCTGTTTGATAAAAACTGATACCTTCTATGTCGTTAAGAAGAACCAATATCACTTGCTTGAAGTTTACGAATATGCAGGCAACTGATTTGATACATTTTAAGCACCTAATCGTTAGGTGATCATTATCACACCCTCTCTATTTGTTACTAACCCACCTCTCTCTCCCTTCCCCTTCCAGCGCGCCTTCTGTGCCTTCTGCCAGGACCGCATCTGGGGCCTGGGCCGGCAAGGCTTCAAGTGCATCCAGTGCAAGTTGCTGGTGCATAAAAAGTGCCACAAACTCGTGCAAAAGCCCTGCTCCAACGAACATGTGGACCCCATCGAAGTTAAGGACGATGCTAACGGGGAGAGCACTTTGGGAAGAGCGTCTTCTGTCAGGTACCAATTTATTTATATAATTTATTAAACTGAACAACGGAAAACTAACCGGGGCCTATGTCTACTAATTTATAAATTATTATTATTTATTTATAAATTAGGCTGCGACCATTGGTCGATGTCGCAGCGACCTAAGTCTTGACCTCTGACCGTACAAATATGATTAAAAATTAATTACATAATATTTTTCAATAGCATTGCCCCAACGTGATATGGTTGTGTGTATATTTGAGGTCACACAAATATTTGTTCAATTTGGTATTCCCGTAACCGGGAAAATATTGCGCGTTCCGATTTTGTAGCATTACAATAGCTGATATCAATCCTACGAGCTGATAGCGTCCTGCAACATGTTTACCGACATATCGATTAGATATACATACATACAGGAATAACAGCATAATCTATTTAATATTATGTAATACAAGTACCGTATCAGTATTTAGGTCAATATGCATTTAATGAAGCTATCTCGATCATTCTCAGAAGTTCCTTTTAATCTTTGAGATAAAAATGCATTATAGATTCATTCGTGTGATTTCATAGGCGCCTACTGAGGGATTAAGGTTTATGATAGGCGCCATTTAGGTGGGAGATAAATAATCATATCTATTCTTAGTATTGTATTCCTATCCTTCGAATACCTGTATTTGTTAAGCTCTGACCCTCTTCTAACTTTTCTCTTTAGATGCCCGAGAAGCTGTTCGTTGTTCAACTTTACTCTTAATAACACTAGTATTAAAGTTCAGTATTCAATGCCATCAGAAAGAAGTGAGATCCCGAATTGTTAGTATCTGCTAATAATTACAATTTTAGATTAAAAGTTAAACTTTACAGCTGTAATCTAAAAGTAAATAAACTATCAGTCAATATTATAACATAACAAAATTATAACACTGGGGTTTTTTGCCCAAATATATTTAGACCCCTCTTATCAGTAGTTTTTTCATCACCTTAACCTTCCCAGCGATATGGGCATGACTAACACCGTCAACTGAATAAATTCGTTTATAAACATTATATTTTGGCAGCATTGTAGACACAATTTCCAGTATCGATCCGAACCACTTCGGAAATACAGTGTACTTAGATTACTAACGAAATATTTGACTAAGAATTTAATACACAAAGTGACACAGAAATCCCGGAACTGCTTAACAGTAGATGTAATTAATTGTGTGCCTTCTCATTACACGCTTGATGGATTCGAAATGTATCATCTGTTAAAGACTCTTCATTCAATTATGAAGGACCTAATCCGTTTTCTACGAGCGTTCAAACAAAAATACATAAGGAAACTTCAAAAGCTTTTCACAAACTGTGCGGTACCATGTAGATCTCGCGCGGAAGTGGAGCCCCCGCTACCGGAGACGCCGCCTGCGCCTGCGCCTGCGCTCCCTCGGCCGGATGAGCTCGAACCGGGCTCCCAGAGACAGTACTCGCTTGACGACTTTGAACTCATCAGGGTTATTGGACGAGGATCTTATGCTAAGGTACGTGTTATCGATGGTGCTATACGTAGGGCTACTAGGCTCAAGTGGTCTGAGCTTCGATTTATAAAAGTTTATTCAGTTGAAAAGCATAAATCATGAAAATTATTATTAATTTATTCGATCAGTTGTGTTTATGTTTGAGTAATATTTACAACAACTAGCATAACAGTAGAATTAAATTGATTAAAATTTTGGAAGTAACTAGTTTTATCCCGTAACTTCAAAGGCTAATGCTACTAAAATTATTACCGAAAAGTCCCTTTTCTTTCAAATTTTAGAACTAGTTTGATTCTTCTGTAAATTCTTTAAAAAAAGTAAATAAACTTCCACAGTTATGGCGTTTTATTAATTATATTCTTTATTATTTATACATGTATAATTTCCTGTACCTCAAACTCTTTCTTTCATAATACTCAATTGATTTAAACAAATTATGTTTCCATTTTCAGGTCCTGATGGTAGAACTGAAGCGCACAAAACGCGTGTACGCAATGAAGGTGATCAAGAAGGCGCTGGTGACGGACGACGAGGACATCGACTGGGTGCAGACGGAGAAGCATGTGTTCGAGACCGCCTCCAATCATCCCTTCCTTGTGGGGTTACACTCTTGCTTCCAAACGCCGAGCAGACTGTTCTTTGTCATCGAGTTTGTTAGGGGCGGGGATCTCATGTGAGTACACTTTATTACCAACTTTTTAGTAATGAAAAGGAGAAATCGACAGAATTTACTCTACTCTTTTTACTTTACTTTAATTATTCTGTTTCTCTGCTTCCAGGTTCCACATGCAACGCCAACGACGGTTGCCGGAAGAACACGCTCGGTTCTACGCGGCGGAGATATCGCTAGCGCTACACTTCCTGCACGAACGTGGCGTCATCTACCGCGACCTCAAGCTCGACAACGTGCTGTTGGACCATGAGGGACACATCAAGCTCACTGACTACGGCATGTGCAAGGTAATAGGCCAAAACATAGCACTTTGCTAGGATAATAATCGTTCTGCACATGTAGATGTGCTTTATACGACTTCAGCAAGCCTTCGACGGAGTTCATCATATGACACTGATTGAAATGGTCGTACAATATAACACTTATCAGGCAATTGATCAAGCTGTATCAAGTCCTATTTATGTCATAAATCCTTTTTTCTTCGTTGTCCATGAGTTTAGGTCTGACCTCTTTGCGATAAGTGTTAGAATTCCACAAGGAACACTGCTATGCCCTACTTTACTTAACGTTATTATCAATGACCGCTTTAGCTCTTTAATAATAACTCTCTAATACAAACATAACATCACGCCTGTATTCCTGGAAGGGTTAAGCAGAGGTGTACCTATAGTACAGCTACCACCTACACTACTTATCTATGTTTAAGTCCCATGTAATAGGGGGCGAGCATATTGCAATCAACTGGGCACAAATCCTAACACCGGAATTTCTCTGGAATTCCTTATAGAAAAACACAATAACCGTTAGGCCGAACTGGAATTCGAACTCTGGACCTCATGCTCAGCAGTACCGCTTGCGACTACTAGATCAACGAGGCAGAATCTATTTAATAAATTCTTAAACTCTTTCATTCACTGACTGACTGACAACGCACAGCCCAAACCGCTGAGTTTAGAAGCATGAAATTTTGCACAAGGATGGATTTTTTAATACTTATTGCCTATAGGGGTTAAATAGGGGATGTAATGTTGTAAGGAAGGTCGGGTACGGCTTGTATGTTATAAAAAGCTCTAATATTTTGTATGACATTCCAGGAGGGCGTGCGACCAGGCGACACGACGTCCACATTCTGCGGCACGCCCAACTACATCGCGCCGGAGATCCTGCGCGGCGAGGAGTACGGCTTCTCTGTGGACTGGTGGGCGCTCGGCGTGCTCACGTACGAGATGCTCGCCGGACGCTCGCCCTTCGACATCGCGCAGGCGGCGGATAATCCTGATCAGAATACTGAGGATTATTTGTTCCAGGTGTGTTGAATTTTTTTTAATTTTTTATTTAGCACATACCTTCACAAAATGGTTACTTAGTCAATAAAATGTAGTCTCAGGTGCAAGGTATTTTAACGCAATAATTTAATAATTATTATAAAACCCAGTAACTGCATCAGGTTATACTGGAAACCAACCTCATCACAATTCTTCTGCTCTTACCCGAATTTATTCGGGATCACCAACGTGTCATTTCTTCCATACTTCGTATTAGCTGATGAAGACCGAGTAAAAAATAAATTGTATGCATACATACGATTTAATATAACACTGGTAACACTTTCTGTGCCCGCGAAGAAGACATAAAACACAGTGAATCATATGTGTCTCACAGGACCATGAGAGAACCACAAGCCTCATGCGTAGGCTTAAGAATAGATTACATCAACCAGTTCATCAATACTAAAATTTCTCCGTCAATGTGTTTTTTTTCTTGTCTATATTCACTATGGTTTGTTCAGTAATCCTAACCTTCATTTGAATGTGTATCATTCCAGGTAATCCTAGAAAAAACAATCCGTATCCCGCGGTCGCTGTCGGTGAAGGCAGCATCAGTACTAAAGGGCTTCCTCAACAAGAACCCGGCTGAGCGGCTCGGCTGCGGCGAGAACGGTTTCCTTGATATCGTCAGCCATCCCTTCTTCAAGAGCATCGAGTGGGAGATGGTGAGGACATGTCTTATTCATAATTATCTGTTTTTTTAATATCGGGATAAAAAGTAGCCTATGTTATAAACCAGGTCATGGCCAAATTTCATCCGAATCCGTTCAGCCGTTTTAGCTTGAAAGTGTAAAAAACAAACTCATTTTCGCATTTATAATATTAGTTGGGATTGTGTGGTAAGAAACTTTATCCTAAGTAGAACAAACAGAGAATGGAAAGATTTGAGAGACTCAAATAGATTTTAACCACCAACATAATCAATGTGTGTTCGTTTCCAGCTGGAACAGAAGCAGGTGGTACCGCCATTCAAGCCCCGGCTGGAGGGCGAGCGAGACCTGGCCAACTTCCCGCCGGAGTTCACCGACGAGCCAGTACACCTCACGCCTGATAATGAGTAAGTAAAATAATTAATAGTTCTTCACACCAAATTATAGGCCCTGGGATCTAGCCGGGCAGAGGCAGAGGAGAGACAGGCAAGTCAGATAGGCAGTCGCTCTATGTAAAATACTGGTATGCAGCTGCATCAGGTTAGACTGGAAGCTGACCCCAACATAGTTGGGGAAAAGGCTAGGCAGATGGATTGGTCTAGGCGAGCAATAATATTGTACTGAATGAACATTTTATCACGCTGGTCTATCTGTGATTTCAATTTGGAACCTCAACTAAAAAAAACATTTTTTTTATTTTTTTATCCACAACGGGGAAGCTCTTGGCCAGAATCTCACCTGATGGAAAGTGATGATCAGGCCGAAGGTGGAAGCGAGCTTCACCCGGAATCCTCTACCACAGAGGAACTGGCTATCTTATCTCTAACTGCCGGAACACAACAATGCTTTTTAACCATAAAATACATAAAGAATAATGAAAACCGAATTGCTTTTTATTACCTCGCAGAAGGTATGAAAAGTAGAGTATACTCCTCGGGGATAAATGTGTCTTTTGTAATCATTTTTGTCATTTTATTCTGCTACATAGTATTTATATCGTGTTCACAGCACGGTGATCGCCGACATCGACCAGTCAGAGTTCGAGGGCTTCGAGTACGTGAACCCGCTGCTGATGTCGCTCGAGGACTGCGTGTGACAGCACGCCTGTCTGCTGCATCCTTACCACGACCCCGCGCAGGTAGCACGCACTTACTAACTAATTCTAATTAAAAAAAAATATTTTACATGAGCACTTGTGAAGCGTCAGAAGTTAGCTGCACAGTTCCAATTGGGGTCAGCACACACCAAGAGCAGAGCAGAGCATTTCATGTAAGACTACTGAGAAATGAATCTTATGTCAATTCCATAGATTTCAAAATTAAATACACGTCAACCAAGAGCAGAGCATTTTCTGAGACTACTGAAAAATGAATCTTATGACAATTCCATAGATTGCAAAATTAAATATACGTCAAGACCATACGCGAACATTTTGCAGTTCGGTGAGCGCTGACCCTTGGTCGTTTAATATGCTTCTCTTGTACTATTCTGTGTCTATGCCTCTTTCTCAAGGTAAAAGACTAAATTCCTTGTCTATGCTCCAGACATACGGCTACGGTGCAGAATCTTCATCATCGGACTACGACAGCGTCTGCTCAGAGCTGCCGCCTCGCAAGCCAACTCTCCTGCAGCACATGTTCTGCCTCCCGCTCAACTGACACAAGCGACAGCCCGCGCCCGGCAAGCGCTTCTGATCTAAGCGACACTAAGCGAGTACTAGAGCCATTGATGATAGGGGTTTAATTTGAAATTTGAAGGAAATATGCCTTTTGTAAAGTGTTAGTGAAGAAAGATCGCAAAATTAATCTGTCAAACTGCCAAGTGTTCGTAAGCTGCTGTGATTTGTTGAATGATTTATGAAAAGCCAGCCAATGGCAGGGATGTCCGCCATTGCTCCCGCTTGGCGGCGCTAGTGAGTTTGGAGGTCATAATGTCGTCATAATCTGTGGTAATAATTTTAATTTTTGGTGAAAACTTTGTCGCTCCAAATAATTATCCAATGTTTGCCAGCTTGCATGACCCCCAAAACAGCCAGCGCCATCTGCTTTGAGCTTTTCAGATTACCTGCCATTGCAACAGTTTACGCGCCCTTAATTATTTGTCGTTTTTTTTTTCGTTTGATAAACTGGCCCTAACCGACACTAAGCAAGTCTCGTGTCTTTTGGACCTCGTGTCTTTCGGATCCAGCATCTTTCAGACCACGGGCCTTCCAGGTCCTTAGAGTTTCTTTGCCCTGCAAACAGAGCCCTGAACCCAGAAATGTTGGGATAATCCATAAATTGTGGATGTATTGTTTAATACCAGAATACCCGCGAAATTTAGCGTTTTTTTTAGATTTTTAATTCATATTCTTTATGGCACTTCTTTAGGTCATGACCTATCCGAATATAAAAAAGTATTTGGCTTGGGTCTTAAGGGGCAGGCGTGAAAATTGATTCGCTGTTACAATAGATGGCTGGGTTCAGAGAGACGATAATGATAAGTATAATCACGCCTCTGTATTACAAAGGGCTAGGTAGAAAAATTGTCGGGCAGTTGGGAAAAAAAAAATGCTGACTGTACTCTTCATTTGTAAATAAAATATAATATAAAAACATATATGGGATGTCTTATTATGATCTTCGATACATCGTGCTTGCTTCAATTCTAAGTAAAGTCAGAGTCGGAACGAGTACATCCCAATATAATATAAATTACCCATAACTTGGCATTACTAAATTAGAATATAAAATTAGCATGTAAACTGGGTATATTTATATCTATTTGAAAAAATATAACGCACATAAAGTGCCAATTATTATAGCACAAGTATGTTAGGTATCAATGGCTTTATGTACCATAATATTCGCTTATTTCAAATAAAAATGTGAAGAAATGTATAGAATTGATCAGAACCGCTTCCAAAGGCACTAAACTTGCAATATTAACATTTTATGACATTGATAGTAAATCATTGTCATTAAGCTGTAATTGATCCACCGTCGAAATTATTATTATTATAATTATTTGAAGGTTAACACAGACGACCCAATAGTATTTGTCACACAAAAATATCGATTACATAAAATTATAGAAAATAGTTTTTAAAAACATTCCTATAATTGGTCCAGAATTTACGAGACACGATTTTGAGTATTTAAAAGTATTATTTGTGTATAGTATATACCAAAAATTCCGATAAAAAATCATATGAATAGCTAAATATGTATAATTATGGAATTCACGTATTTTATTATTATACGTTTTAAGTATTTTGACATTCCACCTTATATCACTTAACAAATGTATAAACACATAGATCTGACTTTATTTATTGCTTCAAGGAATTGATCGATGCGATACCACCATACAATGGATGAATATTCTTCTACAGCTTAAAATTATACATGATTTGATTAAAGATTTTAAATAAATGAGGGCTAAGAATGCATATATAATGTAGCCAATGTTGGTGCTCGTAATATAATGCGCGCGTCAGTGAAACATAACGCTTGAATACTTAGGTAGGAAGCAGCGATACACACCATTTCCTATTATTAAAATTTAGATCACATATTATAATAATCCCCGGCTAGCGACGGGGCATACGCTTCTGTACATAAATTAAACAAATTATTCATCTATGTATAATACTATACGAGAAATATTATAAGACTTAATATTTTTGAAACTATTGTAGTAGTATCTAACCTTTCTGAGAGAAGGGTGCGCGGTCGTGCGACATCTCTTCCAAAGCTACCCCGACTTCCGGTGAGCCTTGTCGAACACGACCGCGTTTTCTATCAAATCATTATGTTTTTTGAGCAATAAAATATATAGTAGTAATATTGTATTGTAATTATGCGAGACAGGTGAACTGCTCAATGAAAGGCACGTAAGGAATTAAATGTAGTTGGAGTTTTGATGACCGACCGGTCTCAGGAACGTATTTATAGCCCTTATCAAACATTAGTGTATTCCCTAGATACCTAGAGATAAGCTAGATTCGTAGCTAAAATACTCCGCGTGGAGTGGCGCGCGGCATCTTACCCTTTACATATACTACATTTTTTTGTTTATTTAAAACCAAACTTGTACAGCTGATCGTTTGGTAGCCAATTAAAACAGTAAATTCACTGAATAAGGACTCGATATATTATTATTTTTAATTACACTAAAAAACAGCGTGTACATAAAACTAAATAAAAATACCGTATGCTGCGCGCCATTTCAATGCTATAATAATACAATTAATGGCACAAAAAGCTACCAAACTCTTGATCGTATTATTTATCCTAGTGTTCTTGAATAAGCTGGTCACTTCTCGTGCCACTGACTGTATAATATATTCCATTCCCTAATGTAGATTCTGTTGTCCTTCATAGCTATCACCACTCGTTTAGGTAGCCAACGAATTTTAAAATAAAAAATATATAATATTGAGCACTGAAACAAATTTAAAATCGTGTACATTATAAACAAATTAACATGAAAAAAAAACTCGTAAAATACATCGGTTATATTATAACAAATTATTGTTAAAGTAGAAGAAAAGACTTATTATATAAAAATATTATCGTAATGGATCGTGTGCGGTGCGCGTCGCAGGAGAGCTCAAGCGTCCACAAACTATTCTAAATAGTGCGTAGTACCTATCTATTAGACATTTTGCACCGATATTATATTATAGTTGTAATGACACGCGTCGGTCTGCGCTCGATACTTCGCGACGTGTTCCTCTCCCGGCGGTCACCCATCCCTTTGCCGACCGCGTCACATAGGGCCAGTTTCTCGAAAGGCAATTATCGCTAAATGAACGTGACAAATTGTCAAGCGCGTGTAAACTGCTGTGATTGGTTGAATGATTTATCAGCAGCCAATCACAGCAGTTTCCGCGCGCTTGACAATTTGTCACATTAATTTTGCGATAAATTTCGAGTGAGAAATTGGCTTGGTTACTCATGTACACAGACTTCATCACAAACGAGTAAGTTGTGAGGCGAGTCGTGGATCGGTACTCGATGGCCATACTTAACTATATCTGTGTTGTCGTTGCCCGTAATACTGTATTTTATCAATGTGTTGCCGATATAAAATAATTATGATCATCGTGCTATTGTGTTGTTGTCGCGGCGGTCCTCGCTGTCTGCCTGTATAGGTTCTTTTGTATAATTTATATTGTTAAGTATTTAATTATTCATAAGCGACAGTATTGTGGTACTATTAACGCTTTAGATGTAATTAGTTAACATTCCATGTATCTGAGGAACGCGGCCTTCCTCCGTACATCACAGCGGATAGATGTTGCATTGTTACAATTATGTTCTCATGTTTTTGTCATTTTAAATATTATCCATTATAACGGCACGTTGTATTGTCAAACGTTAAGTTTGAACTCTATATGATAAATGTTTTATTACCAAAAATTTTGTAATATGTATTAAATCTTACTAACTGCATGACAAGTGACATTTTAACAATTATATTAGTTATAAGAGGAATTGTTAAACCGTTACATTTCGCAACTTAGAACAAAACTATGTATCTTAGTTTTTAAGTATTTTTAGTTACTCGCATGTAATATTCCCCGTTTACGGTAAGGAATGATAAAAAAATAATTACATAAGGTATGTTGATTTATTGTATTTAATTTCGGCCGTATATACTTGTATTGTGAAACACCAATAAATTTACTTTACTTAAAGGTTTCATTGTGAATTACTTGGTGCGTGATTGAGACATACTGTCAAATTAGACTGGAGAAATTGGGATACTGTAACTATTCTATGCTTAACTGAAAATAAAGAAGATTAATCAGATTACGTGTTTTTGTTATATTACCCCCTGTATCGTACGAATTATGACAATTCCATAGATTGCAAAATTAAATACACGTCAACCAAGAGCAGAGCAGAACATTTTCTATGTAATGCCAATTCCATAGATTGCAAAATTAAATACACGCCAAGACCATACGCGAGCATTTTGCAGTTCGGTGTGCGCTGACCCTTTCGTGTTGGGGGATGATAACGCAAAGCATTTGACAAATAAAAAACCAACATCCATTACAAAATTAATTTATTTCAACATAATCGCACACTGGATACAATTACTCAATTTAAGATTTCCTCCTCTGAAACTAGTCCAAAGTAAGATCGCTAAATATTGAACATTGACCTCTAAGTATAGGATATCTAATGAATCACACTGCCTTATTTTAGTTTAATGTATCCTATCCTATAATGTTAGCGTGTGCTTAAAATCTGTAATGACATAACTAAGTAAATGCTTTCGTACATTACATTCGTAAACTTAGCAAAAATACTGAGATTATCAATGAAATTCATAAATAAATATAATACCGGTGCTAAATAAATTAATGAACTTTATAAGCATCTATAATACTGAAATGCGAGATTCTACTATGAAATGGAATGTCATAGTTAGATGAATTAAATTACTAAACTTTGACACATTTTTTGGTAATCCGTGCAGGAAGGGAAATAAGAAGCTTGATAATGATACTATAAATACATATTGTAAAAATACTCCAAAGATTTAGACAATGATATTAGAATTACCTAGGAAGGTTCAAAGAAATATGTATATTTTTCAAAAATTCGCTGGTATAAGACGCAGGACGACATTAGGTCTATATAGATGTATCATATACATCTGTACATAAATAAACATTTGTCTAGTTTACGGTCATACTTCATCAGTACGAACGTTGATCACACATTATCACAGAACTTAACCAATATAATTGAAACTAAAGCGAGTGTGCAGGTGCTAAGTATTTAACTAAATATTACTATCCAGAGCAGAGGAAAGAAATACATAAATAAACCTTTTCTAACAAATTATAGAAGCACCGAAACCACGCATTTCTAACACGAATAGTTTACATAATTTATGATCAATTTAGAATTATACTATGTTTTTAAGTTATAAGACTTAATTGTAAACAAACACGTTAGGTATGCAAATCAAAATCTTTTTAAGATACTTTCTAAGTACGAATTACATTGAACGAACTGCTTGAAATTACCCATTATTTTATGTCTTTTCACCGATTACTTGGTGCCATATTGGTTTACTGAACAAGACTATGGTTAAAGAAAAATATATATTATATTTCTATACACATATACTTGGGAATGATAGACAGATATCTTTCCTATATTAATGATGACCGATAGCTAGTTAGACTTGAATTAAGATTTGGAGTAAATTATAAATCTACTTTAGCATTATGTAGTGTAGGTTTATTTTTAGCGATAATTTTTATTAAAAAGATCCTTAGTTGTTGATTGGCCCTTTTTGAGCAAGCGTGGTGATCAATGCTCGTGCCTTCTCTGTATGAGAAGAGGCCTTTGCCCAGCAGTGGGACAATTATCTGATATTATTAAACGAAATTCGAACTTTTTGTATACGCCACTGAGTTTGTTTTTCCAAAACTTTATAATTATCTAGGACTAGATGACCACGTGAGACAAAATTTCAATTCTTTCGATTTTTCGGCAGCTCCTTTGAGTTTTTCCTAAACCACACCAGCATAGAGAACAAAAATCGGTCGAGCCATTTTCGAGTTATTGCGAGATTAACGCACGGTAATTGTTTTTTATATATATATATTTATAATTAGAATACATAGATAGATAATTTCTAATTTCGAATCAGACATTATAAAGAAGTGATCAAGACTGCTCGTGAATAGTTTTGTGCTATTGTGCGAGTGTACATGATGGTGCTGAATGGTATATGATGGCGTATGCTGGCGCTCACTGGTCGCCGTTTGCGTGGGTTAGTTTCTGTTTCTTGTTCGGCGGTGAGTTGAAGAGGGCGCCGCTGTGAAGATCCTTCATGAGGAAGGGGACCTAGACAAACCAAAAACAATATAAGTTGTAGCAAAAATTGTGTGACGTAAATACAATATCCTGATTCCTGTTGTCATCTAAGTGAAAAAGCCACAAAAGGCCGCAAATATATAATTTATAAATAATAGCAAATATTTATCAAATATACTGATGTGATGGTTACATTATGGTCACTTCAAAAGGATAGTCAGAATTTACACAAAAAAAAACATCAGTTTTCAGTTGAAAAACAAATCACCAGAAATCCACAAAAATACGTTTAATTGAAAAAAAAATCGCTAAATTATAAAGTTGATCAAAGTCTATGAATACTTGAAAAGACAATAAAAATATTACCTTATGCTCAAGCCCCAGATAGTTGTTAGGCGGCAAGGCAAGCGCGGCCCGCATGATGTTCTCGATGGAGGCGCGCTGTCTGAAGAGCGCGTTGACGACGGGCGAGCCGCTCGGCACCAGCGGGGCCTTCAGCAGGTACGCCAGGCTCGACAGCACGGCGTGCATGCTCTGGTAGGCTGTGGAGATATCCATAACTATTACAATCAATCTATACTAATGTATAAAACTAGCTTTAACCCAAAAAACCTTATGCAAAATTTCACTTTTTATTTTTAGATCCCAATCCCAAACGCTACTGCTGAGCATGAGGTCCTGGATTCGACTCCCGGGTCGGACAAAGTGTAATATGGTTTTACGGGACTGCCCCAGATGGAGGGTAATAAAGGGTTTTTTGAATATGTATCTATGTCTATTTATTTGGCACGCTCTGTATCCTAAACAGCTTGATTGATTTTTAACATATGAGGTGCTCTTAGATTCGTCTTAATTGTGGGAGTGAATATTATATAGTCTATCTATATAATATTTATATAGACTATATAATATTTATATATTGCATATTACAAAGTAAAGAAGGGAAGGTTAAAAAAAAACCATTATTAGTATCAAATAAAAGCTAGTATTATTTATATATTAATCAAAATAAAAAGCTTGAAATAAAGAAAATTATTTAAAAAAAACAAGCAACCCGATTGCGGTAGGAGGGGGACAGACTAAAGTTACACCATATTTCAGGTTTGCCTGCGATACCAAAATTCTATAGATTATAAATCACCTTCCTATGATAATTTTTTGTGTACCTACAAAAAAAAAAACGCCAGTTTTTCTCATTTCAGTTATGTATTTTTGGAGTCGGTGCTTTTTTTTAAAAATAATTTTCCGTCTTCTCGGTAACAACCCGGAATCAGGATTTGTGCCGGTTGAGTGCAATAGGCTCGCCCCCTATTACATGGGACTCAAACATAACTGGCGAAAAGTGGGTTTTCTATAAGTACACCTCTGCCTAACTCCTCGAGGAGTATTCCCCGAACATAACATGAACACAACATTATGGTATATACTTTATATATGTACTCACAGCGGTCTACGTCGCGGAAGGCGAGCCGAGCGAACAGCTCGCCCAGTAGCACCAGGTCCAGTATCAGAGGGACTGCCAGGAGAGAGTCCTCGCAAGTATTGTGCACCACGATGGTGTTATGACCATGCAGCAAAATCTCTGATGTGTACTCGTCCATGGCGCGTTTTGAGTCCCCTGGAATAAATATTGAGGTCATACAAGGTGTAAGGGACAGCCCTCCCCAAACTTACAGAGGGTGCATTCAGCTCGTCATTTTGAATCATATTCCACCGGAAAAAATCTCAGTTTTTTTTTGTCGTTTTTTCTGTTCCAAATTTACATTTTGAAATACTCTACGTGCGCTGCCGTTCGTTATTTGCGTTTTGCCACGGTAACGATACATTGCGTGTGAGGTAATTAAACTAATCAGGTTTATTGGATTCCCATTACGTTCCTGAAATAATTTAATGTATCTGTCATCTTAGTATGATATACTGAATTCACCCCATCAGTCTGCGATGGGCTGTCCCTTACACCCTTTATTTTACAAATTGTGTTTGTTACTTTTATACAGCTGCTAATGGGAGGCTCATGACTAAAATTAAATAATATAAGCAGCACGGTTCAATCGAAGGTTAAGTTACGCCGAGGTCGGTCCGTGGATGGGTGACCATCCATTACATATCGAGACTCCGCCGTGTGTCGGGTAGCACGTTAAACTGTTGGCCCCGGCTGTCATTTGTAGATATTTGACAGTCGTTACGGGTAGTCAGAAAGTCGAACCTCGAAAGTCTGACAACCAGTCTTACCAAGGGGTATCGTATTACCCAGTAACTGGGTTGTGGAGGTCAGATAGGCAGTCGCTCCATGAAAATACTGGTATTTAACTGCATCCAGTTAGACTGGAATCCAATCCCAGCATACTTGGGAAAAGGCTAGGCACATAATGATCCAGCTGCTTATGTACACACGAAATATAAAAGCGAACTAACCGACATAGGGCACATATTTGATGACGACCACGTGGTCGGGCTTCTCTCCCGGCTTGTACAGGATCTGGTTCGCCTCCACCATATCGTCCACCACGTTGCTCTTTGTGATCTGCGACAGAAACAAAAGGATTATGATCTTCACGGTGACATTTAGTTAGCTACAAGCAAACAAAGGATTTTACTATGAACAACCTCCTTGGTTCTGGTGCAGATGAAGTATTTATACTGTGGCGGCATCTATAACGCCACATGCGAACTAGGCATCAAATACCTGACGTCACACAAATCCTGTATAGCGGAATTAGAGTTTACCGCGTGATCAACATATATAAGACTTCCCGACATCAATCGTTGGGCAGTTGCCCGCCAGACACGACACCCGTCTGGTCGGAGGGTACTCCCTCCCTTTTCAATAGAGGATGAGTACACTTTACATCCTATTCCTCATACCTCTAAAATACTATTGTTTTTCTTTAATTTCAATAATTATTGCAATGAAAATACTTTGCAATGTATTAGACGGGAACTACCATACTCTCACTCGTTTTGACTTTCCCAGCTATCATCGTTTCTTTGAAGATATTTGTTTTTTGTTCCAAATTAACGACTATTTTTATTATTTCATTGCGAGAAAGAGCTATACATGACCATCGCTTTTTTGCAACAGAATCATAATGGCCCCAGTATTGTCCCGTCCAACTATCGACTAAACCTTCTCTTCTCTTCTTCCGTCTCTCCGTACTACTGAATGAGTTAAGTTAGTAGCTGTTACTAACCTCCTTGGAACGGAACTGTTTTGGAGCTGACAGGTTCTTGCCGTCATTGTTACCCAAGTGGTTGTAGCTCACGATGGAAACTGGCTTCAAACCTGAGGATATAACATTTCATAGTGTAAACATGAATATCGACTGAATCGATCAAAGGGCTTGTAGGTAAGTAATAACAGCCGCACGGGTCGATCGATTAAGTTACCATGGTCTCTCAATGGTGAGTTTTTGTCAATTTTTGTATGGCAAATCTGTCAAAAACTCACCATTGAGAGACCATTGTAACGTTTAGAAATTAGTAGACTTAGGCCGCAGTAGACTGGCAGCATCGCTACGTTGAATGGCAATGCTAAAAATCTTTAAAATATGAATGTTACTTGGAAAATGGGAACTCTATTTAAGGTACCTACGGCATGTTTTGTAAACAAGTTTCCCGGCTTCTCATAATATTGATAGTAACATTTTCAAGGTCGGTAGGTAGTAGTTCTTCAGATCAAAAGAAAACCGAGTTGTTATTACGAGAATTGAGAGAATTGAGTAGGAGATATATTATTATTCTAACCAAAAAATAGAATCTCAATATTTACTATTTGTGGTACTTTGTGAAAAAATCCAGCCTTCGTCATCCACTCATCCATCTCATCCATCATCATTCATTCTTTCATCCTTTATGTCCACTGGACATAAGCCTCTCCAATCTCACGCCGTTCAGCTTCTCGACAACTCTCATCCAGCTACTACCAGCCATCCTTCCCTTACGTTTCAGCCTTGGCCACTGCAAAATAATATGATTTACTAACCAGCAGAGATGAGGAAGTCCACGAGCACGGACTTGAGCTTGGTCTGTCCGGACTTGAAGTCGTCTCCGGCCACGAACACTCCGCACTTCTCAGCTCGCTCGACCACGCCGGCCACTAGCGTGTTCTGGGGCGAGCCGTTTATGTATATACACTGAAAGAAGAGAAATATTATTAGATGATACCTGTACAGCCACAGATTACTACAGATTGTTCACTCCGCATTTTAGGTATGAAGCTAGTCGTCGGGCCAACTCAGTGAGTGTAACGTAGTCAGAAGATATAAGAGTTACGCGATAGAAAGAGAAGCAACTTCTAGGTGAATATAACTGTAGGTAATTAGCGTTGTGCGAGCTGAATTGCACTTTATTGTGTCTTTGCAAGAGTCGTTATTTATTGAAATGATTTTGCAGAGTGAACTATCCAAAGTAATTTGTGGTACAACTACGTTATATCTTCGAAAACTAAAAAATTGAGGCGCAGGAAAAGACAGCGGCTGCTGCAAAGATACATGGCGCAAAACATACATTATAGAAACTCATTAGTAGCAAATAGTTTTTTTTTTACCTCATCGGGGAATCCCTTGGCCTTCATCTCACCTGATGGTAAGTGATGATCAGGCCGAAGGTGAAAGCTAGTTTCACCGGAAATGCTCATTTTTATTTTTTTTATATCTCTGGCTTTCTATGTCTGTCTGTTTGTTCCAGTTTATCTACGAAACGGCTGGACCGAGGTTGACGGGACCTTCACTGGCGGATAGCTGATATTATAAGGAGTTACTTTGGCTACTTTAATTTTAGAAAAATAATTAGTGTCCACGCGGGCTGGCACTAGCTAGTTAGCTCTATAACGCTGGCCGTTTTTTTTTTTAACTTTATTTATTTATTTTTAGCGACTTTTATACAGGTGTACATGCCACGCTGGTCTGTTATACTCACATTCTCATCAATAGAAGCGAGCGCGAAGATGGTGGAAGGCGATATCTCGGAGTTGTTGTCCCGCAACGCACGCTCCACGTTCTCTGAAGTGTCATGAATGCCCTCGCGCACCTCGCAGAACCTAGGGCGAAGGATGGTAAGCTATAGCACTAGACTAGGGCCCCATGTTGTCGGCCTACTAGTACTACGACTAGGCCAGCAAAACATACAGGCTGACTTTGAAAACATGCGACAAAATTTAAGGGGGTGTTCTACCCATCAATATGAACAACTTTTACTATGGCACCAAATAAGCCATTTTGTATAAAAAAAACGATTTTCTTATACAAAATGGTCCAATCGGGTATACCTTTATACAGAAAAGTGGTTTTTTTTTTGCGAATTCTTATTTGGCCCCATAGTAAAAGTTGTTCATATTGATGAGTAGAGCACCCCCTTAAATTTTGTCGCATGTTTTCAAAGTCAGCCTGTATACAGCTTTTTGGCGGATATCTCATTGGGTGTACGATCGGTTCCGCAGACAAGCGTATACATATTTTGGCAGTGCGACCATTGTGCGCCGCCCCTGGTGCCCTAGTGAAATAGGGCCCTTAGAGGAATTAACCTCTTGCTTTTCTGAAAATAGAACCCCCAACAATCATCAGTTTATTTTTACCCGACTACGGCGAAGCAAATAGGCGGGTTATGATTTTGACCGGTATGTATGTATGTGTGTAAGTATGTATGTATCTTCATCTGTTCATAACACGTGTGACTCCGGATTTTTAAATTTTTTAGTTCATGACTTTGTCTTCTAGAGGGCGCCATATTCATATCATTTAATGTGACGTCACTTATTACCAGCGGACGACCAAGACGCTTCCAACGATACCCCATTTGTCAAATTATGATGAGTAGTTTAGAAGTTATGAGGGAACAGATGAACATACATACATACCGGTCAAAATTATAAACCAACTTTTTTCTTTGCCGTAATCGGGTATAAATTCAAGGAACCGTCCCCATAAATATTGTACGGTGTGGTACGGAACCCTTCGTGAGCGACTCCGACTCGCACTTGGCCGGTTTTTTGCTACCTTTGCGTATTTCAAATACCTGACGTCACATATTCATTAATACGAAAGATATTCTGAGCAGATCATTGAACTTGTCTATTTTAAGAATTGTCACTTGCAAAAAATTATTACCAGCCATGCGTTTTTGTGACTCGGTCGGTCAATAACGTTTCGTATAATATACCATTGAACTATCATTCTTTGCAATGACTAGGTTGACATGGCAAAAAATGTATCGGTAACATCAGCTTAAAAAGAAATTGTAATTTAATATTTGTTTCACATCACCTGCTCGATAATTTCAAATTATAATGTCATGCAAACCTTACCTAAAGTAAGTCATTACAGCCTAGGCTCTAGCCGATCAATAATATTGTACTGAATTTCATTATAAACCGCTGGTCAATAATGTGATTTGAATTTGAACTTAAAATTCGTATGAAATTTTTCACCAAAAAAACCTTATTCGAAGTCGCTGAACGTGTGAAAAGTAGTGTTTTCTCCACGAGGATAACGGTGTGTTTGACGTGGGCGAAAATATAGCGGCCACGTCAAACACACCTTCATAGATCAAATGTATAGTTAGTAGTTACCTCTCAGTATTAGCAGTCCAAAGTACGATGACTTTGTCCAGTTTGTTCTTGTCGCGGAAGTCCTTAATGTCGGCGCGTACTTGCAGGTACTGCTCATATCTTGTGCCACGTATCAAGTTGGTAGCACGGTCCGCCTGAAACCAAAAAGACACTGCTTGTAACGAAGTTATGACCGACCCTATGTTGGATGAGAACAGAGACGAATTGTCAGTAGGTAAATAAGCCGACCCTATGCTGTGATGGCGCAGTGGTTGGCAGCCCCGGCTCTGATGCACGAGGTTATGGTTCAAATCCGGGCGAGTACCAATGAGACTTGTTTCATTCATAATTTCCGAATTTATCTTGGACTTTAGTGACATTGGAGAAGGAAAAACACCGTAAGGAAACCTGGACTTATAGTTAACTAGCTGCACTCGGCGGTTTTACCCGCATAAGTCTCGATCCAGTGGGAATATCGGGATAAAAGTATCCTATGTCCTAACCCAGGTCATGGTCTATCCATGTGCCAAATTTCATCCAAATCCGTTCAGCTCTCTCATGTCTTCTCTTTATGAGAAGAGGCTTTTGCCCAGCAGTGGGACAATAACAGGCGGGTATAATTTAAGCAGTCCTTCCCGTACTCTTTAGCTAGGTATGGTATAGAAATTTCTCAGCAGCAGATCGGAGACTGGTGAAGGTAGAAGTTTGTGGTGTGACATCGCCGAGCCTCGGAAAGCACGTAAAGCCGTTAGACTTGCGCCTGATCCCACTCCTTTCGTGTCGGAACAGAAAGTGCACCTGTCACGTTTGTGCACTAGAGTAGCGCTTGCGCACTTGGTGAATCTCCTTTGAAATGGACCGCCGTGACCGAAATTAAAATCAATTAAATCTATTCAAACTAGGCTGAGAATCAGCACTTTTCGAATGTTAAAATTACATAAGACAGTCCCCCAAAACGCCCACCGTTCACCACTTCCTAGTGCTTTAGCTGGGAAGAAGTGACGCAACAAACTCCCTAGCAGCACAGCTGTGATTAGGATCGGAAGGTGATTTAAGAAATGGTAAAAAGTAATTTAGGGAATGCAACGTTTTGATTATAGTGTGTTTGCCAAGCGTGGTATTAAAATACCCGTTTTCAACGGTCAGCTCAGCGCCGAATGTTCAAAATCCAAACAGTGCATTTTTATTTAAGCGTTTTAATTTAGATGTCGCATAGTGTTGGTGTTACTAAGTGGTTATTTAACACCTGGATTACAAATAAATAAGATAAATGTCTTACAAACGTTTTACGACTGAAATTCGAAGTTTAAAGCCAACAAACATGGTCGCCATAAATAATTCATGTTACATCAATTTCCTGCCGCGATAACTTTACTATGTGTAATATTGTGAATTGCCAATAATTTTCCTCATACGTAATACATATTGATAAGGAATCTATTGAACTTTTCACGGAACATTAATGCACGCTACGATTCAAGTTAAAAATAATATTGAATGAAAGTGGCATAACAATTGGTACTCTTTGCATTGCTTTTTGCTTTGCATTACGAGTTCTAGGTCTGAAGGGGGAGGCGCGAAAATTGATTCGCTGTTACAATGTATAATAGATAAATGTATTAAGCCGAATTTACATTACATACCTAGTTGCGAAAACTTAGCTATTCATTGATAGTTTCACAGCTAAATAGATTTACTCGTCAAACTATCAATGAATAATTAAGATTACACAACTAGTTTCGCAATGTAAATTATAGGCTGGAGACGCGCCGGCTATCAAATTGTCGACATAAATAGACTATTTCTTCAAGGCTAATGATCGATCGGATACTATTTTCAGCGCTTTCTTTCAGTATAATCTGTGGCTCAATAGTAACATGGGATTTTTGGCAATCCCTTACTGTGGAGGTGCCAATTAGGTACTGGGTTTTATGTGGAGAGATATATAATGTAGTATATTATTTATTGCTTAGTGAGCACTCTTCCTGTTACACACGTTATATAATTATAATTAGATGTTTAGTGTAGCAATAGGTTTTTTTTTAATTTATCAGTATCTCGCAAATGAATGTCAGATGTAGGCAAAATCATATGACATTTGCACTTTGAGATCCGACTCCCTTCGGGTCCGATTTTTATTTTTTATTATTAACCTAAGTACTAATTTTACGTTTGGCTGGTTCATGAAAGTGGCAACTGCCAAGATGTGCTTGAAAATTATCGAATCAATCAAAAGTGTGGTATATTCTGCTTTCTAAACAATAATTTACTCAGCATGAGCAAATTGTCTTACTTAAAGAAAAGGAGCAACTATAAGGTTTCCATTGGATTTTATACTTAACTATAAAATAATTCAAAACAACAGACTTATTTTCTCTCTATATTCTAATACCTATATTTTGAAACTAGAACACGATTATAGGCGGGTTTAGTTTTCAAATATGGAAGAATCAGAACCCGCGAACTGACACTGACATTGTTTTATAAACAGGCCGTCGAAGGCAATGGAAAATTTTATTATTCCACTGTGGGCCATTCATAGACAATCAGTCTTTGTAAACATACTGTCCGCTTATGATCAACAGGCGCCACAGGGACACGTGTTTTGAAAAAAAAAGTTTCTACACAATGGCGACGACCCACACGTGTCTCAAGCTCTAAGCGTATCTTGGTACATAGTTAGTAATATAAATATAACATAATTAATCTATGAACAGTCTATAATGTTTGTAAATTTTGAGTAGGCTCGTGTAAGCTCCTGTGAGTAATGGCACTTGGCTTCCATTACCTACTCTGTATGTAAACAAGCCTACCGACTTCATATTGCTTTTGCAAAGCTGTAAGGGTAACAAATAGCGACTAGATTTGTTGTTTTAATAAGTATCAGACACGTGCAAGCCTATAGACAATTATATTTGCTGATCATAGTGTGGAATAATAATATTTTCATAGACAAATCACTGTTTGGACTAAAGTTGAATAAACGAAGAATGTTACTCTGCAAGTGAATCTTGGCAATCAGCCCGAAACATTGTCGGTCATAAGGAAGCGTCAATTGAAAATATAATATTGTTGACAAGCGTTTTATATATAATAAATATATAAACCACAAAAAAAAAACTACTAGACTACTAGAGCGATAAAAATGTTGCCACTACTAAATTATGCAGCGATTATTGTTAACTGGCAATAAAAGTGGCTCAGCAGAATTAAATTATATTTCTCAATGGAAATAAAGTATCTCATAGTTCACACTTATATAATAATTTATGGCAAATATTGTATTTCAAGAGGAGATAAGTGTTGTTTTTTATTAAAATTAATTACCAACATGAATCATAATAGCAACATGTATATCCATCATAATCTTAGGATTTTAGTTTCTGGACTATTGCCAGAAATCGCTGCATTAGCGAAAGAGCTTGATAATAAATATTCGTCTGCTCCAACGGCCATCAGTCCTTCGAAAGACATGGCTTTACTGTTAGTTAGCTAACTGTAGAATTAGCTAAGAAAAGTGAGCCAGCCATGTCGTGTTAGGTCCACTGAATACTACTAAGCACAACAACAGCACTATTCGCGCTATGGAGCGGGCGATGCTCTTTAAAGGATAAAATCAGGAATTAAATTATCCGGAAAAGAATCGGAGTCGACATAGCTTGCAGAGTAAACACGCTAAAGTGGCAGTGGGCTGGCCATGTTTGTCTAAGAAACGATGGCCGGTGGAGCAGACGCTTCCTGGGGCCTAAATCTACTAATTTATAAACGTTACAATGGTCTCTCAATGGTGAGTTTTTGACAGTTTTTTATGGCAAATCTGTCAAAACTCGCAATTGTGAGACCATTGTAATGTTTATAAATTAGTAGACTTAGGCCCCTGGAGTGGAGACCGCGTATGGTAAGCGTAGTGTGGGAGAGGAGCTAGATGGACCGACATGTTTAAGGGCCTATAAGACGTCAAATTGCTCAGCAAGATCCGCCGTTATATCGAAACTACCGCAGCATTAATTTTGAAATAAATATATGTTAAAGTTGAGGATTAATGTTAAGTACTATGTTAGCCGAAAATACGATTTCATAAAAATTTCTCTATAGAAAAAAATCCAAAGTTACCTCCAAACCGAACAATAAACCGTTGCTATTAAAAAAATACTTCAATTTAGATCATGAAACTTTGCATACTAACTGAACTAACTATAAAGCAGCGACTATGTTTTTTTATATTTTTTATTACCATTATTTTCGCCGTAAAAAGCAATTACTTAAACTATTGCCTCCGTCTCACTTGCACTCAGTCCGCGAGTAGTATGGTGCGAGCGAGATAAAAACCTGAGGTTGTGTGATTGTGTGGGCTCTTAAGAAGGGCTGGGATAGACTGGATGCGAAAGGCCGGAGGACAGAGTGTTGTGGCTTAGCCTGGGAGATGCCTATTTCCAGCAGTGGCCTGCGATAGGTTGAGTTGATTTGAAAGGTACATTATTCCAGATAAAAATAGCCTATTATGTAAATAATCAAAGAGAAGTACTTAATGATACTAATGAAATACTATCTTGAATTCATGCAAGCCTTTTTAGTAGGTTATATAGCTCCGAACTTTGCACATCGTGTCCTGAACCGAGCACTAGCGAACCGCGGTTCGCTAGTGTAAACTAAAGCAGTATGAGAGTATATGAAAATAATGGTAAGTAAATATTTCTTCTTATCGATTCATAATATTAGTTTTAACTCTTTCCGGTTTAGTGGTTGGTAAGTATGGTACTTATCAACATTATCAGTGAGTCACCAATATGAATCCATACATTAAGTACTTGAAAGTCATAAATATACTACAACACGTAGGTACCTAAGTTGTAGTGTATATTAGTACTCCACTTACTAAGGAAGAGTCTGTTACCGCCTTATTGCAAAACGAGTTCTAACTTTAGTTCAAGCTTAAACCTTCGAACCAGGTATCGTATTATGAACTTTACTAACTTTAGCAGAAGCAGAACTTTACGTAGAACCATGATGGTTTCCGACACACGACACCCTTTGCACGATAACATCTGCGTGGCACAAAGGCTGAAAAGCCGCAACGGCTTATTATTATTCCGAGGATAAAATTTATTCCTGATTGGTCGAATCCGCACTACGTATCCTTTTGTTTTTGTATTTATTTGTTTTTAGTTAGTAACCATCGAAAACCTGGTGGAGATTCACAGATGACTCCGCCGTGGGGCCTAAGTCTACTAATTTATAAACGTTACAATGGTCTCGCGAGTTTTAGACAGATTTGCCATACAAAAACTGTCAAAAACTCACCATTGAGAGACCATTGTAACGTTTATAAATTAGTAGACTTAGGCCCCTGGAGTGTAAATGTGGTGCTGTCACAGAAACAATGCGACACTTAATATCGTGTCTAGCGTGTCCTGTTACCTGCACGATGCAGGAGCTGATGGACACTACTGAAGGTGACAAACTCTTACCCAACTTCTGCGATCTGACTCAGATAAATTACCATCGACACGATGTAAATCGTACGTTGGAAAAAACTTCAAAATACAATAACTGACACGAGGGTATGGGCTTGGAGTAAACTTTGAACTAGTTTCGTAATGAGTCGGTTAAAGTCTCGATACCTATAAGCTAATTTATTTCCAGCCCTTAGGTCACTGACATACATGCTTAAATACGAGTTTAACGACCCAGCTGATAGAACCATCAATTTATAAACGCAAGCAACAGAAACATAGGGTAGGAGCTTACAACGATATTTTTACCTACAAAGCTATCATAGCGAAAATCAAACTTTATCTAAATTAATAATAATAAAAGCCACAACAGACAAATCTCAGCGGAGACGAGTCTTCGGCGCGGGAGATATTATGCGTAGACGCAGGTGCACTCTCTCTTCCCTCACTCATAGTCCGGTGGGACGGCAATCTAACCGGAGAGGGACCTGGCGCACGGACAACGGCATCGGCATTACGTGCTTTCCGAGGCATGGCGGAGATAGCTAAATGAAGTATCGATTCGATTCGGTAGAGCGAGCTGAGAAGACCAAGCTCAAGTCCGTCCTCGTGGACTTCCTCATCTCTGCTGGTTAGTAAAGCATATTATTCTGCAGTGCCCAAGGCTGAAACGTAAGGAAGGATGGCTGGTGGTAGCTGGATGAGAGTTGCCGAGAACCGAGCTGAATGGCGTGCGAGAGAGGACTATGTCCAGCAATGTGCTATAGGCCGGTAATAATGATGATGACGAAAAGATATAAAGAGCTTTTATGATAGAAGTTTCAGTATTTATCGAAATGAAATGATTAAATGATTGAAATGAAATGATTTATGTTCTGTAAATAGGTTTTTACAAACACTTTTACTCGTCAATAATATTTTAAAACGTATTAAGATGACGTCGGCGTTTCCTATTTGACTACTCTGAGAAGAAAGTTCGAAACAAACTTAGAGGTCACAGTCTCTTTTAAAGTCCAGACATTATATTGGTTAGATCACATAAAGACCATGTAGATTAGTGTCTGAAATGGTCTTTTGAGGAAAGAACCACACAGATTGAGTGGACCAGTTCAGTCAATGCACGGATTTGTCAGTAATCGTGCAGCTCAACTCAGAAATTAGGAGCTCAACGGAAAAAAATGCCATTTTTTTCATTAATAACTTTACGTTTTACCATTTACCTCGTTAAAACATTCCAATTGTAACCAGAGTGTGGAGTTGGAGTGTTTCAGAATATTCATGAGACCTGCACCCTAATTGCGTAATATACAATCAATCACAATCTGAATCGTTTTGAAACAGATTGCTAATCCATTGCTTATTAGTACGAAAAAAAAACTCTTCAACAACGTAAATAACGCAATGAATGTTGTTGAACTGTCAAAATGAAACCATATCAGTCATAATCGTTTACGAAAATGTGTTACGCAAGTAGATAACAGAAAGCCAATTCTCGTACATTAAAACGTTCACATTCAAATCGCAATCTGTCAAACTTGTCAAAAATGTGGGTAGTATTTTTGACAGATTGCGAATGCGAACGTTTTTAAAAATACAGGAATTGCCCCTCACAGTGTGTGGAGTTGGAGTGTTTCATAATATTCATGAGACAGTCAGTGAAACCTTTTATTTCTTGGTTTATCTATCAAGAACGAGTTTCAGAGCTAAATTATTCATAGAATGATGCAGCATAGGAATTGATAACAACTCCTTACGCTAATTAATGCAGAAAACAACATGTTGGTACGTTACCATTACACACTATAAAACTTCATTTACACGATGCTAGTTTCTTGCCTGTGGCATGCAATAATAATGATGCAAAAGTTACTTGTATCGTCTAAGCCACTGATACGACGGTGCAGCTTTTATTGTACTTTCAACTTATGGTATGCTACAGGCAATTAAATCGCACCGTATAAATCAGGCATTACTATCGCTACAAAGTAGTTTATATTAGTAAATAGACAATATCACATACGTACATAACATCACACCTGTATTCCCCGAATGGTTAGGCAGAGGTGTACCTATAGTACAGCCACATTTCGCCAGTTATGTTTAAGTCCCATTTAATAGAGGGCGAGGCTATTGCCAGCAACCGGACTCCGAGCTGCTACTGAGAAATTCCAGATGGAAATACCCAATAACAGTTTGCCTTACCCGAGAATCAAACCCAGGACCAACGAGACAGTCTGTATATACAATATAGATACCTAACCATAATTACATAAGTGCGCCCCTGAGATGCGTTCAAATCGATACTAGCACTTCTAACGGTCGTGGAGCATTTTACTGCGTCCATTTTACGATAGTGCTGCGTAAAATTTTTGGAGTACTTATCTATTTTTGCGTGTTTCAATGCTCCTCGTAGAGTCCAGGAATTTTGCAGGAGGCAAAAAGCTTTATTATCTTAATAAAGATTTTTGTGGAAAAGTAATACTGCATTTGTTTGCAAATTTGGAAAAGCTTGCAAAGGAGTGGTATTAAAATTAAAGAAGAATCCATAATTCGAATGGGATTTACAGAAACCGAAAAAATCTAATACAACGTTTCATTCTCATTCATTCAAACTATCATTTTTATTCATTCAAAACTTCAAACATTACCTTTCAATTAATCACTTATTTTATGCATTATTTGAGAACATTTTGCACCTGACCTATTCTCAACGCGTCAATAATAAGATCGCGAATAATGTCAAGGGCATCTCCACCTCTCTCTTCCCCTGTCCTTCGCGCGGCAATTCCTTTCAGTTATATGCTTTTCATTTGAACCTGTCTATTTAAATGGACCCCCTAAGTACCCTTCTCAAACCCTGTCAGATGTTTTCCTGTGTGTCATATTGTGTCACAATCACAATAACTGTGTGTTGAGTCACACAGATCCCAGAAGAGCTCGTGGCTAAGTAATAACAGCCGCACGGGTCGATCTATCAGGTTAAGCTGCGCTTGCCGGGGTTGGTCCACGGATGGGTGACCATCTTTACATACCGAGACTCCTCTGTGCTTTGGAAAGCATTTGCCGTTGGTGCCGGCTGTCATTCGTGGATCTTTGACAGTCGTTACGAGTCGTCAGAAGCCCGAAAGTCTGACAACCAGTCTTACCAAGGGGTATCGTATTACCCAGTTACTGGGTTGTGGAGGTCAGATAGGCAGTCACTCCATGTAAAATACTGGTATTCAGCTGCATCCGGTTAGACTGGAAGCCGACCCCAACATGATTGGGAAAAGGCTAGGCAGATTGATTGGTGTGCTTCTTATATACAGTACATAACAGGGTATGTGTGACAATGAGTCATAGATCCATACAATATCAATCTAGCCGTTTTATAGACGACTGAATTCTAGTATTTTGCGCAGAAAGAGTATTGACATTTCTAGGGAATTTGACATCCTACCAATTCATTCGATAATTTGAGGTTCTCCTAGTAACTGTTGCCATTGATCCCTGGTGTCAAATCTGCAGGAATAACATAACATAACAGCACGCCTGTATTCCCCGAAGACTTAGGCAGAGGGGTATCTATAATACACCCACATTTCGCCAGTTATGTTTAAGTCCCATGTAAAAGGGGGCGAGCCTATTGCCATCAACCGGGTACAAATCCAGTCTCCGGGCTGGTATTGCCGTATCATTGTCCAAAAAAGCTCCGAATATATAATTATTATCTTTATTCCAATCATATCCTGCAGAGTCAGGAATAAACTCTAAATATTTATCTTTATGAGACTGCAACAAATTCGAGCTGAAAAATTGAGTTCAACGAAAACATCTAAACAAGTCTACACGATCCCCCAAAAAAAAACATATAAAAACTGAAAAAGAAAATTAAGTCATCTCTTTTATGTTTTAACTGTTAGTAAAAGATAGCAATACCAATACATATAGCAATAATTTTAGTTAACTTTAGTCGATAACCCTACCGAATGCATGTTTAAAATAAACAAATCAATCGATTTTGTGTAGTAAAGAGTTATTTTAGAAATACGGTCGGCCCGGCCGGCGCAGCGCCGTACTGTAGCGAGTAGTAGTGGCCATGACAATGGCTGACGCGAGTGCATGTACACCTATTAACCCCGATAATACTCAATGTATACAGAGCCGTAATTATTCACAAGGTCTAGTGTACAGCGAAATTATATGCCAGTAGCAACAACCTACTTATACTAGCTGTAATGGCTTTACTTGCACATAAAAAGTTGTAGAACGTTTTACTAAGATTTTTTTTTTTAAAGTGTGGCCTCCAAATTCTTGAAGTATCTCAACTACTAATAAATCCTCTCGAGTGGTTGAGTAAAGGTAAAGATGCCTACAGATTTGCTCGTCATTTGACAACACGTGTGGTCAAATAAAATCGAGTAGGTAAATGTAATAACAACATGTTGCAACAGGCGCTCGAAATGGTATTTTTAGTCGTTCGCCACTGTGGATCGTGCTTGTCATAAACACTTAAACATAAGCAATTACTAGTTGCGATCAAAAACTAATTGCGGTCAATCACAATCTGAATGATTTTGAAGGAAATGATTACTCATCCAACGTCTGCTCAACAACGTAAATAACGCAATGAATGTTGTAGAAAATGAAACAGATTGTGATTGGTCGTGTGTTACGCAATTAGGGTGCAGGTCTTGTCATATTTTGTGGAGCAAGTTTTTTTTTAAATAAACAGTGTAAATTAGTCGTAGATCTTAAAATTTGCCGGATTTTAACTTGTATATTTATCGATCGTTAACAGGCGACAGAATTAGTCGATAAGATTGTCAAATCTGTATTTGGTATGACGATCAATAAGATCTGGCGGCATCTTATAGATTCTGTACCAAACTGCCAGATCTTATTAGTTGTGAAAACATAGCATATTATTATCGGGCGACAAAAATCAAATCAAAAATCTAACATATCTGAAACTCCCATTTAAATTTGAGCTCAGAACTGTTTAAATTTAACTGTATTCTGGATCTCCACATAAATCGGAAGCGGTGCAGTGTGCCGTGGTCGGTATTGTTTTGTTTTGATTAATGACTGTTCCTTTCATCATGTATGAAACTCAATACAAGAAGCAAAACCACATCGACAACGCCGCGCCCCGCACAGTGCATCTCCCTGCGTGGACTCCACTCGAGAGACCTCAAATTGCTTAGCAAGATCCGCCGTTATATCGAAACTACAGCAGCATTAATTTTGAAATAAATATATGTTCAAGTTGAGGTTTAATATTAGTCGAAAACACGATTTCATAAAATGTTCTCTATAGAAAAAAAAACCAAAGTTACCTCCAACCCGAACAATAAACCGCTATTAAAAAAATACTTCAAATTAGATCATGAAACTTTGCATACTAACTGAACTAATAGTTAGTTCAATTGCAAAGCAGCGACTATGTTTTTTTTATTTTAATTACCATTATTTTCGCCGTAAAAAGCAATTACCTAAACTATTGCCGCTTTTGAGCCGCCTCCGTCTCGCTCGCCCTCAGTCCACGAGTCGTATTGTGCGAGCGAGATAAAAACCTGAGGTTGTGTGGCTCTTAAGTTTGACCGATCTTGAGCGATTTAGGCGCCATCTCCACGGGCGAGACAATCGGAAAGTCTTGCCGTGCCATGAAATTCAATAGAAACTCTATGAATCAATCTCCACACGGCGAAATCATCGCACCGATAATTTGAAGTCACAGCGTGACTATCGCCGCAATTCTTTCGTCCGTAACAACAAGGAAAGTTTTTAATACAAATTTGGATTTCCATGAGAGTAAGGAGAAGATCAAAGAAACGATGGAGGGATGGTGTGAAAGATGATATAGCTAGAAATCATGTGATGACAACGAATATCCGGCCAACGATATCCGAGGAGTTTCTTGCCCGTTCTTCTCCATAGGGTCCCTTTGGAATGGACAACTAGCTTCATCTTTCTGACTGACGGACCCCTTGACAATTTAATGCCTCTAATTGGTTTGTTTGAAATTAATGCTTTGAGTTTGAGAAGAGATGTATGGAAGAAGACATGTCGTGCTGGTCACAAATAAATTGGAATAAGAGCAGGATGACGAGGGCCGACCGAACTGCGCTTTACAGCTTCATCGGTGGTTTTATGCCCTTGACCTTGAATTATCTTTTTACAGATTGCCAGTCAAGATCAAGGATAAAAGTATAACCAGAAAGTCGCGAACGTCAGTAGCGCAATAGAGTTTTTTACTATGAACTCGATTACAGAAAATTCAGCTAACAATACTATTGTCAGTCACACCACAATCATGCCACACACGCTGTAATGACGTCACCCCGCGTCACGCACACACATGACGCATACATACGTCACGTTACATAAGTGTGGTCTATTTCTGCGAATTACCGGTTGGTGCGATTCTTCAGGGCTGTCCGTATGTACTTATAGAAGGTTATTGTTAGTGTGTACAACGGTAAATACATAAATAGTGCAATTAATAATGTTTAGTTGAGGAAATCTTTAGGGTTGCGCAAGCGCAGGTTAGGTACAGAAATAACTTTGTGGAATGCCGAGTGTGCCCATGTCAAGAGGAAGGAACTTTTGTTCCTAATTGTTTCTGGTAATACCTTGTAGGTATATGGTATTATTTGGAATTCCCTTGAAGTTCAAATAAACGCTCCCGCAGACAAGCGCGAGGCGACCCCGGTACATCAATTCCCGTGAAGTTTTCATAGAAATTGTTCCACCAGAGCCGCATCGCGATGGTCTGCGGGAGTCTTAATGCTTCGAAAATATATTATACCCACAAGTTGCACAAATTGTTGGATATTTTTACTTCTTTGATGTAAAATATATTTTTGAGAGACATTTCACAAATATTTTATTTTATTTTATTTATATTGCTAAGGTCTCAAGCCACAAAAAAAACTTAAGGTCCTGATCTTGGATCTGGTGGTTCTTGGTAAAAGCCACATTTACGAGTCAACAATATCCAATCAATCTGCCTAGCCTTTAACTTTCGGGCTTTTAACGACTCGTAACGACTGTCAAAGATCCAAGAATGACAGCCGGGACCAGCGGCTTAACGTGCTTTCCGAGGCACTGAGGAGTCTCGGCATCACGGACCAACCCCGGCAAGCGTAGCTTAACCTGATGGATCGACCCGTGAGGCTGTTAGTTAGCCACGAGCTCCTCCACGAGTCAATAATATGCATTCGATTATAATGCTATAGTGTTGTGAGGAAATTTATGTTATTGTACACTTATTTGTTCAAATGAGCGTGCGTGTAAAATAGCAAATAGTGCTAATATGGTAATAAAATATTACTAAGCAATAATAAGAAACAAATCATGTTCTAATTGTAACAGCATGGATGAAATACCTGATACCTATATCTCAGTTTTATAGACAGTCGACCTCTTAACTGAGACCGTCCCTGAGGTAGCAGCGCGGTGCGGGAGGGGTATGTTGTCGTGATGCGAGAGCTCAGTGATTCGTCAACTTGTCACAACTGTCACCCCTCCCGCACCCGTTCAGGAACGGTCTCAGTTAAGGGGTGGGACTATAGAATTAAAAGCAAGTAATAGTCTTCTTTTTTTACTTGTCAACCCTGTCTTATCGACGATTTTGTTTTATTAAAATGACCACGAAAAAAGTGGCGACATTATGCATACTAAACGGTTTATAGTGGCTAGTCAATGAACTATAGGAGCTCACATGACAACAACTGTGTATTTAGCGCACATTCCTAAAAATACGAAATGCGACGTTTTGTCTGGCTTTTTTTATATTGTTAACAACTTGATTCTTGCCCAGCGTAGAGACTACATGGCCACATTAATGAATTATAGTTGAGACATCATCAATTAGTGTGTTCGTATTTAGCCTTACAAAATGTTAAATATGAAATGTCTTTTCATCATTTTATAAAACAAAATCCTCCCCGCTCGCGTCTGTCTGTCTGTCTGAATGCGATAAACTCAAAAATTACCGAACGGATTTCCATACGGTTTTCACCAAATAGTTAAAACAATGGCACGTAAAATTTAATCGGGGAGGCAACAGGACCAGTGGTAATCTGGGTCTTGAAATGATACAGAACCCCCCGTACCGTCCAAACCGTCTCCAAATAGACGGGGGCGGAGATATGGGGGGAAGGGAGGGAGGAAATTTAAAAAAAATTGACGTGGCAACCGGATGATAAGGCGGTTGCTTTGAAGTTTATACCCTATTTATAGTATAAAAAAATATACCATCTTAAACACGCGCGCGGTTGTCGCACTAGCGAATTTAGAAAAAAAATTGAACCGCTCCAAAATTGGTGCCATTATAATTATGTTGTATCACACAGCATTTTTTTTTTTTGACGAATTGCTGATCTGTTTCTTGTTATGAGAAGAGAAGATGCCGTTATGCACCCTCTTAAGATGCAGGCGCAGATCTGAAGGCCAATTCTCGTGTTTTCTCGTACTAAAACGTTCACATTCAAGTCGCAATCTGTCAAACTTGTTGGTAAATTGATTGTATTTTTGACAGATTGCGAATGACATGCGAATACGAACGTAAAAATACGGAAATTGCCACCCTATGATCGATTGTTGACGATCATCCTGTGTGATAAAACAAAATCGAGTAAATAAGCAATAAACGATCGACATCGTATTTTTTGTTTTGTCGATCGCCACTGTGGATCGTTGTTGTCGATTGATAAATCAACAAGTAGGTAATGCTCAATTTTAACCTTGATATTTTAAACACAGCAAATCGACTATAATAGGAACCATTAAAAACTCTTTCTCGCTTATTTTTACGACATGCGTGTATTTTTTTCCAAAATCTACATATTGGTATAAAAATATACCATGTGCAAGTACGCTTAATCACCTTTATCGTTAATTCTAAAGCCGCTTGCGTAGGCGCACTCATTGCCCGAGCCACACGGCCATGATTAATAATCGCTCACTCTGAAGATTACTCTAATAGCTGAATTGTATAAAATTGGCATCGAATTACCGTATTACTACGATTCCATATATGCCTATTCCTTCAAAATATGTAGTGTAACAGGTGCATAAAAAATTACAATGTTAGTATTTCTCTTAACAAAACTACATTGCCTGGCGCGAGTCAGATTTGCCTAGAACTAGAAAACATAACGACTTGAAAAATATTTCGAACTCTATACATAATTTTTCGGAAATACGTCACTGAATTAACTAAACGGGGCGCCAGCGCCGCCATGCGGCGCTCGACTGAATTTTACAACATATCACTCAACCGGGCAGAGTTTGTCGGTGGCCGTTGAGCAGTAAACACGTTTAGAAACTGTCGCGCGTCCCGTATAGTTGTGTACCTACAATGTGTGAATTGCTAGTATGATCGTAAATTTTAATTTGATTTGAACTGCAAACGGTTTTTCTATTGCGCAATAACCAACACTACATAGTACGCCCACAGTAGTTAAAATATGGTTCATAATAACGACAGACACCTACCCTCCTCCGTCTAAATCTACTCCAACACCCGTGACATTAAGGTCGCGATCGCGATGAATAAAATCGAGGGTCAACAGTCTTCGCTCAGCAATTATAGCCCAGTATTTAGTGTCATCAACCTTGCAAATCTTCAACAAAGGAAGCCGCTTGGCACAGGCATACCTAGTGGTCATCTGAGCTGAGCCCTGCTTTAGCCCTGTAGGTACCCACGTGGTACCACCCTGCAGGTATTAAGGATATCCAATCTGTCACAACTAAGAACTGCGGATACTTATAATCAACACGGACACCGGGACAAACCATCGGGACATAGTGCATGTCACGAATCATATTTTAATCAACATACAACCAGACACTGACCTGCAAATTGTAAAAAACGTAAGAAAATTTGAAATCCGCGGGCTACCTTGGCGCATCCCCCTTAACGAAAAAAATGTAGCAGTTTCACTTTTATACGAGAGAAACCTTGGGCAACAGCTGGCATAAAATAATGACAACGCTAGACTTTCACTTCACATACCTGATTAGCAGCGATGAAATCAGGATCGTATATGGCCGGTCGCGGCTTCATGGATGCCATCTCCTTCTTAAGCTTCTGTTGTAAGTCGAAGTCGATAACTTTAGCACGAACCATAGACTCCGCCAGGTTCAGAGGACTTATGTCCCAGCCGTCGATCACTAGGGAAAATATTGTTTTTGTTAGAATTGTTATTGTTTTGTAGATTTCTGTATAGTATTGGAAATGGTATACAAGTTATGATATGAGGGTAAAAAAAAAAAATAAGCTATCTAAGGGCTCATTTTCCAATATCTTCTATATGATAAAAATGAATCGCTAAACGTGTTGCTAAACGCAAAACTTGAGAACGGCTGGACCAAATTGGATAATTCTATTATTGTTGTGTTCCTTATTCCCAGGAGAAGATTTTTAGGTAGGGTAGGTAGGGTAGGTAGGTAGGGTAGGTAGGGTAGGTAGGGTAGGTAGGATAGGTAGGGTAGGTAGGGTAGGTAGGGTAGGTAGGGTAGGTAGGGTAGGTAGGGTAGGTAGGGTAGGTAGGGTAGGTAGGGTAGGTAGGGTAGGTAGGGTAGGTAGGGTAGGTAGGGTAGGTAGGGTAGGTAGGGTAGGTAGGGTAGGTAGGGTAGGTAGGGTAGGTAGCTTTTTTCTTCAGATAAAAATTATCTAAATATCGATTGAAAAATCGGCCCTAAACGGGATGGGCTTATATCAAACAGGACCAGCTAGGTTATATAAAGTATTCCATGTTTCCTTTCTGTTTTGTGTTGACAGTAATGCTACCATGATGCTGTGATGATGATGAAAGTAATTCACCATCCAAATATATCCACAGCTGGAGGTAAAGACCATCCTCAAGCATCGTCACAACGACAGGTCTTGCAGCGCTACCCACATCCAGCGGGTTCCAACCCTGTGTATAAGTGGGTACTGCCGCCTTAAGTCGCCTGCAGGGTTTTCCAAAGTACGTTCAAAACTCTGATGTGCCTATAACTTCACCAGTACTCGCTGACTCGGAACGAATGAAGAATGGTGGTAGCACATCTAGAATCCAATGAACCTGACTCCAAAGTTCCTTTAAAATCTGGGTCGGAAAACTAAGATTGGTGCCGAAACTTACCCAAATCATCAGGGTGTACCATGGGCAGTAGATTACACATCGGCACGTGCACATCGTTGCCTTTCTCGTCGATACCGAGACGGACTGTCGACGCTTGCGTGATTGAACCCCACCTGTGACAATGGACGATATAACTTCTATTTCTGGCATTAGTGATGTTCATCAGAAAGGTCAAGTGCGTAGTACTCGCAACTGGCGTGCACGTACATTTACAAAAGCAACTAATTTCGCTTCATATTTATGAAGTAAACAACAGGGTTGTGGAGGTCAGATAGGCAGTCGCTCCATGTAAAATACTGGTATTCAGCTGCATCCGGTTAGACTGGAAGCCGACAGCAACATGATTGGGAAAAGGCTAGGCAGAATGAATGATTTATGAAGTAAACAACTAGAATTTATTGTTTTCTCGCATAGACAAGACAAGATGTAAATATTTGGATATAATTTGCGCGTTTACCTTCATGCAGGTATCTAATTTAATAAGGACCAAAATGCGGAAATTCACACAGTACATACTTAATTTTACCTAATTTAATAAGTATCGTATTTTCAGGACTAACTTGCGGGGGCTTTGTATTACTTATTATTCATCTTTATTACTTGGGTAAATGGGTAATGGAAGTTTATGTTAATAAGTACATTTTATGCTACATAATCTTAATATGACTGCCTTCAGAGAAATATCCTATATATTTTTCTATTCTGGCCAGAGAACTGGGGCCTAAGTCTACTAATTTAAAAACGTTACAATGGTCTCTCAATGGTGACTTTTTGACAGATTTGCCATACAAAAACTGTCAAAAACTGACCATTGAGAGACCATTGTAACGTTTATAAATTAGTAGACTTAGGCCCCTGATGTCCACCTTAATGGGGCATGATGTCCAACGATTTTTAGTTGTTCAGTAGATAACTTCTTGCCTTCAAAGTAAGGAGTGAGGAGACCTTTTAATGAAGATAAATTGAGGGGGACAATGCGAGAATCCAAAGATGTAGAAAGAGGCAACAGTGAGCTTTTAAGCAATCAAAACCAAATTTATTCCTATTTTTTTCCCCTGACTTGCATGCATCAGGGATACAGACATACAGTTAAGAGGGTGCATCCTAAAAGTTGGCAACGTCGTAAATAGCTGTCAAATATTTACCTGTTTCGATTAATTTGGAAATAATACTGTATGGAAATAAGAAATGTGGCTAACCAATTGACTAGAATATTAATAATGAATTGCAATTATAACATTGAATTTGATGTTGTACCCGTTTTAGGTGAAAAAAAGGCATTTGGAAAGTTACCAAATACTTTTTTTACATCTAAAACTAACTATTCGGTGTTACGATATTAATTATTGCATTTCATAATCAATATTCTAGTTCGCTAGTTAGCCACATTTTTTATTTCCATACAGAAATATTATCAAATTAATCAAAACAGCGAAATATTTGACATCTATTTGCGACGTTGCCAACTTTCAGAATAAACCCTCTTAAGGAAACTCAGATAAATATAGGAAGACGGCCTATGTGATGAAAAAGTGGAAAAACCAGCAGATCACTGTGATCGCGGTCTGGAAAACCATTTCCGTTTTAAACTAGAGATCCAACCTTCCAATGAAAGTTCGTAATCCCATTACATTAGAACTTATGTGGCTTCGTCCCTTTTAATTGCGTGGCGGTGTACGTTCGAGCATCTAGTTTTAATTGCGTTAAGTAAAGTTATAATTGATTAAAATATAATTATTTAGTTAGTCACTAACCATACGAAAAAGAAGAAGTTGTTTCCTTTAATGAATGCGTAATAATATTGTGTAACCTGTAAGTAATCTTCAACTAACTTAACAGACCGATGAGTTACTGGGGTGTTTGTAGCGCCACTTCGTCCCAGCATAACACTAGGAAGTGGTGAAGGGCGTTTTGGGGGTATGTCTTGTGTAATTTTGACGTTAAAAAAGTTCTGATTCTCAGCCCAATATAAATAAAGTATTTTTGATTTTAACAATCCTAGATGTTAGGTAAACTTACCAGTTAGAATCCATCTTCCCATTCTTAGTGTTCCAAGACAGCTGATGGCGGTTGGCGAGCACAGCGGCTGTGAAGGTGGAGCCGTTGTTGCCACCCCAACCCACCAGCATCACGCCCACTCTGCCCACGCGACGGTCAGTGCGGATGCCCAGCGATTTGCGGATTGGACGCGCCTGGGGAATTGCGGGCATTTAGGCATCTGTTATGGTTATTGAAAACGGGGCCGGAATGATAATTTGATTTGGGTTTGTGAGCGTCTATCTCTATTAGTATTATAAAAAGTTATATTATAAAATTTGTGAGTTTGTATGTAGGGAGGGAGTAATCATCGCGGAACTGCTTATCCAATTCCGAAAAATCTTTCACTAATGGGAAGCTCCAGTATTGCAGAGTTTCATAAGATATAATTTTGTATTAGATTATATTTTAAAACATGAAATTTCGCGGGCTTCAATTTCGGCGTGAAAATATAAAATAAAGTTACATATTTTATTTTAATTAATTATTTATCATTATCATGCAGTTATTAAACAGATAATACCCTTAAATTATATTATTGAAATAAATAAATGTACTTAATATAATTTGAAAAAAAATCAGGTAAGTAATTCAGAGAATAAGTTCCAGAAAATATAAAGCATGTAGTTGTTTCCAGTCTTATGCGCACATGACCATTATATAAGCTACAGGGAATCATAATAGCCAGCGCATAGAGTCTAATGAATATAGATTTATGTAGGTAGCATGCAATTGCAGTTTTATTAATCATTAGGTATATGAGGGAATTTGTGTGATCAAAGTACAGTTTTGCTGTTTGTCAAGAATTTAGTCTTAGAGATATAAGAGTTTTGATTGCAAGGAGTATACATTATCAGTCTGTAACATTCCCACCGCTGGGCCACAGCCCTCCTCTCTGTGAGAGGGAGAGGGCCCACCCTGCGGGCCCAGTGCTAATTGGGGCATTTCACATGTCTTAGAATCTTTGCTTCTGAATGATGAAAATTATGTTCGCCGTGAGTTTATTTAAATGTGACTATAACTTAAGGATGTATAATGTAAGATTTTGCCATGTGCACATTTGTGTTTCACATTTGGAAAACTCATTAGTAATTAGTGATAAAATATTTAAGGCGAGGTTATTCGGGCCCTTTCAGGCGCTACTTCTTGTCTTCCCTAAATTCAACGCGACGTATTTATTTACGATGCAGGAACGACTCTTCGGCGAAAATCGATGCCACAGTATAAAATATTTGCAGTTGATCAACTGAATTAGGTTATTCTTAGGTACGATTTTTTTTAGATTTCGTTTACATAATATATGAACAAAGTGAACTCAAAAATATTCTCAAAATGTAGATACTTAATGAGCGTTTTCACATTAACAGATAAAGATACCAAACTGATACCAACATGTCGGCAGCTGTACCGACACCGAATCGATACTGATATTATATTATTGGCCCGACATTGGTGAATATCACAGCAGTATTATGCGCGGTGGTTCCGACTGTCCAGAACTTGTGGCTCAATTTCCGAGGCTTTTTGTTTCGGTTGTGCTCAAAAAACCAACTGAGATCGCGAAGATACCCGTTATTGATAACTAAAGATAGATAATAATTAAGAGTTGGACGTATTTGTGATTGGTTATCTTTACATTGATTCTTATTGTGTCAAATGTGTCAGACAATTGCAATGTAGCGCGGCAAATTAAAATTATATACGACAATATTACACGCCGGGTTACATATTTTGAACCGTTAATTTCCCTAAAACAAGGATGTATCTACGACTTTCTTTGTCTGGGTTTAAACTCGCTCAACTCGCTCAAAATCCAGTGCCCGTTTTTATAAGTAACGCTGCGTTAGAAAAGCGCCCGTGCGAAGCGGGCTTACGGTTTGACAAACTGCTTTTAGGATCTAGTGAATTTTTTTGTTCAATTGAAATAATTCTTTCAGTAACTGCTTAAGTATTCCTTGCATGAAAAAAAACTGAAATTAATTATCATTCATTAAACAGGATAATCTCAGGTAAAATACAAATAAAAAAAGATTGAATGGAAGAAACTGCCTAAGGCTGTTGTCCCCCTCTGTAATATACATTATGTGCTGAAAGTATAACTAAATAGGTTAAATTGTAGAATAAATTTAAATTCTAAGCACATTATTTATAATTATAACCCCATATTTGTGAACTTAAACCTCATTTACAAGATGCAAGTTTAGTAAATGAAGCACAAATAACGAAGCACCATCTGAAAACTGTTCTGACGGTGTAACTTTTAATGTTGCTTCAAGTTATGGTATACTACAGGCAATTAAATTGCACCATGTAAATCAGGCTTCATTGTGTAGATTAGTTTCCATTTGAAAAAAAGTATGAAATTCAGATGATGGAAACGTTTTGACAGACAGAGACTGGGAAAGAGATTCCTATTGATTATGTTTTTAATAAATAAGTGTTGATTTTGAAATATTGTGTTAATGTCCAGTAGATTGTGTTGTTGAATTAATTGTTATTAGTTAACAAGGCAATGCCTCACAAAATAATAGGATTTTTTTTATTAAATGAAAAAGGTGTTATATCCACTAAGACTTATGTTTAGCTTCATCTCTTGATCTGTGGCTTTTTAGAGTAACTACAATACATCAGACTTTATATTTATTGCCAAGACCATTTTCATAGGCATAATAAAATTGGCTTTGTTTCGTAGTCTTTAGGATTAACAAATCATGATAAGACCTAAAGTTTAAAATTGCCTCCACTGAGATGTCACGAACACACCGTATGATAACAGATTTTAAAATAAATAGATTTAGAAGTCAGTTACTCAAACACAAAATTATGAATTAGATTCCTATTAGATCAACATAGTATTTATGAAGCGTGTCTAGTTCACTATAATGGTGTATCTCTGTACAAATATAGTAGCAACCTGTTCCTTCTGGGACATGCATATCAAATCAATAATCTCAAAAGCAAATGATGCCGCAAAACGCATTTACTTGCACATCAACAAAAACATGCTTACCGTCACCTCGTCGCCGTTTCTAGTCACCAGAGTTTCTTCATATTCGTAGTCCGAATAAATATAATCATCAGTATATTTAATGTTAGGGCTTGAAATAACCAAAGACGGTGTTTTTTCCATTTTCAGCGTACAAATTATTTTTCTTTTTGTAATAGATCACGAGAAACTGCGATTTTAGCAAGTATTATTGTTCTTCTTAGAGGGATCTATCAATACGTGGCCCCAGTTAACAGTTTCAACGTTTAATTAATTGCGGAGTCGCCGACACCAACAAATATCGACAAAGGTATGAGCGAGCGATTCGTATTCCGGCAACACACACAATGTGATTGTGAAAAATGACGTGCCAAGGCCAACTCAACTGACAGCACATAGCGTCAAACTTGACGTTGACGCATAGTGCTTGAAAGTTACTATATACTAAGGTAGTAGTGATGCGATGCTTATTCGCAGACCGACTAAACTAAAAACTCTTCATAAAAGGCAATTTTATTTTATTCGTGAATTGACAATTAATCATTATCTCTGTCATAGTTACTCGGTTTATGAGCAGACAGCCAGACTAATTTTTTTTTCCGATAGCTTGAATGTTTTGCTCAGGCGCCATATTGTGTTATAAGTCTGTTTCCTGATTATCTTTTTGTCGAAGATATTCTCGTAGGGATAACAAAAAAAAAGTTTGCATAATTTCGAATTTTTTTTAGTTGCCTTTGTAATTTTTTTACTATATTATATAAAGTAATCACCCCCCAGTTAATTATTTTATTAAAATCTTACGAGTTTTTTTCATTTTTGTATGTAGGGCACTGCTCAGGACAGGTAGTGCCCTAATTAATTTAGTGCGAAGCTCCTGAGGCCCTCGCCAAACTATTTAGGTACGGTATTTCCATTATTTTCGTTATTTTCATGCAAATAGTTGGTGATAAGTTTATGTCTTCTTGATTACTACGAAAAAAATCCCATAGATTACTTTTTGTTGAAGTATTTTATCAAGCATTATTGATGCAATTAGTTGCAGAATTTTTAAGTTTGCGATTCCGCAAAAGATTGGAATAAGTACATGCTGTACTCAAAAAAGAGCATAATGAGTTGTACATACCTTTACCGCTCTCTCTCAACAAGGTACAATATACCTTTATTGTACATTATTAATTTATTAAACCTCGCCCACACTCTCATCTACCTAGTTGGTATACCTACATAGAGAGTACCAAAGGTACAACAACCGTAATGTGTTATAGAATAGATAGGTAGGGTAAGTAGTTACATGTTTGTTCAAATTCAAATGTTTAATATCTGTGCAAACCACAAGCCAACACTAAATGTGTTGTTCTCATTTTATTACTGGTTCATCATAATGCCATACAAAATGATAAATACATTACTCATTCCAACGTGTAGACGGAAGGATGGAATCTAATAAAAACAAAACTCCGAATCCGTCAGCCTCTATTCTCCCGTTTGCGCATGTAGTGGTTGCGTGTACAGGTACACATTATACCTGTGTTCACTACACACACTACTGTATATACCGAATTACCGATGTGAAAGAGATTGAAGTACTCACGCACACATTCTCACCTCTACTAACTAACAATGTACTACCTACCTACTATATCTAATTTATTTAGAGGAAGGGGCACAAAATTGGGTTGAAAACACAAAAAAAAACTTAAAACGGAGTCATTTTAAAGTTTCTTTTGTTTAATTAGAGCCGAAAACAAATAAAAAGTCAACCAGATACATTTTTGCTTCAATGTTTATGTCAATAAAACACCACGGTACGTGCTAGTGTATTTCCGATTCCTTCATGTATTGTTATTTTAGCGTTTTATCTGTGTATGTACGCACATATGTAATTAATATTAAAGAGTATCTATAAAATTATACACATTCCTACACAGAAGATATGCCGCTTTGCCTATAATACAATTTATAAAGTTGTATATTAATTACGGTATAATAAAGCATGCGGGGGGCGAGGGGGCGCGCCGCGCTCTCATATTCCGTATATTGATTGTGTGCGAGGGGGCCGGGGCAAGGAGGGGGCCACGGCGTGCCCCACTCTGTTTTTTACGACACGGCTTTCTGTGTAACATAATTATTGTATTAATTTTGTGAAATGTTTCGGTGTTATTTGTGAAAAATCGAGAAGTCGGTAAAGAGATTTGCGAGGTAAGAAATTCTCACCGGCATGATTTTTGACGAAATTCCGTTTTGCCGAATAAAATATAAATAAAATTTTATAGCTCTAAATTCCGTCGGCGGCGCGTACCTACGGTATATTACACTGTCATACCGCGTACGTATAGTGTTTTTTACGGGCATCGTTCTAAAAATAAGTTGTAATAATTATAATTTTATGTAGCGGTCGCAGCAGAGTCGGTTTTCTGTCGATTATCCATCAGTCGTGAAGAAGTGTGATTTGTGATTGAAAAGTGTATGTGGTGGTGCAGATGCAGGGGCTGGTGAGCGATAAGACGTTCCACTTGAAGTGGAACAACCACCTGCAGAACCTGAGCCAGCTGTTCACGACCATCTACTCGTCGTCGGCGCTCGCGGACGTGACGCTCTCCTGCCGCGACGGCACCCTGAAGGCGCACAAGCTCGTGCTCTCAGCATGCAGTCCGTATTTCGAACAGATATTCAAGTAAGTGCTTGCATTATACCTTTTAAAACGCTTTCGTACTAAGTTCCCATTTACAAAATTGTGTATTTATTACACATCAGTTTTAAATCTGTTCCATTTGGTCATTATGACATCATTATTTTTCTAGTGAAGTTATTTATAATACCATGTAATGTATACAGACATGAGCAAAGTATATTTTGCATTCAGCCTAGGTTTTAATGAGCAATTTTAAATATAATTCTATTCAATTTATGTATGTACATAAGAAATATTACATAAATGTCATAGGAGTCGAATATATACAATAATTACTTTTATTATCTTGTGATAACAGAAGAAAAATTATGTCTGGTTAATAAATAGTGAGATAGTGTATTATATTTAAATTACAGAGCATTTATTGTAGGTATGATAAAAATCTTTGTTTTTTTGCTAGGGACAACCCATGCCAACATCCAATAGTGATTCTGAAGGGGATCCCCTTCTCGGAGATCAACCTCCTTGTAGAGTTTATGTACAAGGGCTCGGTGGATGTCCAAGAGCTGGACCTGCAGTCTCTGATGCACACTGCGTCAGAGCTAGAGATCCGGGGGCTTGCGTATGAGGCTAGAGATAACGCTGCACAGATGTTGAATGTGAACTTGGAGTATCCATCATATCCTGCCACTTCCGTGTCTGCACAGCCCACATACTCACAAGCTAGGACTGATGTGGAGAGGCTGAAACAGGTGAGTTTCCGTTGCCTATTTATATTACATTGTTATTCATCAAAGCTGGGCTAACATTTGTACCAAAGGTTCCTGTTTGGTGGTTGGTTGGTTTCATTTATTTTGTTAATAACAGCTTTACACTTGGCAACAAACATTGATGTTGGTAATAAAATGTGGCTCATAGTTCTCAAGAGAGACCTTAAAAAAGGTGTGAAAAACTAAATGAAATCATTAAGTTTTATAATGAAATTCTTCGTTTATGTTATTCATATTCAAATGAAGGTAATTAAAGCTGAAAGAAAACTTTATACTGTGAATTTTATGACTTGTTATCAAATTAACAATTAGATAACAGGTGGTCTAGCTAGGAATATGTAGATATAATGATATAAAAGTATAATATTAGTATGAACCTACATCTATCTGCCAGGCATTGTCCGTTGATACTTAGTTTCTTCACATAGTAAGAAACATTACACATTTGCATATCTTTACCAGTATCTAGCCTTTATCAAATAGACAAGATTTTGTTTCACATAATAAACTCTTTTACATAAAATGTGCCTACATGAAAAGGTCAATTTCTAATTGAAAAAAATCTAATCAAAATAAAAGTGATTCAAGTTTTTAATTAAATGAGACATTTTCTCATGATGTTGTTAATTCTTTTATGTGCTAATTCGTCAAAATAAAAATATTTTCCATAGTTTTAACAGTTCCTTATTAACGGTTTTAAGATAAAAAGTTGATTTTAATTAATAAAGAATACTTTCAATGATAATAGTCACTATTTATTCACGCCATGTAATATAAATGTAATGTATATGCCAGTGGCATTATCTGTATGAAGGAAAATGGCCTTTAAAAATTTCATACTCAAGGGTGAAATTTCATATCCTATTACAAAGTTTGTATTATTCCTAACACTGAAATGTTACACGTTACCTTGTCAAAACATAGTGATATAAAAAATTAAGCTGAACAGAAGTAGATTTTAAATAAACCCATTATTATAGGGAGGTTCCGCAAACCACTTAAGATCAATTAAAAATAATTGTCTTAATTGAACTCACCATGATTATTATTTTTAGGCAAAATTATGGAAGCTACTAGTTTGGTTTTTATTTTATTTTGCATGCTATCAGATTTAAAAAAAACTATTAAAATAGAAGTCATTGCCCAGCGGTGGGATAAAACAGAGTAATTAAAAAAAACATGGTGTCCGCTTGTATACTTGTTACAAGTATCTACTTGTTAATCAGATAATTTATCATTAAATAAATATTATGACGTAATTTAGAGTTAACTCGTTGAGTCATGGTAATTCAAATTTTTTATTTGCTTAAGTGCTGACTATTCGGGTATTTCCTATACCTATTTTGGTTTGAAGATTATTATTTTTCTTAAAAAATTCGCCTTGAACATTATTCTATTACTGTCAATAGTTATTTAAATTTCGAATCAAAAAGAATAAATATTGTTCATGCGTAGGTACTTTTGTGTGCTTTGTTTGCGCAATACTTTTTTATAGATCTGCTTGACGTAGTTATGACAAAAAAATATGTAAAATCCGGGTAATAATAATTTATTATGAATTTTACAAAATGTTGTTTCTTTGAAAATTAAAACGCCAATTTTTCCAATTTTATTATATTTGGTATTTCCTTTGTATATTAGTAAAATAGGTTCTCGTCTCTGGAGCTTTAACCACGGTAGCTTGGACCGCGCTCCTAACACCGGTGGACCCGTAATATTTTTTTTTTTATTTTTTTTTTTAATGTTTTATAAAAATACATAATTTTACAAAAATGTGTGTGGGACAAAAAAACGATAGAACAGGATATAGTGGCGGATCAATGGCTTCATCTCTCCTAACAATAGACTTTCTACCAGCGACAAACACATCTAACGGCTCGCACACTGGCGACAGGCAGCGCTACCCTCTTGCCTTGTTGCGTCCGCGATATCGCGCCAGTGTGTACGAGCCTTAAACCGGTCTAGTGGTTCCCCATATAACTGCAAACATAAAGACTTACATGGCCATTTATTATTTTCTAGTGTACCTAATATACCAATTAAGACTGTTCTTACACGTGTATAAAACACAATTTAAATTATTAAATTAACATGCAATTGTAATAACAAGAAGAAATCTTAGTCATTTATTATTTGGCCGCGCCGTCATTGTCGGTGACTACATAACTGTGGGGTACATTCTTATACAGTTATTGTTTTTTACGCCATTTCACACTGTTCATTTAAAAATGTACATTGCAAATTAAGAATATTATGGATGTTTTTACAGATTTTTATTTTTTTCTTTGTCTCTAGTGTAATTGAAGTGGCCAGTAATGTTACATTTTAATTAATAATTTAGTTTAACCAGTCAACAATTAACATAATGTATTTCCAAGGCCAAAACAAATTGGCTAGTTTCAGAAAATCTGAGGGTCATGTCGAAAATAGTAGGTACAGTACAACTATTTTCACGTGACTGTCCGAAATTTTATGAAGGTCATAAAAATTTGGTGTGCAAAAAAATGTGATTGTAGACTATTTATATTAATCATTTTATTATCACCATTTAATAATATTAAACAATATTAAAATTCAAGATAAATATATTGTTTTCTGATAACTTTGGGTTGTGGAAGTAAAAATGTATAATAATTTCGCGATAAATTCAATTTTAAACGTTTATCTTTATATCTAGAATGCGGTGGAATTTTCGTAGAATGATTACATCGAAAAATATTTATATTATATTTGGCTATTAATGCAATTTTTTTTTTTTTTTGAATACAATCATTCATATGCGTGTAAAAATCATGCTTATGATGCCTGATTGTGCGTGAAATTTACCAAAAATTTGGGGATTGTCCACATAATTTTGAATTGGGGACTTCCGGGATCCGGGTAGTTCGAGCCGGAAGGCCTTGACCCAGACCTGTGTGCATACAGGTTTAACCACATGTGGTCTGTACAACATAGTACCCTTGTGGTACCTTGTGACACTAGACTAGAGCCTAGAGCCTACATTGGTATGCGTAAATCACAAAGGGGTAAATTGACGTAACTACTAGATTACTTACCCAACGTTCTAAAACAACTTTAAGTCATTCTTAATTAAGTCTGTGTGTGGCAATGATAAAAAAGAGACAGGCTATAATGTTCCCACTGCTGAGACTTAGGCCTCCTCTCTCTGAGAGGGAGTGGGCCGTAATCCACCACGCGGGCCCAGTGCGGGTTGGTGACTGTCACACGTGTTCGATTTTTGGTTCTAGGACCTCCCATGTTTCCTCACGATGTTTTCCTTCACCGTTTTGAGAGCAGTGAGACAAACGGGTTTTAGACGGAAGAATAGACAAAATGACAGATTGTGATTGTTTATCTGTCATTTTGTGTTTGTGTGGTCAGTCATGCTAAGCGTGCTGAAAGACTTAACGGGTGCTGAAAATATGTTGCGTTTGAGAATTCGGTCGTTACTGTAGCTTTACCAAATACGCCGTAGGTGGTAGACGAAACCATCGACATTTTGTTACAAGTTACACCTTAGTACAGTCGACATTTTTCTTCCTACCTGCTGTCTGGCGGTGAACGAAGGGGCAGTAACCTCTCCTCCCGTCTAGTTTTTATTGCATGCGGGTATGATAAGGCTGCTAATACATTGTATTTCCATTACTCCTAGAACAATGTAGAAGTCACATAGATAATTACGTACCTATTATGATTCATTAGAAAAAGTATTATAAACATTTCCTGTTTCTTAGTTATATAACAGAATTGATTCATTATTGAATGTCGAATTCTCGATCTATTTTATAATAATCATGCTAATAAATAAGACATTATTTATATATAATCAATGTCACTGGGAACGATTTGGGTCGTTTTTATAAAATAAATTATTTACTTGTCCACTACGATTGATGAGATGATTAGTGAAACATAGTTTGATTAGAATCACAACTAGTTTTGTTACAATGTGTGAGTTAAATTATGAGCAAATTCTGCAGATCAAGATATCGTGTGAATTTTCTGTCAATTTGCTTCAATCCATGATTGTATTGCCAAATTCAATGTTAATTGCTACATTGCAAATTAAAAGTGTAAAAACCCTACAACTCACATCAAAACACCATCACGGGCAAAAACTGGGATCACCTCCAACCCCAAAAACCTTCCACTGCCACCCCCTATCTAACGCTTACGAAACCCTACCAAAGCTTAAATAACCATCATCCAGACCATTACCTTACATCGCAAATAATTCCTAGATACACATGTACCAGCAATCCATGATGCGAGCGGAAGAGATACGGCGACGTCGTCGGGAGGACCCGCCGACCACGCATACTGCGGTGAACAATATCTTGGCGGCCGCTGCGAGGGAGATGGAAGAGGCCATGCACGCGTCTCGTGGGATAGTTGGAGAGAGAGTCGTTGCTAGTATACAGACGGAGCATGATCAGGGTGAGTCCTTATTGTCCGTTTACACTAAAGTTGGCTTAGTCAGAGCTGGAGTAAGGAACTTTTAGCTCCAATTGCACCACAAATCACTGAATGCATTTATTTAGCCGTAAATTTATTTAAAACATGGTTCTACTTCTGTCAACCGTTTGAAAGTGACAGAGACAGCCTTTTCCCTATTATGTTGAGGGGGGGCGGCTTCCAGTCTAACCGGATGCAGCTGAACACCCGTATTTTACATGGAGCAATTGCCTCTCTGACCGATACAACCCAGTCATTAGGCAATACGAGACTCCTTGGTAAGACTGGTTGTCAGGCTTTCGGGCTCCTGACGACCCGTAACGACTTCCAAAAATCCAAGAATGACAGCCGGAACAACGGCTTACCATGCTTTCCGAGACACAGAGGGTCTCGGTATGTAAAGACCCATCCACAAAACGACCGTGGCAAACGTAACTCAACCTATTGACTCGTGCGTTTTTTATCATTTAGCCACGAGCCCCTTATGACAAAGACAGAATTATGTTTTAAATACTTTTACATATAGTGCCATCGACGAAGACGCTCCCCACTCCGCGATTACTGTTTTGAAAGCTGTACTTTAATACGAAGCGGAGTGGAGTGGGGCGCGTCTTCGTAGATGGCCCTATCTATAGTGTTAAATGCATTTATTGATTTGTGGTACAAGTGAGCCTTCAACTAAGTATTAATAGATTATAAATGCGAAAGTATGGTTTAGTGATGTTTGTTACTCAAACTCTAAGCATTTATTTCAAATAAACCAATTACAGGCACTTTTGAATTGTCAAGGGGTCGGTAGTCAGAAAGATGTAGCTAGTTGTCCATTCAAAAGCGTAGCAGGTACAAAACCTTATTATTATAGAAAATTTAAAAAAAAAATGCTATTTACAATTCATATTTTTAGTACCAAAATTACCCCAAATCCATTTTAAATGAGCAAATTTTCAACAGGAGTTATGATTTGTTGACGTATATATATAACCCAGAAAAAGCCCCATTGAAAAAAATGTGGCGATTTATTTTCTCTTTTTTTTTCCCTGCTAATTACCACATAAATTGAATCTTATAACGGATCGGACAGGGTTTTTTTTAACTTGTTGTATTAACCGGTTTTTTCTCCTGTATTGTGGTGATTGTCTGTAGTTTGATACACTACGGCCATCAAATATTTGATCCGTGCGATTATGGAACCTGAGACCAATTAGTGCAGATACCAATCTGTCTGTCGCCATTTCAGCAACTGCGTCAGCCGTACCATAGATTCCTTTGTCGAAAATTAGCACTTTAGTGTTCTTTACGTTTTATATTAGCTCTTTACTTTCTCATGCTATTTATTATCTACGGGGTCAAATTATATTAGCTAGAGAAACTCCGCAGACGTGATCGGTATCGATATCTCAACACGATAAAAGAGGTTTTATCATCACTCGGGTTTTTTTATTTTTTTTATTTACTTTTTAACAAATATGTCAGTTTAATAGGCCCCTGGTCACTGCTGGGATTAGGCTTTACTACTTGGGCAGTACCCCCTCAATTAGAACTATTTATTTTCACAAAGCTAAAAACGGGTACAAGGTGTACTAAATCCTCATTTCTCCCAACAGTGGCTGCATCATCAACAACGGATGTAAAGCTGAACATTGTGGAAGAGGAGCGTCCAAAGAAGCGGACTTCCATCCTGTCGCCGGATGACGACAGGCTCAGGGCCAAGAAGAAGCCCATGACTGTTCGCTTCCAAGACGATAATAAGACTGATGAGCGCCACAAGGTCACTTCGCCTGGTAAGCTTATATTTTTAACTAGCCGCTGCCCGCGGCTTCGCCTACGTGTACCATAAGTCATTTTCTAAAATAAAAGTTACCCAGTGACTTCAAAATCGGTCCAGCAGACACACTTACTATTCTGTAAGAAATGTTTCTATATCGTTAATCGACACAGAGCCTCTGCGTCCAGCGCTCGGCGTGGCAACACGTCGTATTCGGGTTTTACGACAAGTCAATCGTCATCCTAAGGATGCCTCGTTGAGAGGTAAAACACGTGTCGAAATTTTACAGGGTTTTTTATGACTCTTTAGGAAAAGTTAAGCGGAATAGGTTACTAAATATATCAACGTCTATTGTATTTTATAATGGGTTTCCGCCAAGTCACGCCTGAATCAATTAACTCTAACAAAGAGACACTTCTATTTTATTTATTAATGTAGGTATAGATGCTTTAGTTTCTTGAATGTTCAAGGTAATGTCGGAAGGATTACTTTCCATAAAAATGTAATCCTCAACAACCCTGATGTTAGGAATTCTCCTTCGTCCTTCCATCAGTGCTGAGGATCGCGACCACATTCGTGTCTCTTAGTTATGCGGTGTTCTGCAGTGTGTATGCCTCCAACAGCCTTCTTGATCTCGTCTGACCGTCTTGCCGCTGCTCTGCCTTGAGCGCGTTTTACTTCTACCCGGCCCAGTATCAAGGCTTTCCAGATAATGCTTAAATTAACCATAATAAGACCGAAAAAACAGAGGGCACACTCCTGACATATTGTAGATAGCCTCTTGGTGATGTTAAGCTCCTCCAGGATGGTCTCATACGTTTTTAGGAAGAGGCGCCTGCAAAAAGAGGGTATATGATGGGTCAAAACCTCAAAATGCATTTACCCTTTAAATACGGTTTATGTTAAGTAGTTTGTGGGTAATGATAGATCTGTCCCATTTAAGATTTAGTTCTGAGGAAAGGAGAAAGCTAAGGTGATTTTAATTTAATTACCTAATCATTCAGGTCTTTTTTTTTACCGACGACAAAAAAAGGAGGAGGTTCTCAAGTCGACACGTGCTTTTTTTTTTTTTATGTATTACCATTGATTACGCATATCTTTTTACAGAGTAGTCCGATCTGAACGATTCTTTTTTATTAGGGAAGGGTATACCTCTAAGTTGAGCCAACTTCCGAAATTAAATTTATTTTTCATTTTGCAGTGTTTTTTTTTGGAAGTCGGTTGTCGTAAGTTAATTGAATGATTAGCATATATTTAATATTCAATGTTGCATTGAGTTGCATTAAATCCGATTTAAAATGTAAATCGAATTAGTATTATTGCAATGAAAGCAACAAAAAAAAAAAATTGTTCCGTGGCTTGATACAACTTTATTTTCCAATTTTTGTTACGTACTTTTAAAATGATATGCGCGGTTGGGCATAGTTCTAACCTACCGTAACCCATTTAGCTTAGTCACTTCGACCAATTCGGCTCACGCGTGGTTGGTTACAGTTCCAACGTAACCTAACCCGTTTGGTCGGGGTACCCTAGGTTAGTTACTGCGAGCAACTGTGAGAAAGGGCCAGAAAGTAATTAGAGGCTCAACTATTAAAAAAAGTGTGCTTCATTAGAAGCGCAACAAGATTTTAGACTTTCATTAATTTAAAGAAGTATCCATCTTTAGAAGGTCAATAAGTTTTTAGACGATCAGTTAAATAGTTATTTATTTAAACTTTTGCATTAAAAAAAAACAACCGACTTCAAAAAAAAAAAACACTACAATGTAAAAAATTACTTTAAGTCGGTGTCATTGGTTTTGAAAAGTTAATAAAATTTATATGGGACCGCCGCGCAAGGTTCCTCTACTAAATGAAAAAAGAATTTGCAGAATCCGTCCATAATTAACGAAAATAACCAGGGACATTATTACAAAAAAAAACACATACGCGCATTAACAAGAATAAAGGAACAGAAAAATACGTACAAAGCCAATGCTTATTTCTAAAGAAATCTCTTCCAGCGTTTTATTCCGTTTTTTTAATATTTACATTAAGTCTGTTCAAGTACCTAATCATAAAATGTTATGTACGACCTTCGTTTTTCCCATTAAAGTCTGATTAGGTGGGTTTAATATAAACAAAATATACTCACCATATTTTTTTCCGTTTTATACGAGTCGAAATCAACAAAGCGTAGCGCGATACCACAAAAGTAATTTTCAATATTTTTTATTATAAAAAAACAATAATTTTGTTTTAACTTTAATGATGTAGGTATTATTATTTAGTTGTTATATTTTAAATTAATTTAGAATGTCATGACTAAATGTCTGAAGTCAGTCCGCCGTCGCGTAATAAAAAATCGTGATTTATATTTCCCTTCACTTAAAAAATAAAAAACTAAAACAGGATTCTCAGTATATGGGATCATTATTTTTTTGCGCTTTACAACGAGATGCAGGTTTTGTAAAAAAATGCTTTTTTTATCTCAAAATTTTATTAAGTGTAGTTAAAATTTGTTTCTTGAAAAGAAGTTTTGTATAATTTTGTTGGAATTACTGGCACGGATTATGAGTTAAAAAAAAGCTTAAAACCCTTGGTGCGTGGTGAGCTAATTAGTTTCCGCGTGTTACAGCCTATGATGGGCGTACTCTATGCCTATTGAAGGCTGTTGACTCGGAAATAGTTTGATAGACTCATGAACGCATTTAAAAGTGTTTGTAAAAACCTATTTACAGAAAAAATAAAAAATAAACAAATTATTGCATCTATAGAAATAATGACTTACCTACTCAGCGATTGTGCGCTTTATAATTTTTAAAGTGACTATATTGTCGTGGGTGTCCATGGCATCACGATAACACAGATATATATCAAGACAAGGCAAGATAACTTAGATATGTATACCTAACTAGCTTCTGCCCGCGACTTCGTCCGCGACCCACCGCATCGCATCCCATCGCCCGCCCGCGCTATTACTTCGTAGCGTCCATTCTGATTTTTTGCTCGGCTCCTAAGGGTCGTAGCGTGATGTTACAAAGCCTATCCCTGACCTTCCTCATGAATTGGGCTATCCAATGCAAAAATAAAAAAATATTTTTGCATTGGATCCGGTGATAACATACATACAAACTTTACATAAAAAATTCCCTTTTTGTAATAGTTTTTTTTTCTTTCTTTTTTTTGTCCTGCTAGGTGGGTGGTCCTGTTCATCAGTTGGGTTAAGTGTTGAGAGAATTATAAATAGATGCAAGGCGGTCAGTTATTATTATTAGTATATATATAAGAAGACGCTTTTAAACCGTCTACGTATAACGTTATTAACGTGCACGTATCTCCATACGTTTTAAGGACGTAAACGGCCACGACAATATCGTCATGTAAGAAATTATACAAACTCAAACTCAAAGCATTTAGTTCAAATAAACCAATTACAGGCACTTTTGAATTGTCAAGGGGTCAGTTTGATCTGATTGTCAGTCAGAAAAATGAAGCTAGTTGCCCATTCCAAAGCGTAGTAGGTTCCTATGGAGAAGAACGGACAAGAAACTCCACGGACACTCTTTTAAATCAAAATATTTGTTACATCATTCATGTTGAAATTAGCGTACATTGTGTTATAAAAACCTGAGGAAAGGTGAAAGTTTTCTTAAAGCAAAAATTCACAGACACTAGTAATTGCCATACTTAGAACGGGAAGCCAAATGAAATCGTGTTTTAAAGACCCTTCGCTACACTAGATTCAACACTTATACTTTTCAATATATACAGATATTCTTTTCAATTGCTTGCATTCTATGTTTAATATAAATCTTCTTAGACAATTGAACCTAATTAACATAAAACATCCGGTTGTGGATGGAACCCTAAATTATAAAAATAATGAAATATATTATAAAATTGTTGCTGCTGCATAAGCTGCAGAAATGATTGGGGCCATAAATAATCATGACTGTTTTTAAAAGTTATTAAAAATTCCAAACTTGAATATTTCTCTCTTTATCAGATTTGATTTCCTTTTATTGTAATTTTACCTTTTTTGGGTCGTTGCAAAGTAAATATTCACATTTAAAACTTATATTTCACAATTTTATATGGTTATGCATGTAACAAGTAAAATAAAATAACATATTTTAACTTTTTTTTGTGTGTGACTGTGTTCATAGTAATTTATGCAATGATGTCATTTTCAAAATTGATTGCAAATAAACGACTGCCACTTTGTATTAAAATAAAATTAAGGATGGGGCCTAACGTGGTTTAAACCGAACCCGAACTTCGGCCGAAAATTCAGCGAAAAATGCTGCGCTGCGCAGTTTTTTGGCTCGAATTTTTTAACGCCTCACGGAACTTTGTCAGCTAGTTTTCTCAGAGGCAGGAAATATATACGAGCAAAAACCTATCAGACTCATGCCAGATACAGCAGAATCCTTGGTGTTTTTGCACCATAGCCTGCCCTTGGTTAATTTTAAAGACTAGTAGGTACTAAGATTTCATTTAACACTTAAATAAAATTAGAAATAGTGATTTTTGGCGATAATTATTTCAATGTTTTATTCTATTTATTTGGGAAAATTAAGGGTTACACATTACAGTTTTGCACAAAATTTGAGGAACAGAGAGAATAAAAAACGAATGCGATGTGCGCTAACAATTTGATATGATAATGTTAAAACTAAAAACTATTATAAAGATACACTATTATACGAGTTAAAAATATTACGAAGCAATATCCAAAATAGTTTCACGAACCCTCTACATGGAGGCCAGCTGGAAAAGCGAAGCTGTCAATATTTTCAAAGACATTATTATTGATGTGTATTATCTTGTTCAGATGTCTAAATAATGTTTAGAATACATTTAATTGCTAAAGAATTTACAAACAATAAATAAATGCTTATTATTTTATTTTACTGGTTTAGTTTGATTCATTTAGATAAAAGTTCGGTTTAACCGAATGTGAAACGAATTTCGGCCAATCCCTAAATAAAATACATATCATAGAAATTACTACTCTAGAAAATTATTACGTGTAGTATTAATTTATTCCTATTTTTGTTACAAAAAAGATAACCCAAATTATCATTTATTCTATTTCCGTCCATTAAAAGTGATCCAACTTGTGTTTTAGATTTTTTTATACGCTTTTTAATTTTACAAACGCGGCTGGTATTAATTTTTCTACAAGATTTGCAGCTAAACTATTGATTCATCGGAGTTATTTAATGTTAGTTTCATAATGGAATGTGCCCTTGCAGTGTGTATCGGCCCTTACACAACCATGTTTGAGATTGGATCGTTAATAATTATTTCCGTCGAATAACAATACGATTTATAAAGTTAAACTATTTATATTACAATGTTTGTTACTCATTCAGCGGCCACATAATGAAAACATTAACAATGTGAATGAGTGTGCACCTGCCTATTTAAAACGCTACTTTTTATATTATATATTTCATTTTTATTCGACACCATTTTCGTATATCGAACACAAGCTTTCGAACAAATTCTCGTTTTTAATTTAGAATAGGGCGTAGCTCGAAATTCCGAAATATGCTAACATACAAATTATTTTGAGCAGAAACACGTTCCGAATATATAAAATGAATTCTCCTGCCCTTAGTCATCCGATTTCTTTTTAAGTTGACATTTAAGTTGTAAAAGCTCAAATTCTTTATTTAAAAATGCGGAATATCAACTTGCGAAATTAAAACCTTGTCATTTCAAGAAATATTGGAGAAAAAATAAAGAATGCAATATTGTTTTATTCATGTTTCACTTTTTAATTTTGAAATGTCACTGGTAATAAGTTTATTGTTTTATTTTTTGTTCTTGTTCGAAAGTATAATTACACTTTAGGAGATTTTATTTGTCAACTTTATTATGCAAATATTTCTTGTTTTTAATTATCTGCCGTTTGATTGATTTCGTATCAATAAATATTTTTATACATTTAATTAATAAAACCGGTTTACTGTTGTACCTAATTAAATGTTTCACATTTTATGACATTTTTTTTTTCTAATTAATTGTCAGGTTTTTATAAACAATATTCTTATAAAGATATCTCAGTAAAATTATTACTATTTAATGTTGAAAGAGAATTAACAAGAATGCTGTTTTTTTTTAATTTATGCGATCTAATTAATTACAAATTGAACTCGCAAAAAAATATTTCAAGATGAAAAAAATAAAAATTGTATAATGATATAATTATTATAATGTTATGTAGGTTCACGCTGTGATTGGCGAATAAAAAAGTTAATTATCATTCTGATGAAAAAATAAAATGTTAAAAGTAAAATAAATTATCCGTAAGTAAATGTTATGGTTCCTGTACTATGTAGGCAATAATCTGAGACTGTTTAAGTCCATTGATGGATTATTACCGATGACTTTCATGGACAATGTGCATACCTACCCTATAAGTTGAAATCGCTACTCAATCCCATCGATCAATAATACGTAGATTGCGAGTTTGCGACATTTGCAAAATATACAGGAACTGGCTTAATTCTAATCTAGATTAAAATATACAGATACTATTTTACAATACAATAGATACCTATTCATCATCGTCTGCCTAGCTTTTTCCCAACTATATTGAAGTCGGCTTCCAGTCTTACCGGATGCAGCTAAATAACCAGAATTTAACATGCAGCGACTGCCTATCCGACCTCCCCAACCCAGTAACTGGGTAACACGATACGCGTTGGTAAGGCTGGTTATCAGACTTGGGTATCTGACTAGCCGTAAAGACTGCCAAAGATCTACGAATGACAACCGGGATCAACGGCTTAAGAGCGTGCGTTCTGAAAGTGGGCATCGTCGCAAATAGATGTCAAATATCTCGCTGTTTTGATTAATTTCGCAATATATTATTATTGTATGGAAATAAATAAAATATCGCTAACTAGTGAACTAGAATATTAATATTGAATTGCAATTATAGCACTGAATTTGATGTTGTAACCGTTTTACATCTAAAACTAAATATTCGGTGTTACGATATTAATTATCGCATTTCATAGTCAATATTCTAGTTCAATAAACAGGTAAATATTTGACAGCTATTTGCGACGTTGCCAACTTTAAGAACAAACGCTATTAACGTGCCGAGGTAGGGAGTGATCTCTATAATGTAATGGATGGTCACCCATCCACGAACTGACCGCGGCAAACGTAGCCTAACTTTCGATCAACCCGTCTGCCGTGATCACTTAGCCACCAGTTTATGTATAGGTACTATTATGGTACCTACGAAAATATTTATAGGTACTATTTTACAATACAATAGATAACTAGTAAAGCAATATAAGTAAAAAAGGTTGATATCAAACGGAGCCATCAGCCGATATTGTTGCAAGAAACTCCACAATAGATCGCTCGTAAGACAATAATTTAGTATAATTTCCTTTCACAACATTTTGCACAATCATGGGCCCACACTGTTATAAACCATTGTGGTATATTATGTTTATTTGTTTTAACTCAGCCATTGTTCACATTTACATACCTTCATTATATTATGGACTAGTTTTTCATACAGTTTCGCCCGCATATCTTGATGAATTTTCGCTATTTCGAACAAATGTATAATAAGTTGCCTGAGTTTTTTTTTTGTTCGACAATGGAATCATTAAAATGTTAGTTACTTTACAACAATAACATAAACGTTTTCGTTACCTTAACCAAAATCTGATAGTCTATTTTTTTCCTATGACTCACAACGTAAAACCTGATTTTGCACGTATATATATTAGTATATAGTTAGTATTATAATATTTAGTATGTATAAAATAGACAATAAAAAATGCTCACTTCGTGTGAACGTACCGAGACAAACAAAGAAGTTTTTTTATCTTTTCGAAATTATGATGACTTGAACAAAGTTCTGTTTGATTAATTTCCTATGAATATTACTTGTACGGTCTACTTAACACGGTAGAAAAAGTATGTTCGGGCTATATTTACTTCTGCCGGGGTTGCGGGAAAGTCCGAAAGGGATACCATGACCGCTGGCAACACAGGCAACTGAAGGAACACGGGTGGGTTTTAGTCAGTAAGAGTCTGACACGCCCTCCCGCTCCGCCCAGAGCGGGAGAAGTTATTTGATGATATCCCAACCAAAAAAAAAGGGCTATATTTACTTGAAACTTGAGACAAATGTTGAATTATACATATAACTGAACTGGTTCTTGTACTTTTGGCGACGACCTAGAGTAGTGCGGCTGCGCCTGTCTCGTGTTCTAAATTAAAATGATTATAGTACTAAGAACAGGTAGTTAGGCTATTAACAATGCGCGTCATAACAATCTGTATCCTTCTTAGATCTGTCTTGTACAAATTGCGCGGGAAGACAAGCATTCCATTATAGTCTGTAGGTTTTATTAAACTTTTTAAATTGGCGTAGGAAAAACACTGGTAATAAAAATGCTGTCTGGCGTTTTCCCAACTTTGTTGGGGTTGGCTTACAGTCTAACCGGACACCTAACCTTTTTTTTTTGGTTCCGGTGTGGAAAATCCTTATGGATGTCCCCTGCCCTAGGGCGGGCGGAGGGGTCTGTCAGACTCTTACTGACTAATAACCACCCCGGTGTTCCATCTCACACCTACGCCGGGGGTCGCGGGAACGTATAAATCTTCCGCAACCCCCGATTGATGCCGGCCCGCGAACGCGGACCTCGTCCTCGGGTCAAGGGGGAGTGAGGTGTTAAACTCCCCACGCGCCGTCTAAGAGGGGCGCGCGTGGAACACTACGCACCGCCACCTCGGGTCCTGATGTGTGGGGGGCGACAGACGTCCCCGAGTCCGTCGCCCATCTGACCTAACCTAACCGGATGTAGCTGAATACATTTTACATGGAGCCACCGACTATCTGACCTTCCAAAACCCAGTTACTGGGTGACATGCTATAACTTGGTGAGACTGGTTCTCAGAGTTTCGGGACTTAACGTGCTCTCCGAGGCACGGAGGGGTCCCGGTATGTAATGGTTGGTCACCCATCCACGATACAACCGCGGCAAGAGTAGCTTAACCTTTGAGCGACCCGTGCGGTTATTCCATGAGCCCCTCGTTAAAAATGATTTTAATGAAATGAAAAACAAAACAAAAACGCGGTGAGTTCAAAAGTTGCAAGAAACGTTACTTTACTAGAAAAAACTAGACGGTAAAAAAATAGTCTTTGTCTACACCTTAATTCCGTCTAGATTTTGTCTTTAAAACATGTTAACGAAGTGTTTGAGGAACAAAATATATTTTAAATTTTTAACGGATTATAATTAATTCAAAGTGCTAATTTGGGATTAGCCTATAATGTTCCCACTGCTGGGAATGGGACACAGGCCTCCTCTCTTCGGGAGGGAGTGGGCTGTAATCCACCACGCGGGCCCATTGCGGGTTAGTAGATATCACATGTCTTCGCATTTTTGGTTCTAGGACATGACGGTTTCCTCACGATGTTTTCCTTCACCGTTTTGAGAGCAGTGTCGATGAAATTATTTCCTCAAAGTAAAGCGTCTGCGCGAGCTACAACTCGTAAGTCGGGGCCTTCACCACTGGGTCACCAACTCACCACTGCTCTCCACTTATCATCTTTCTTCATTTATCTTTAAATAAGGGTATTTTGACAAAAAATTCTATCAATATCTATTAAATAGCATAAAACAAAGTCGCTTTTCGTGCCTGTCTGTGACCTCTTATATCTTCTAAACTGCATATTGGATTCGGATGCCATCTTAGCCATCTTTTAGAGAATTTATTCCTGAAGGTATTTTTGTGTATAATTAATTATCTTTCATAAGGCGAATTTCATCAATATAACTGAACGCGATCAACACATCTAGAACGCGTTCAAGAGATGTCAGTGTCAAATATTCCATGACAATGATAACACTGACAGCTCTTGAACGCGTACACAGAGATCTCGATGTTTTGACATGTCGCCATTGCACCCGTGCGAAGCATGGGCGGGTCGCTATATTTCGGCTGCTGCCGCTGAGAAAATGCGTTCTGACCTGTCAAATAAGTACAAAAAATTACTGGTTCTACGAATTTATACTTTATTTGTTCCTAATAGTGTCGCAACTGAGAGGTGCCAGGCGCGCATTCTCTTGGCGGCCGGAGTTTAGTCAATTAATCTGCCTAGCCTTTACCCAACTATGTTGGGGTCGGCTTCCAGTCTAACCAAGATGCAGCTAAATACCAGCATTTTACATGGATCGACTGCCTATCTGACTTCTATAACCCAGTAACTGGGTAATACGATACCCCTTGGTAAGACTGGTTGTCAGACTTTCGGGCTTCTAACGACTCGTAACGACTGTCAAAGATCTACGAACGACAGTCGGGACCAACGGCTTAACGTGGAGGAGTCTCTGTACGTAAAGATGGTCACCCATGCACGGACCAAACACGGCAAGCGTAGCTTAACCCGATGGATCGACCCGTGCGGCTGTTATTACTTAGTCACGAGCTCGTCGTGGCGGCCGGATATTAGTAATAGAATAATTTGATTAATGACAGCGTTGATATTACATCTCATAGGATCTTTCTCATTCGCGCTGGCCGTAGCATAGACACCATCTGTTTCACTTAATTCAATCAATTATTTAACTGATGAAAAGGAATTAAGCCTTATAATAATGACACATGTCTTGCATTATTAACTTATTATATTTTTTAATGTGATGGAACTTTATTTCCTGTTCATTCGAAGTTACAGGAAAGTCAAACCCCAATTCTTTATGATAAACTTTTTTATTTTATTTAAATCACTGGTCTGTAATTAATCCTGTCTAATGTTTTGGTTTCCTTAGAAAGCGGTGGACGGTTACCTACATAATAACAGCTGTCCAAGTACAGAGCGATTTTTGACATCTTAAATGTCAACTAGTGAAAATGACAGATTTTCATGACGGCCTGACGGGTTATACTTAGACGGAACCACTTTCTTAGGAAACCAAAGCTAGGCGCTAGCTATACTCTCTCATTTCTGCCGGGGTTGCGGCAAAGTCCGAAAGGGATACCGTGGCCCCTGGCAACACAGGCAACTGAAGGAACACGGGTGGGTGTTAGTCAGTAAGAGTCTGACACGCCCTCCCGCTCCGCCTAGAGCGGGAGAAGTTATTTGATGATATCCCACCCAAAAAAAAACTATACTCCATTTATTACAGCATTAGACAAATAACGGCTAAATAACGACAGTTATTGTGTAATATTGTTGAAATGACTGCACTTTACAGTTATTTTTTTAATGATAAATAGATTACAATTTCATTGCTTTGTACTAATCCGGAAATAACGGAGTTTATAATAAGTTTATATCCAAATAACGAAAGAGTGATCATCGTTATTTGGATAATGTTATAATAAATGGATTATAGGTGTATTGTAGTGCAGCGTCAGAAAGACATACGTCATAATTTGGGGTCAATAGGCTTGTTTTCGAAATTTCATTTAGTTAGCAAGTTAAAATTAAACATTTAAATTATCCTCGACACAAAGACCTCTAAAAAGAAAAAAAAACACCTCCAACAACCACCACCACAATTCCTAGTGATGCTGCAGTATCGATTCAAGGTTACTATGTTCTTGTAGAGTACTAAATTAATATTAATAATAAAACAGAATACTAAATTTCGAATCGATCAGACGTGTGGAAGATGCGCACATTCATCAACTATAAAAGAGCTGATAATCTTCTAACGGCTGAACCGATTTTCTTGAATCTTGAATTGTAGCTAAGAAAACTCCCGATCAAGACACCTTTCAAACAAAAAAAAAAAAATCAAAATCTGTTCAGCCGTTTGGGAGCTACGAGGGAACAGACAGATACACAGATACACACGTTAAACTTATAACACCCCTCTTTTTCCGTCGGGGGTTAAATACTAATACAATATTACTTAGAAACAGGTTTAAAAATAATATACATACATAATAATAACTCGTTACTAAGCGAGACAATTCACTACTTCCTGATTCATTCATATCATTAAACGAATTACATCATAATTAATTCACGTATAGTTGTAGATTTCTAGATTAAAGATCATAAGCATAATCGTTTAAACTGGTTATTCGTTTAGAAGTGCTTAGTGCGTGCACGTGGGAGGTTAAAAAAAACTGAGATTTATGATATAGTGTGCCTAAAGTGTATCATAGTAAAAAAAATATGCCAGTTTATTCATGACGAAACGGGGCTCCTGGTCAAATGATAACAGCCGCAGGGGTCGATTCCTCTCGTGGAGGCGATCGGCGGTGGAGATCTCTCGCGTCCGGCCCTGGTTCAGGGAGAGAGGGCATGGGGAGCCGTCACCTCCTTCTGCGAAGCAGTAATGCTCGCAAAGGAGGAGGCGGAGCGCGTGAGGGAGAGGCAAATTTCGCGCCCTCACGCCCCTAGTCGCCGTAGGAGACGCCCTGGGCGTCGGGAATCCCTGGCTGATTCCCGGCCACCGTAGGCGCGGACTTGCGGGCGGTGAGCAATGGGTAGCTCGCCCCCGATAAGGACCAGGCCCGGGTCGAAATTTTAGTTTAGTCCTGTCAAGTTAATCAGCGCCTGACGTAAATTGACGTAATTTTAGTAGGCAAGTTTTTAATCACGTCTAAACTTGTACGGAGTAGTGACAGGTTTGACAGGACTAAACTAAAATTGATCTTCTGTCCTTTTCTTAATGAAATACAAAGAAAAAGATGCACTGAACGTAAAAGTTTAGTTTGTGAACAAGGGAATCGGCACCATTAGCTGTTTTTCTAAGATAGTGTTATGTTGGTTCCTAGCCGGTAGTCGGATCTATTCAGTTTTTATGTAGTTCTGTATTTTAAGGAGTTAATTTTCGTTTCTATAAAATTTAGGACTTTCTTCACTGGACAAGGTTTAAGGACCTTTTACGAAGCTTTGTAAGCCTTGTGTTCACCAACATTTAAATCAACTGATTAAATATGTAAATCAGGTCTATATTTACCTCAGGACATTTGACATAAAACAACTGTTTAAATACCGAACTGGGGATTTGAATGTTGGTGAGCACAGGCCTTAAACTCGCGCGTCGCTTAACGTCGATATTTGTGTGTCTGTGTGACCGCTTAGATCTTCCAAACTACACAATGGATTTCCATGCAATTTTCACCATCATTTAGAGCATTTATTCAGCAAGGTTTATGCGTTAAATTCATTAATATTAAACTTAGATTTAGCACTGTAATCTCTGTTTTAACACGTCGCCTTTGCACCCGTGCGAAACAGGGTCTGGTAGCTAGTTTATAATAATAATAAATAAAAATCTTAAGTTTCCTTATATTTTTGTCCTCAGGCGCTACCAGCAATGAGTCAAGCAAACATGAGGACACGAAACACGGCGGGATTAAAGTGGTGCAGTTGGCAGTACTGCAGAAACCGACCAATAACGACCAGGACGATTCTGATGGTGAGCTTTTTTTAGGTATCGAGACTTTTATATATTTTTTGTCGTCATATCATCATCAGTACCATTTCTGAAGTTAAGTCTAGATCATAAACAACTTAGTCTATAACATATACATGCTTTATTATTTAAGAGCTTACCCGCTTCCTTGCAAAAGTTACAAGTTCCAAAACAATGTTTTTTCTTGTTCATTTGCATACCATTGTTATTTTTTACAAGTCTGCAATTAAGTTAAAAAAATATGCAAGTTATTGATCAGAATTCAGTATTCTATTATACATTGTAACAGCGAATCAATTTTCACGCCTGCCCCTTAAGACCTAGGCCAAATATTTTTTGATATTCGGATAGCTCATGACCTACAGAGGTTTCATAAATAATACGAATTAAAAATCTCAATTAATTGAAAAGTTATGCAATAATCCGCGAAATGTCACGGGTATTCTGGTTGTAAACAAAAAATGACCATAAACAAAATAAAATGAACTCACAATCTTCATACATCATCCCGACCAGGGACCGAAAACCTTTAAAAATTACAGTACAGGTATTGAAGAATTTGTTTTCTTCTACGACTATGGTTACCGCTATTTGGGTAACCCAAGAAGAAGAAACATGTTACCTCTTTTAGGTTGCCGTTTTAATACCGGTTACACAAACAGGCGATGAAAGAAAGAAAGAAAAAACGTTTATTTGGACATAGTTCGTGAAACACAAATACAAAAAACATAGTAAAAAAGTGAAAATAATGTACAACAATAGTGTGTGCCTCACGGCTGCGCCAAAAAGGTTCATTTCAGCATTAAGATAGAGGTAATTTTTATTTCGGTAACCGGAATTAATACGTTGTATTCAAGTTATAATGCTGTATTGATCATACCAATTTCGATCCTTGATCCCGACTACCATTATACAATATATAGATTTAACTCTAACATACAATCATTTTAACAGAGAAAGGTGGCAACAAATTAGATGACGATGAGGAGACAGACTCCAGTGGCTCGGTGTCCGACTCCGCGACCAACGACGCGCAGGAGGGACGGCCTCACGTGTGCGATGTGTGCGACCTCAGGTAACTAGCAGTTAATAAAGGGATGCTTCGATACGCCTTTTTGCTGATACGATACCGATACCGATGCTCTTATAAAAATATCGGCGATACCGATACACTTATTGAATTCAAAAATGAAGGTTAAATAAATAAAACACAAGTCGTTATTTTTTAAATTAATATAAAATAACAAATAACAGGACAAACTAAATAAAACCGTTTAAAACTATAGACAGTTGAGACAACACGTGCGTTTACATTACATTTTTAAAGGCATCGGTATCGGTATCGGATGCATACCTAAATAACATCAGAAAGCCAATTCTCGTACTTAAAAAATGTTCACATTCAAGTCGCAATCTGTCAAACTTGTCAAAAATGTTGGTAAATTCATAGTATTTTTGACAGATTGCGAATAAGATGCGCATGCGAACGTTCTTAAAAAATCGGGAATTGCCCCTCAGTTTTATATCAGTCAATACTTAGTTGACGGCACGGTTGGCGCAGTGGTTAAGCGATTGACTGCTGCGCTGCTTATCGCGGGTTTGATTCCCGCCCGGAACAAATATTTGTATGACCTACAAGCAGTTGTTCCGGGTCTGGCTGTTTGTGTATATGTTCAGTATCGCGATTGACCCGCTGCCCTAGCAATGGTTGGGCTTCGACTTCTCATTGTTTAAAGTCGTTACAGAATGATACCATCCTATCTTCATCTGTATATTGTTAATAAACCAGCGTGTAGTAACAGCGTGTCCGCCCGCAGGTTCCAGCGCTCGTCGCACCTGTCGCGCCACAAGCTGACGCACACGGGCGAGCGCCCCTTCACGTGCGGCGGCTGCGGACGCTCCTTCGCGCGCTCCGACAAGCTGCGCGTGCACACCAAGATCTGCGAGAAGGTAACGCGTACTACTATCTGTCTGTTACTTGTGTTAGAAAATAAGCAGGTAGCCTACATACAGGCTGACTTTGAAAACATACTACAAAATTTAAGGGGGTGTTGGACCTATCACTGTGAACAACTTATACTCTAGGACCAACTTGAATTCGCAAAAAAAAATATGACTTTCCTGTATAAAGGTATACCCGATAATATACCCGATTGGACCATTTTGTATAAGTTCATTTTTTTTTTTTGCGAGTTCTTAATTTTTCCCATAGTAATAGTTGTTCATATTGATGGCTAGAACACCCCCTTAAATTTAGTTGCATGTTTTCAAAGTCAGCCTGTAGAGTCATTCGATCACTGACAGAAAATGCGCAGCCTAAACCACTGGATGTAGAAGCAAGATATTTTGCAGGAATTCCTTATATATAACGAAGGTTTGCACATAAAAATAAATTTAAAAAATACGTCCCTCTTCTTTCTTTTCCGTGTGGTTAGTGACTAAACTGGTGCCATAGTTTTTATGCCGCCCATGGGCCTCTGACTTCGCTTCACATGCCGTCGAGAAATATCTCTCAGGCAATTTTCTCACGATGTTTTCCTTCACCGTTTTTGAAGCAAGTGATAATTATACAATACGCACATGAATCCTGAAGCCATGGGTTCGAACTCGGGAACTATGACTTGACAGTCCAACAGTCACACCACTAGACTATCACGTCCCTTAAAGGGGTTAAATAGGGGATGAAAGTTTATATTATGTAAGTTCATCATTTTGACTGATGTGAAGTTCCATGGGGCACACAGCTTGTTTTATAATAATTAAGAGTTTGCTCGAGAAGGTGAGAATACGGATGCCACTCAAACATTTGTATGGAAAATAAAAAGGAATGAAATTTCTACTTATTCACCTCATAACATTTTTTTAATCAAAAACAAAATATTTTATTTCGTCAGAAGCTAGAAAAGCCGGCAAGGAAGTCCATGGTTACGCTTTGAAAAATAATCTGCTTTTACAATGTTTTCAATTACAGTGTTAATACGTATGGTAGGACAGTGTAGGCCTGTCAACAAGTACCAACCAAAGCCTGTAATCAAAAGTTTAACCAAACTAACCATCAAATTACAGGAGGACCCAACAGTAGACATGGCAAACGACACCCCCTCAACGAAACGCGAGAACAACTCGGAAGTGATGTCAGGCATGGTGCGAACTACACACCGCGAATCCGGCCACCTAGGTAATTTAACGCAAATACTATTAATTGATAAATACTTTTTTATTGTACTTGAGTTCCTAAAATATAGGTTGTATTGAATTTAAAATAATTTACTAACTGCATGCATGCAAATTAATTAATTAATCTTTTCAAACATGTTTGGAAATTCGAGCATTATTTTGACAACCTTTTTCGAGAGTAATCGAAAATAATATTGTTATCCGTCATTGATTTTGGAATTTATTATGATTTTACTTAGTTTGAATTTTCGCGCATTATTTTAGAAAAGTAATATATAAGCCTTGGTCGCAACCAGGCATTGATGGACTCACGTATGTGTGCTTCGGCTTTGCTTCGGCCTACATTTTCAGGATCGTTCATCAATGCACCAGTTGTAGGCCGCGACAGTAATGTACTATTCTTAAACTAATAATTAAGTATGCCAAAGCATGCCGCAACGGCAGAATCAGGCTGCTTCCTAACCAAAAGCGATCATCGCACGAGTATGCGATCATCGCTCTTTTATGTAAATACGACATAGTCGCGCCATCAATCAAATCGCGTTTGTATGTCAAAATTCTTATAAACGATTGTGTGACGATAGCTTTTGTTCAAGACGTGGGGTTAGATATTTATGTAATAAAATTATCTTCAAGAACTTTCTGTCCCTTATTTTCGCAAATAAACGATTTAGATATTTTGTAGTGTTCACTCCTTCGGGTGACGTGATGCTGCCTCCCCGCGCGGCGGCTCTGCCCGTGGTGCTGAACTCGACGCTGGAGCCCGTGAGGAACGAGATCAACCCCGACAACCTGCTGGACCCGCCGCGTCGGGGCCGCGGCCGGCCCAGGAAGACGCCGCTGCCGCTCACGCCCAAGATCAAGAAGAAGAGGGGCCGCCCGCCCAAGACTTCCATGGGTAACTGTGGTTTCATTTATACGAAAACGTTCAGACACTTTCAGAGATTATATAAATCTTTTATAATAATAAGAATTGTCTAAGGGGCCTCTGCGAGTTAGCTTCGGCCTTTCGTACGCCTTCCAAAGGTCCGAGATCCCGGGTCCCGAGATGTGTCAAAGACAATATAATAATATTTATTTATTACTAGATTTAATTTGACAGGACTAAACTAAAATTTATCTTCTGTCCTCTTTTTGTTGAAATACAAAGAAAAAGATGCACTGAACTTAAATTTAGTTTAGTTTGTGAACAAGGGAATCGGCACCATTGAACGGCAAATCTGGTATCAAGGCACAAAACTACGAATATGCCATAAACTTTGTAAATCGAGCCATCTCTAGATAATTTGTTATATATTTCCTAACCGTTCCCCATGTTCTTCCAGACATGGAAGGCTGCGTGCTAACTAGTGGCACAGTGATGGGTCCGAGCCCGCAGATGTCGCACCTCACGCCGTCCGGGCAACAGCTGCTGCTCAAGAGGAAGAGAGGCCGTCCGCCCAAGAACTACCTGCTGCCGAGGCAAGGTATGTACATCGTCTGCACATTGCAATACACTCCTGGATCTCCCATCCCACCAAACGTGTACTCAGCCGGCGGCTGTTATAAATCAGGGACCGAAAACGTTATAAATTACGGTACAGGTATTGGAGAATTTTGGTTACTTCTACGACTAAGGTTACCGCTATCTGGGTAACCCAAGAAGAAGAAACATGTTACCTCTTTTAGGTTACTGTTTTAATACCAGACCATTGCCTGTGTGCGGCCTGTGTAAAATAGAGGTAATTTTAATTTCGGTAACCGGTATTAATACAAGTTGTATTCAATTTAAGATATCCTTTAAAAATACCTGTAAAAAGTATTGATCATACCGGTTTCGGTCCCTGGTTAGAATGTATGAAAAACCTAAGTTTTTTAATACATTTTGAACATGTCATACGACTGTAAATTTGGTGTGAACGCGGACAAAGTCTATCTCAACTGCCTCTCTGCAAGAAAGTCACTGTTAAATTAAACCTGTTTGTGTAAACCGCCTTGATCGTTGACGATATTTCGAAGTTATTGTCCACACGTTTGTTCACCTTTATACTCAGTTTGGACAGGTTTCAGTATAGGTAAAGTCCCTTCTAATAAATCCCTGTCATTTAAATGTTTTTGAGAAAGAACTCAACTTACTAATATTCATACATTAACATTTTGCAAATTTTGAGAATCGACCTCCATTATGTTGTGATTCTAATTTGATTTGATGATAAAATGAGAATGACAGATCATTGTACAAATTATTATGGAAACAACTATGGAAATATCAACATATGAGATGCCAACATTGGATTTAAGATCGTCATTTTAAATGGGAGTGGTTTATTAATATGAACATGATATGGTTTATTTAAACTATTATTGTTCTTCATAAAATCGTAGTACATATTTTTATAATGTCCCCCACAATCCTCGTTTTTGCTTACATTAATGTATCTCCAGACACAATTACACTATTTAAGTATTTAAGTCCATACAAATTGTTCTGACTCACGAGCGGAATGTTTTGGTCATGAATAATATCCTACCGTTATTGTATTACTCACTTACACGTGTTTTTGTTGAATTTTTGTCTGTGTGTGTGTTTTATTGCAATTTTTGTGTATGTGTGGGTTGTGTGGACATATCTAGCTTGCGACGTCTTGAATTCTCAATATTTTTATCAACTTTTTAATGCATTTGTTTTCTTGGAATTTAGTAAAAGAAAAGAAAAAACAAGGTATTGTTTGAGTTCCAAACAGCATTGTTTGAATGTTTATAAACATCAGATTTTTCATTCACTGCCATTGCATTATAATTGCTGCAGTTTTTAACGTAATAACTGTAATAACATAATAAGTTTTTATGAAAAAAATATATAATTTAGATAAAAAGTATATTTCCACACAATGTTGCCTTTATGCATTATGCTTTTTTTATTGCGTTGGACCTATTCTCTTGCTTAGATCATTAGTGTTGCCAATTATTTGGGCTTCAAACATTATTACCTGCCTGGTTCTTGCTGCATGGCAATTTTGTTTTTTTTTCAACTGTTCAAGGAATATAATAGATACAGCATTTGAAATAATACGCAAAAGGATTCACTTTTTGTATTAAAATATAAAAATTATATTTTCGTGTAAAGTAAAATCTAAGAGATCACTTTAGCACGTTGAATTTATGATTTTACAAAAGAATCCATAGATTGAAATCTTTACAAATATTTAGCTTACAGTACAGTGTTGCTCTTATAAAGGTTTTAAGAAATCTTTATGAAAGAAAATACTATACAGGGTGGCAGGGATATCTACATACAACCTATGACCATGATTCTTCACAACCTCACATTGAAATTTTCGGTCAGTTATTGAAAAAAAAAATGGTATTGCATTTTTTTATGAAACAGCAGATTTTTTTTTGATAACCGGCGCTTTATTTCTATGCTAGGTATAGAATCATTTGTTGAATTCATGGGTACAGTTTGCGCGTCGATGTTCATGCCAGCTTGTATTGTATTTCCCCACTGCAGATCAACAAGCATAGATAAAAAAGCGGAATACATACTCGGAAGAAGAAAAATCTCTTCGAATGCATATTCATCCTTTTTTGAAGCCGGCTCATGAATAAACTCTAAAAAATTTAACGGAGATTAGGTTCAACGCTACCGCCAGCTAACGCATATCTCTCCTTAGGTATGGATATGGATATATCGACGCAGTACGGCCTCGCGATCAACAAGTTTTGTTAGTACAAACCACTTTTGAGGCATGATAGTTAATATTTGACAAAATTGGGAACCAACGTCGGTACTAACCGGTATTCTATTGGCTTGGGTTTAAGACTGGTGGCAAAATTGTATTTTAATTTATGGATAAACTTGCGCGTTTGATACTGACTGAAAAGGCTCGTATGACGTTAGGAAAGTATCAAACTCTCGCAGTGTGGCGGTGTCGAGTTACTAATAAATAAATAAAAGAAATTCAATAAAGAAATTTAGAACGTTGTTGAAACCTCTTTTTTTATTAAAAAAAAAACCAGAATACTCGCAAAATTTCGCAGATTTTTTAATAACATTTTAATTGGTCGAGATTTTAAATTCTTCTTCTTTAAAGCACCTCTTTAGGTCATGAGCTATCCGAATATAAAAACAATATTTGGCCTAGGTCTTAAGGGTTAGGCGTGAAAATTGATTCGCTGTTACAATGAATAGTAGATTAGATACCTCACTAACACGAGCGAGTGTAAAATTACATTAAAGCTCCAAATTGATCTTTTTAATTTATTTTTGAACATGATGACGTGTAGGGCACTTGTATATCTTGATTCATTTCGCTGTTATTAACTTTTACAATTCAAGATTACGGACTTTAGACAAAGTGTTATCCTTCTCACCGTAATATAATATTAGGAGCCACATCGAAACCACGTTCAAGAGCTGTCAGTGTCATTATTATTGTGGAATATTGACACTGACAGCTCTTGAACAGAGTTTAGAGTGCGCGCAAGATAATTCTGCGCGCGACTGGTGGCACTGGAGTGCTTAATTCTATACTGTAATATTTAAAATATTAAATCTATATTAATAATTAACTTAACCTTACATAAACGAGAAGACGACGGCATACGATTAGCACGCACTCTAGATGGGCTGATCCCATTCAGTTTCATTGGTGAAATTGGCATTCAGTCAACACAACGATAAGATGATCTATGGTTACGATTAGTAAAACCCTCGCCAAAAGTATAATAATTATATCTTTAACATAATAATATACCGCTACTATGCTCGGTCTGCATATTAATAAATTACTAACTAACAAAACTAACACTGCTTGCATTACACAGCCGGTGTAAATATTGCCAAAATATAAATAAGTATTTATTGTATTTACATCTAGATTGCTTCGCATGCTTCTTAATCTAAACAAACGCACAAAACACTGACCGTGAAAATATCTGAGCGGCTTCATGAATATCAATGCACCCAAAACAAAACTAATATGAACTAAGTCATTATTCCAAAAATATTGAAATGAACACGTAAATCTTCCAGATGGACGACCCAACGAAAACTACAACGCGACCAACCTACCTTTTGGCGACTTCTCCTACCTAACCGAAATGATATACAACCCGCTGGCCTACGGCTCCTATGGCGTCACCAGCGTGGACCCAGACCGCAACGTGGACACCGACCAGAGCCTCAACACTGACCAATCGCACGATAGAACCATCGACGTCTCCGACTCTTCTTCAGACGACGACGACTCCCGCGTCGAACAAGACGATAACGTCCCATCCGTCGCCATGGAAACACAGATCATGACCGTAGGAGACTGCCAGATCGTCAAACTACCCCCCAATAATGATGAAAAGGAAGAAAAGATGGAACAGATCGTGGAGACTAGTACAGTGTCGTCTTCAACACCGTCTTCTGTCACCATCACGCCCATCACAACTGTAGGTGACTGTACCATCAGACCTGTTGAGAACACATAAGATTTCGCACCCATTTTGGTCTACCCCGTATACTTCGTTGACGTACGGGATTGATGATATGAGCCTATTGCTGCAGACTGTTATTTAGCGAAGATTGTGAGTGAGTCTGATGGTTCTATGATTTTTATATTTTGCAAGATCTCAGATTGAGAGTCAATGCAAGTTAATAGTTATATGTTGCGATTTTTGATGAAAAATCATATTATGCGGTTTATATTGTTTTACGTAACACCCTGTTGTGTTAAAAAGTGTCTGTTTTTCATTGCAATTTATGTGTATCTGTATTTGGGAAATTCTAAATTGCAGCTTTTTGAGGTGTTGTAGGAAAGATTTCTAAACAATATGTGGTAGACATTATTGTAATATTATTATTGTGGTAGCATTCACTTTGGAATTAAGTGGTCGAGAACACACGGCGGTTTATGAAGTGTAATTTAGTAATTAGGTTGGCAACATACTCTTCCATAGCACAGTCTTGTACTAAAATCAAAATGGCGATATGTCGTAGATCGCACTTCCGCAAAGTGAACTCGAATGTTTTAAATTCTTCGTCACAAGTATAAGGCCTGCCTATCTACTTTTAAATATCGGTGCTTTATCTGACGAGCCATAACAAGTGATTCGCTTCAATTCTTTCAAAAGAGCATTTTACGCAATAACACATGCGCAAATGACATATACGGTGCATTCATTGTAACTTGACACTGAGCACTGAATTTGGCAGTCTAAGGCCTCGTGCGCGGAGACGAGGGGCTTCGAGTGTGGCGTGTCGCGGCGCGTCCGACGTTTTTTTCCAGTTGACAGACACGCGGCGCTTATTGCGACCCGCGTCATCACACGCGCGAACAACGCTTGTCCATAAGCCCTCTCATACAACGCCATGTTTGAATTTAGTGCGGGCCGCGCCGCACATCGCGACGCGTCTCCGTAAACAAGGCCTTAGTTTCAATACTAATAGAGTTCAAAACGGCGACTAACACTACTTACTACCAATCACATGACTGCAAAATTCACCAATCGGGTCACGGGTCAAGTTTTATTGAACGCATTGTGCCTGTGGGTGCAAAAGAACGGTGACAATCCAAATGATATAAAAAAAACTTGATCTACTTTCAAAAGTTATATTTAAGTCTTCCTAAACACAGTAATGCTACTACAATGATACTCATTTATAACTATTAAAAAAAAAAGAATTCAAGTGACTGTCAAAAATGCATTTAGAATTGGTGGTGATGAAATATTTATTTTATTGGTCAACTAATGTACCATAATGCCATAAGCTTTACATAATTTTAATCGTGATACTCAATTAGACGACTTGTATACTTATCAGAACAAAATATTAATTGTCACAATGTTGTTTTGTTGTGTATTGTGTGGGGAAGTTACATATTCAATGCATTACTTTTAAAAAAACGATTCCCATGACAGCTTTGTGCAAATTTCAATGTTCTAATGTTCAATACATTGGCAAGATAATTAGGGTTTCTGCTATAAGATCTTGATTGAAGCTGTTTTAGTTAAAATCAAGGTTTTCAATGGATTTGAGTACATTATTACAAGAAATTCACAGTTGATTATTTATAAAGTGTTTTGACACTGTTATTTTATGCAACTTACATGAAAAAAGAAGTTTACACAATACGAAGTAACATTAATAAAGTAAATAATTACTTCCGTGTTCACGTACATAGATCGCCTCCCACGCAGTACATTACAAAACAAAAAGTTTTACGTATAGATGTGTATTTTGCGAATATCTACATAGAGGCAGCATATTTACTGAGTAATAATTGTAACAGTGACACTATTTAGATAGGCGATGTTTATCATAATGTGCACTTAACGTTGCCTTCACTGTTTTAATCGTTTAGGACGGGATACACACCACCGCGAGACACCGGGGTTTCATTAAACCCACCCACGTCTACGGCGGTGTGTGAAACGGCTTTTATTTGACACTCCTCAAAAGTATTTCTAATTTTTTACACGCGAAATCTCTCGATTGATCTGATTTTTTTAATGTAACGAGAGACTGACTTCCATTACGTGATTAGGAAATATTTTTGAGCAGTGCGCGTGCGGACGTAGCATCTGATTGGCTGTCTGTTTTATGTTTATTTTCTATTTTAATTTTATAGTTAGTCGTTGTGTAGCAGGGCACACGCTGTTTCGCCTTTTCCATAATTCTTAACTGTATCAATCTCTGTGAATATTAGAATGTAGTACGTAGTGTCTTAGATCAATATAAAATTAATATTCTAAATATTAAACTCGACAACACCACACGAACAAGTGATACGAATAAGCTACATATTTTTAGCAGAAACATATTGTATTGACATATTAACAATATATTTCTTTAATAGTTTTGCCTGTAAAAGCAATGGATAACGTATCGTAGTTCTATATATAATGATAGTACGCAATATATAACCACATATTTTAAAGACAGCTGTTGTCGGTGGAGCGGCCCGTGAGACGGGCGACGCCGACTCATATGATATTTTTCGAACAAACACATTTTAGTTCCTCGTTATGTTCGATAGAGACTAATGTAGAAAGTCTGCATACATATTATAATGTCGGTGTAATCATAAAAGTATTAAACTCACTATTATGAAAAATCATAATCATTATTTTCTTTATAATCTGTACAGTCGTAGATATAGTTCCTAACTTGTAATCGATACAAAACTATAACCCTTGAATTAATGAAGTAGATGAGAAGTAATATTTCTTTAATCATTTAGAATTAAGTTTATATTATGATCAAACTTTGAGTATATCTTTTTTAGTATTCACTATTAGTGATAGTCGTCGATTTGTTTAAGTATAATTGCGATATATTTTTACGTATTTAATGGAAGACTGCTCGGATTCGTTTTCTGTTGACGTGTATCGTTTGGTTTGCACTCGTTGGTGCGACAAATCGCATGCGACTAAACGCAACGTGTGACCGGACAGGTCGGAGGGTTCAGTTGCGGGTACTTATGCTTGACTTCTGCGATATATATAAGTGGAAGTTAGCTCCAATCGCAGTGTACGATACGCCACACCAACGAGACTTACCCACTTAATATTATTGTGAACATTTTGACATAAATGAAGCCCCGAAGAGGCATGTAATCATGAGTCTCAGACGGCAAGCTAAGCTTATTGAGAATTATTTTAATATAGGAATCTGTATTTTTATAACGAAACTAAGATAAGTTGATACAGTAATCAGTTACTCCTGTCACACGTAATAGTATAGTAAGCTGTGTTTAAGTTGTGTTTACAAGCGCCTATTGGCTCCGTTGTCGTTAAGTTTTTGTGTTCCCTTCAAGGTTTGACAGTCATTATCTACATATATCTGCATTTGTTACTGTAGGAATAGAGAAGCAATAATTAGAAAATTCATATGTGTGGTAATTAGATCATGAAGGTAATCAAGATATTTGGCTTCGCTTTTAATCTAAGATAAAGGCGTCTATTATAAAAATTGCCAAGTTTGAATAAAGGTTCGAAAATATTATCAATTTTAAAATCAGAGAGCAGATAAAAAAGATCTTTTATAATATTAAAATCACTTTGTTCTTCTTAAAGACCCTTGTTCTCAAAAAGGGGATGTTTCTCTGATACTCGAGTTTGGTCTAAGATAAAAGACAGTTTTTAAAATATATGTAGATACTGATTGGTTCATAAGTTTTGGCAATATGACGGTTATAATCAGACGTTAGAATCGAGAGCAAGAATTGCATTTATATTTATTTTGTATTGGTGCGATATGTTGCAAAATTATTGTTTAAACGGATATTTGAAGAAATTGTATTGTTTTACAAGTATACGCTGTCTAAAAATATTAGTTATTGTACACGAAAATGCAAATCTTTTATAAATCAGGAGGTTTGATATGAGTTGTAATGGCCAGGCTATTTATTTAATTAACATACTAATGGACAATGCGGCCCACTAGCTTGCTTAAAGGCTTCATCATCATCAAAGACGTCCACTGCTGGATATAGGCCTCCCCAAAGCACCGCCATTTCGACAGGTGCTGCCCTGAATAACGGCTTCACCAGGTCCACCTTGTGGGAGGCATTGCAAAGCTACGTCTACCGATCGTCCTAGTACTAACCGTTAAAAACATGTAAATGACTTAATTTACTTGGTCGGATAATATTAACTGGCTGTTATTGGAAACTCATGCTAAGCTTCCCTTCCTATTTGTCTATGACGATAAAAATAAAATATGCTGATCCCTAATGCTTTATTTTAAGCACGAGATTATTTTTATATCCGATCACTCCTTCAAAATTTGAATAGTTTGCGTTGGCATAATCAGTGTGTTTTTCTATACTACACATAGCATGCATTATAGCATTGATATTTCGTTACTCCTCCACTTAAGCCTACAGTAATGCATTTCATGAATAATTTTGCGTTTGCTAACAGTGCTACCACCAAACTCTTAAATGTGTTCAATGATTAAGAAGTGCAATTATTATGCAGCTATTTGGCAGTAATTTTAAGTCTTAGTTGTACTAACTGCCTGTAAACCCGATTTATCCTAATGTTGATGCAGCTCTGATTTCGATACCCATTTACATTCATATAGAGTAACAATAATAATGTTAGAATAATATTATCGAAGCGATATTTTAGCGAAACCGGAGCGATATTGACATTATTAAATTAAAGTAAAGAAATATCCCTCAAATGGTGCTATGTGTAGTACTTCCCTGATCAAAACATGTATCGATTGATGATTTGTCGTAAAATCATTAACATTTTAAGACCGGATAGTTTTTAGACAAATAGTATATTATGTTTAGTTTAAGTGAACGTTTTATATTCCTGTATTTTGTGAAATGTTCATCATTTTACGTTGTGATCATTTGAGTGCAAAATTATTATATGTTTAACCAGTTTACTTTGACGATTCGTCAGTTTAGGGCAGCAGATGTATACGTTTATGTTTGCATAGTCCGAGAGCAGTATTTTTTAGATGTAATCTTTATTATTATAAAAACTTTTTTTATTTTAACATTATGAAATTCGATCGTTAGTTAATTTCTAACATGAAATATTTAATAAAGAAATCACAAAATTATATTTGGGTTTGATTTTTATAAACTCGGCGCGGCAAGGATCAAAATACCTAGTTATCTCAATGGTCTTCCAGATGAAAATTAAACGCAAAATACTGTAATAATCATTGTTTATTCCATATAAATATAAATTTATTTTTGGATAACCACACTTTAGTATTGTTAGACATGTTACTGCACTAACTATCGACTAATTATTATGAGATAGATCTTATTAGTATAAAATTGTTGCGCATTAGGTTCCTGGAGGGGGAGGGGGTCCATTGTTGACCCATTGGGGGTGCCCTGATACCGTGCAGTAGTTGGAGCCGAACACCGGCATGTTGTGGCGGAAGGGAGGCAGGGGGGGGCCCATGGAGAGTGGCATGGGGCTGCCGGCCATCCTGTTCGCTCCGAACTGGAACATGTTGCCCATGAAGGGAGGTGGTGTGCTGGGATTGAATGGTGGTGGGAACATGGGCGGGCCTGTGAAGTTGGGGGGTGCGCTGAAGGGTCCGTGTGCTCCCGCGTCTCCGTTGGCGTGTGGGGGAGGCGTCCGGAGGCCTATATTGCTAGGCCAGGGCCTGCCTACACGTGGGAACGCGTTGGGGTTATTATTTCTCCTAGATCCTGCTGAGAATGGGTTCCGTCCCCGGCTGGGTCCGCTGCCGAACCGGCTGCTGGACTCTGAGGGTCTTTGGCTGCGTCGTTCGGGAACTTTCCTTGTGGTCTTGGAGGTTTCTCCGTCCTCCGACTCCTCTGTCTTGTCTCTCCGCTGCTCTTTCCTCGCTCTGTTGGCTCTGCGTTCTTCCTCGTCGTCGGAGTATTCGATCTGATGCGGTGGAGGCTCCACGTCGTGCAGCCACGATGCGTCGGAGCCTTTTATTCTGAAATTTTATAAAAAGTTATATTTTAGTTCGATCTTACAGTAGCTCGTCGATTCACATTTGATAATTGTTATATGTAAGTAGTTTTGTTCTACGACATGTAGCTTTGTCAATAAACTTAACTCGACAATGTTGTTCATCGCAGATAATTTACTGTAGGGGAGGCGTATCAGAAATCTGTCTAAACTTTTGGACAGGCTTCTTTCTTAACTCCCCAAATATGGACACGCCTATAGAGGTGTGAGGAGCAGAGTGGGAAGTTTGTCATCCTCCATAGAAAAGGGAGAATTCTTTTTTTTTTTTTTTTTTTTTTTATATAGCTATAAACTAGCGCTTGACTGCGATCCCACCTGATGGTAAGCAGTGATGCAATCGTCGATGGTGAGGCGCACTAGCTTATTAAGAGCCTATTCAGTCTAGCCTTGAAGACACCCAAATTATAATTGGACGGAAAAACCGCAGCAGGCAGATTGTTCCAGTCCCTCGATGTACGCGGTATGAACGACGAGGCGAAACGCTTAGTCCGGACCGTAGAGGTTTGGACAACGAAAGGATGGATACCCGCCGTACGACGGCTTGTCCGATGGTGGAAAGGGGATGGCGGAATTAATTCATGCAATTCCTGCGCACACTCTCCGAAATGTATCCTGTAAAAAACCGAAAGGCTGGCTACCCTGCGTCTGTGCTCAAGGCTTTGTAGCTTGGATTTAGCTAAATCTGGATCCCCAATTAGCCTCTTTGCACGCCTTTCCACTGAGTCCAAAGCTGCCAGGTGGCATTTTGCAGCTCCAGCCCATATGTGGCAGCAGTACTCCACACACGATCGGACCTGTGCTTTGTATAACATTAGAAGCTGTCCCGGTGTGAAGTACCGCCGGACCTTTGCCAAAACGCCGAGTTTTCTAGCGGCAATCTTGGCCTTGGACTCAATGAACCGCCCAAAGTTAAGATCGGAGGAAATTTCAACTCCCAAGAGCTGAAGGCGGTCGGCGCATTCCAGGGATACATTCCGGAAAGCAGGAGCCAAGGTGAACGGGCTCCTTTTAGCGGTGAATATACACGCTTGTGTTTTGGTGGCGTTGAATCCCACCAGATTGGCTTCGCCCCACTTGGAGACTGCCTGAAGTGAGTCATTCGTACGCTCTACCATAGCCTCTCTTTCAGACCGGATTAACTCCTTACTAGCCTGAGTACTCGGCAAGTATCTCTCTACAACTGTGCTATCATCTGCATACCCATAGATACCGGGCATCAGCAGATCGTTAATGTGGAGCAGGAAGAGAGTTGCAGAGAGAACAGACCCCTGAGGAACTCCGGCATTAGTTATCATGGGCTCTGATGAGCATCCGTCGACAACAACTCGGAGGGACCGTTCACTCAGGAAGTCTTTTATCCAGTTAATCAGGCCAGGAGAGATGCCGTACGCTGGAAGCTTACTCAAAAGGCTAGCGTGCCATACCCTGTCGAAGGCCTTCGAGACGTCTAAGGAGACTGCAAGTCCTTCCCCATTCTTCTCGAGGGCCTCGCCCCACAAGTGAGTGGCATACACTAGTAGGTCCCCAGTAGACCGATTGCGACGAAACCCGTACTGTCGGTCACTGAGGAGATCGTTACCTTCCAGGTATGCCATGAGGCGCGAGTTCAATACACGCTCCATAATCTTGCAGAGTATGGAGGTTATTGAAATCGGCCGATAGTTGGCAGGATCGGCACGACTGCCCTTTTTGGGCACGGGCTGCACGTTGGCAAGCTTCCAGGACTTGGGTACTATACCAGTCCTATATGAGAGGCGATACAAGCGTGTCAGAACAGGAGACAACTCGGGCGCACATGCCTTGAGAACAATCGCTGGAATACCATCTGGTCCACTAGCTTTATTCACGTCTAGACGACACAGTGCTCTCAGAACCTCTTTGTTCCTTATACGGACCTCGGGCATCGAGGTGCCGCAGTGAGGTAGAGTCGGTGGAGTAGCACTGCCAGTGTCAAGACGAGAGTTATGGGCGAACAGAGATGCAAAGAGACCTGCTTTCTCTCTCGCCGTATGAGCTAGTGTTCCATCTGGCCGAACCAGCGGAGGCAATGTGGGCCGACAAAAGTTCGCTTCGACCGACTTGGCAAGGGACCAGAACGCTCTGCTACCGGACGGTTGTGCAGATAGCTTCTGGCCAATGTGGGAAATGCGATCGAAGCGAGCCTTCCTTAGTGCCTTTTTGTAGGACTTGGCAGCATGGTTGAAGGCTCTCTTCTTTGAACTCAGGTCCGGAGCTTTGCGGTCACGAGCATCAACCCAGGAAAGAAACGCCGAGTGCTTTCGCTTTTCAGCTTCAGCACAGTCGGCGTTGAACCATGGGCGGGCTGAGCTACCGACGGGTACGTCACTATATGGGATGTAATACTCCATAGCTTGACGCACCACATCGGAAATTGCCTCCGCACAGCTCGACGGATTTTCCGAAGAGAAGCAGACCTGCTGCCAAGGATAAGACGCAAAGAAGTGCCGCATCTCATCCCAACCTGCTGACTTGTAACGCCATACTCGCCGTTCACCGCGTGAATCGCAGTCAGGTGGCGAGAAGGACGTCACAGATTTCACCAGACAGTGATCTGAAGTTCCGAGTGGTGAGGAAACTGTTACGATACATCTGTCTGGATCGGTTGTCAGCAGAAGGTCCAGACAATTGGCAGTATGACCAGCAATATCAGGCACCCTTGTCGCTTGCTTTACCAACCAATTCTCCGACCAGACGGGTGTTGTGTCTGGTAGGATACTGCCCGACAGTTGTTGTCAGGTTACTGTATATACGTTAACCGCTCGGATAAACATGTTTGCGCGATGTAGGATTTGCGTGACGTCAGGTGTGACGCGTAGTTCGCATGCAGGGTTGTAGATGCCACCACTGTCACGTTGGTAAATTATGTATAAAGAAAACTATCCGATCCGACACGAGCACATAGATACTGCATAATATTACCAAAAATGATTAAAAAATCTTATTTAATATTGAAATTAAAGTTATAGCTATTGAAAATTCACGATTTTAGTACCAAAAATTCATACAAATTTTCGTTTTTTTTTTTTTACAAATTACGATGACCTTTGGACCAGCTACAAGAAGGCCGCACAAACTGGATAAAAAAATACGTAAAATTCCCCATTAAAAAAAAGAGGAAGTTTTCCTTTTTTTCTAATAATAACCACGTGAATAGCCTCTAAGCACGATACCCTCGTTCACGGAGCGGACAAGTTTTTTTTGACATGTTGAATACATTTTATAAAATAATTTTATAAGGAACTAGCTGCCCGCCCCAGCTTCGCACGGGTAGCACTAAGTACTTATCTATGGCGTACCTACCCTACCTAAAACCTTCTCCTGAGAATAAGGAACACAACAAAAAAAGAATTATCCAATTTGGTCCAGCCGTTCTTGAGTTATAAAATTACAACGAAAAGTGGCATTGATTTTTATATAATTATATAGATAAACCTTCTCTTCCGAATGAATTTTTGACTTTTAATTTTATCCGCGGAATAAGATTTACTTCTGACAGTTTTCGTATGGAGAAACTGTCAAAAATTCAAACTTTACTCGGAAGAGAAGGCTAATATTATTCCGCAGATAAAGTTTATTCCTGTTTGGTCGAATCCATCCTTAGTCGGGTAATATTTTCTATAGAAATCGTATAGTGACGATTTTGTTGGGCCCCAGTTGTACCGACCAAGCGATGTTTTCTTGTTTATTGTTCTTCTATGAAACTTTCTTCAGCATAATTATGTAGGTACGTTACTATCAAATGGTGTGACTTACTTCATAAGCTCAGTGAGGAAGACGTAGTTGGTGTGCTGGCTCTGCGGCGCGATGAACACGTCCATACCCGGCTGTGCGCCGCGCTCGCGGACATGCTCTACTGAGTTGAAGCGCACGCAGTAGTGCGGTTCTGTTACCTGCGAACACAATTAATAATTATTATTACTTATACATATATCTATGTAAAGTATGGTAGTAACTAGGTGGGGTCTGACTTGCTGAAAGTCGACTACAATTATAAAGAGTGGAAGGTCTGCAGAAAAGTCGGTATGCCATCCTTTCATACGCCTGACTGTTATTTACGAGCAATTTTGACTCTTGAGTTATGCAGAAGAGCGCAAGTTACTGACTTTTGGTAGACAGGGTGGATCAACAAACGTCTCTCTGTTGCGTGTTATGCTATGAAACAAACATGACAGGAGTTTATTTGGGTCATGGGTGTGCTCCGAAAAGGCCCAAGCCAGGGTACCAGAAGAAACCGGATGCGAAGAGTGGATAATCCTTAACGTGGAGTAATTTTGGAGAAGCTCCAGCACAGTGGTAGGCTTAGTTGATCGATTGGTTGCTGCATTTTTAACCCCCGACGAAAAAAGAGGGGTGTTATAAGTTTAACGTGTGTATCTGTCTGTTCCCTCGTAGCTCCCAAACGGCTGAGCCGATTTTCATTATTTTTTTTTTTGTTTGAAAGGTGTCTTGATCGAGAGTGTTCTTAGCTACAATTCAAGAAAATTGGTTCAGCCGTTTGAAGATTATCAGCTCTTTACTAGTTGATGATTGGATGTCGCATCTTCCACAGGTCTGATCGATTCGAAATTCAGTTCAATTCAGTCCAATCTCTAAATAATTCAATTAATTATGTCAAACAAACCCAATATTCCGAATGTGGTATACTATTTACTATACAGCAAAATCAGTCTAATATACGTCTAAAACTTTTGCTACTATTAGATTTAAAATTAATCAGCGTTAACTCTCCAAAATCATTACAAGTATTCGGTAAAAGCGAGACAATATTAAATAGGTTGGTCCATTTTGGCAGTACTAGGCTCAAGTAAGATGTGCCTTTACACGTCATAACAATCATTCTGTCGTTAAATAGTCCTTGGAACCTTGCTACATTACTATTCGTACATTACGTCGTAGTTATGTTAAACCTTATCATTACGATAATAACTACCATCTGTAGTAATAGGTGACCATAAAAATAAATTTCATTCATTCATACATACATACTCATAAATAAATATTAGCTTACTTATGAAGCTCCAAGGGCGGCGCCGTATATTCAAAATTATCTTCGAAGTCGCTACAAACCTTAGTAGCATTCATATTTTTATGGGATTTTTCCCATTAAGAATATTATTGCCATTATCATGTTATTTGTAGACATAAAGTGCCTTATAAGTTAGGGCGAAATTGAAGAAAATATGCACGCTGGATGATCGCCAGGCATATTTCATACTAGCCTAGTTTAAGTATTACCATTTTTAAAAGGCCAGCAAATTGGCTGATGTCCTAATCAGTTTTTTGACCCCGTGGGGTTAAGTGAAAAGTATAGCGTATATTTGTGTCAAGTTAAGTTTGAAATTTGAAGTATCGTTCTTACAAAGATAAAAAAAAAATATGCTGACTGAGTGCGCTAGAAATTTCATCCAGGGTAATTTATATGATTATTTATAAATTATAGCTAACGGCATGTTTACTGATCACCGAGTTGATTGCAAACCAGAAACTGGGAGTGCTTTCAATAACTTGCAAATTCAAATTTTCTTACGTTTTTTGCAATTTGGAGGACAGTGTCAGGTTGTATCTTGATCAAAATTGGATTCACGACCAAAACAAATATGTATTTGCAGAATTATATTCATTAGAATTATTAACACATCTCTCTTAGTGAGATTTTTTTCCTTGACATTTGTTCAAATTGCAAAAATCGTAAGAAAATTTGAATTTCGCCAGCTACCACTGCGGATCCTCCGTAATAAATATATTTTATTTATTAATTCACTGACAAACAACACACAGCCTAAGCTGCTGGCTCTAGATGTTGCACAAGAGGTGCTTACATAACGAAAGACCCTGGGTGGATGAAATCCTTTGTTCGATTAAACAAAGGATTTCAACCCGCCAGGGGTTAAATAGGGGTTGAAATATTGTAATAATTATATTAGTTGATACTTACAGGTCCAAAAACATCGAAGACTCTTCCTAATGCTTTGGAGCCATTATCCAAGAACAGCACGCTGTCTATATCCACGGCTGGTGTCTCTGGCAGTGCACGAACTATCACTGCAGATGTAATAAAAAGATTTTAGTTTATGTTGTACTTTTGACGGGTTTAGTTATTGTGTCTATATTTACTGAACAGTTTGCTTGTCTGTCAAGGCAGATAAGCACAAAATGGTCGTACAAATGCCTAGAAATGCCATTCCAAGTGTCCTATTAAAATCCAAAATCATTTATCCAAATCAGCACTTTTTGAACGTCAAAATTACATAAGTCAGTCTTCCAAAACCCCACCCTTTTACCACTATATTGTTCTTACAAAATTCTAGGTATGTATGTGAGAAATATGTCAACAGCACCATCTGTAATACTGTAGGTCAAGCAGCGAGCCGCTCAGCCACTGCGCCAACGGTGCATGTAATACTTTCTAACTTCATCGTAAGCAGAGATAATTATGATAATATAATGATCATAATCGTACAACTCTGCTTAAAAATCTTAGCAATTAATTGCGTGCAATTGTGCATAACATCGTTTTTTATGTCAATATTAGAGAAAAAAGAAAATAATCGAAAACAACAGTTGAAAAAACTCGTACAGAGAAAGGTTGTATTGCTATCGATTGCAAAAACGATGCGGAAATCAATGGAGGTCATGGAAAAAAGCTTGCGGCTGTCAAGCGCAGACACCGTGACTTGTACGAGACGTCTGCGATAAAATCGATGTATCACTAAACTACATGGATTTACGAGGCCGATAAAGCCAAGCTTTGGTTGTGAATTTTTGACCCTTTTTTAAGTTTTTTTTTAGGTAATGGCACTAGAGCCCTCAGTAAGGACTGAGGGCTATAGTACTAAAGCTTGTAAAGTGTACTTCTCGCTGCTTATAGTAAAAGGTTGTAGCTAAAGCCTGAGGATTTAGTATTTGCGATCATTATCTTTAAAACGTCAACTATTATGACATAATATTTGGATAAATAAAAATCAATTTTTGTTCTATTTAAAGGTGCATTGCAATCCAGCAGTGGTGCTAGCGGTGCAGCTAGTATCAAGACTGGATTTTTACTTTGATTGGTGGACTATAGTTACACATCTGCCCAACCCATCAGGGGCCTAAGTCTACTAATTTATAAACGTTACAATGGTGTCTCAATGGTGAGTTTTTGTCAGTTTTTGTATGGCTAATCTGTCAAAAACTCACCATTGAGAGACCATTGTAACGTTTATAAATTAGTAGACTCAGGCCCCAGGACTGTTACTTTGATTCGTCATCTAAATATCCTGGTCCACTAACTAATAAGTACAAGCGGGACAAGCAGCATTATTGCGGCGTAAATTATCGGGAAATCCGCACAACTTAAAGCGCTGTTGATAAGAGCAGTCTGGTGTTTCCCTAGCCTGACTTCTGACCCCAGGTTGATAAAATTTGACATAGAGTTAGCATGAAACCTATGGTCAGCAACACCACTGTAACAAGGGTGGGCTGCGTAATCCAGAATATATTATACATATAGTAGCTTCTGTGGACTTCAGAATTGGGTCCAAAGAGAAATGATAAATGCAGATAGATACCTAGATAGCGTTTTTACAGTTTAATATATTATCTTTTTAAGAGGAATAATTCCGTAATACATCGTTTTTATATAACTCTATTGGTTTACGCGGCGCACGCTAGTAAAGTTCCCAGTCGGCATTTTTTCCGACATCTTTATCAATCTTCGCCATATTTCAGCCAATTTACACAAAACATTAATGAATTATACAACTAACTTTTCCTCATGAATCGCTCCCTCCATTGCCATTGGTGAAAATCGTATGAAAACCTGTACGGTAGTTTTTGAGTTTATCGCGTTCAGACAGACAGACGCGGCTGGGGGACTTTGTTTTATAATATTTAGTAACTAATATTTTCATAATTAAAATGTAGTTACCTAATCTATCAACTATGCTGGCAATGGTTCCAATCTTGGTAGTTTCCTGGGCTGGCAGGCTAATGGCAAGGTCTTCTATTGGAGGCAAGTCATCTAGGCCCATTTCACCATTTACTTTTGGAGTATCTGGCTTTCCAGTTCTGCTTTGTCCTTCAAATTCCTCTCTGAAAATTAATGAACATAAATAAATGTATAATATACCTAACATTATCTTGTGTTATTTTCATTTGATGGGGAAGTCCCACAATTCTGCTAAGATAAGTTAGCAAATTAAATAATTGCATGGAAAGAACAATTTTTATTATTAGAAGAATCTATTTGGGACATGTGCCCAATTAATGCTGATAAGGTTAATAATAGTGCTCTCAGTGACAAGTTCTTTGTGATATTTAAAAATTTATGAAAAGTTCTTATATTTCTGCATCCCTTCAGAGAATACATTGCTATTGTTTATAGATAAGTAATCCAACTTTAAAACCACTCAAGCTATAAAATTCTCAAGGTTCATAAACACACAAGTGATGAACACTAGGGCAGCTAGACTACAAGCATGATACCTAATCAATCTAGCCAGTAACAATGACATTCAATGCACTAAGTGATAAACTGATATACTGTAAACAAGCAATTCACTCTTATCTCTTTTTTAAGCGCATTTGAAACAATGTCAGCATATTCAAATTATGGATTATAAACTAATCAAATCAATTGGTAAACACTAACAGCTACTTTAGAATATTATGATATTTATCAGTATGACATCTTATTGATATAGTTATTTACATACAAGCCAAGCGTCCGATTTGGTTTCCCATAGACAATAATTATTAACTTCCATACAAACTTTCATCCCCTATTTAATTTGGGATTTATTAAGTTATCATGTCTGTCCATAAAGAGTACAATTTATAAAACAGTTTCCATGTAAGTATTTTTTAACCCCATTTGGCATGTATTCTCTTTTTGGACAAGAATATTTCAATCAATCAATTATTATCAGTTTAGGTCCTAAACTGATCCTAAACCTGTCCTAAACCTAAACTTTAGGATATTGTAGTCTAATGCTTGACATACGCTACAAGTAAGTTTTATGCCTTTACTTGGCTTCCCAAATGTAAGAAAAAACACAGGTCTACATGACTGTTGTAAAATAGACAGATTACATAACATGAAACTTTAAGGTTTTCTGATGTGGTGTAAAAATTGCCTAAGAATGTTCAAAATATGTTTTCATAATTCACTAAGGAGAACATAGACATAAGTATGGCACTTCTCCAGACAAACTTTTCTACAAGAAACTCTATTATTTTGTTGAAGAACCTACAACAATGCAATATAAATAAGTTACGGCAAGTTCTGCTAAGCACTTTGCCTTATCAATAAATATCTTAAGTCTCAAGCCATAGTACAGCTATATTAGAATGTACTATGGTGACCAAGGCATTTGCTAAAACAATAACTTCTTATCTTTGCATTTCCAACACAATGGATCAAGATTTCATTATACCACCCACTTTCAAAAATTATTTTATGATTTTCATCTACCTCAACTTTTCCATCACATAGACTGCATCACAGCTGTGTAAGTAAAAGCTAAGTTTTACAGTTTATCTTGCATTCTTAATACTGTAAAAGTGTAAACATTAAAAATGTGTTGTTACTATAAGTGGTACTTGTAAGTACTCACCCACTGGAGACCTCTTCGATGTCCTTCACGGAGTCCACATCGCTGTCGCTGGAGGCGCTGGTGGAGTCGCTGTCGGAGTCGCTGTCCGCGTCGCGGTACTCCGTTACCTCGTACTCCACCACGCCACTCTCCGCACTGTCGATTATCATGTGTCTGCTAACATCCGCTTCGTCACGGCCGCTCGGCCTCGACAACGGCCCGTGAGCACACGCATTTATAATATTATTTTTCAACACCATCTCAGTTAAATCTGCGGCATCAGAATCTGTCGTATTATCGTTCGAACGAGTCTCCGTATCATCTGAATCAGAATCTGAGCCGCCGTACTCCGCTATCAAACTAAGAGACACGTTTTTGTTATTGCTAAGATCAAGGTTCTCCATTGTTGTGACGGTTCACACATGTACCAAAACCGATTTGTTAACTTATTAAATGTTATTGTGTATTTCGATCCTGCAACTGGATTTTTACGTAGATATTGGAACACGTGAACTTATTTGGGATTATTTTGAGACAAGAAAACAAAAGTCGTGAAACGATTATCGCAGCAAAATGACAAATGACAATTTTATGCACAGATTATGCAAAATCTACTACTAAACTGTTGTAGTTTTGAGCACATGTCTTTTAAGTTTACTGTTTCAATGCCGGATCCACATGTGGATTGGACGTTTGGGTTGGCTTTGTAGGCTTGAGGCTGGTCAGATGGTCAAAATTGCAAGCACTTGCGCAATCTTCTATTGATTCATCCACAAGTTCGTTCGTACTTTTTTGATAAGAGCAAAACGTGTGGATCCGGTACAAAACTGTTTCAAAATCTCAAAAACGGGTTCAAGCCTCAATAGCGCAATGGGAATAAAAACTGCCACTTTATCACTTCAGATGTCACTACTATCACGTGTCCAAGAATTTGACAGCTAGCTGCCACTATCCATATTATTTTTGTAAACAAGTGACATCTGTGTATAATAAAAAAGATCATCCTCGAGTCGGTTTTCAACTCCGATCAGGTTACTCCTGTCGTAAGCTTCCAGTCTTCAATAAAAAAAGAACATAAAGTCAGCAAACACAAAATAAATATAAACATTCTAATTTATTTACTTTTCCACTAAAGCTGTTTTTTACAAGTGGTAGACGCGTTTTAGATGTGCTACACTCCAAGTCAATTTTTATCTTGTTTTCGACGATCGATTATGGCGGTTTGTGGAAGGACAACAGTCATAGAGGAAAGTAATAACAACAGTGCTGCCGAGCTTTCAGTATTGCAATAATTTAAAACTTTTTTTTCTTCTAGAGTTTATGTTAAAATGTACCCCGTGAAAAGTTCAACCCCGTGTGTACGTTTTTTTTAAAGCTAGTGCAGGGTTCAAACCTAATTTCCCCGGTCTACAATCCAAACCTCTCAATCATTTTTTGTCAGACGCGCCACGGATTGTTGTGTTTGTGAAGTTAGCTGCAGATCGGATTTTGTCTTATCAAATACAGACTTTACATGCTTTCTCCAGAAGCAAGTTAGTCGTTATAGGTCGTTATAATAATCAAATAAAAACTTTTTTAAATCTATTTATATAATTTAAAACACACAAATATGTACAGAGGCGTACTTAATGCCATAGGTATTTTCTACCATTTAAGCTTTGGGTGATGCTAATATTTTACGAATCACTCGCATTCTTCACAGATTTGACTCTTTTCTTCCTTTTCGGGTAAGGTAACTTGTTATGCACGTAGTTCACGTGAAGTTTCAAGCTTGTCGAATATTTGAACTTTTTGCCGCAAATCGTGCACTCGAATGTAGCGATGTCTGAATGAACCTGTAAATAAAACAAAAGAAAGGAATAATTTATTTATTTAATGACAGCTTTTTATTTGACGTATTTTTATTACCAGAAATTATTACGCAGCAATAACAATTAAAAACACGATCATAGAAAATGTTGAGGTATCATGGCAGGGAATTTCCCTAAAGTGATCAACATTGTAGTTACAAAAAATATAACGTTGGATACTAGCCTTTTGATCGAATATTATAAAATAAACTTATCAAAGGGATTCGCTGGTGAAAACTTTAGATAGATGGCGCTAGCATAGCTGTCAAGTTTGTGTTGTGTATTAGCTTATCATCAATGCTCATGCTTTTTCTGAATGAAAAGAGGCCTTTTCCTTGCAGTGGGATAATAAAAAGGTGGTATCATTTGTATTATTGAAAACAACGATGGACTCACTCTATAATGCCTGTCCAAGTTACAGCGCTGCTTGAAGGCCGCCCCACACGTGCGGCAGTGGTGCGGCCTGTCGGCGACGTGTGTGGGCGCGTGCGCGGCCAGCGCGTACTTGTCGTAGAACAGGCGCGGGCAGCACGGGCAGCGCACTGAGGGGCTGCGGTGCCGAAGTTGGTGTAGGCGGAGTTTTGTCGAGTTCTGGAGAGTGGAAATAGATTTCGATTCTTAGGCTTCCAATAGCTGTAATCTAGGGGTGTTCAATTCGTGTGAACATTTATTTATTATGTTACTTCTAGGCAAGCGTGCTCCATTGTCGGCAACATTATTGCTTAGCTTACCATCAGGTGAGAAGGCGGAAAAGTTGTTTCTATAAAAAATAAAGTAGGGCCGTATCATGGTTACTTGCAATGAGTTCCGACAGCCTATTTCTCGCGAGACGCTGGCTACTAAAGTCGCTGCGTGTGTACCTGGCATTGGACTAAACTTAGAACTCATTGTAAAAAGTAAGTTACCTGAAAGCCTTTTCCGCAAGTATCACAAATACAAGTGATGGTTTGAACCCGTTTGTAGGCATCTGTGTTCTCGGGATGTTTCTTTCGAACATGGTGCCAATGTTTCTTGCGGTTGGGAAGCGTTTCACCGCACTACGACAGAACGAGATAATTTTAATGACTTAAGAATTTACTGCACCAAACTATTTTGATGTCTATCCTTAGTGAGCGTTTTTGGATTATGTACATAGCTAATACTAATATACGCAATTAATCGTTTATAATTAATATACACAACAATATATTGGCTATAATTTTTTTCATAATACCTCGTGCCGCAAGAGGTGAGGAGTAAAATGAAATACATTCTGCCTTACTTACTTACGAATCTAACGATTTAAATCTTTAGCGCTACTGTGTTTCCCAGTGAGTAGTCATTACAGACTTTCCTCGGTTATTTTACTTCTGGCAGCAGCAACCTAATAGCAACCTTATTGTAACGATATTGAGATAACTGTGATTTCGACAGTAAAGCAAAATTAGAGGTTAAATAACTGTGGAAGAACTTTGGTACTTACAAGTTCGCAGTCTTTAGGATATCCTCGCGACGGATGGTCTTTACTTCGAGGGCGAGGGTGCTCCGACTTCTTGTGCCAAGACAACTCTCTGCCCGTAGCACATTCTACGCCGCACTTCTCGCAAATGTTGCGTAGGTTTGGGTCCAGGACCGCTGTGTCGCTGTGAAAACATCATCTAAATCTAAACAAATATTATAAAGAGGTCAAATTATTCGCCAGAGGTAATCTCTGGAAGTACTGATTATATTTGAAAACTTTTTTTACTGATAGAAAGTTACACTAGGCCATACACACTACACAGGCTCTGCCGGGGTTGCGAAAAAGTCCGAAAGGGATACCGTGGCCCCTGGCAACACAGGCAACTGAAGGAACACGACTGGTTTTAAGTCAGTAAGAGTCTGACACGCCCTCCCGCTCCGCCCAGAGCGGGAGAAGTTATTTGATAATTTTTCACCCAAAAAAAAAGGCCATACATAGGCTAGGTTTCTTGGAACAGTCCGCGCGCGACAGCTAGTCACCGCCTGAAGTATGTAAGCGGTGAGACGGGGGAGGGCACCATTGACAAAATTGACAGACTGAGAAAGCGTGTCCTTTGTCTACCTCCCCCGTCCCACCGCGACCAAGTCAAGTCAAGGCGCGGTTTGTGAATTTCGGCTTAAGAGAATAAGGTAGGTAATACTCACTACAAATCATGTTTCTTCTTATGTTGAATGGATGTAAGTATGTGAATTCGTCTTGCACCTTCTGACGCAAAGTCGATGCCGCACTGTTCACAACGATACTCCTCACTGACTTTAATGTCTTTAACCTGGCAAATATGGAATAATTATAAAATAAACTAAAAAAATTAAACTTAAAATCGACTTACACATTTTTGAATTGTAAAATTAATGTACGATAGGGTACGATTTATTTACTGGTTAAAAAAAAATGCCACCGAATAAAAAAAAAAAACTTTTTTTTTATATTTGAGATTTGAAAATAAGCCATGACCATTATCATAGGCCTTCCCTATTAAGGTATACTTATTTTCATCACCATTCCGGAAATTGGGCATAACGTGAATTGGTCAGGAATTGGTAATACTAGGATTTGGGCATTACAGGAATTGGCTAATTTGGAATAAGCCATACTGGGAATTGGTCGTACCTTAATATTTCTATGCGCGGTATGTATATGAGCATCCAATCCTCTCCGTGTACTATACGCTCGTCCGCACAGCGCGCACGCATGCGCGTTAGCGTGCGCTCGTCGCTTGTGAATCCCCAGTGAAGACTCGTGTAGCGTGGAGAATGGACATGAGGCGCATTTGTATAAGTATCCTGAATGCCAGCGCTGGTGCTTTTTGGCCACCATTCTGATAATTTAAGTAAAATAATATTTGTACGGAAATGTCTTGTTGGGTTTTTCCATCAGGAATTTCTCAGTAGCAACCCGGTTCTGTGCCAGCTTGATGGCCATAGGTTCGCCCCCTATTACATGGGACTTTAACATAACTGGCGAAATTGTGGGTGTGTAGGTACCATAGGTACACCCAGCCTAACCCTTCGGGGAAAAAGGCGTTAAAACCAAAGCAAGTAAGATTGTTATCCATTTATACTAATGTGAACTTGTACAAGACATCGTCCTAAAATGTTCCCGCTACTAGGAAATGGGCCTCCTCTGTGAGTGAGTAAATTAATCTTTATTCACTACGCAGGATGATGTGATGTGTTAAGGATCTAGGACATGCCGGTTGTCACACGATGTTTTATATCAACGTTTTGAGAGCAGTGATGATGAACTGAATGCATAAAGTCCTCCTCTGATATACAACAACTAGGTATCTAACTCAAGAAGGGGTCGAACTCGATCATTTATTGCAAATAAACCAATTACAGGCACTTTTGAATTGTCAAGGGGTCGGTCAGTCAGAAAGATGAAGCTAGTTGCCCATTCCAAAGCGTAGTAGGTTCCTATGGAGAAGAACGGGCAAGAAACTCCACAGATACTCTTTTAAATCAAAATATGTTACAAAATATTGGTTACATCATTCATGGTTCAGTGAGTTGACACTGGCTCCTTATATAAGAACTTAAAAGTTTTGTAAGTATAATACTCACACATTATTAAAAGCCTTGGGGCACATTTTGCAGTAGAATTTCTTGCTGTGCGCGCGTTTGGCGTGCGATGTCGCCAACGCAGTGCTATTAAACCGTAGCTTGCATATGTGACACTGCGCTCGACCAAAACTCTGTTGATGAAACATTTCAGCTTACGGAGTATGTAAGGATCGTCGTAGGTGGCGTTCTGTAGTTACTGCATAACCCCCATGGGAAGAAGTTGTCAGTTGATGTATGCATGTATTTGAGCTTAATTTAAAAAAGATCAGTATGAGATTTTGAGATTTAATCTGATCTTTATTAAGGCCGTCCGCTGCGTTAAGCGGGTGCACGGAGCGAGCGCCCGCGCGGCGTTCTGTTTTCTATTAATATATTCGGCGCTGCGTACGGGAGACCCGCCTCACGCAGCGCTGCTCTAAGGATGATAATAGAAAACAGCACGCCGCGCATGCGCCCGCGCATTTCACCCGCTTAACGCAGCGGACGGCCTCAGAAACAAATTATAGAACCGAATATGAATATTATTAATTTCATGATCTGATGACTGTGAAAAAGAAGATAAGGCCTAGATTAATAAACGTTACCTACTTAGTACGTGCTTTAGCTTAGATATTTTCCCGTCTTTATCTTGCATTAGTTCCTTGTGCAACCGTGACGGGAATAACACTAACACGCTACACTACATTATGCCAAATAAAATGTTTCATTCGAATATGAACATTATAAAAATAGAAACATGGTTCATATTCGCATGAAACGCCATTTACTTAGCAAAAAAAGTATTAACGCGTTAGCTAGTAGTAGTGAAAAGTCAAAATACGGACTTTGAATCTTGCCCTAAGTGGCATTATTATTGCCACATACACTCTCGCTAAGTTGCTAATTAAAATCAAGCCTTTTTGGAAACTATGTTGGGGTCGGGTTCCAGTCTAACCAGACGCAGCTGAATATCAGTATTTTACATGGAGAGCCTGGCTATCTAACCTCCAAAACCCAGTAACTGGGTAATACGATACCCCTTGGTCAGACTTTCCGGCTTTTGACAACCCGTAACGAATGTCAAAGATCCACGAATGACAGCCGGTACCAACGTGCAAATTCAAAAAATATATTAATACTGACCGGCTCGTGGTGTGTAACATGACTGCGATAAGAGTTGACATTCGCGAATGATTTGTTACAGATCTGACATTGTAGATTAGTGTCACTTGTTAGTGGACGACTAATTGTACACTTTTCCCATTCTTTTACCTGTTCATGTAACTGGAAATAATTTAAAAAAAAAACTTTTATAATTTCAGGTAAATTAATTGCTAAGAAAATTGAATACAAACCTAAATTGTTCGTAAACTATACAGGATCAGAATACCACCACTGCGGTATTTATTTTTTAAATATAGAAGGCTCCTATCTCAGCATCACGCTGCGATATTTTAAAAAAATGCAGTTTTATGCTGAGATAAGACCCTTTTTGGCCTCACACAGGTTTTTTTTATTATTTGTATTCTTTTTGTTTTTAATGTTAATTTTGTTAGTTTTATATGGTGTTTTCTTACTGTTTCCAGTGCGTCTCCCAAATAACAAAATTTTTCTTTCTTTCTTTTTCTAGTAAAATTAAATACGCGTAGAAATGGAAGCTAAAAAATTCGGTTTATTAGGTAACAAAATGAATTGTTCATTTGGTAAAATTCAAAATGACCGCCCGAAACAATGCAATATCAATTAATCGAGCGCGCGAGTTTAATCAAGAGAACTTCCTATTAGTTATCGATTTTATTTACTTCTGCCCCATCACAAAAAAATGCTGGGTAAGCCCATGCGTAGAACCACCCCTTAAAGTGATTAAGGTGATTAATTCATTACCATGTATAATCTTTTATATAAATTAAATTTTGAATTAATTACAAAATAATATTATGTTACCTACTGATAATTGGACAATATTGAAGTATTTCAGCATATTTGTTTCATCTGGAGTTAATTCAAGGCTTTCTTGTCTGGACATCTGTTTTGTGAGCATTACTTGACTTTTAAATTCCTGAAAAATAAAATCACATAATTCACTTACACATATTTTTAAGTAGTTTAAGAACTACTCTTTTATTGATATTTCTACTTTGTTTCAATTAGAAATAATAATAAAAAAGTAGTTCTTTATGATTCAAATTCTCTTTGGAACTACTTTTTAATTATAAAACCAAAACATACTTCCTCTTTCCGAGCATTTAAACTCAAGTCTTTACTGAGATTGCCATTTGTAATAACATCATCAGAAGAATTCACTTTAATTTCTGCCACCACATCATCATTAACTTCATGAAATTCAGTTTCATTTGCTTCAACTTGACATTCCATATTATTATGATGTGTGTCAACATCAGTATTAGTATCATCGTCACTTTTAAAATTATTATCATCTTTATCTATGGAATGGGAATCTGTTGTTTTAAAATAACTACGATCATTGTCTATGGAATCTTCTGTTGTATATATCAAAGTATTGCTGTCATCATCATATTTGAGCAAGTAATTATTTAGTACAAAACTGTTCTCTAATGACTTCAAGATTGGTTCGGATCTACATTGTTCTTTTATCAGATCTTTTGATATCTGAAAGTATTCAACTTAGAATTTACCATTATTGGCTTTGTTTAGGTATAAGATTACTGTAACAGTTCATTAATACGCAAATACAAACATTTAAAAAAGATACGCGAGTTTCTTTAGTGTATTTCAATCACAAATAAGATATTTGCTTCATGGTTTCAATCAGTCACCGAAAACCTTTATAAGTTACATCTACGACTAAGGATACCGCTATCTGGGTAACCCAAGAAGAAGAAACATGTTACCTCTTTTAGGTTACCGTTTTAATACCGGTTACATATACACAGGCGATGCGCGCCCTTTGACTAATGCCGACGGTACGTGTAAGATAGAGGTAATTTTTATTTAGGTAACCGGTATTAATACACAAGAGTTGATTCTGTAGCACTAAGGAAGAATTTTTTTTAAGGGTTAAATAGGTATGGAAGTTCGACATTTTGCTGATGGGTAATCCGTAATCTCATCGGGCACACAGCTTGTATATACATATATATAAATATATACCTGTCCGTTCTTAGCAAATATATCCAGTAAAGTTGCCTGAGAGGTGATACATTTCTCAATGAGTTGTTTGCATTTTAGTAGGCTTGGTGCACATTGGTAACAAACATATTGTGGCAAATCTTCCAAGTCCATTCCATTTAGCTGGAAATGATAAATAATTATGTATTACATACTTTCATACACTATAACACAACAATATATGAGGAATCCCGAAAACAATTCCGAGAATGACCAATTCAGACATTGTCAAATTCCCAGACTAATAATTGAAAATTAATTAATTTGCAGAATAATTATCATTCCCAAAAATATTCAATTCTCAGAATGACCAATTCAAAGAATGTCCAATTATCAAACGTTCAATTCAAGCATTGCAAATTATCAACCAAAAAAAAAATTCTGATATCAACTGTTTACATTGCAAAGCAGGCAGCATTAAAAAAAAAAAAATTGTGATGCAGTCAGTAACTTTTCTACTTGTTCATACATAATTATTCTTACACTTAATCCAGCGATAGCCTTTATACAAGTCCCCAGGTGAGTATCTTGTAGACTGTACTGCTTTACGTCTGTGGCCAAACATATCCTGCAAGCTTCTATGTTAGATGCCTCAAAGTTGGAGTTCAGCTGAGAATATTTAACAAATACATAATAAAAAGATTACAACTGCCGGTAATCTGCGTTCCCAATTTACTTTCCATACATGTAAACAAATACGAGTGTTTTGAAAATTAACTTTAACACCTACACATAAAGTTCAGATTGAGTTATTAATAGCGCTATATTGTAAAGCTGGGGTGGGTAGTATTTTAATGTTACTTACAGGTAATAATAAAGCTGGAACAGCATCATCCTTTATTCTGATTTTGCAGCTATCGTGGTTGATCTGATCGTAGACGAAATGCGCGCTACAAATTCGAGCATGGTTCGAGGGCGACCAGTTTGGACGCCCTATAGCTCTCAACCATTTACTTCTGAGCTCCTTATTTGCAGGAAACCTATGCGAGATTTTTCAAATTGGTTTATTTTTTAAACAAGTAAGTATTATTAGTAGTACTACACGAGTACAAAAAATAATTATTCAAGTACTTACAACAAATAGGCTCTACTGTGCTTTATACGAAATAATTAATAAAAGCTTGCATTTGTAATAAAATCATTTGTATGTATAAATCTGAATGAATAATAGTAAACACTTACACGTGAAACGACACCGCTGACTTAGGATTTTTATTTCTATTTTTACTGGTGTTACCGCAACCATTAACACAGCAATACGACACCATTGTACCCGATTTTATTCATTTACCTGTTCATTTACCCGATTGTTCATTTACCCGATTTTAAATAAAATTGTTTACTTTTTCAAATCAACAAAAATAGCAATAAAATTAAATGACAGTGACAGACACTGACACACAGAACACATATACTCCTAACGGAGAAGAATGCCAACTCCATACAATATTTCGTAGAACGGTTACGCCAGCGCCATCTATACTTAGCCCGGAGAAAAAACCTTAGTATGGCGGTAAATTCAAATGTTGCCTATCATCCCTAATAATGTTTTTTTGGTAGGTACATTCTCTTGTAAGAAAACTCAAAGAGTTTTCTTACAAGAGAATGTACCTACCAAAAAGTCTACGGAATTAATATGGCAAAATAAAACTATAAATAATTCAAATAGTTTTTTATTTATTTCAACAGCTTCATTACAATTTCATTAAATACATATATTTTACATTTTTAAATATTAGAATATCATTACAATTTATTATTATTGTGTTCGTGTTATTAGATTCAAATGCTTTATTTACAATCTGTTTGCAGTAGCCTCAGAATACATACTAACCCAGAAGTTTATTTTAACTACATTTACAGAGATCTTACAACAAAATTAGACAAAAATCAATTTTCAAAGTGTACCCAAACAGAAACAGTAGATTAGTAGCAGTAGTGACAAAATTATTTATTCATTTACGATAAGTACAGACGGACAGAACCTGTGTTCATGTCAGTTATAATAATGTTGATACATGTTAGTCATGTTACTGTTCTCAACTTCTTTTTATTATTGTGTGAACCGTCCTGGCCCTGTACTACTTAATACTCATGAAGTTTTGCTATACAATAGTAACTAAATTTTATTTGCTTATGGAAGTCATGAAAAAAACAACAGCCTACCTCAATTTGTAACCTCATATATGTTAAAAATCTTCTATAATTCCCCTTATGACTGACATATTATCCTTTTCTCCAAACAAGTATTCTTGTTTGTTGATAAAGTTTAAAGAATATATTTGTATTGGCCACAGTTTGCATATTTGTTATGTCCCCTAAAAATATTCTTTGGGATGGACCAGCTTGTGGTTCGGCCAAATCAATAAGTACGGGTTCAGTCTGAAACAAAATTATTCCATTAATTAAATTTTGGTTTGAAGCACCAATATTTATAGCAAATTTAGTGACAATAATATAGTGTAGATAATCAGTTATTAAAATATTCACTTACATCACATGGAACAGCAGCTTTTCACACAGCATTCTGTGATCATTGTACAATTTTGTCTGATTTTGTAAAGTATAAACTATATTGCTCTTCTGGAAAAATGTACTTTGCCCACAGCAGAAAACTGAAAGTGAAAAAAATAACATTTTCATCAATCATCAATAGTTCTGGCTAACCACTGAAATATTTATTATAAGGTACGTGTTAATACTTACCGAATAACGTTTCGAACTCCGGGTTTAGGAAAACGGAACAGTTTCACGTTATGTTCGGCTGGTAAACAGCCACACTTGAAACATTTCCTTCTATTTTCATCCATTTCACAAAGTTTCAAAACTCACAACAAAGATAAAGATCACAACTGTATACCTGTCCTGTATACAGCGTAGTGCTACTATGAAATTATCAAAAATATCTACTATATTTTCGGTTTTATTTCATTTTAGACAATATTGAGGTATTTTGGGTAAATCAAAAATCAGTATAACTTCAATCGATCATGAAAAAAAAATATGATCTAATCAATATTTATTTTTTGTTGGCATATTTCTAGCTTAAAAACTACTATTTGGAAAGAAAAAAATAAACGAATCACTTTCAATGAACCTGTGTTACAACTTGAAAATCGGTATTATTAAAGACCTAATTTGTTGGGTCCTTCATAATTTTTTTAACGTTGGCAATGTAACAACTTTGCCCCGGGTACCTGTCCTACATTGGCCCATACAAAGTTGATACCCCCTGCACTGACATAAAATAAAATAATCTCTCTGTTCCACGATGTTTTTGTAATTGCATTGTTAATCAACTTTATTTTACGTGGAACAGAGGGCCTGGTGCGAGTTTTTGTATGTACATACTTATTTTCTTTCAGGGCAGATTTTTTATTTGCAGTAGGTAAATGTTGTGTGCCTATTACTCTGTGCTAAATAAATGTATTTAGTTTTCACTTCTGTCGGAAGTCTCCATGCATGACTATTTTTTTAAATTGCCAAATGGTCCTTATGGAAATCGCTGGATGAGGTCTACCGTTGTGTATACGAATAAATATCACCCATGCACCGCACCGCCACGGAACTGCTGCGTTGATTTTATACTCAATATTATGAGATAATGTGATTTTTTTTCATCTTGCGGTCTGGCACCGGGAAAGCTCCGGCGTCATGATAGGAAACCTAATTCATAAGGACAGATGTTTTATTCCCGGTGTCTGCCTGTATTATCTATACAAATAAATAAAATTGAAGTGTCTGTCTTTAATTTCAAAATAACAGTTTTTTACTAAATGCAATCAAAGTAATAAATGGTTCTGTTAACAAAAAACATTTTTTTCAATTCAATAAAACAATTGCGATATTTATAAAGTACATAGGTACCTTTTATTAAAAAATCACATACAGGTACAGGCAGAGACTAGAACATGCCGAATGATTATTTCTTGTGTTGTATCATACTGATAATCTGACGTTTTCATAAACAATAATATAGCACCTGTTATATAATATTTTGAGTTAAAATAAGTACTTTGAGTATTTTCATCACTGCCTAAAGTCGTTGTATGTGTGATGCTCGCCCGATTCGTGAGATCTCACGAAACTAACACAAGAATTATTTTACCGACCATAAACATCATCAGTCACTTCCGTCAGTCGAGACCCATAGTTTCTTTCAGGGGTTAGTTTAGTCCACGGTATCTAAACGGTATTTAATTCCTCGAGCACAATTCTGTAGGAGTTTCATACAATTTTACTTATAACTATACCTATACAGGGTGTAAGGGACAGCCCTCCGCAAACTTACAGGGTGCATTCAGCTCCTTATTTTGAATTCCACCGGAAAAAATCTCAGGTACTTTTTTTTTTCGTTATTTCTGTACGCAGTACGCAGCACTCAATTTATGTAAATGAAACAGCTAAAATAAAAAAAACAGCAATTGATGTTGAAATACTCTACGTGCGGTGCCGTTAGCTACGGGCGTTTTGCCACGGTAACGATACATTGCGTGTGAGGTAATTAAACAAATCAGGTTTATTGGATTCCCATAACATTCCTGAAATAATTTAATGTCCGGTACATTAAATTATTTCGTATGATATACTGAATTCACCCCATCAGTCTGCGGAAGGCTGTCCCTTACACCCTGTATTTTACTTATTTTAACTTACATTTTTTAATAGCAGCTGAATTCACCATGGGAGTGATTAATACACTACTGGACTCCTAAATCGCGCCTGTGTGCATATCCATGTTAGGTTAGGTTAGTAAGTTTATAAAAGCCATCAGAATAATGACTCAAACAAAAGTTTTGATGCAGTTTTGAAGCCAACAATACTGGCCATCATTTTGGTGTTACAAATTGAATTCAGAACTATTTTAAACGTTCTAGAACTTATTACAAAAAACGCATGTTGGCTCGATTTAAGAGGCCTCCGGGAGTATTTAATAGTAGATTAAAACTTCTATGTACTGCCGCCAGGCCATTCTTTCCAGACATTCGGTTGATTTAACTCGACACTATTGGATTCAGAACCAGGATTTGGAAAAGTGTTTACATCGCCATTACTGCGTTGCGGTTTCTGGCAGCCGATAATAGTGTGGTCTTTTGCATCATCCCTGGAATTAAAATTGGGTGATAAGATTTTTTGTACTGGTATTTTTTGTTAAGCATCAGTTACTACATAATAAGTTAGGATTTATAACTTGGAAGTCAGCATGTAAACAATGATCTTTAGAGAAAGTTTCATTTATGGAAAAAACTTTAAATCATAAGAAAGAAAGAAAGAAAATACATTTATTTGACACAGACTAAAAGGCACACAATATAAAATACAGCAGACAAAAGAGATAAAAATAAAACAAATAAAAAGATGTAAAGTAAGAAAATTGTCAGGGGAGTGTGCCTCACGGCTGCGGCAAAAAGGCCCAGTTCAGCAAAAATGCCAGATAACAAAGTGCCTGACGCTGGTTTTCAACTGGACCTAAAAGTGTGAGGTGACGGATGTAAATCAGGTTTTATATAAAATACGTATATAAAATATCTGATAAAAATAATAGCGAATATGTACATAAATAGTGTGATTAGATTAGAGTGTAAGAAAAACCGATGCCAGACTTCCACGATTTTTTATGATGCCAGACTTCCCTAGATCATTGTCATATTGTCATTATTTAAAGCGCAGGCCACACTGGGAACGAAGCTGAGTTCGTTAAGCTTCGCTCATGTAGCTACAGCGTCTTTTCATAGTTCGCGGTGTGACCCGATGTATACCTACTCAAGATATTTTTCAAAATGTGTTTTGGTAACAACCAAGTACTGAGAAATACGTTCAAGATTGACATATAATATTTTTTCCTCTACCTACCACAAACAATAGGTATATATATAGATTTCGCATATATTTTTTTAAGACATGCCTTCTTATAGCTTTTGCCTCTGCATATACCACTAGAAATCCGCTCCGGCTTCGCACACATAAACCTTCCGGAATAAATTCTCTAAATCATGGTGAAAACCGCATCAAAATCCGTTGCGTAGTTTAGTAGAACAACGCGGTCACACAGATAGACACGAAAAACGACTTTAATTGAAGTATAATATGTTTAGATGATATAAGTTTGGATGGAGCTTAGCAGTGTTCCCTGTCTATATTAATTATAAAGAGAAAAGATATCACGCGGGCGAAGCCGCTGGCGGAAGCTAGTGTTTAAATAAATAGGCTTACAATAAAAAGTTCAACAACTTACACATATTTAAAAGTTTCCGGGCAGTATTTGCAGTCGTATTTCATATTGTTTGGTTGTGCTGGCTGTAATCAAATAATATAACATACATAACGCCACGCTTTGTTTCCCCGAAGGATTAGGCAGAGGTGTACCCATAGTAGTAGGTACACCGACACACAAATCCAGACTCCGGGGAGTCTGGATTTGTCCCCGATTGATGGCAATAGGCTCGGTAAATAATAAAGATCGTAATCATTCAACTTTGGTATCGTAACGTGAATCCACACGAGACACAATGGATTTTTAATTGTGTCTGGGGCTGGAGGGGGCAAAAAGGGGCTCGAGGGGTTGTTCAATTTTGTAGGGGAAAATACGAAATCCACGTGGACGAAGTCGCGCCCAAAGTGCTAGTATAGAGTAAGTTCAATATAGTATAAAGCAACCAACACGCTAACAAGGAGAACTCACCATAACATTGAAGTACCTCTTCGCAAAACTGTTTTTTACATTCGTAGAAGGTGGCACGGGAACATTCTTCTTTTTCTTCCTCTTTCCCTTTGCAACGCCTATTGGTCTTACTCTTGGTTTACGGTAACGAGGAATGTCATAACAATGGGATATTAATCCATTTACATGCTGAAAAATAAATCAGATGTAAAAATATTAAAAGACTTAGGCATTATTATATTTTTGAACATTATCTAGAACATATTTTGAACATACGTTAATCAAATACTGCTTTCAGTTTTGTATGATAAAACCCAGGTTAACAATCAGTTAAAATTGTACATATCTTATAATTCAAATTGATCTTAAAAATTGCGACAACAACAATAAAACAACAGTATGCATGTCAGTAATAGCACAGATTACTACAGGTGGTCCATTCCGCATTTTAGTTATGAAGCTACAAGTACGTGGCCAGCTCATGTTGTCAGGCCAATTCAGTAAGTGTAACGCAGTCAGAAGATATAAGAGTTACGCGATAGAAAGAGAGGCAACTTCTAGGTGAATATTACTGTAGGTAATTAGCGCTGTGCGACCTGAATTGCACTTTCGTCGAATGGAGTTGTAGCAAGAGTTGCTTTTAATTTAAATGATTTTGCAGGATGAACCATCTGTAGTAATCTGTGGCAATAATAATAAAAACATTTAAGTACATACACCATCCATTTTCACGTTATAAGCTTTCAAACTGACAAAGTCATCACCAATTTTTTCATCATCAGAAACAATCTCAACCACTGGAACCTCCACTTCGATTGCCTCAATGTCACTGTCCTTGTCTGATTCCTCTTCCTTACTCAAATCCTTGAGCATATTCAGTATTTCTGTATCAGACACCTCATCCGAGGATTCGTCTTTAATTTCATTTTTCAAGGTAATGTTTATTTTTTCATTGGGATCTGATTCTATTTTGATAAAGTCTGAAGTGTTGCTGTCGTCTTCGTATTTGATGTAGAAGTAATTTAATAATAAATAGCTATCTAACGAGGACTGTAAGTTCAGTTCCAATTTTTTATGTTCTTGAATGAGAGGTTTGTTTAACTGAAAAATAAGAAACAAAAATTAAGCTTTTAGGCAGAAACCAGTTAAAGTCAAAAGTCGTTTCTTCAAAATTACATGAGGGACACACATTTTGGGGGACTCCCCAAAATGTGTGCCCCAAATGTGTCATCTTTCTACATGTTCTTGATTTAAATTTATTTTACCTGTCCATTCTTGTTAAATATATCCAGAAGTGTAGCCTGAGCTGTTTTACTTTTCTCTATTAGTTTATTGCATTTGATCAAAATTGGTGCACATTCATAGCAAGCAAAGTTTGGTAAACCATCATAGGATTTCTGAAAGAAACAAAATATAATGTTAAAATTATGTAAGTAGTTAGCATCCAAATAAATCTAAGAAAACTTAAGTAGCTTAGGTACTTACATGAAAGCCGATAGACTCTATACAAGTTCCCAGGTGAGTATCTTGTAGACTGTACAGCTTGATGTCTGTGGCCAAACATAGCCTGCAAGCTTCTATGTCTGATGCTTTGAAGTCCAGTGTCTTTTCATTTGCCTCATCCATTTTGAAGCGCTAAAAGTGACATAGGTCAATAATAATCAACTATAATAATAAGATGCAATACAAGCTTTATTAAAAAATTGTAGGTATATAGATGGGAGGAATAACTAACCAGTGGAATAACAGTCATTTACTAGTCGACCAAAGCAACACATTATGGTAATGTGATTAATCATAAAATCACAAAATAAGTTTAAGTAAAAACAAAAGGGAAATAGAGAGGATATAGGCTTAGATGTGGGTAGGTTAATTAATAGGTTTAAAAGTGTAGGTACATGTGAAGTGATTTAAATAATCCCTTGGTTGTTTTTACACGCAACGCAATACATAACACTGTATTTATCATTATGCCAAATTATTCAATTAATTTCAATTCTACAACCTCAAATTATTTGTTTTTGTTTCCACTTATTTTTCAGCGCGAGCGGTCAAAATGTTTCGAGCGAGATTGACATTGACTTGACATTATAATTTGTTTTTGACAATTCACATTGATAGATATTGAAATTTCTAATTGAAAAAAATTGATTTCATTGATATTGAAATTGCTCGTTTTGAAATGGGCAAGCATAGGCGCCAGCAGGTTTATATTCAGGGGGTGCATATTCAGCTCCACGAATCGAGCTCGATCATTTTTGCAGTTCATCTCGGATGTGATAGGTTTTATTTTGTCCATTTATACAGAAAGAGGACTAACTGTGTCGATCTATATACAAATAAGCTTTTAATTCTAGGATGCAAGACCGAGCGAAGCAAACTTGATAATGTTAGCACGGTGCTAATAGCACCCGACCTAGGGCCAATTAGATTTTCGGAAATAGGAGTTCGGTACTTTCTCGACTAAAGCTCAGAAGCTTTAGAATTGACAGATTGCATATTGCAAAAGCAATGCGAGCTAGATTTTTTAAATTGTTTAGGCGTTTTCTGATATTTCTTTAGTTCTATTTTACACCTATTGGTACACCCATCGGTCGAGGTTTTCTGAGCTACGGTGATGTGATGCAACCTACAAAGTCTTCAGTGACACGACACGTCTTCTGACTGTTTAGTTTCAAAAGATTCAATTTTGTTAACTACCTGGGAATACTTTAATTAAATTATTGAAACACTCACCCACTCGCTCGCCAACAGCCACACGGATATCACGTACCTACTAGGTATACCTATAATAAAACGTTCTGTGATCGCACCGCAGTCACCGGACACAGCTAGATAGCTTCTTGGTATTACTCTTGGTATTACGAACTTACTATCCTAGACTAGAGAGTATAGGTACGACTGCCCCATAATGCGCTGTAAAACAGACTGCCCTGACCGCGTCTGTTATAAAAAATCACCACGTTCAGCCCATGTTCTGCGTAATAGGTTTATTGCACTTTTTTGTACCATTTCTCAATTGTTCTAAGAGTTCGGGACCTCGCTTATGGCAACCAGATGTGCAGTGGGCTCTATTGTATTGTGAAGCTCAAGTCACAAGTAAGTTATAAGTTATTTATTTCGCAACAAATTACATTTTGTTGGAAATATTAGGAGTGATGATAAATAAAATAATAACTACAAAAATTAAAAAAACATCACATTAATATAAGAATATTATTAAACTGCACATACTTGGAGACAATTTACATATTTTCAGATAACTATAGTACCTACCCCAGATTGACGAACTCGTGGCTAAGTAATAACAGCGCTTGTCGGGGTTGGTTCGTATATGGGTGACCATCTTTACATACCGAGACTCCTCCGTGCCTCGGAAAGCACGTAAACTCGTTGGGCCCGGCTGACATTCGTGGATCTTCGACAGTCGCATGAGTCGTCAGAAGCCCGAAAGTCTTGGTAAGATACCAAGGGGTATCTTATTATCCAGTTACTGGGTTGTGGAGGTCAGATAGGCAGTCGCTCCATGTAAAATACTGGTAAGTATTCAGCTCACAGCTGCATCCGGTTAGACTGGAAGCCGACCCCAACATAGTTGGGAAAGGCGAGGCAGATTGATAGCTATAGTACCCCACAGGCGTCAACGATTACCTGCTTTTGTAGTCTCCAGTGTTCTTTTTTTAAATATAGTGCAGAGTGGGAAAAATTACTAGGGTAAAAAAAAAAAAAAATGTTATCACATTAATATTCAACATATAAAAACGGTTATACAAAGGCACATCATAGTTTATATTTCAAATTCATTCATCAAAAGGTATGGCAGGCAACAATTTGCCTTCGCACTTTCCGAAGCCGATTCTAATGCCGTTGTCATCGACGCAGAACCCGCGAAGAGTGATCGTGTCGCCATCTTGGATAAACTTTCTTTCTTCGCCTGACAGCAGGCGTATCGGCTTGGTTCCCTTCCATGATAGTTCTAGCATGCTTCCGAAGGAGTCTGAAACCTATAGGGAGAGAAATTAAATTGTATTATTTATAAAGACTTCGTTTTTAGCATTGTTCATTACAAAAAAACCCAACTGCAATTAAAAACTTTAAAACAATCTTACTTTTCAAGCAGTCTACCCCTTAGCAACTAACGCTTGAACCACAATAAGGTTTAATGCCGGTAAACATCGCGTTATTAAGGTGGATGCTCAAAGGTAGCCCGCGAAATTCAAAATTTCTTACGTTTTTTGCAATTTGCAGGTCAGTATCAGGTTGTATCTTGATATAAATATGATTCGCGACCGTATCAGATATTTTTTTATAGAATTATAGTCATAAAAATCATCAATATAACTCTCTAAGTTCATGTAATCCTATTGAATGACTATTTCATGAAATCATGACATTTAAGGATTATTCTAACATAAGGAGCTGTATTGCTGATTGTAATGATTATAATTCTGTAAAGCCATATTTGTTACAGTCGCGAACCATATTTAAATCAACATACTACCTGACACTGACCTGCAAATTGCAAAAAACGTAAGAAAATTTGAATTTCGCAGGCTACCTTGGAGCAAACTCAATAATTAACGGCATTTAATCTTCATGAAATCCGCAGTACCTCCAGCACTTACAGATATGTAAGTCAGGCGAAACCAGAAAGGTCAGTCCCAATGCCACCTTGCTGGCCTACACGGTATGAATAATTATTTTCAAGACTTGGTTGGAATAACCTATAAAACTCACCTCTCCACTAATGGTTCCAGAGCCCAGCAGGTCACCGGCTCGCAGGTTGCAGCCGGTGACGGTCTGTTGAGCTAGCTGCTGCTTCACCGTCCAGTATAAGAAGCGGTAGTTCGACCGGCAGATTGTCGTGGTTACTGGTGATTTTTCGGCTGTGGAAATAGTAATTAAAATAAAATAATGCATGTTTTTTTTTTTTGTGGCGGCATCTACAATGCCACATGCGAACAACGCATCAAAGACCTGACGTCACATAAATCCTACATCGCGCAATTAAGAGTTTACCGCGCGTTCAACATATATAAGACTATCCGACAACAATCGTTGGGCAGTTGCCTGGCAGACACGACACCCATCTGGTCGGAGGATTCTCCCTTTTCTATAGAGGATGAGTGAACTTTACAGTTCCTCATACCCCTAAAAATCTGTTTACCTAAAGTCAACTTATCGTAAATATGATAATGCCCAGATTCGACCGAGGATTCCGAATCTTTCCTCCAGAATCCTCGTCGTAGCTGGGCCATCGACAATTCGCCACAAGTGCAATAGCAACAATTACTAAGGATCATGATGGGATTTGTTCTAGTCCGAATCTAGACGGGAAATCGGTAAATCCATTCTTGTGTTATCACTGGTAATAATTTATTTATTCACAAGGCAACTACAACAGGTAAAAATCAGGTTTCAAGCTGATTATCATCCAAAGCGTAATCGCACAACATGACTAGCAACGACATTAACAATGATGACAACTACAGTAAATAAATAAGTTTAAAAAATTACAGCTACGAGGTCTGGGGTCTGCCCTCCGACACACTTCTACTTGGGCGGGGAATGTTTAGGAGAAAAAACAAGCCAAGTAAAGCACATAATTGACAAAAAGTCACATTATTTTAAGCGTGATAATGTTAAGACACTTCTGGTTTTTTATATACTTCTGTTTGTTTTCCCTAATAAAATAAAATAAAGATGGTGTATCGTTAGGTTGAGTCCTAGGTCCCTTCTTATTTTTATCGCAATAACACTTTCAGTTTATTAGTTCGATTGTAATGAAATCATAGGCGCAGTAGTAACTTGAAGATTTTCATGACAAAAGATTATAACTAAGGGTTCAAATTAAATTAGCTAGCAAAACTCCACAGAGATGGGTATCGGATATTTAAACATTTAAATAACATTTATATTTTTTGGTTTTATCATGTTTAGGCATCACGTCTGTGAAGTTTCGCTTTATTTAATTTATCACTGTATAAGTACTCACATTTCAAATCCACTTCCAACTTGATATCAAAGTTGAATTTATCGTCATGTCTCAAGTAAGCGAAGGGCGCGGGGTCCTGTGGGAAGTTGTCTACCACGTAAGGTCTTAGAGCCTCGATGGTGACGATCCAGGGAGATATGCTGGTGCCCAAGTTCTTGGCTGTGAAGGGGCCGAGGGGAATGTACTCCCATTTCTGGATGTCGCGAGCTAGAAAAAGATGAAGACAGTTTTTTTAATGAAACATCTTTACATACAGAGACTCCCTCCGTGCTTCGGAAAGCACGTTAAGCCGTTGGTCCCGGCTGTCATTCGTGGATCTTTGACAGTCGTTACGAGTCGTCAGAAGCCCGAAAGTCTGACAACCAGTCTTACCAAGGGGTATCGTATTACCCAGTTACTGGGTTGTGGAGTTCAGATAGGCAGTCGCTCCATGTAAAATACTGGTGTTCAGCTGCATCCGGTTAATCTGGAAGCCGACCCCAACATGATTGGGAAAAGGCTAGGCAGAATGATCAAACAAATGTCACTGGTTCGTTTTCAGCTGCATCTGGTAAGACTAGGAGCCTACTCCAACATAGTTGGGAAAAGGCTAGGTAGATGACTGGTTGCTATCATAATAATGCAAGGCAGTTTCCAGTTACTCCTGTTGGGATCCCAAGTTGCTATTTCTACCAGTGACAGACAACGGTATGATCAATACTAGTATTTTTTCAGTTACAACATTTATATTTTTACAGATATTGTTAAAGGTTACCTTAAATTGAATACAACCAGTATTAATACCGGTTACCGAAATAAAAATTACCTAGATCTTACACTCCGGCGCGAATCGCCTGCGTGTGTGTTACGGGTATTAAAACTGTAACCTAAAAGAGGTAGTATGTTTCTTTTTCTTGGGTAACCCAGATAGCGGTAATCTTAGTCGTAAGTAACCAAAATTCTTCGATACTTGTACCATTATTTATAAAGGTTTTCGGTCTCTGATTTCTGCATCTATCACCGTAGCTTACAAAGTATCCTCGAAGTTATCATAACCTATATTTTGCCCGCTCGATATCTTTATTAATTATAGCCTGTGTTATTCAGTGAGAATATAGCATTCTAATGGTGAAAGATGTGTTTAAATCGATCCATTAGTTTTTGAATTTATTAATTACATACAAAAATTATTATTTTTTCTCTTTATACTAAACATATACATATATATACATACCACTCCAATCATTCATGAGCACAAGTCCAAAGATGCGCTCCTCAGCCTCCTTGGCCGTGACCCTCTGTCCGAGGGTCGTTGGAGGGCCGCCGACGAAGGCCGCAATTTCTAGCTCGAAGTCCATGAGGCGGGAGGGACCGAAGTGGGGCGCGGCTCCTGGATATATGAAAGATATTATATGATCAGCAGCCGCGGTAAGGCTCGTGAGGCTGATTAAATGACCAAGATGTAAATCTAAATATTTGCACGGCTGAAATGCCGAATATAGTGAAACCCATCGATCCTAAGAACGTATGTTACCTACCTATAAATAAATATATTATTCATTTAAATTGTATGTATTTAATTTTATTTCATTTGGAGGGAGGCCTTTGCCCAGGACTGGGACAGAGCCTGCAGTTTTTTTTTTTCACCTCTTATTGATTTAGTCTTAAGATATTGATTACTTACAAACTTTGGTCAACAATACCTTTTCATTAGGTAAACAATTTATTTGATTAATATCTCATTAGATTCAGGTTGGGTTTATTTGCTGAACCTGATATAGGAGCCTTTACGAAGAGGGTATGTTGTCGACTGTCTAACTGAAGAACTAGTGTATTTATCATCATTCTCCTGCTCTTATCCCAATGTATTTGTGGTCGGCAACATGTCCCTTTCTTCTATACTTCCCTATTAGTCGTCATCTCGGTAGTCACCCCCTTTCTAGCCATATCATCTTTCACACAGTCCATCCATCGTTTATTTAGTCTCTACTCTTATAGCCATCGACATTCATACTCAAAACTTTCCTCACGACATTTTCCTCATTCCTCCGCATCACATGCCCATGCCATGACAACCGATTTCCGCACAACTTTTCAGTCATCGGTGTCACTTTCAGACTTCCTCTTATGTAGTCATTTCTTATTCTATCCATTCGTATAACACCACACATCCCTCTTAGCATTCTCATCTCAGCTGCATCCAATTACCTTTCATTCAACCCAACAAGTATATCAATCACATGCCGTATTTTGAGTCCAATTTTTTTTGGTTCTTATACAGGGTGTCTTAAACGTAGTGGTTCAACGATAGGTGTACCCCCTCGCTATACGTCATTTGCCTTTGGACCACTACGTTTGAGACACCTTGTATATGCACCGTTAATGTCAAGTATTTTAACGTTTACTGAGATGATAAACGAGAGTTGAATGAATTATAAAGAGATTTTTATTTTTTACCTTCAACGGGTAACGTCTGTCCATATGGTCTTGTGATAGGAGTCCCGGATATAACAACAGAACTGCTGCGACCGTGGTACCCAACTGGAAGCTGCTTCCTGTGAAATAGTCAAAACAGTATAGTAGTCAATAACATCACGCCTGTATTCCCCGAAGGGTTAGGCAGAGGTGTACTAATAGTACACCCACATTTTGCCAGTTATGTTTAAGTCCCATGTAATAGGGGGCGAGCCTATTGCCATCAACCGGGCACAAATCCACACTCCGGGCTGCTGCTGATTAATACCAGATGGAAAAACCCAATAAGACTTTGCCCGATCCGGGAATCGAACCCAGGACCGCAGCAGCAACGCTTGCGACCACTAGAGCAACGAGGCAGTCAAAATTATATCTGATAACGACAAGACATTTCATATATTTCTGGTTGAAAGTAAATATTAAATAAACGGGGGTAAACGATGAGTTTGAGCCTATTTGCAAAACAATCACTCCTAAGTGTGTGTAGTTTTACTTCTAGATTTCGTCCGGCACGTGCATCTGTGTTACGTTATCTTAACTCTGATTAAGCTCTGCTTAAGCTCTGTGGTAGAGGATTCCGGGTGAAGCTCGCTTCCACCTTCGGCCTGATCATCACTTACCATCAGGTGACATTCTAGCCACAAGCTTACACGTTGTGATAAAAAAAAAAAACTGTGCTTTACTTTGGTTAGTTACTTGCCAGTTGTCAAATATATCTTTGCCCCTGAACATGATCACCACATTTCAGGCATGTTAGTGACGAGCACAAGTCTGAGTAGTAGCCGATGTCAGCCGGCACGTGCATCCGTGCTTCACTTTGGTTAGTTACTTACCAGTTGTCAAACAGCGCGTTGTCTTTGCCTCTGAACATGATACCGACGTTTGTCGCATGGTGTAGCGACGAGTAGAAGTCTGTGTAGTCGCCGATGTTAGCTGGCACGTGCATTTGCGCTTCGCTTTGTTTTACGAAAGCCCTGGAAATAAAAAAAATCTTTTAATAATTTAATGCGTTTGATCCAGAGTAATTCGTAAAAAAGTCTGTTTAGATCGGCCAATTTGCACAATTTGGGGGAAGTTAAATGAAATAATGACCAGTTTTCAAATTTATTCTACGTTCAGTTATTCCAAGTTCTGCCTTATATTCTTTATCTTTCGTATTTTCTGATTTATAATTAAGGGTGGATTCGACCAAACAGGAATAAATTTTATCCGCGGATTAAGATTTACCTCTGACAGTTTTCGTATGGAGAAACTGTCAAAAATTCAAAATTTATTCGGAAGAGAAGGCTTATTCCGCGGATAAAATTTATTCCTGTTTGGTCGAATCCGTCCTAAGTCTACTAAATTCTTGGTGAATTTTTCACTATGCGAAGCCTTAACATTTCAATTAACTGTACCTTTGTCTAAGTTCAGTGTCATTCTGTAGTGTAGGATTACCAGCGTCTAGAAGCTTCTGTAGTGTAGTTCTTGCTTCCAGCCAATGGGGACGTGTGAGGCCCATGAAGGCATTGAGTGTTTGTTCCTGAAATCAAAATATGAACGTAGGGATACAAATCAAAAGTCATTTATTCAAATTAGGCTGACAATCAGCACTTTTCGAACGTCAAAATTACATAAGACAGTCCCCCAAAACGCCCGCCCTTCACCACTTCCTAGTGCTTCAGCTGGGAGGAAGAAGAGGCGCAAGAAACTCCCCAGCAACACAGCTGCCATCAGTTAGAAAAAAATTAATCTTTATCAATAGTATGCAAAATAATTAACATTAACCAACACAAAACATATACCTACATGTAGATGTGAATAACCATGTTTCCAGTCTGTGAATATGAAGGGTGTGACCCACATTCAGAAGGACGAACGGCATAGATAGGACATGGCGAATATATGAATAAATCTTTTAAGATAACGGAGCTCTGGTTGAGGCATTATTGCTGAGGTCCTATCTAAACCCAAGAGTATATAATTTCAAATAAGAATAAATGTTCTAAACAAGCTAAATACATAGTTCTCTATAGGTTAAAAGTTGTAAGACAAAATTATATATTCCAATCTTGATTCTTAATCAGACCATATATTATTGCAAAATAATGTGTAATATTGAACCTGTTTATAACAAACTAGAATTATTTTTAAGTCATAAACAAGTTGACGTCGTCGTTTTAACATAATTTTATATTCATGTCTCGCGGAAGTTTTGAAACTTGTTTTTATTGTTGTATTAATTATGGGAGGTGTGTCTGTACGTGAAAATTGTGAACACACCTTTGATGTAGGTCTTAAAATATTATCATCATAACCGAATCAACTTTTTAAAAAATAGGCAGATCAGGCAATATTTTTTTTTATATGAAAGGCTTTGATGTACTTATAATATCCATTTAATTTATACTCCATTTATTATAAGATTAGACAAATAACGGCTAAATAGCGACAGTTATTGGTGCCGATTCCCTTGTTCACAAACTAAACTAAATTTAAGTTCAGTGCATCTTTTTCTTTCTATTTCATTAAGAAAAGGACTAAACTAAAATATATCTTCTGTCCTTTTCTTAATGAAATAGAAAGAAAAAGATGCACTGAACTTAAATTTACTTTAGTTTGTGAACAAGGGAATCGGCACCAATAACTGTCGCTATTTAGCCGTTATTTGTCTAATGCTAAATTGGAGTATACGTAGGGTGCGTTAAAACTTCTTCTAGCAGTGACTATATTTAAACCCAAGGCCGAACGGTCGACAACGACGCTTCCTTCAACCACTAGGACCATTGGCAGGGTTACCTAATCAGTCTATGAAAATTTTAATTAATTAAAATTTGCATCTTGAACAAATATGAAATAACAACAAGTAAGTACTACCTACATAGGTACTACCTACTGGTTGAGCATATGACTTGTTTACACTTTATGCAAATGACTTTTGACAATTAATTAAGCTCTGATTGCAAGTTCGTAAGAGTACTTCTTACAAGTTATTATAATGACTTTATTTTAAGAAAAACTAAACTGTTCAGGTACAACTTATTGGTCCTAGAAAGTAGGCAAATAGTTCTGCCTACGCCCTAAATACTAATGCTCAAACTTTATTTCAAATAAACCAATTACAGGCACTTTTGAATTGTCAAGGGGTCGGTCAGTCAGAAAGATGAAGCTAGTTGCCCATTCCAAAGCGTTTTAGGTTCCTATGGAGAAGAACGGGCAAGAAACTCCACGGACACTCTTTTAAATCAAAATATGTTACAAAATATTTGTTACATCATTCATGATGAAATTATACATATGAGAACAATGTATATAGAAAGACGTGCACGGAATAGCCAAACGATTTCCTTTCAACTTTTCTGTCACTGGCGCCACTTCTAAGCTTCCCCTTATATCCTCATTTCTTACTTTATATTATCCATGTACTAGTTTAAGTATGTACCTTAAAAACATTCTGCTTGGATTTCAGAAGCGGTCCATCGAATAAGTTTGAGATCACGTTCAGATCCAAAATCAACTCGCCGATTGCTACTCCAATGTGTTTCTCGCTCTAAAACATAAAAAAACATGATAAAATAAGCACAAAACGAACTTAGCTCGACAACAAGATAAAATTGTGCAAATCCTGCCAAATTAAACTGTATGTAAATTCTTCACTTTCAATATCATGCGGCAGTGCTTCCCAATTTGGTGGTGTTATACTAGTTTCCAATGTCAATGAGTTCGGTCAATAATCTGAACAAAATTTGCACATACATGACTCTTATTGCTTTGAATATAGCAACCAATTTCGAATAACTAAATATTTTTCTAATTACAGCAAAAAATCATACGACAAAGTTGTACTTACATTGTTAGGTGAAGTAAAAACACCGTAGGGAAGATTTTCAATAGGAAAATCGGAACTAGGAGAATATTCAATAAACGATTTCATTTTGATACGTGTTCCTGCGACGGATGATAATCGGAATGTGTTTTCAACTAGTTGTAGCAAGTTGTTATGGAAATGTAACCACTGAACTAGCCGGTTTACTTGCCGGCAGGAGGGACAGACTATACCAGTTACTGTTGTGAGCAAAGTCAAGGTCGCTAGGTATTCGAGAAAAAAGGGAAAGTATTTTTTTTTAAATGTATTGTTTTATAAATAGATTGATGAAAATAAAAGGGGAGTTTTCGATGAGACTGTTTTAGGTTAAGTTTATGAATGTAAGTAATGAATTTGTTATCGAATGAAATTAATCCTTCTATAAACATGAATGGTGATAAATGATAACTTTGTTTATTTTATGGATACGAGAGTTGTACCATCTTTAAATTAAAGAGATTTGCAGTTTCTTTAAAAATTCCGAATCCAAATATTCTGCCGGCTCTAAAACATGACTCGTTTTACCACTTTTCTGTTTTCTCTGTTAGTCATAGTTTCGGTTTTTAGCCAAACGGAACCCTGTTATTAAGCCTCCGCTGTCCGTCCGTCCGTCTTTCTGTCAGCGGGCTGTATCTCGTGAACCGTAATAGGTAGACAGTTGAAATTATCACAGACTGCGTACCTATTTCTATATCCGCTGAATGAAGTCGGTTAAAAATGACTTTAAATTTCGGAAGTCCAAGGCAAATTAAAGTTATATTTCACATTGTAGTGCTTTTTTGGAAGTCAGTTGTTTTTTTTTTTTTTTTGTAATAAAAAGTTTATAGTTCAAATGTGTGCAATATTGTGTACTAGCTGCTGCCCGCGGCTTCGCCCGCGTGAGTGTCGGAAATTACCCCATACATCCCCATGGGTTTTAAGTATAAATATTAAGTTTCGAGTTAATCGGACAGCGCGTTAAAATTCTTCCATACAAACACTGACACCACCCAACCCCCCTTTAGGGGGTAATTTAGAAAAAAAAAAACTACAAACTTTATAATTTATTTTGATAACTATTCGTGCGAAGTTTCATGTTTATTACCTCAAGGAATAAGATTTTTCATACAAACTTTCATCCCTTATTTTACCCCCTTAGGGGTTGAATTTCGAAAAATCCTGATACACGTTATTCTTAATTTTTGGGTTTAAGTATAAATATTGAGTTTAGAGTTAATCGGACAGCGCGTTAAAAATTTTCCATACAAACTTTGACACCCCCCGTACCGTAGGATAGGATACTTTTCCGGGATAAAAAGTACCCAGTGTGGTGCCCAGGATATTAAAGAATAATTATACCAAGTTTCATCGTAATCGAACCGGTAGTTTTTGCGTGATGCCTGAACAAACAGACAGACAGACAGACAGACAGACAGACAGACAGACAAAAAAAAATTTAATCAAATTTTTGGGGTCGGTGTCGGTCTAGTAACACCCCCTGCTATTTATTTTTTTGATATTTTCAATGTACTATAGCGCGTCATAATAATAATAACCGTCCGCCACAAGCCCGTGCTACTCAGCCCCTCCTACCGAGTCGTCGCTCCGCACGAATCAGCGCTCGAGTGGGTGCCGCGCCATCCTCGCGCGCCACCTATACTCACTTTTAGTACCACGCTAACTACCGCAGAACGCGCACGCGCTACGTCTGAGCGCCGACTCGGTCATCAACTAGTAGTCACAAGTTTCTTTCAATTATGATACTATTGTTCACCCTAAATCTGTGTTTACTCTGATTACAACATTGATACAGTTGTACTTACGCATTTTAATTGCTCCTAACCCTATAACTGGCAGCCTAACGTGGAGCTGGACCGTGAGTGAATCAGTGAACTAGGTACATTTTGAAGTGCAGAACTTTCACGTGTTAGATAATAATACCTAATAATATTAGTTTCGTGTAGTGTTTCGTACACGCATCGCGCGTAGGCACATGGTCGTAATTTGTGTGCTGGGTTTCGTTACAGGTAATAAAGTTTATACCTGAACCTAGATTACGGACCTATATACAGTGCCGGTATGAACTGTGAACTTGTGACTTTCGTTGTAGAAAATTAGTGAAGGTGAATTGACTGTTAGATCGCGTAACTCTCAGTTTTAGTCCTTAGGTAATAATAAGGAAAACCTAAGTGCGTTCTAAGTGTATTTAGAACCGTTTATACCGCGAGTTCGCGATGCGATCTATGTTGATTAACTGTTGAACTGTTGTGGGACTACGAACAGTCTTAGTGCTCAGGTAGAACGTAGACTACCTAAAGTACCTAAGTTTGTGTTTCGTTCGTATGTGGACTGTTTCACAACCTCGTGTGCGTAAATTCCTTGTATTTTTAGTAACCGTTATACTGTTGTGGGACTGCGAACAGTCTTAGTGCTCAGGTTAGAACGTAGACTACCTAAAGTACCTAAGTTTGTGTTTCGTTCGTTGGTGGACTGTTTCACAACCTCGTGTGCGTAAATTCCTTTTATTTTACGAACTGTGATTAAGTAACCGTTATACTGTTGTGGGACTGCGAACAGTCTTAGTGCTTAGGTGGAACCTAGACTACCTATAGTACCTAAGTTGATGATTCGTTCGTTTTGTGGACTATTTCGCAATGGTGTTAACGAGATCACGCGCTGCTAGTCCGACTTCGGCTGGCACCTTGTCCGAGGACATGGCGCCGCCCGCGCCCGTAGCGCCCGCGCCGGAGGTGGCTCCGCGCGGCGCTGTCGCTGACATCGCTGCCGCGCAGGCGGCCGCGGTAGATCCGCAGCTGGCTGCTGCCGCTGCAGCGGCTCCGGTCACAATGTCGACTGAGCAACTCCTGTTGCTGATAAACAGGCTAAGTCGCAGCGAACCTGTAAGTACACCAGTTTATTCTGGCCACAGTGGCCACTTCGCCAAGTGTACGGCGCGTTTCGACGGCGAGAAGTCAAGCAATGTTTTGGCGTTCATCGATGCTGTAGAGACGTATAAAGAGTGTGTGGGCGTCGATGACCACAACGCTCTTCGTGGTTTACCCATGTTGTTGACGGGGCTTGCCGCCACGTGGTGGCAAGGAGTTAAGGATACCACCGGCTCCTGGCAAGTTGCTGTAGATTCTTTAAAGCAAACATTTGGACCACGATTGCCGCCGCATAAATTATATAGAAAAATATTTGAACGGGAACAACGAGTAGACGAAGCTACGGATTTGTTTGTGTGCCATATTCGGGCCTTAATAGCTCAGCTACCACCATTCCTGCTTCCAGAGGTAGTTCAGGTGGACATGGCATATGGGTTGCTTAACCACCGCATTCGAGAAAAGCTTACGCGCACTGCTTTTAATACTTTTGCGGAAATGTTGACGCAGGCGCGCCGCGTTGAAGATATTCTTGATGAATCACGCCCGCTCGTCCCTGCGGATAGGAAACCTCCAACGTCCTCGTCGCCGCAGACTCCGAGGCCAACGGATGCGCCTTCCACAAGTAAGGCAAGGCCCCATTGCAATTACTGTAAACAGTATGGTCATGTTAAAGAGTCTTGTCAGCGGCTGGCAAAGCAAAAGAAAACCAAGGAGTCCAAGGACGGTACCGTAGAGGGAGAGTCGCGTCCGCCAGCGTCTTCGGTTACCTGTTTCGGGTGTGGTGCACCCGGCGTCATACGTTCGAACTGCTCGACGTGCAAAGAGAAGAAACCTAATACGTCTTCCGTTCCGTTTCAATCAGTGTCCGCGTGTGGTGTTGAATCATTAAACCCGCGTAGTAGGCCAAAGTTAAATATTAAAATTTACGGTGAAAGTGGTAGTGCTCTTTTAGATACCGGTGCTAAACTATCGATAGCTAGTGTTAGTTTAAAAAATGTTTTAGTTAATAACGGTCAAAAATTTGTAAAAACCTATTCTGAAATTAAGCTTGCTGATGGTTCTATCAATTGTTTAAATGTAGAAACTGCGATGGTTGATGTTCATTTTTGTAATATAGTTGTACCCACCCATTTCATTGTGTTACCTGGGGCTGTGGAGTCGTTGCTCGGCATAGATTTTATTAGGGATGCTGGCATGGTACTTGACTTCCATAAGAATTCTTGGTCTTTGGAAGGCTCACAGGTAATTTATCCTATTTTGTATGAGGAAGGGCGGTCTGAAACCGTATGTGCCACTTTTTGTCTCCGCGATGACGAGGGTATCCTCCTGCAACCATCTGAACGCAGTAAATTGGCCAACCTGCTGGAGTCCAATAAGGATATCTTTGAACCAGGGGGAGGACCAACTACTTTTGCTTTGCATCGGATAGATACTGGGAACAGTGCTCCAATTTCAGTGCCACCTTACAGGGTGACACCAGCAAAGAAAGAGATAATAAGAAAAGAGATTGATAGAATGCTGGAAGAAGAGGTCATAGAGGAAGCAGAATCACCGTGGGCATCTCCAGTAGTGCTAGTGCCTAAGAAAAACGGAGAAGTACGTTTCTGCGTAGATTACAGGGCCTTGAACAAAGTAACCAAAACTGATAAGTATCCCTTACCTGTTATTGATGAGGTTCTGCAGTCCACCAAAGCTAACAGTGTGATGTCAACCATAGATCTGAAGGCTGGGTACTGGCAAATTGAAGTAGCTCCTGAAGACAGGGACAAAACGACTTTTATTTCACCCTTTGGAATGTTTCGTTTCCGACGTATGCCGTTCGGCTTGAAGAATTCCCCGTCGACATTCCAACGCCTTATTGACAGATTTCGAGCTGGTTTGAAGAACATGACTGTGGTAGCGTATTTAGATGACATCCTGGTGATCTCCGAGGATCTGGAATCCCATGGGAGGGATCTACAGCAGGTCTTTGAGCGCCTCCGCCTGTTTAACCCGAAAGCAAACAGAATTAAGTGTGTTTTCGCTAGGGATAGAGTAACTTACCTGGGACACGTAATTTCGGCACGTGGTATCGAGCCTGATCCCAAGAAGGTGGAAGTGGTGGTGAACATGAAGCCACCGACGAACCTGAAGGAGCTGAAGACTTTCCTGCAAACCTGTTCTTGGTTCCGTAAATTCATCCCGCAGTTTTCCGAGGTAGCGCGTCCTTTGACGGACCTCACAAAGAAAGATCGACGTTGGCAATGGGGGGAGAATGAGCAAAGAGCTTTTGAAGAGCTTAAGCTCCGGCTCTCAACTAGCCCCATTCTTCGCCAACCAAGCTTTGAGAAACCTTTTGTACTGCGCACCGACGCAAGTGCTTATGCGCTTGGAGCAGTTTTAATGCAAGGTGAGAATCCTACCGAAGAAAGACCCATTGAGTACGCAAGTAGGTTGCTGACATCCGCCGAGCGTAACTACCACACGACAGAGCGCGAAGCTCTAGCGGTTGTCTGGGCTCTGGACAAATTCAGAGGATACATCGAAGGAGCGCAGACTCGTGTGGTTACCGATCACCAGCCATTGAAATGGCTCTTGACCTTGAAGACACCCAGTGGTCGTTTGGCCCGTTGGGCAATGAAAATTCAGTGTTACAACTTGGATATCGAGTACACACCTGGAAGAGTCAACTTAGTCGCTGATACTCTCAGTCGACCAGTGAACGCCGATGTTGAAGAGTCGAGCTCTACAAGCTCTTGCAGCATTTGTCCGGTGATCGTTGACTTACCTCAGAGGAAACCAGAGGATATTCGTGATGCTCAACTTAAGGATCCCGAGATAAACACAATTATAGAGGATTTTGAAGGTTCCAATAACCCAGACTCAGCCATGCGCTGGACTGATAGAGGTTATTATCTTTCGCAAGGCGTATTGTACCGCTGTGACCCGGATGGAGATTCCGAAGAACCTCAGCTTGTTGTTCCAGAGTCATTACGGGCCGAGCTCATGAAGGAGCTTCACGATGCGCCCACTGCTGGACACTTAGGTTTGGAGCGAACCTTGAGGAAGATCAAGGAGAAATACTTCTTCAGAAACATGAGAACTTACGTGGCACAGTACTTAAAGTCCTGCGATCAGTGTCAGAAGTATAAAGCCACAAATCTGAAACCTGCCGGTCTACTACAGACCCCTGTACCTCAGCAGCGTTTTGAAATTCTTGCAATGGACCTATTTGGTCCACTTCCCGAAGGTATTAAGGGAGAGAAGTGGATTCTTCTGGTGGAGGACACCGCTAGCCGATGGGTGGAACTGTTTGCATTGTGCGATGCGACTGCTGAGTCGTGTGCAAAAGCTCTTATCGAAGAAGTTTTTATGCGATATGGTTTTCCCCGTCGAGTAATTTCTGACAACGGAACGCAGTTCGTGTCAGCGGTGATGCAAAAGGCCATGCACGTCCTTGGGGTTCAGCAATCTTTGACTCCAGTCTATCACCCCGAGGCCAACCCCGCTGAACGAAAGAATCGGGAGATGAAGAAAATGTTGGCAATCCTGTTGGACCCGGAACATCGTCGTTGGCCAGAAGTATTGCCAGCTGTACGGTTTGCCTTAAATACAGCGTATAATCAAGGCACTGGCCAGTCCGCTGCCTTCTTGACTTTTGCGCGCGAGTTTCGGTCCCCGGTGGACGTAGCCCACGATCTGCGGGCTATCGTAGAGCAGGAAAATTACGTGCCGCAAATATCGCCGTATTTGCGCGACTTCGTACATCGCTTGCAGGAGGTAAAGTGGCGAGTTGAACGTCAACAAGACATTCGTAAGGAAGCCGCCGATAAACATCGTCGTCCTGGACCCTGCTATAAGGAGGGTGACCTCGTCCTTGTGGATAGTCATCGCCATAGTCAGGCAGCAAAAGGTTACACCAATAAGTTTGCTCCGCGTCGCGAAGGTCCCTATCGTGTCAATAAGGTGATTTCACCAACTACCTATGAAGTAGTAGATAAAGATAACATACCTCGAGGCAAGTATCATGCCAGCCTCCTAACGCCCTATGTAGGTGAGTCCAAAGTAGTCGTTCACAATAGGAAGAAGGGCCGTCCTCGTAAAGTTTCCAAGTCAGCTCCAGAGACTGCTGCTGGCTTGGAGGGGGAGATTATAGCGCGTCATAATAATAATAACCGTCCGCCACAAGCCCGTGCTACTCAGCCCCTCCTACCGAGTCGTCGCTCCGCACGAATCAGCGCTCGAGTGGGTGCCGCGCCATCCTCGCGCGCCACCTATACTCACTTTTAGTACCACGCTAACTACCGCAGAACGCGCACGCGCTACGTCTGAGCGCCGACTCGGTCGTCTACTAGTTGTCACAAGTTCTTTCAATAATTATGATACTATTGTTCACCCTAATGTGTTTACTCTGATTACAACATTAATACGGTTGTACGCATTTTAATTGCTCCTAACCCTATAGTACAGAATTTTCACTTCTACAGATTTATTATAAGTATAGATAGATAGTGTCCATGGAGTTTCTTGCATGTTCTTCTCCATAGTAACCTACTACGCTTAGGAATGGGCAACTAGCTTCATCTTCCTGACCTGACCAACTCATAGACAATTTAAAAGTTCCTGTATTTGGTTTAATGGAAATAGATTGTATGAGTTTGTGTTTCTTGCTCTGGACCGGTAAAACGTAAAGCTGGGTACTGACCGGCGTTACGGGGCGTAATGCAACGTGTTACACAGCGAGCCTTCGTGCAGTCAGTACGGGGAAACGAGCACGAACACGCGAGCAATTATACGGATTTTAGGACACGACGTAACGTTTGAGGCTCGCTGCGGATGTTAGATTACGCGCCGTAACTCCGGTCAGTACCCAGCTTTAAGATAACTACAATTCTAAACTACCCAAAAAAAGAAATATGTTAAAAAAACTTAGTTTGTTTATTACAACAATACCCAGTAGTTATTTACATCTTAAAATTGACCTTAGAAACTACCGAAGAGGGGCTACGAAGTACTCCGCGAATGTTCCCCTTGCGTTTTGATAGACTGCTGCGAGAGTCCGCGACTGCCTGGAAATAATATAACTGAAGTAGGTACTTTTTGGTGAAACTACACTATAGAATAGAATAGAATAGATAGGCCGTATACAGAAAGAAAGCTGGAGCCGGCGCCGATCTACCAGCGCTTATAGGAACCGGTCCACGCAGGTAACCGGCGCAGGCATTTATATGAACAAACGCCGAAGCGATTATGAATAAGCGCCGAACGTAGCCGACAAGATTCTCGGAACTTGTCGGCGACGTTCGGCGCTTATCGGCGTTTGTTCAAATAAATGCCTGCGCCGGTTACCTGCGTGGACCGGTTCCTATAAGCGCTGGTAGATTGGCGCCGGCGTCCCGCTTTCTTTCTGTATACGGCCTTAGTATTTATTGAGTAATAACTGAGGGTAACACTTGACCTATTAAAAGAAGTGACATAATTATCTTTTCTCAAACGTGCTTGGAAATTCGAGCATTATTTTAGACTACCTTCTTCGAGATAAATCGGAAATGCTGTACTACAACCTAATTGCGTAATACACGATCCATCACAATCTGAATCGTTTTGAAACAGATTGCTAATCCATTTGCTTCATAAGTTAAAAAAAAAACTGCTCAACAACGTAAATACGCAATGAATGTTGTTAAACTGTCAAAATGAAACAGATTAGTCTTAATCTTTTAAGAAAATGTGTTACGCAATTAGATAGCTGGTCAGCGACCATACAAGCGAGTAGGCGGTCGGCAATGTTACTATGAAAACTCATATCTGTCGTGTTATTTAAAAAAATAGGAGGAACTTTTTACTTAAACACATGGCAACCAAGGAGGTAACTTAGCAAAGATTTTATTTAAATTTCGATTTGGCACGCAAATAGAGAAACAAATGAACATATTGGCGCGTGAAAAATTATCGTTGTTTGTCATTGATTTTGGAATTTATAATTAATTTACTTAGTTTGAATTTCCGCGCATTATTTATTTGAGAAAAGTACTATACAAACCTTGGCCACAACCAAGCATTGATGGACTCACAAGTGTGCCTCGGCGTCGCCTACGCTCACATTTTTGCCTTCGTCCATCAATGCCCCTGTTGCAGACCGCGACAGTAATGTACACAGTTTCTGCACCGTGCAGTCATATAAACGCAATTATTTTGATCATCCAGAATGATTTTGAATATATGCACGGGTATGTACAGTCAACAAAGCTATTTGGTATACAGGCAGCTAACTTTAAACTATTTTAAAAAATGTTGTGAGTATGCTGGGTAGTCAATTTTTATACTCGCTCTTTGTACCTATGCCATATGCCTAAAAATTTATTACGCACACAATAAAAATGAATATTGGCAGTGTAGTAGAGGGATGAATAATTTTGCCTGTATACCAAATAGCTTGGTTGACTGTACATGCTTCCGAAATATAATTTAACTGGCAAGAAAAGGATGCACTTGTGTTAAGTATTTTATTTGTTTTAGTTGACGTGGTATGTATTTACAATTTTATTTGTTTGAATGACATCTGTATGTAGTTTATATTTGATTTGATTGACACGTGTGTGTATGTATTTTAATTGTATTTGATTTTAATTCGTTCATTTATTTTGTATACTTATTTTATACATTTTTAAATATTTCTTAAAAGTTATATTACAAAAAAACATTTAAAAATATAAAAAATAGTGTTCCGCCGGTGTCGGGAGCAGGGTCCAAGCTACGGGTGGTTAGGGCTGCAGAGACAGGAACCTCCTCACAATGCGAGCCGTATCGAGGAGAACTGCCTTCTGAATCAGGCCCTTGATCCAACCGCCTAACGAGAGCCTCAAAAGATGATTTTAATTATTTTTATTGTGTGTGTGTTTTTAATGTAATGGATTTTGTCTACAAATAAATGAATTATTATTATTTAGCCCCGAGCCGCTAAGCCCTGTACACCGTACAGGTGTTAATGAGTTACCTAACTTTGAAGACCCAGGATTGAAAAGACGGGACAGCATACGGAATAGTATTTGAAATTCAATTAATTCTTTTAACATGTTTTATTGTATAACATTTAACATTAGTCTGCTATGATATTACTAGATGTGTAAGGATATAAATAATATAATGCAAATTACAAACTATAGGCATACAGGAACTTATTGGATTTAGTGATTAATGAAAGGTGTGGTTTTAAAGAGTAATACAACTGACTTGTTGTGCTTCATTTGTTTCTGATGGGTATAGTCGACCTCGTAATTGCATTATCACACTAAGGTTAAAATGTCACCTGCATGCTATAAAACGACAAGGTCTATTTATCTATGTCACAATTAGATAGTTTCAACTTTAGTGGACTTTCATTATCCTGAGCGATGGTCGGTTTGCGTGGATGTGACGCATATCTACCTTGGTCTTTTCGTCATATTTATTTATTTAAACTTTAATTAACTTAATGCCTTAGGACTTATTTCTACCAGTCAACCAAGGGTAGTGAAGAAATAAGATGGCAGGTGCATGTTTACCGAAAATAAACGTATTTTCTGTGTTTCTTTTCTTCTTATTTACTAGCAATTGTTGTCAAAAATGGTATTAAATTTACGAGGTCGACTTTACTTCATTTCATTTCTGATACTTTAAAAGTTGCCATGTGACTAAAATTTGTGTAAATTACATTTGATTCCAGCAAATTGTTAAACTATTCAGACTTTGACTGTTCATATATTTTTAATGATCTTTTTTCTACTTTAAAATCCCACCTTTAACATCGGCTATGGTGCAAAAATACATGATAACGTAAATCTACGTACACCAAGTCTACCACAATTCAAAATATGAATTACAATGTACCTACACTACACCAGTATAAAATCTATACTCAAATCCGTGTTTATTGGTACAATTAGTTTATAAATGCTTAGGATTAGGTTAGGTTTTGTTATACATAAATATTATATTAATACCACAAGTTTTGATATATTTTAGTTCTTGTATGTATTGCCAGTTTGGACGAAAATGTATGAAAGTTGTTGATCATTTATATCAGGAGTCACCAAATGGCGGACCGCGGTCCGGAACTGTGGACCTGCGGTAAGTAGGAAATTTGTCTATTTTGAAATATTAATATTCGAGTTTTAGCTTGCACCAAGTTTACTTGAGACTTCAGACGGGCAGTTCAAATTAATTTGTTTGTTCAATTAATTACTTACTTAGTTAGTTAATTTTGATAATTACTCAATATAAGATACAGGTTCCTTTTCGTTTAATTCCTTAATAAAATAATAAAAACTTCTTTTCTAGTAATTAAAACCAAACGGACCGCAACAGTCATATTATTTAAGAAAAACGGATCCCTAATTAAACTAATTGATGATTCCTGATTTATTTTATTTTTAGAAAGTTCAAATTTTATATTTAATTTTAGAAATGTTAACAATGATATAAATGACATAAAATTCAACCATTTTCTACTGGAATTTGGACACTTTGAAATAGGCACTTATATTTATCGTTACTTGGCATTTTATATAAAAAATACCGTTTACGCCTACATCATGAAATCAACAGGAAAATTTACTACTGCGAGATTTTAACGTAAATCTAATTATCTAGTACTAAATATAATATATATTTTATTACCAAAGGGTTCTACGAATAGTTTTAATATGACATTCGCTCTAATAAAGAGAGCACAATGAAAGTATGTTATCTAAAAATTTAATTTTAAAATTGTTCACAAAATTTGATTTTGAAACAACAAATAAATAAAAATGTTTAGTAATAAAATAATATAAATAAACTATGAAGTTAATCCATACTTAATACGCTGTGCCAGCTGATTGTATTACTACTTCTAAATCTAATTACATAAAAATACAAAAAAATACACATACATTCTACCACAATATTTATAATTTTGTCCAATTTACACGATGCAAGAATACAATAAAATTGAAATGACTTGCGTCGTCTTAACACTATTTAGAATTTTAGACAGTGCAAGTTTTTTTGTTGTGTCAACATAATGGTATGCTACAGGCAATTAAATCTCACTGTATAAATTAGGCTTTACAGATCGTACGTGATAACGCCATCCTATTTAGTTCATTATCTTTGCTACATACCAAATTGACTACTTGGGGTGGTGTTGAATTCTCTACGTTGTATGTTAGCTAATCAATGTTACTTTGTATTTTCAACTGACTTCAAATCCATATGTATAATAAAAATCAATTGCGGTGCGTTAGTCTCCTAAAATGTCGAATATGGCTCGACTGAATTGTTTTTTTTTTGTTCGCCTCTTTATTGAAGTGGTTTTGTAAAACCCAAAGGAACAGGAAATTTTGTATGGGAATTGTCTATGTGGTACGAAGTTTGAGTCGTGGTTCGGGGATTTATTACTAATTAGTAAAGACTACAACATCAAACATGCAATTTTTTTTCAAATGTCCGAGACCCGTTTTCAGAAAGAATAATAAAATGGCGTCTTTAAAAAAATGCTAGTATATCAACTATGTTGTTACGTTATTTTTATCAACTATGCAATTTTACGAATATATTTTTTTACTATTTCAACACCACCCCCCAAAACTACAAAAAGAACGAAACAAAAATTCTTATCTACACAAAGTGGCGTCGATCTGCTGCAGCGACGGCAGGGTTAACTTCAGTTTCCTCCTGTAAGCGGGGTCGGCGGCGAGAGGGTTACGTTCTAGGTATATCGTGGTGATCTTCTTGTTCTCCTTCAGGTACTCTATTGATGACCAGTCGGTGATCTGGTTGTCGTTTAACTAAAAATGTAACATAATTAATTAATATTACGTCTGGAATCTCTCGGTAGTAGCCTGGAGTCTGGATTTGTGCCCGGTTAATGGCAATAGGCTCGCCCCCTATTACATGGGATTTAAACATAACTGGCGAAATGTGGGTGTACTGAAGGTATACCTCTACCTAAGCCTTCGGGGAATACAGGCGTGTAATATTAACATTTTTGTCTGTCTGTCTGACTTTCACTGGCAGATAGCTGATGATATAAGGAGTAATTTAGGCTAATTTTATTTTATAAAAAAAAAAAGTTAGGGTCCACCCAGGAGAAGCCGCGGGCAGCAGCTAGTTTGAAATTAAAAGGAACTCACCCATAGTTCTTCCAAATCAACCATATGCCTAACATTATCGATGACAGAAATTTTGTTCGTAGCCAAGTCTAAAGTCTGCAGCTTGACCTGACTTCCCAAGTTCTCGATAGCACAAATTCCGTTCTCAGAAATATACAGCTGATCCAAGTTCCTCAGTTCGTCCAAATTCTCTATTTTCGTTATACGATTACTCTGCAGAACTAATATTTCTAGTGCTGTTAATTCATCCAAGTTTTGTATTTTCGATATTTTGTTTTTGCCTAAGTACAAATGTTTGAGGGTTTTCATGCCTTCTAGGTTTTTGATTTCCTGTAAAGATAAAATAAATATAAATAAATAGTATAAAATTAAATGGCTTGTCTGCCTGTGTGCGTTTAGTTCTTCTAAAGTACATACTGACGATTTTTTACATCGTACGTTTTTTTACTACATAATGACGTTTGACGTTCGAATAGTCCTGATTCTCAGCCTAATTTGAATAAATGACTATTGATTTTGATTTCAAAATATTCAAAGTTAATAAAGAGCAAGAGAAAATAGGTCGTCAACAGAACCAACATTAATTACCAAAGGTCTTGAAACTTACCCGCAACCGATTATCTCCCAACTCAAGCAGCTCTAGTTTGGGCAAATGATTGACGTTCTTGATCTCCGAAAGCTTGTTGGAGCTAATGAACAACTTCTTCAAGTTTAACAGCTTCTGCAGGCCACCGATCTCTTTGATCCTGTTGAATGATAAGTCTAGCATCCTGGAAACGAGAGAATTCACTGTTTAAGAAAATGTTATGACACAAACATAATTATATACAATATAAAACTGTCCTGTACGAGGCCCAAAGGCCCATATCTCACCTACTGCGACTAAATCTATTTCTGCTTATCAGCATGAAGTTACAACAGAAAACAAACAAGACTTATTTAGGAAGTTTTTAGCGTCATGCGGATTTGTTTACGCATAGGGGTTTGCCCGCATGCGTAAGATTTCAACTTCCTGTATGCACCCGGGATCTATGCGTATAGCACGCACAATAATAAAAAGACGTGCCACACATGAGCAAATACGCATGGCACTAAAAACGTCTCAGATTATTTTGCATTTCCCCAGCTGCTTAGTGCTGTTATGCTATATGCATTTAAATAATAATTCAAGAGATTTTGACCTGTTGGTTTGAGGTAATTTTATACCGGGTACAGATTGCAGAAACGTAAAATGGAATATACCAAAAATATGCCGTCCCAATGTATGCAATGCAACATGAAATGTAACAATTATTAGGCGAATTTGTTTCAAAGTGTGTTGCATTTCATGTTATGTTCCTCCAATCTGTATCTGCACCCTAATCGCGTTATACACGATCTATCACAATCTGGATCGGTTTGAATCAGATCACTAATCCATCGCTTCATACTTCGAAAAAAAAACTGCTGAACAACGTTAATAACGCAATGAATGTTGTTGAACTGTCAAAATGAAACCGATTAGTCGGAATCGTTTATGAAAACGTTTTACGCAATTAGATAGCTGGCTTCATTCAGCTACGAAATATCAGTATTCCTCGGCTAGCCTGATTCTTTCATTCAAGATGGATTTAAACACAATAAAACAGTTGATTGATAGAACTTACTCTAGATTAACAAGACCATCCAAGTTCTCCATGACCACAATTTGGTTGTCATACAGCTCAAGTTCCACTAATGTGCTCAATGTGCTGATACCCTCGATTTTCTTGATCAGGTTCCATCTCAAGTACAATCTGTAATTACGAGGATTAAAAAATACAATAGACGTTGATATATTGAGTAACCTATTCCGCTTAACTATTCCTAAAGAGTAATACAAAACCCTGTAAGAAATCGACACGTGTTTCACCTCTCAACCAGGCCCTCAGGATGACAATTGACTTTTCGCGAACCCGAACACGACGTGTGGCAACGCCGAGAGCTGGACGCAGAGTCACACCTGATTCCTGAATCAATTAACTACGAGGATTTTTTTTTTCAATAAACTTAAAAATATATGCAAGATAATGTAATGCAAGCTTAGGAGAAGGGATACGTTTTATCCCGGTAGTACGTTGCCGTGGGATACTTTCTGACCTCCACAAGGGTGAAGCCGCAAGCAAAATTTAGTAATGGTATAAATTGCGGTTACTGAAATTTGCAGATTCGATTCCAAATTGTAGTTATCGGGTTTACAGAGCTGAAGCAGATTTGGGTGCTTGACCATTTAAAATTAGTGCTTGTAAATACACTAACAATACACGAGAAATCGTAGTAGGACGGAATATTTTTAGAAATAGTGTCCAATTAGCGATATATAAGTACCAATGCAATATGCCTACACTGCTATTTACCGCCTCGAGACAGTCGGTAGCTTCGTAGGCGGTAAGTAATTTATTGTTAATAATGGAATGGCTTTCTTCCATTAGCACAGTTAATTCTCATAAATTAGCGTAGATTGAGGCCAGAGACCCAGAGAGTTGCGGGAATGAAGAGTCGTTCAATTACTTTAAGATATTGATTGAATTTGTTTACAACTGACTCAATGTCAAATGACTAACCCAAAGATGTTTAATAAAATGTATGTAGGTTCATCGATATTTTCGTCAATTGTTGACTGATTTTGAAAATTCATTTTCATTCGGTAGAGGAAGCTTGCGCGGGACGGGTCCACCCATATAAATTTGATAAACTTTGCTTGGGTAGTTTTTGAGTTAGTTTCAATAATACGTATTTTTCCCACTTAGTCTATGTTGATGATTTTATAATATATTTACACAGCAAGTAGTGGTATTGGCATTTGTGTGGGATAGGTACCACAACCAAGAAGTGAAAATTAAAAATATTCCCAAAAAAAAGACCGACTTCCAAAAAAACACAAGAAATGGAAATTTTAAACCAAGACAGCGACTCTTCACGTTATAGTGTTTTTTTTAAAAGTTGGTTGTTATTTTTAAGTAAAGCTTTGGTAAGATTATTATTATACTCATCAGATATTGATAACAATACTAGCTATATTGTAAATATTGTAATAGACTAGATAAAGTATTACAATTGATTGAAAAAAATAGTTGTTTGATTTTTGCTCGCTTTTTGTATGTTTGGTAACCCATCTTGAGTTCTGACCTTCTATTAGCTATGATAGAGGCTATAGAAGCAGCCAAGCCTTGTCATTAACCTTGGGTCTAATAACAGGGTCCATATGAGTACAGAACCAAAGAAGTGGTTTTGGCAAAAGACCACATTTCTCTGTATCTCTCTCTTTGCCTAGCCGTTTCCCATTTCATTTGGGGTCGGCTCTCCCCGTCATTCTTCGCCAGATGTTTCGGTTCTGAGTCGTCGAGTCATTAAATTGGGCTATCTTCAGGTCGTTGTTGACTAACGACACCCAAGTGAGAAGGGGCCTACCTCGCTTCTGTCAAAAGACCACATTTGCGCTTCGTAAATACACAGTCGTTCGCAAGCGCCATTGTTAGAGTCATCATTCTGCCTAGCCTTTTCTCAATCATGTTGGGGTCGGCTTCCAGTCTAACCGGATGCAGCTGAATACCAGTATTTTACATGGAGCGACTGCCTATCTGACCTCCACAACCCAGTAACTGGGTAGGGCCATTGCTAGAGTATAGCAACCTTAAGCAGAACACTTAAGTAATTGTTGACATATTTTATTAAGTGGGAGCAGCACAATGACCTCTTTATTGATTATCTTGTGACACTGATGTGTGATGTCATCAATTATTATGGTCACATGCCAATTTTTACGGCACACAACTACATTTATTCAATTCGCACTTCTTAGTGTAATCTGTTGACAATATTATTATGTGTACAGTTAACATAGAAAAGTTGTGCGCTTCGGCAATGTTCGTGTGTCCGAATTAGTATACTTGAGGCATATAGGCAAAGTTTCTAAGTTTTGTACTGCCGCGTTTTATAGTATTACACCTATGATTACGCGTTTGTATAAAACTTTCACTCTGTTGGTTTACTGACACCTACTCCGGTCGTCATCTGCCACTGCCACCACAAAAGTTCTCAAAAGTTTTTTGGAGTTTCATAGAGATGATAATCTCTAATTTTGTAACATCCTTGCATGCTAATACAAAATAAGTAAGTACATACACGGTTGTAACAGCTAGACTAGATATTAGACTTTATCTTTGCGCGTCCATATTTCCGAAGATAGACGACAATTGCCGAAACGCATACTTTTTCTGAAAGATCTGCCGATTTCAGACAATAAGACTTACAAAGAGTAATGTTCAACAAGGGAATAACACATTTACAGTCTTTATTGTGTAGGTCTATGTAACATAATTTATTTTGGCTAATCTATCTGATTACGACAATTACTAAGTTTATGAAAGCGAAAAATGTTTTTTTTAAATATTTCCATCTATTTTATATAAGGCATTCCCATACATTAAACTTTTTTGTGAAAACTGCCTATTTTCTTGCTCACTGTATTTTTTTTTCAAAATCTGTGAATTCAGATCGAAATGTCTCAAAAAGTTAAGGACAGCCTCCTAAGACCGTTTTCCTGTAGCTACAGCAGTTAATTTTCTTAAAGTAGCAGTTTTTTTATGTTTGAATTGCTACTGCAATACAGTAAAACTGTGGTTTTTCATTTACATATTTTTATTATTATCAATACTATTTCTTGTAGTTTTAAATGGGTCTTATTGAGTTACTTTAGTTTAATGGTCATAATAGTAACTGATTTTTGCAGTGAGGCAGTCAATTTAAGTGTTCATTTACCACAAAAAAGTTTAATTACTTTTCAATTGTGAAGAATCCTTAAAGTATATTCAAATAATTGCACAATATCTGAAGAATGGTTTAAACTGTTGTATGCTGTAATTAACAGACACAATTAAAAATCCATTGTGCAATTATCTCTCGCGTGGATCCACTTTCCGACCAAGATACCAAAGGTTATGAAGAATGTAAGTTGTATTTTATAGTTGTAGCTAGTTAGCGCCTAACTAGCCCAAGCTCAAAGTCATAATCTATCCACTCAACGGAACACTGATAAGATCAAGTACAATAGTTAAAACTGAAAACACATTCATCCTACAATATCAAACACTGATAAGATTTGGAACCTACTAACACTTTCCACCAATATTCTGCATGTAATGAAAGAATCTGTATCTTTTCTAATTTTATTTGTCAGTGTTACTTTATATTTTTCTTTTAATTCTGTAGGTTCCTTTCATCTACTTGTAACTTTAGACTTATAATATGTATCTTGACTTTAACCGTTTGTAACATGTCTATCGAAGAGACCCTGGTGATCTGTAAGTTCTGTAACCGAGGCAGACACCTTTCTTTATTTAATATTAAGTTTGTGCATTTTATTGTCCACCAGTTCCTCTAAAATATGATTTTGAGATAAATAAAGATGTTAATTTTATTTCATTTGATTATGATTATTTGTTCATTATAATCGTCAGTAACGAGACAATAGAATTGTTATTGTTATCGACTTCTAAAGGCAAATCAACAGTTGAGCAGTTATAAAGAGTAGAATGGTTATAATTTGCTGTGCAATATAGTGCAATTGGTCTTTAATTCATGACTAAGAAAAAGTGAAAGGAATTCCATGAGCACTTAAAAAAACGGGTTGTTTACATGACTCACCTCTGTAAGTTCTTCAAAGGCTCAAGATTCTCAATTTTTCCAATCCTGCCGTGGTTCAGGTCTAGTTCCTCAGTTTGCTCGTTCACTATAATGATCTCCTGACATTCTTCCTCGGAAGGTGGAGGTGTTGCCTCGGGCTGCGGCGATTCTGCCGTTACAGCTTCCGCAAGCGGCTCACTAGTGGCTGCAGCACCCTCTTTTGGCCCCTCCTTATTCGTATTAGCTTGATTGCTAGCTGCCGGTGGATCTTGGTTGTCTAAACATTGAAAATAAGTTATTATCATTATTTACATCATTGAATCAACACCCGGTAAAGTACGAATTATCTACATACCTGCCATTATGACTTATAAAGCTGCAATGTTTTTGTCTCTCCTTGTTATTAGCTAGACACACGTAAAAATATTTAATTAAATTATATTATTTCTTCACAAATCCGGCGCGGCTCACGAGAAATTCTATAATTCTTGAAATCTCAAAAATATGACAGCCAGGTCAGCCAGCGCTTAACACAGACTATAGAAGTATAGAGAGAATCTTAATATTCTGTCAACAAAAACACAGATTATCAAGAGAGAGTAAGAGACGGAGAGATTAACAAGATTATCTTTAGTCGAGTACAGTACAGTTCGATTCAAACTAATGGCGGCTCGTCGGAAGCTAGCTACTCGCTGCTGCGCAGTATCCCACTCCTCACCCCTGCTGACACATAAAATTGTTCCAGCGCAGTGAGTACTACTTAGTCTGTGGCCTCCGTTAGGAGTATATGTGTTCTGTGTCTGTGGCGCAGTGACTCGCCCGACTCGCCTCACGTTCCGAGTCGCCGTTTGAATCGAACTGTATGATTTAATAATAATTGTAAAGATTGACTCGATTCACTTGCCAGTTTGAATTGTATTATTTCTGAACGAATCGCTAACTGTCATGTAATAAGGTTAATGGTTATGTGCTGACTGCTGTGCTGGGCTGTCAATATCGGTATAAATAAAAGTTCCGCGCCAATTTTGCAAAGTATATTTTATAGATTTATTTATTGAATTTTATGCTAACAACAACTAATTTTAGTCTCGGAAAGTCGGAAACAATGGACGAGTATGATGAACTAGCACAATTAGAAGAACTATTGTGTGCGGATCTGGACGAGGCTGAAAATGACGACACGAAGGAAGCTTCTATCCGCGAAGTTGATATCTTCAAACCAAGTAGCAGTAACGTAGAAGTTGAAGAGAAACCTGATGAAAGTAAGCCTGTTAAGAGTTCTGCTATCCACAATGGCGATACAGATTCATCAGATGATGAAGAACAAAGGAATTACACTGAACGTAAGTACAGTAACTATGGTTCGGAGGTTAAGAAGATATTGGACCACCAGGAACATGAGCAGAGGGACAAGAGGCTTAACTTCGAAACGAGGTTACGACAAACCAACATGGACGTTCAGATCGCTAAAAATAACTTCAGAACTAAAAAGCCTGCTGAACAGGTAAACAAAAATATATTTTGTGCACCTGAAACCAAGAAGAACAAAGAAGTTGCCGACATATATACTGATCCAGTATTCGGTATTAGAATTATCAAGCCATTGATATCAAGTACTGCACTCTTGGACCGCATGCAAGGCAGAGAAGCTATTAACATGCTACGAGTGAAGAGACATGTAGAAAATGAAGATCTTTCTAAAGACTGGGTGATAGGTGGTGTTATCGTAAGAAAAAGTGCTGCCAAAAAATCTGCAAAAGGTAACCAATTCCTGATATGGACCCTTTGTGATCTAAAAGATGATTTTAAGACAGTATCAATGTTCTTATTTCGAAAAGCTTACAATGATTTATGGAAAACTCCAGAGGGTACTGTAGTGGCAGTTCTAAATCCGAATGTTTTGGATAGATCACAAAACAGTGCTGAACAGGCCAGTCTCAGTGTTGAGAACCCTGACCGAGTTATGATATTGGGACAGTCCAAGGATCTTGGTGTCTGCAAGAGTAAGAAGAAAAATGGTGAGAAATGTACAGCATTTGTCAATGTAAGCCAATGTGATGTGTGCATTTATCATGTGAAGCAGGAGTATCAACAGTACTCCAGAAGACAAGAACTCCAATCTTCCACTATGGGCAAAGGCCTTGTTAGCTTACAAAACAAAGTTCTTGGTAAAAGTACAGTAATTTATGGAGGTAAGGCCTACTCTGCTTTACCTTCTGGCAACACTGCTAAAGTGAAAGAGAGGGACAATAACAGATTGATGTCTTTGAGTGAGTACCATAAGTCTGAAGGGGACAAGTTTATGATGAACAGAGCACCACAGGGGGCAGGACCCATGAAGAACAATGCAATATTGCACAGCCCTGCTGCTCAAAGGACAAGTGACACAGAAAGGCTTAACAAACTCACTTCTAGTCCACAGAATAACAAGTCACAAAACTTAAGCTTGGCTGACAGAGTTGGTAGCTCTCCTAAACTCAGCAGAGGAGGTACTTTCGGCTTAAAAGGCAGTGGCACCATAGATTTAAGCATGACATATGGACAAAAATCTGCAGAAAGAGCCAAGGCGAATGCATTCAGATTGATACAACAAAATGGTGGTCTTGCGAAGGCAGACCCAAATAATATTAAAGGAACACAAGCCGGTAAGAAGAGGGCATTAGAAAAGTTGAATGGCTCCAGCAGTGATGAGAATGAGGGCAAAAAGTCTAAATCTGATGATGATGATACACCAAGGTCACAACTGAAGAAACCTAAGACTGTGATGTCCGAGAGATTCAAGAAAATTCTAGAAGCAACTTCAGCTCACACCAACTTGATAAAGCAGCATGAGGATGATGAACAAGAAAAGTATTTCCACAAATTAGAGAAAAAAGAACAAATGGAAGAGAAGATGCTGAACACTTTCAAGCTTGCTTGCAAAGCTGTGAGATGTGTCAAATGCAAGTACACAGCATTCTCAGCAGCACAGATATGTAAAGATGAACGGCATCCTTTGAAAGTCTTGGATTCAGTCAAGAGGTTCTTCAAATGCGCTGATTGTAATAACAGAACTGTTTCCTTAGAACTTATACCTCTTCATCCTTGCAGTAAATGTCGTAGCTCTCACTGGGTGAAGGCGCCAATGATGACAGAAAAGAAAGTGGCGCTTTCTGAGGGTCTGTCCCTAAGGGGTGAGGAGGAAACCTTCATAGGTGGACAGGTTTCTTCAGGCAAGAACATTAATTTATTAGTGCCTGATAGTTGAGGCTTTTTATTGTATAACATATTTTTTATCCTGACTGATTTTTACTTGATTATTTTTGTGCTATTTTATAATATTTATATGGAATTGTGATACAAGGTTTTTAAATAAAATCCAATATGAAAATAAAGCATAATATAATTTTATTATGAAACTTCCAGTCAATAACACTGAACCATTCCATAAAACACAATGTGTCTTCGATTTCATACAAGATCCATTTATAACAATCTTGTCGCGCGGAATAATTGTGGGCTTTTTTATAAATTTTTACACAGCCTTTGACAATAAATTACTACATGTTACAAAACTGATCAGTGGAGCTAATATTATAACATGTGACACCAATGTATTTACAAAAACTTCTTTATATCGGGCAGTGGTGCGACCATTGAAACTTAGAAATGATAAATTAAAACTCGTTACAGCTAAAACACTAATAACAAAATAAAATCAACGTTATGTTCAACCGAAAATTCGTATAGAATAGTCATTTATGAGGCGAATGCCCAATATTAACGACAGTTCAAAAAGTTAAAAATTAACAACAGTTGTGCTGTAAGTCGATCTCGTAAATTCACATTTCGTGAAGAGGAAGAATTTGCGGGGAATATTGGGAAACAGAAATGGCAATTGTCGAGATCGATACCGCACTAATTAGGCACTTGAATAACGATAGCATTAGTCAAGAATCTTCCCGTAGCCATGTACTATAACGATAGTGTTACTGTATATTCGAGTTAGTTGCGTTGCGGGATGCCTTCCATCAAATAAAACAACATGGCGGCGACCACTGCCCATGGGTGCGTTCGTTCAGTAAAAAAATATATAAAAGTATGTGAGGCGCGGCGATCATTCCCACTCGGTGGTGGCGGGCGGCTTGGGCGTCAGGTCGTACAGCACGCGCGAGATGCCCGGCACGCTCAGCAGCTCCTTGCGCATTCTGTCTACAAGCTGTTGAGAAACATGTATCATTAGATTCAGAAATAAGCTATGTAATGACAAGCACACCGGTGGAGTAACCGTCTTAGCAGCTTGAGCCTACCTTTCATGTCCTGTAACTTTTGACTATCGCTTAGCTTGGACAATAATCACAAATTAATCTTAGGATGCTATGTGTCAATAGTACTGTCATATTTTTCGGTTGCGATGTCTAACTTATATTTATGGAGAGGCAAATTATCTTGGCTTCTGATGTCTGGCTGGCATTTGCCCATCAGTGGCATGTTGCAGAATGGCAGTAACCAATGGGCATAGCACTAACGCCCGGGGCGTAAACTTTACGTAAATTCGAACGATTTTAAAATTGAAAATACTTAAAATCAAAGCATTTAATTATAACATTTACAGGCACTTGAATTGTCAAAGAAGTCGGTCATTCAGAAAGATGTAGATAGTACTCGCATATAAAAGTTTTTTTTTTTAGTTTTAATGCTGCGGCACATTGTCGCGATTAGGCGAACAACACTTCGCGCGCTCTCCATCGCACACCGATCGATGCCCTGTAGACAGAGCGTGCGGAGTATAGTTCGCTTAATCGCGACAATGTAGCCGTAGCATAAGACTTCATTAATATTTATGGGAGATACGCTAGTGTTTGTCGCAAAATTAAAAGTAAACTATTTACTTATTTATAAACTGTTACTTTACGTACGTAAAGTATTATATTTAACTGGGTAAGTAGAAGTGTACTTACATCCTGCGGCATGGCATCCGACCCTGGCAGGGCGGCGATGCCGGTCATAAAGTCGGACGTGATGAACGGACGCAGTACTAGCGAGCGCTGGCATGAAGCTGCACGTACTGCCGCGTCGCGGTCGAAGTGGATCGGGATCATTACGACCGGCATCTGTGCGATGCGGGACGCGTAACCGCTTGATATTAACACCTGAGGGGTAGAAAAGTAATTTTATATTAGCTTGAGAAATACAGTTGTAATCAATAATAAAAAAATAAATTTTTCTAAATTATATATCATAATCATAGTCATCGCTCGTGAGTCGCGCGATCTGCGGTGGCCTTATTGGGCTAATGTAGGTTTTCAAATATTTTTGTACGAACTTACTAACAACAATTGCATTACCTTAACCTAAAAAAAAACATTTTAGGAGAACCTTTATTTTACAGATAAAAAACATAAACATAAAACGGACAAAACTTAGATAATTATATCACGGAAGAAAGTCATAAACACTTTTTACCTGTGTGGCAAGATCATCTGCCTGGCGTAGAGTTGAGATAACCTGTTGTGTGAGAAAGGTCGGCGTGATGTCTGTCACTTGCTCCTTGATTATGCCTCCGAAAGCGTAGCAAACCCTGTGAGAATTTAAATTGGTTACATTTTTGGCAAGAATATGGAATTATACCCATGGTGTATCAACCTTTCTGACGTACTTTTGTTTTGCAAACAGTTTTCAAACAACATGTGTTGTGGCATCCTCACCATTATACGAGCAAACCGTTTGCACGGTATAACGTTACATACTTGACTTGAGCAAATCGCAATTTACACAAGTAAGATGCGCGGATGAGCGTGTAACCGGCTCATAGCCCCGTTCTCAGCTAGATTTTATAATGAAATCTTGGATTTTCTGCAAGTATGTAGTCCCAGTATAAACAAGTGTTAGTTTTATAGCATCCAATTCAAATAGGTATAGGGTGAAATTTAATTCATCGGCATCTCTTGAGGGGTCATTGTATTCATCATTATGAACACGATAGGGGATCAACCGTTAAAAAGAAAAAAAAATAGTTCCCTATATTTTGACGAGCTATGCGAACAGAAATCTTCTTCTAACATAATTTCTAAGTCACTTGTAAAATCGAACACTCCACAAATGCTCGCGATGTTCGAAAGTAAAAGGCTAATAATTATTGGTTTTAATTGGTAAATACCTGTTAACGTTGTGGCAGACGCGCGGGATAAGTTTGGCGAGGTAGTGCATGTCCTTCCAGTCGGGAGGGTAGCGCTCCGTCGAGAGAGCTACCGCGTAACTATACGTTCTGCCGTCACCTATAAATAACAATATTGTTAGTGTTATCTGCCTGAAATGATGAAAAAAAAAACAAATGCATTTCTATTTTTTCCATGTTCGCTCTTGTTTGGTATACAAGATGTAACAGAATTAACTGAAAACCTCTTACGGGTTCATTCTATTTATCATTATGTTTTTTTTTTGCGCTTTAGGTGATAAGTTGTGTTCTTTTTTATTTGTTTTATTTTTATCTCTCTTGTCTGCTGTATTTTATATTGTGTGTCTTTTAGTCTGTGTCAAATAAATGTATTTTCTTTCTTTCAATTGTTTTGTGACATGTTATTGAAAAAACAAAATGGCGGCGTTGGTTCCTATTTTGGCCGCGCCAAAAGAACCTTGTGGCGCTATAATGAAGAGGTAATTTTGTCAAACTGCGAATGTTTTTAAAGTTATGGGAATTGCCCCTCAACTACTATACCTTGCACTCCAACAGATCTGAGCGGCAACAGCGTGGCGGCGACGGGCGACTTGGACGAGATGCGCTTGAGCTCGGCCTGCTCGGCCGGCGTGCTCGCGTTGGCCACGCGGCCCAGGAGCGCGTGCGACTTCACGCACATCGACGCGTATTCCACCATTATTTTGACTATCACCTGTGGAGAAAATGTATTAATAACAACTTCCATTATTTATAGAAGGTAAACTGGTCTTTTGAGGAAAGACACGCAATCTGCGTAAAACATTGAAACTAATAGACTACGATCAAAACTAATAAAGAAAAAAATCTATGAGAAATAGGTTTTTGTTAAGTTTTAGCTTCAAATTATTATCAATGTTTGATTAATTTAATTTTTGCATGCCTACTGGTAAAATATGGCTGAACTTGTTATCGCCACTTTGTATTGTACAGGTTTCCCAAGAAAAGTATGTGTTTCGGGAATAATCGTCTTTCTTCGGAAATACGAACGCGCGATAAGATCTAATATAGAACAGTTAAAACCGTGGAAGTACTTGCCTTTTTTATTACCATAATTGCAATATTATAGAATAACAACTCTATGCAATTCAAAAAGCTTTTCAAAACTTTTGAGTGACAGATGACAATCTGCGTCCTGAATAGTTAACTTGACATAGACAAAAATATTATATATACGCGCTATGATATGTGCACTACGACAAAGCGCGGTAGTATAAACCTTAGAAGTATTACCTCGGTGACGCAACGTTCGTACAAATTCGAAAACCCGAAGATTACCGAAGCGCATAACTTTACTGATATACCTGTACCAATAATTGCAAAAAAATAAAATGTAATATTATGTAATAGGTATGTCACCTGTGTCTCGGCGAAGTCCCGCTCGGCGTAGGGCTCGTCCTGGCACAGCACGCGCACGGCGAGGCCGGGGCCCGGGAACGGTTGTCGCTCCACCAGCGCCGTGGGCAGGCCCAGCTCCATGCCCAGCGCGCGGACCTACCGACATACATCATCATCACCTGCTAGCTAGCTAGCGTTTTCTTGGGGTTGGCTCCCAGTCTAACGGGATGTAGGTAAATACCAGTATTTTAAAATGTCATGGTGAGATGAACGTGACGGATGGTCACGAATCCAAGTGGAAGTGTAAATTTCTTGAAAATAATAATGGCCAACTTTTTTGACCACTACGTTTGAGACACCCTATATATGCATCTCTTTTACTTACACGGGACCTACAATCTTTTGTAAGTTTCTTGAGCGAGAAAATCGTTAATAGATAGCCGCTCCCTCATCGCTGGTGGAATAGGTTTCCTTAGGTGGCCTTCCTGTCCTAGAAGGACTTGGTCTTCTATGTTTTATGTTAGAGATTTGGTTTCCGCACTTAGTCCCTAAAGTGGACCATTGTGCATGGCCCATGGCGGCCGTCAGTGGTTATTCCAACCAGCCCATCTCCCTCCAGAGGTTAATTACTAAACTCCTGCTCTGTTCAGAACATCTGTCAAAGATCTGAGTTACCCGAGGGTTTCTGTTCTAATCTGGGTGATGCCCGTGCGTACGAAGAGTCTCCATTGGACCAGGACTTGGTCATTAGCCAATAGTTTACCTCATCCTTATGAAAGTCGCGTAGAGGCTCGACGACTCTGCCGCGCTGCCGCAGCGCTCGAACCAGCTCAGTATCATTGTGGTGAGTCTTGATAGTCGCCGCGTTGTTGGAGCACAGAGATGAGGCCGACTCGATGAGGTCCGGCCTGAGTGTGCCCTGGCCTAGGAGGACTTGGTCTTCCCTGTGGGTAGAAGTGATAATAGCATAACCTAAGAGCCTAGTACTTCGAGCGTGGACAAAAAAATATAATTGTGGTAGAACATTTATTATATTTATTATTTGAATAAACATATTTGCGTAGTCTCGTGATGGACTTAAAATAAAAAGTTTAGATTTTTAACACTATGATAATTATTCGACTCTTTTTTTTGTTTATATTTAGTTTAGTCGCAAACAGTGCCCTCCATGTAAAAAAAAATCATTTCGAAATATGATAGCGATTGGCATTGGTTGTGAATTGTTTTATAGGACTTTGTGTAATATGTTTATTACAGAAACAACATTGTTAATAGTCAACAATTTGTGTGAGCGATATAGTTATAACCAAGGTAATGAGGGCCTCACTGTAAGTTCAGATCGTGCACGGCCTGCTCGGCGATGCGTATGAAGACGTCGCCGATGATCTTGCGCTTGTCCTCGGGCGCGGCCGTGTGGCACAGCAGCGGCGTGTGTCGCGCGCGCCCGCCCGCCTCGCGCACCACGGTGCTGCCCTGACGGAACTGCGAGGGAAGCACATTGTGACTGGACACGCCGGGGAAAACTTTTATTCGAACCTCAGTTGGTCCAACAGATTTTTTTGATCCTTATAAGAAACAAGATCGATTGACATCAAAAAAAGTTTTACTTGCCAATTTTCTTGCAGACTGTAATATTTTTTTCAAAATCTGTGAATGTGGTTATTGAAGCTAACTCATAAACTACCCAACCAAAGTTAATAAAATTTATATGGGACCACCTCTGCAGTATGACTTACCAAACAAAAACAGAATCATAACTGGCAAAGTAATAAACATACAAAAAAAAACACTTTCAAATGTAGAACCTCCTCCTTTTTGAAGTCGGTAAAAAAGGCAAAATACTGCAGATTTTTTTAAAATAACTGACTGTTTTTATTAACACATGTTTACCGTACTGTATAATATAATGAAAAACTATCATACCTGATGAGCCGCATTGACCACATGTAGACGAACGCCTAGCTCTCTGAGACACCTCTCCACTTTAGCGCTCTCGTTTTTACGCATAAAACCTGAAAATGAAACAATTTCATTCAAAATATTCATAGTGATGGCTGGAGCCAAATAAACAGTAAGGCCCGGCGCCCATTATCGGCACGGCATGGCAATGTATTTCACATGCGACGAATAGAAATATAACTTAACAGTATGATAATAAAACTGAAATTTCAATGATGATGCATATAGGACGCGGCATGCCTAAGGCGTCGTTGCCGTCAGAAAAAATTTCAACTTTATTTCCATACTGTTAAGTTATATATTTATTCGTCTCCTAAAAATACCTTGCCATGCCGTGCCGATAATGGGCGCCGGGCCTTAGTGGTTTATTATTAGAAAAGTATGACTTTGTTTAAAACTGCAAAAGAAATAATCTGTGATATCATAACATCACGCCCGTAATCCCCGAAGGGTTAGACAGAGGTGTACTATTATTTTTTACTGTCTTTAGTACACCCACATTTCACCAGTTATGTTTAAGTCCCATGTAATAGGAGCGAGGCTATTGCCATTAACCAGGCACAAATCCAGACTCTGGGCTACTACTGAGAAATTCCAGATGAACCCAATATTATTTGCGGTGACCCACTTTTCACCCTTATGCCTTTAGTAATAAGGTTGGCCTAGCATAGCACAGAGTTTTAATAGACTTAGAGACCAGCTTATACTGGTTTTTGGAACTGAAATGCAATTCTTTTAATACTTAATTGATTCAAGCGTGACTTGGCGGACATCCATTATAAAATCCAATAGACGTAGATATATTTAGTAACCTATTCCGCTTTCGATTGACTTGTCGAACACAGCGTGTTGCCACTCGGCGTGGCAACACGTCGTGAATCGTCATCCTGAGGATGCCTCGTTGAGAGGTGAAATATTGTGTCGACAGGGTTTTTTATGACTCTTTACTAAATATACCACGTCTATTGTATTTTTTAATTCTTATTCTAATGTAACAAAGTCTGAGTAAAATGTCTCACTAAGTCTTTGGTTCTTTGGCGTTGCTTAAGACAAAAACGGTACTTAATCCTTTGTTTTATTATGAGTCAATTAAGAATGTTAGTGGCCATAGACGTTGCGTCTTAATGAAGGAGAATCCTGCCAAATAAATAAACTTCTTTGTTCATTTAGTACAAGCACCTATAGTGGAATCAGACTGTAGTCGCCGCGTTAAGAACTGAGTTATCGGGCCATATGTCATTGTTATTAGTCTGTCTCACTCGCACTTATGGAGCAGGTAGCAAACTATCGATAAGACGCAAGGCGTTGCACATTCTTAATACTACTGACATTTATGGCCCGACGACTCAGTTCTTATCGGGAGTACTAAAGCAATCATTATCCATCAATCAATCCTTTTCCTAACTATGTTTGGGTCGGCTTTCAGTCGAACCGGATGCAGCTGAATACCAGTATTTTACATGGAGCGACTGCCTATCTGACCTCCAAAACCCAGTAATTGGGTAGTACCCTTTGGTAAGACTGGTTGTCAGACTTTCGGGCTTTAGACGACTCGTAACGACTGTCAAAGATCCACGAATGACAGCCGCGACCAACGGCTTAACGTGCTTTCCGAGGCACGGAGGAGTCTCGGTATGTAAAGATGGTCACCCATCCACGGACCAACCTCGGCAAGCGTAGCTTAACCTGATGGATCGGCCCGTGCGGCTGTTTTTACTTAGCCACGAGCTCCTCATAGCAATCATTATCATAGTAACCTTTTAAAAACTTCTCACATTGAATGCCTATATTTCTGAACTATACCTGAAGCGAATGATATCGAAAAGGTGGAATTGTAGAGGTACCTACAAAAGAAGTAGAGACCTACGAATATTTTATATCAACATCCTAACTAATGGTATAAATGCGATAGTGAGCTTGTTCATTTGTTACGCTTACGCTTTCACGCTAAACGGCAATTTTGCATATGGGACCATGACCTGGGTTAGGGCATGGGATACTTTTATCCCTATTCTCACAGGATTTCGGCTGAAACCGTGAGGCACGGCTAGTTATTTCATATTTTGAATAAGACGGAAAGGAACAGTGTACGGCTGACAGCAGTGTATTTTTAATGTAAAAGTGATCAGTAATTAATAATAATTTTATAATGCAGGGTTTGAGATTCTAGTAGCATGGCGATTCCTTGGGGACTCTTCAAGTCTCCCAAAGTATTCTGAAGAAAGAAATGTAGTTAATTTAACTTACCATTATCAATGTGTAAGGCGATCACCTGATCCTCGCGGAGAGCGGTTCTAAGTAACGCCGCGCATACGGTGGAGTCAACGCCACCGCTTACTAACACCTGACAGGCGAAAATATGGTTTTTAGAGTATTATTTCATGTGAGTTGTGAGGTTTTACAAAACTTACGGAGGTAATTTTATTGTAAATTAATCAGTAACTTACTAAAACTGACGTAAAAGGGGGATGGGGTGATGATAAACTTCCATACAAATGTATTAGCGATTATATGGAAGTTTGTAACTTTTTGTAAATTCACCCCCATTTAGGGGATGAATTTTCAAAAATCCTTCCTAAGTATTCACTTTCGGTATACAATGTTGGAGACAACAGTACGACAATAATTGAAAACATTGGCAATACTAATCGTAAAATGTATTTTGGAACTAAAAAAAGAAATCCTAAAATTCAAACAAACTAAATAGTATGATGGGCTGAGCTGAGCTGGCTGGCTATGGGTTTTACTAATCTTTGACTAGCTATAGTGACTAAACTATTGGATATATTTGATTGAAGTATCGTATGCAGACTGGGAACGGCGTTAGATATACTCAGTTTAATTTATTGTTGTATTGATATACAAAAAAAAAGCTATGAAATTAGAACCTCCTCCTTTTTGGAAGTCGATTAAAAAGATAGCGGGACGAGCTGGACAAAACGAACGACCAGAGGTCCACATTAGCACTGGATCGAGAAAGCTGGAAGTGGGAAGAGTCATTGCGCAGCAGTGGGATGATGTAGTCTAACAGGAACAGTAGTTACTCACCAGAACTTTATTATCCCCGACGGTCTCCCGTATGAATTGTATGCAGGCGTCGCGACGAGAACGCAGCGTGAACGAGCGCGACAGGCCCGCGATGTCAAACAGGAAGTTTGACAACATCTGCTTGCCTTTGGGGGTTAGGTCCACCTGGGAAGAAAATTTATGATACTTGGAAGTTTCAAATAGATTTAATAAAATCTTTAAAAAAAGATAGACAAGGCAAAGCCCTTGGAGTTGTCAAAAACATCATTGTTTAAAATAAAATCCTCAAATATTCACGTTTTTGACAACTTCTGGTCTGGTTAATGGGTATTTGATAACACTCTTTCAGGATGCGCTTGTGGATGACATTTCTAAAAATATAAATTAAAGTCATTTTTCGTGTATGTCTGTGTGACCGCCTAGTTCTTCTAAACTGCGCAACGGATTTTGGTGCGGTTTTATATGATAAAGATGAAGCCGAAAAAAGTCAGAAAGAACGCTAAGTGAAAACAAAGTAAAAGCGCACGCGGATTATATTAAAACAAGAAAATTTAAATTTCAAAAATCAAATTTGACGCGGATGAAATCGCGGGCAGAAGGTAGTCATTAATATAACGATTAATGTATACGAAATGTCGTTATTTTGTCAAGTCAAACCTTGCGATTAATATCTGATCAGATAGTTAATTGATTCAGGCGTGACTTGGCGGAAATCCATTATAAAATACAATAGACGTAGATATATTTAGTAACCTATTCCACTTAACTATTCTTATAGAGTCTTAAATAACCCTGTAAGAAATCGACACGTGTTTCACCTCTCAACGAGGCATCCTCAGGATGACGATTGACTTGTCGCGAGACCGTACACGACCCCTCGTTGAGAACGAGGGGTCGTGTACGGAGGATCAGATATCAGATAAGTGATCCGCTTGCCTATAAGGAACCTAAACCTCCCCCATATTTAACTCAGGGTGGGACTGCACACCCCCGTACAGTGGGATGTACACGTTGTAAATGCAATAGCAATCAAATTACTTATTGCTGTTGTTTTTGGCTTATATATGTTCCCTTGCACTTGTAGTTCGACAGTTATGCGACCGTTACAGGCATAACGCTTAGCCAAAGCACGTGGGAAATAACTATTATAAAACTATCTCTATCATATTTACCTCAGGGTGGAACTGCACGCCGTACAGTCGCATCTGCTCGTTGTAAATGGCGGCGATGAGATGGCTAGAAGACTGTGCGCCGACGCGGAATCTATCGCCGACCTTCTGCACGCTATCACCGTGTGTCAGAAGTACTGGCTGCAGCTTTTCTAGACGACTGGTGGAGAAAGTAAAGAGATATTGGTCAAAAATACAATGTGGAGAGGACAATACAACAATAAATGACACTGGCAATACTAATGCATAGAAGTATTTAGGAACTATTAAATAAATCCTAACATTGAAATTCAAAAAGTGATTTTTTGTACTCCAAAAAATGATTTCAACTTACATACTCTCAAAAACTTAATAACAGCTTTCAATCAATCTGATTGTTGTAACTTTTAGAGCAATCCTCGTGGGATTGCCGAAGTCTTTCTGTGCAATAGATATTTTTCTTCGCCGTATTAAGGCTCGAGCATAATGGCGCGACACCGGTAATTGTTGAAACGTGAAGTTTTCTTAGAAATTGTATTGTTAAAGTCGCGTCGCGCCTGTTTGCGGGAGCCTGTATCAACTCACTTGAACAGCGGGCACGTGGTCTCGACTTCTACCTCGTACTGGCCATCCTCGCGAGCTTCCTTACGAAGCACCGAGCCACCGAACTCCTTGTTCAGCATCTGCATGCCGTAGCATATTCCTGGACCACAAAGTAATTCGCTTAAGAAAAAAATTGTATTTCCAAGAAAAAAACCTTAAAGATGATAGAAATACATTCTCATTGCTAATTAGAAGTACAGATAACCAGCTATCTAATTGCGTAACATATTTTCGTAAACGATTAAGACTAATCTGTTTCATTTGACGATTCAACAACATTCATTGCGTTATTTACGTTGTTGATCAGATTTTTTATTCGAACTTATGAGTCAATGGATTAGCAATCTGTTCCAAACCGATTTAGATTGTGATTGATCGTGTATTACGCAATTAGGGTGCAGGTATAGTATCCGGTAAGTATATACTTACCGGATACTATACCTACTATACCGTTTTAGAAATTTTCGGCTTTGTAGAGCGTTGTAGTTCAGTATTGACTCGATAACGGTGAGTGGGACAGTTTAAGAGCTCTTTATGTCATATTTACGCCCAAGTACTGTAATACGTTATTATAGTGTACTGAAGAGATTCATGAATCTAGTTCTTAGTGTGTCGTTGGAAAATATTAAATTAAATTTCAGGCCCAGAACTTAGCAACGCTAACACCATTCGCTGACGGAGACATTAGGTTCACACGTGTTCAGTCCAGGAATTTGAGGCCTACATGGGGTGGAATCCCGGTGGGTATTTTGAACACATCGGATGTCACACTTTTTCTTGCGAGATAGTTCAGAAAGAATCTCTTGCTAGAAAATCCTTCGATTTTGGTTGAGATTTCACAAAAGGCTGGTTTTTGGTTAGTGGACTGTTTGGCCTTGAAAAGGACCGCTTGGAACTTATATTTGCCATCGTGGTTAAAGAATTAGTCAATTGGCAGAAGTCGATTGGTTAGGGTGCGCCGAACGTAACAGAATGTCGGAGAGTAAGTCTTTCGAGTAGGCTCCATATTAGAATGAATATAACAGACATAACTCTCAAAAAAAGTGTCAAGAGTGTTTCTCTTAGAGTAGTTACAGAGATAATAGAATTTGACAGGACTAAACTAAAATGTATCTTCTGTCCTTTTCTTAATGAAATAGAAAGAAAAAGATGCACTGAACTGAAATTTAGTTTAGTTTGTAAACAAGGGAATGGGCATCAAATACTTCAAGTTTGCATTGTTACGTCAATCAACCAAGAGTTTAAAAGATTCAAAGCGAAATAATTGCATTAAATAAAATACAATAAACAAAACAACGGTCATGAAAACCTGCGGCCGTGGTCACACGAAGCGACTAATATTTAATTGGAACCGGATTCGTGTTAACACGCACATGTAAATTGTTGCTGTTTCCATTGCGATAAAATTGTACATGAAATTCAGAACAGAAAAACTTTAAGCTTTGTTAAGTTGTAATTTGGTGTTGACAATTATTTTATTACTGTTTATTCACGCTTTTTTATGTAAGAGCTATAAAAAGAAATGGCTAATTAAAAAATCATTATCTTTTTTTCTTTGTTTGCAGATTTTATTTATCTTTTTTTTTTATTGGCGACTAGCTTCTATTCGCTAGTGTTGAATAAAGTTTAATAAATAAATAAAACAACTGACCTAACACAGGCAGGCCGATCTTGAATATATCGGAGTCGTATCTCGGCGCATCCTCAGCGTACACGGAGTTAGGTCCGCCAGATATGACGATAGCGCGGTACCCAGCCTCCTTCAGATGGTATGCTGGCGTATCCAGCGGCAGGATATCCGACTCCACGCATAGCTCACGGATGCGACGGTCTATTACCTATGCAAATTGTTTATGGTTAAGATATTTGAACATGGACTATGGAGTTTAGTTTATTATAAAGTGCCTTTGATGGAAAGGAAGGTGATGCAAAAAGGTTGTGATGGAAAATTAATTCATTTTCAGTTTACACTGTTGTTATACAGTTTGGTGGTAATATTGTAATAAAAAGTAAAAAATATGATTATGCTGGCAACTCTAGAATAATCGTATAAATCTTGTTCTTGACTTTTATATATAAAAGCGATGCAGCATTTGACATTAATTTAATTTACATTGATTTTGTGTTTCATGAACGAAACTTAATAACGAGAAACCGTTGAAGTGCCGACGCGGTTACGGTGTAAGTTTGAGTTAACTAAAATTTAAAATAGTTTTTATTTTATGTTTCCTTATTTTTGAACAGCACGTGCAAATAGTACTGTTACATTAATTAGTTACTTCTAATTAGGTTAATTTAATTTAGAAAAAAATATGGACATATCTTACTCATTCTATTTCTGAATAAAACTTCTACAAATTATTATGAAATTAGTTTAATTATTTCTAACAGTTTTTTTTATTTGGGGACATCTTATCGGTTAGGTGGTAAAGTTATGAAATGTGACTTTAGAATTTTAGATAATTGGTATTAGCTGACATTGACCTCAAAGAACCAGATAAAAATGTTCTGGTGACAATATTGATTGATTAATTTCATTTTTGATGCTGAAAAAATAATCCACGTACACACAGGCGATTCTTTAACGTGGCGAATTTTTATCGTACACTGAATTTTCAACGCACTGCCCAGTACCGAGTTGAAAATATAGCAGTGTATTTTTTTTACGCGCTGGGATGCACTTTGTTGGCTTCCCAAAGGCTCGGCTAAACAAACAGAGTTGAAAATCGAGTGCGCGATAAAAAAAACCGTCGAATAACAAAAACGTGCGAACCATATTTTGCATACAGTGCAGACCGCGTGGCGCTTTGTAAGTACGCGCGCAGCATTTTCACGAGTTTTTATTAGTTTTGCACAGCTTGCAGAATGATTTGTTCGTAGTCTTTTTCGAGAAGGGAATACCACACGCGACTGGTAACTGGTACAAGTAGCATGTATCGTTGAATAAAACTTAGAAATAACTTAGACTTCAACATTGAGCTGGCGAAAGTTGTGGCTTGTCTACTTCACCAATTAAGAAGTCTATAACAGAGATTAATACAAAAAATACTATAAAAAAGTAGTCCGCGGTAATCTTGTGCCTAATTTTTAATGCATTTATGATGCTTAATAGGTCTGCCCAAAATAGGTTGGGGGTCTGTATCCAGAGCGCGGTCCGCCATTTGGTGACTCCTGCTCTATAGGCTAAGGCACCGGTTTAAGTTATAATCCATAGCTGCATCGTGTAGCCCGCTGCTATAATATTGCTCAAGTTACTTTCAGTACCTTGTACCTTTAAGGCTCCCGCAGAAAGGCCCGACGCAATTCTCGTAAAACGATTTCCATGAAAATGTCAGATGACGTGAGTGGTACTAGAGTCGCGTCGCACCTGTCTACGGGAACCTTTATCAATGTCAAACATACAAATGCTCCAGCATCAACTCATAATTAATTACCTTCCCATATTGAGATCCAGCATCTAATATGGCGACCTTGTCACGTCCGTGTGTGGCGCCGTTGGTACTCCGGAACTGCCCATCTGCAGTGGCTGTGTGCATCTCGCCGACTCGCCAGCAGCACTAGATAACAAATATTATTAGTAACTTTTTATGGTAGGATATGATGACTAATAGAGATTCATGGAAGATCCAGTGACATTCATGACCCGTCTTCTCTGCTGTAGACTGGTAAAATGATGTTCTGCGTCTATCTGTTTATCTTCTATCTATCTATATAAATAAAAAGAAAACTCCTGATTGACTCATCAATGTCCAGCCCAAACCCTTGGACCTAGAAAGCTGAAATTTCGCACACAGATTCCCTTTATAATGTAGGCAAGGAATAAGGAAGGATTTTTCGAAATTCAACCCCTAAGAGAGTAAAATAGGGGATGAAAGTTTGTATGGAAAATCATCATTTTTGTAGTTTAAACCATGAAATTTCGCATTTAGATTAAAATTTGAACGAAGTCTATAAGCTGGATTAACGCACTTTTAACCGGTAGTAGGTACGTTTCCTTGGGATAAACTCAATGATATTTTCCGACATACACGCGGGCGAAGCCGCGGGCAGAAGCTAGTCCCAAATAAATTGGGATAAGCCTAAAATGATAATGAATTTTGAATGGTATGCAGATGACGAATTTTTAACAAAACATGTTAACTGATGGTAATAGCCTTCCCCAACCACTAAGTGTCGCGATTATGGCATCCCTCCAAATTAATGAACCGTCACTGGAATATATTTAAGTAAGGCCGTCCCTAAATACACAACGGCGCAGTGTAAACATTAGGGAATATGCTAACCACTCGTGAAATTCCCGCCGAAATGATGGGAAATTCTTCACACAGCTTCTTTTAATTAATTGTTGATTGCCCCTACACAGAAATAACATCTCTAAGTAATGATGTGCGTGATAGCTGAGGGTCAATATCTTGTAAGATTGTCAATGAAAATAGGTTATTATTAATTTTCTCCTATGTTGCACCTACTTTGTTTTGTCCCTGCATCACCCTAAGGCAGACTGGTAGAAAAGGCTAAGCATTTTCTTCCGTCCGCCCTTGTATGGTTATTTTTAATAGTGTATTAATTTTTAATAAATAAAATGGGCCATAATAGTTTTAATAACTTCACACTATGCCTAAAGGTTAACTTAGTGGTCTTAGTGTGATGGCAAGATTTTGAAGTATAGAAAATAAACACTGTACATTTTCTCTATTTTTATTTTACTTATTTCTTCATAAAATTCTTTGGCAGCAACATTGAGTAACTAAACAATACCGAAACACTAGAAGTCTAGCAAATGCCTATTCCTAGAAAACGAAAGTAGAATTCCATATCAGTGAGTAATACTAATTACTGATTAACGCAATTAGTTGATAAACCTATGTTCTCAATTACCCACAGCTAATTGTGTATATTGTGACAAATTGCAAGTTTATTATAGGGTACTAGTTTTGTTATGTACATCAAGGAAAAGAAGTAAGTTCTTTTATTTATTCGTTTTGTTTGATTATTTTGATGTTCTTCAATGACTAATTAACAAAAAGCATAGAGTACATTCTTGAGATAGAATCTTCAAAATGCTTACATTTTATTTGTTTAATAATTGAAAATAAAATTTATAAAATATGTGCACACAGTTGTTACCTAGTTACCTTGAAGAAAAAGTTCCTAAAACCAAACATTACAGTGCAAAAAACAGTCCAGAGTACAACCAAAAATATTTATGCACGTCATTGTCACAACTACAGCATTTAATTAATCAATCAAATTAAACTATCACCACATGAATGTCTTTTTAACACAACAACAATAATAATTAAATAGAGTTATTAATTAAATATAAAACCTCTTTGCACAGAGACTGTATTGTGCTTTCATAAGTCTACGTTGTCAATGGTTATTTATAGAATGCATCCCACGTGAAGTGTAATTGTACATACAAACATTTGTGACGTTTGCAGCTGTAGTAAATTTTGAGCAACAACATTAATATATAAATATAAATGTATAGTTTTATATATCTGTGAACAAGTGTTTAGGTATATATGTTGGTTGTAGTTTTAAAGTAATCTTGTTCTATTTTTATAGACATTAATAACATTTGAATCAACATGACTGTGTAACTATTTTATTTAAAAAATCAATAGATAAAAACTGAAATTGTGCCATTGACATGATATTGTTGCTCTATTACTGCAAATTGAATGGAATGTTAACAGTTACAGATTGTTACAATTCGAAAATGTGTTGGGAGTGTATAAATAAAATAAAGATCAATCAATCAAGTAGTCAGTGTTTTTATATCTTGTTGGATAATGATAAGCACTATAAACATACAGCATGATTAGTACTTCATATACTGAAAATGTTTCATGGAAATAATTTAAAAAATACATACCAGAGAGTCAGAGGTTGTATGGACCAGAGGCCACAATGAAACTTATAAATATTCTTAATATAAGGTTAAACAAATAAGGTTATCAATACCCATTTCTGATAAGAATTGACCATACAAAATTTAACCACAACTGATGTAATAAACAATGTGTATTGTTTTTTAAAAGCCAGAACTAGGCATGTTGCGCTTATTAATAAATAATTTTAAACAAAGAACATTACAAAACTCACTTTTCTAAAAATGCAAAACATGGCAATAGAGTGGCATTGAATTCACACATTATTTTCAAAAGAAGATGATCCACGATTGATCGATAACATAAAAGATAAGGTTAAGATAAAAACCAAGATTTTTGTGTTGAAAAACTAGAATAGGGTACGAATCGCATACCGGGGACATCACGCATTCAGTCATACTTACTTACCGCTTATATTTCAAACACTCGATCAACTCAGTTGAGCAATTATCCAATGCATAGTAACCGCATCCGATTAAATGTAAAACAGTGCGTAATACAATGAAAATGTTCAATGAAACCGGGCTTTGACATTAGGTTGTGGGTCATAACCGGAGGGACAGACTGAAGCAGCCATTTCTTTTCATGTAAATTACAGTTAAACCAAACAAAGTTCTGTTTCATAGTTTTTCACACTTACCTAAAAGAAAATATTCGCTAATTCAGAAGAATATGTTCATGGAAAACACGAAAAAATGTGATTCTCCATTCAGCACTACGAATACAAAATTTTAGTACTGAAATTAGCTGTCAGGTGGCGCTCGGTACATAACATTGTCAATGCATTCATGCGTTTGATTTTACTAGAATTTCATGATAATTTTGTTTAGTCATAAAACCCATTCATAAAATAAATGTATGAGTAAAAAAGAGATTTAATTCGTTGGTTTAATATTACAGCAGAGAGAAATAAAAGGAAATAAAAAGTATATCTCGGAATATTTTCATAATTTGAACGCATTATTTATTTTGCTTGTCATCGCTAAATGCGGTTCTTTTTACGTAGATTTTTTATCTCAATAGAAACAATTTTAAACAGTGAGAACAGAACACACAAACATTGAAACTTTCTCTTGCAGTCAGTGCGACAAAAAATGCCAATATATATTTTGGCTGTACATCGGTTTATATTGTAATAACAACAATAATCCACACGAATGAAGTTTTAACAAGCTTCGTGAATCGGAAAATTACAGTCACACGTTTCACTACACGCTATGCTTTGTCGACTCCAAAAGTATGATATAAACATGTTGATAAAATAATTTACTGCCAGCTAAAGCTGAGATGAAAGCGTAAACAGGAGTGTCATAAAAATTATTGATTTGATGACGGATGAGCGTTCGCTTTGTGCTGATTTTATAAAATAATAGTTTATTTATCACAAATAGTCGAAAATGCCTGACCATTTAGGAGATGATATGCGTAAAATCAAGGATACTACAGAGGAGCCGGAAAAAGAAATCAAATGTAAGTGGTAAGAGCTGCATCATCCACTTGCAGTTACCTAGTTCATAACCCATGAATGAGTTACCGCTGTGTTTTCAGAAGAAATAATCATGCATTATGTATTTCAGCTCTCGATGAAGGTGATATAGCACTTCTAAAATCATACGTAAGTAAAATAAAAAAATACTCTACTAGGGAAATGATGTTGATGACTGGCATTTTTTCAATTCTTTACTTTTTTATTGTCTCTATTTGAATTGTAGGGCCAAGGACAATACACGAAGATCATCAAGGAGGTCGAAGATGGTATACAGACTGTCATGAAGAGGGTTAATGAGCTAACGGGGATCAAGGAGTCAGATACTGGGCTGGCCCCTCCTGCCTTATGGGATCTTGCAGCAGACAAGCAGACCCTTCAAAATGAGCAGCCATTGCAGGTATTTATTCTAGTTTACAATATGTATTCAAACATTAACATGCCTAATAATAACAATAACATAGAAATTTTATAATGTTCGTTTGTGATTCCTTAGGAAATTTTATAGAATTAGGCTAGGATCTTAGACAAACTATTTTCTTTCTCTCCTCTTGTTCAAAAAATGTTTTATGGGTACCAAATACCCATTTCTCACTACTGCATCTTTATTTAAAAAAAACCTTTTTCTTTTCATTTTATATATTATTATATAGTTTCAAACTTCTTCTGGATATGGTTCATGTTATGGTCAACTCTCTCAAAGAGGAGTATACGAAGTACTCTACCATATAGATTGAGCAGAGTTCTATACAACTCCCCAACAGCAAATTGTGGCTGTATTGTACACATCTGTCAAATTAAACTAATTGACAGGCCAAAATCATGCAGTACTTTAAAAAATGGTCTGAGGAGTGAATAGGTAACTAATAGTCTGTATAGAATGTATCTGATAGCACAATTTTCATTGGTTGTTGTTCAATTACAATTTATTCTTGTTATTCAAACCATAATTGTTGGAAAAAGTGTTGAGATATACAGTTGAAACATTCTAAATACAGATGAATGCATTACTAATTCCCTTTAGTGTGTGATTGCATAAGCATTTGTTTACACTTTCATAAGATACTTTTGGAACAGACCGTATTGTCTGTTGTGTACAATTAATTGGGCAAGCCCCATCTTGTTCTAAAGTGTGCGTGTTACAGACTTGTTTGTATCGGCAGTTTCGATCCAGCAGTATTTTTTTTAACATCTATGCTTAATTAAAGCAATTAGGTACTATTTTTTATTTGATTTTGCTAATTAGGGCCGACCTCAATAAGTGTGTAGCATGCCTAATACATGTCTTTTTGCTACTGCAACAGGCTTAGTGTGTCCTATACAATAGTATATTTTTTAAATAGTAGGACCATTACTCTGTGTCTCTCTCTTTCGGCTCTCATCCGGTGCAGGTTTTGCCTCAGTTTGGCCAGAGCTTGCCCTACTTGCCATAAGGCAAGTATTCTGAAGTACACAGTATTTAATAGAGTACAGAATCATCTGTTCATTACAATGTTTGTGACAGGTAGCGAGATGCACAAAGATCATCAATGCGGACTCAAACGACCCAAAGTACATCATCAACGTGAAGCAGTTTGCCAAGTTTGTTGTGGACCTCGCAGATTCTGTTGCTCCTACTGACATTGAAGAAGGCATGAGGGTTGGGTAAGTGCAACTTTTTATATAATTACCTTTTTTCTAACGATTGCTAGCAGTTTTGTTTGTCTAATTATCCATTGTCACCTCAATGTTGAGGGATCATATTAATAATGGAACAGTTAGTACTAGAACTAACCGACTCTCACTCGCGGTTGGTACTCGAACTGACCGACACTCACTCTCCAGGGGCCTAAGTCTACTAATTTATAAACGTCACAATGGTCTCTCAATGGTGAGTTTTTGACAGTTTTTGTATGGCAAATCTGTCAAAAACTCACCATTGAGAGACCATTGTGACGTTTATGAATTAGTAGACTTAGGCCCCAGTTAGATGTTAAGATATACAGCTGCATTCACTCTTAGGGTGTGACCACACTTATCGAAACGGAATCGGCTTACCCGGTCAAGTAAGAGCTTTATGCCTATGCCATAAAAGCTAAAAAGAAGTCATTCGCCTCGTTGCGGTCCGAGCGACTCGACACAGCACCGATCGGAAACTAATTTGCATCGTGCCGAATTTCCGATCACTTAAGTTTCCGAAGTGTGGTGATAGGCTCACACCGACTTCGCGTCGATAAGTGGGTCATTCCCTGATGAAGGATATAAACAATTTTCTGCTAGCAATTCAGAAAATATGACTCAGTCTACGAAAGAGTATGTTGTACTAAGCAATGCAATATAATAATAATACTCATTTCAATAAACACGTCTAGGGGCCTCTGCGAGTTGGCTTCGGCCCTTCGTACGCCGTCCAAAGGCCCGGGACCCCAGGGTTCTGAGAAATGTCAAGAATAATAAATAATAATAATAAAAATTTATTAATGTAAAAAAGGTAAAACAATAAATACACATTTGCTTATATCTACGAAAAATCTGTTGTGTTCTGTGCCTGAACTAGGTTATCCTGTGTTTCAGGCGAGGTAAGGCATACTATTTCTAAATAATCACATTACTTAATTATACAAATCTAGTCATCTAATAGGTATGTAAAAAGGTGTAAATAGTACAATAAATCCTACTTGCTAAAATCTTTGTATCTATCTTAACTTAGCTACTTAACTACTTAAATACAATTTTTATTTAAGTACATAATATATAATGTTAGGATACAATTATACTCTTTCCTATAAGGAAACACCTAAGCCATGATAGAGAAAAAGGAATCATATTAACTACTAGATATTTGCATTTACTGTAATTAGTCATAAGATATATTTTTTTCGTTTTTTTTTTATTAAAGCGTTAGTACTTGCTCCAAGTTGAGATTTTTTGCGCCTCGCTGAGACATTTGAGTTGCTAATGCTTATTAAGTAGACCTGCCAACGCTTTTATGCAGATAATTGTTGAAATTAGAAAGCTTTTTTATGTTTAAAAGCAAAGATTTTCTTTTAAATGTTTGTAATACATGACGAAAATATTTGGGACTTGTCAACTTGTAGGGTATCATTAAAAAGTGTCGTTTTTAAATCCAATCTCTATCTTAATTTCAAGAAGATACCAGTAACTGTTAGTTTCCTTGTGCGGTTATGATCATGACGACAATACCAGTTAATCTTTAAAAAAAATGTGTTGTCATCATGCTGTTACTAGGATACGAAGTTTAACATAAAACTACAGGTAGTGGTCCAGACTTTCTTATATCTATGGGTCCAGAAGTAGCTTGTATAATGCAGTCCCGTTAATTCTATTTCCATAATATCTTGAAGACAAGGTCACAAATATTTTCGCAGTCCTAGTAGGTAATTATAAAGGAGATATATCAGGTGGTTGTTATAAGCATTAGCAACTTCCATAGCACTCTCCGAGAGCATACTAAGGTTCATTGGAAAAGTCTCATATCTTGGAGCTTCATGTTAGATTATTACCTTGAACCACAAAAATCTGATGTATAGCCGCTGAATCATGGCCTGTCGGAACAAAGGCGCGTATAACTTTGGCGCATGTTCTTTCACTCGCACTCGCTTAAAAATACCGAGAAGAATGAATCTATCCCAGACAGCAATATATAATGTAATCAATCAATTAAATCTGTCTAAACCTCATCAGTGTGGACCGCAACAAGTACCAGATCCACATTCCCCTGCCTCCGAAGATCGACCCCACGGTAACCATGATGCAGGTTGAAGAGAAGCCGGACGTGACGTACTCTGACGTCGGAGGTTGCAAGGAGCAGATTGAGAAGCTCAGGGAAGTTGTGGAGACTCCGCTTTTACACGTGAGTTGATGTACATTTGCTGTAAATTAAGACATGTATGCTATAACTAACGACTTGTAAAAACCGGCAAAATGTAGGTGTTAAAAGAAAAGAAATTAAATTTACTTGACACAAACGTTAAGGCCCAGAAAAACTTAAACACCACTACCACCACCACCACCACTTATTACACCTGCTACCTATGCATTTCATTGAGTCATGGTTACTCCAAATAAAGAAATTCTATTCTATTCTATGCCCACGCTTTCGGAGATTGCAGGCGTAATTTTATGATGGATGAATTTAGGTATCGGATTTAACTGCTTTTTATTGCCTTTTAAATCCACCAATCTTAGACTTGCAGGAATTTTGCAAATACAGTAAATCCTTAATGTAAATCCTTGATGTAATGATATACAATTTATTACATTTCCTTACAGCCCGAGAAATTCGTGAAACTAGGTATCGAGCCCCCCAAGGGTGTGTTACTGTTCGGACCCCCTGGTACCGGCAAGACTTTGTGCGCGAGAGCAGTCGCCAACAGAACTGATGCCTGCTTCATCAGGGTCATTGGTGAGTACCTGGTTTAATTGACTCGACAGTAGTTCTATATAGATCAGAAAATTGCATGACATACACAAACATAATGACATAATATAATTATTGTATTCGTAATTGCTATTCCATCGAGGTCTATTTTTGATTCAAGACCAACATTTATAACATTCACAGCGTGTTTGTACACATGGTTACCACAAATAAAGCGCGCGTCGCTTCGTGTAATAAAAATATACTGTACTGACGATATTATGATCTAGGCAGCGTGTTTGGGGTTTTTGGACTATAGGAACTTTTACTAGATTTTTACGGGGAGTTTTTGTCAAAATTGGTACAGCAACTGCGGTTGTCAATGACGAGGTCAGTTTATCTAGTGTTGTCCTTTTATGGGGAGTTAAGAAAGAAGTCTGCCCATAAGTTTAGACAGTTTTCTGATACGCCTCCCCAAGAGTAAAATTATTATCTGCAAATGTGTTTTACTTTGTCAAATTAATTTTTTGACAAAGCTATATATTTACAGAACATACCTAACATCTTATATCTATACTTTTTCTATATTATTCGACTTTACGTTAACTCCTTGCATTCGTGCTAGACCCACTGTTTAGCCGCCTGCACTATCTGCCAATTATTGTACAGTTCGATTCAAATTTATTGGCGACTCGGAAGTTAGCTACTTGCTGCGCAGTACCCCACCCCTCGCCCCCGCTGACACATGAAATTGTTACTGCGCAGCGGCTCGCCTCATGTTCCGTTTGAATCGAACTGTACTGTACTGTAGGTAACCATTGGTTGAAATACAATAGGCATAGATATATATTTAGTAACCTATTCCGCTTAAATATTCATAAAGAGTCATAAAAATCCCTGTAAGAAATCGACACGTGTTTCACCTCTCAACGAGGCATCACCAGGATGACGATTGACTTGTCGCGAACCCAAACACGACGTGTTACCACACGGAGCGCCGGACTCTGCGTTTTATGACTCTTTAGGAATAGTTAAGCGTCTATAATGGATTTCCGCCGAGTCACGCCTGAGCCTTGTGTTCACCAAAATTTAAATCAACTGTTTAGATATTTAATAAATTCTATATAAATAGGAAATTTGACATAAACCAACTGTTTAATACGTAACCGGAGGCGGTGGTTTGAATGTTGGTGAACACAGGCCTGAATCAATTAACTAACCATTGGTTGGAACAGCATTTATCTTTCTTTCATTTATTAAAATATACCTTCCTTCTTAGGTTCGGAGCTGGTTCAGAAGTACGTGGGTGAGGGCGCTCGAATGGTGCGAGAACTGTTCGAGATGGCGCGCAGTAAGAAAGCCTGCCTTATCTTCTTTGATGAAATTGACGCTATTGGTGGAGCCAGGTGAGATGTTTTTAAAAAATAAAAAATCACTTTTATTCCTTGATTCGTTTATTGATACAGGTTTTAACGGGTGTAAAAAGATGCTTAACGAAGCCGAGGGTCACTCATACCGTCCCCGTCATTTTGAACGTTTTTTTGTACTAGACTAGAAATGCCTGTGAACTTTCAGGTTACGGAGATATGGAAATTGGAAGTTACAACTTTTTTACACTAAAACAAGTTTTAAAGTTTAAAACTTAACTCTACGGAACCCTAAAATCTAAATAATGGCGGTTATTAAAGTAGCGAACATAATTATACAGGGCCAATTGAAATCATAGGCGAGACAACTCCTGTTCCAGCTTTGCAAAAAAAAAAAAGTTTATTTGCGGTAAACATGACGCAAAGAAAGAACACAAACACAAAAAAGAATAAGTTGAAGGAAAAAAAAACAAGCATAATGTTTTGCGTGGATTACATTGCGCGCTGCTGTAAACAGCGATTTTTATACCGAAAATTGAAGTCGTTTCCCAGCAATAATTTTTGCTCAATCGTACTTAGTTTAACGCACAGAATGCGTAGATAGAGTGCGTTTCATCAAATAGTTCGTTTGCCGTAATGTTGGCTCCACTGTTAGGTAGCGCCGGAGCGTATTCGTGTTCGTCCTACAACAGTGGAACCAACATTACGGCATAGGAACTATTTGATTAAACTCACTGTAACGGCTATGTGATGGGTGTTTTTACACCCTGTATTTAATTTACAGAAGTACAGTTCTTAATGGCGGCTCGGAAGTTAGCTACTCGCTGCGCAGTACCCCACCCCTCACCCCCGCTGACACGTGAAATGATTACTGCGCAGCGACTCGCCTCATGTTCCGAGCCGCCATTAAGTTTGAATCGAACTGTACACTTTACTTGTTTACTTCATTGTATTAATTATTTAAATGTTTTCTTAGATTCGACGACGGCGCTGGCGGTGACAATGAAGTCCAGAGAACTATGTTGGAGTTGATCAACCAGCTCGATGGTTTCGACCCCCGCGGTAACATCAAGGTATGTACACGTACAGTTCCCCCCCGTATATATGTATAGCTCCTCGACTTATAAGCATCGTCTGCAACTCGTACAGTTCGATTCAAAGTTAATGGCGGCTTAAAACCATAAATAAGGTGTTTTTTTTATAACCCACAACTCTAGGGTATGAATGAGACCATATCAAAGACTCAACTGGCATATGAATTATCTTAAAATTATCATTTTGTTTTTATTTTTCATACAAAATAATTCGAAAAAGTCACGATTATTAATGTAGTACACCCTTACGTGAAATATGACAACGTCGCATTTTCTTAGCTTGATTTATGAATGTTTGGTTTGAATGAAAATGATTTACTCGTACTTATCAATGAAACTTAGATACACACATCGAGAGTATAGTGTTACGTTATCTTCGAAACTATGCATTTTTTGGACCACATATTCTAAAACTTTTTATATTATTTTTGCTTATAGATTATAAACCTAGTGTTATAGAATATTTTAAAAAAACACGTTGTATATCAACAAAATAATTTTCTTTCCCAGGTCTTGATGGCCACAAACAGGCCAGACACCCTAGACCCTGCCCTCATGCGTCCCGGTCGTTTAGACCGAAAGGTGGAGTTCGGTCTTCCTGACCTGGAAGGTCGCGCACACATCTTCAGGATCCACGCCAGGTCCATGAGCGTGGAGCGGGACATCCGGTTCGATCTGCTGGCTAGACTGTGCCCTAATTCTACTGGCGCTGAAATTAGGTATGTTTAATTGGTCTAGGTTTTGATATATTTTTTATATTACAGAAATACAGGCTGAGAAGGAAATATAGTTTATTTTGCAAAAATTAAACGCATATTACAAAAATTATAAATGATAATACTAGGTCAAAAGCGCAGTTTAAGTATATAAAAAAAAGTTGCAATAAAAAATTTAAAAACTTAACGTTGCCTACTAATTCATGTTAGGTCAAGCAAGTCACTAAAATTACAACAAGTTATAGAAATTGAACTGTTGAACGGAAATTGGGCAGACAGCATCAGTTATACGTTGATGTTATTATACACTTGGAAATCTTTTAACACTATCTTTTTCTCAGGTCTGTATGCACGGAAGCGGGTATGTTCGCGATCCGCGCTCGGCGTAAGGTGGCAACCGAAAAGGACTTCTTAGAGGCAGTCAACAAAGTCATCAAGTCTTACGCCAAGTTCTCCGCAACTCCACGCTACATGACTTACAACTAAATGCCTTACTAGTATGTTATCTGGGTGCATTTTTCATTGTACAGATTGTTGGTTTTATGCTGTTTTCAAATGAAGTTTTGTTTTGTTAACATTGTTTCGTCTTTGCAATGATAAAGGCACTCAGGTATTGGTGGATTGTATTCATTATTTACGCGGATTATTCTGAAATAATACGGATATTTTATTACAGATAATGGGTTTAATGAATGCTGTCCCTTAAAAATAACTTAGATATTGTATTTGAATAATTTCTAATAAAGTTTATTATAAAATACTTGTTATTGTCTCATTTACCCGCTAAGAAGTGCAGAGAGTATGGAGATGTGTCAATCGATAAAAAAAATTTACATAATAATATGAGAATATGAGCTTCTAAAAGATTTGCATGCGTATACGCAAATCGGCATTAATATCAATTAATTACTCCATGGTTAGTTCCGTTTTAGAGCATACTTTTTGGTTTGTATATCGTATCGAGCGATCGCCTATAAATCGCCGCCGCCGTCACCTCGTTATAAGCTGTCGACTGTTTTGACGACTATATTCATTGTCGTTTCCGAGTGCATTTTTCTTATGTGCCATCGCCATCGCATCCATAAGACGTTTGTCCGTATTTTGGAGGAGAGGATTAAAAAAAATAGAGGCTAAAAATATATTCATGTATCATGGAAACATAAACTTATTGCAGTACTGGACAAGTCATAGTCGCAACTTGCTTCACAAATGCACCATACAAATTACCACAATAAGAGGGTAGTTCAACAAAATAAAGGTACTTGTCATATTAATGACAAATCCATAAATGCTAAGGCGGTAGCAAAGCAGTTGTATTGTAACTTAAAAATAAGTGAAAACAGTGATCCAAAATTGGGAAAAATAAGTATTTTGCATAACTCCTGTAATTACCTAGTTGTTAAATTATATACAAAATGTCGCAGATTGTGAGTGATAATGTAAGTAATTTCAATACTTATTGTAAAAACAACATTCGAATGTTCACCGTACAAATGCTTTTTGTATTGAAATGTTCCATAAATCGGGTTTAAGACTCTTTGGCGCAGGTTTCAAAAACACAATTGCAAGATAAACTAGGTACCTACACTTATTTATCTCTTAGCTAGGTCAAAGCAGGCTAACATTTAGCAGAAAAAACTGCAGCGCTACGGTGCTAGTGCCTTCGATACTGACCGTGCTTACACCTTCATTCTGTAATGCTTTTGCTTGGCAAAGATATGTTTTTTATATTTCTATGGTGGCTAACTATGACGTCTCGGCAACACCGAGCAATTAACTGCAGTGCCAATAATTGTGCGGATTCTCTTGTAAACCGAACTAACCTAACATTAAAATAATTTACGTTAACATAATCAGCCTAAAACATTCTCAATGCTGGGATGTAGTGACACAGGCAGGTTCCTCTGTGAGAGGGAGTGGGCTATGATCCACCACGCGGACCGGCGGACCCAGTCGGTTGGAAATAGAAATTAATAAGAATTGGGAAATTTTTGTTGCCTGTAACCGTACCCCTACCACAGATTACTACAGATGGTTCACTCCGGCCCGGTCTGGGTTTAAATAAAAAGCGACTCTTAATATGACACAATAAAGTGCAATTCAGATCGCACAGCGCTAACTACCTATAGTTGTATTCACCTAGAAGTTGCCTCTATCTATCGCGTAGGGTATCCAGTCATTTCACCAAAAAAATATTTACAAATTTTTATTTGACAAGCAACGATTGGCAAAAACATGATTGGTCATTTCATCAATATACAACAAAAAGTTTGCCAAATAATTCATTTAAGAAAATAAATATCCGATAAACTTTTGTTTAACGTATTATTTGACAAACAATTCATTTTTTTTTCATATTATCTCATAAAAGAACGTTTGGAATAGAAACGTAGAAACGTTTTACATAGGTATTGCATAATTACACAATTTCCTAAAAATGAAACTTATTAAATATGCAAAAGAGTAGGTAATTTTAATTTATAAATCAACAAATATTATTAAGTACTATAAAATAATTAAATGCCAGAAAACGAATTGTACTAATAGAACCTAGATTCTAACGTTTCATAAGTGCCCATGTAGGTTTATGTGAAATAAAATATTTTGATTTTGATTTTAGAAAAAAAAAAATTTGGCTATGCGAAATCGAACTAGTTAGGTTAGGTTAAATATTTTTTACTCGCAAGAAAAGGTTAGGTTAGGTTAGGTTAAAACATTGACCCCCTACGCAGGAGCCGAGCGAGCGCAGCGAGCGGTGCCGCGGCAGCGGCCGGCGACTGCCAAAAACGACTAGAATATAGGTATAGAAAAAAAAATACTTTAGCAGGTTTACAGAACTTCAGTACTTGCCTGTAAATCATTTGAACCAAGTGGAAATTGCAAATAGATAATAAGATTCAATTTTTTTTTTTTGAATAACTATGTATTTGATGTGTAATGAAAAATGTCTAAATGATTAAATATAATGCGAAACATTTGTAAAGAGAAGCATTTGCTAAATAAATGTTTGTAAAGCGAGAGTTTATAAAATAAAACATTTGCGGAATAAGTTGTTTGTGAAATAAATAGTATACGAATCGTTGGTTGTAAACAAAAAATTTGTGAAATGTGTTTTGGTGAAACATTAGTGAACCATCGCGTAGCTCTTATAACTTCTGACGACGTTACACTCAATGGCCCGACAAGACGAGCCCGCCGCGTACTTGTAGCGTCATACCTTAATAATGCGAAGTGAACCATCTTACCTATCTATAGGTAAACACTATGACTACCTGTTTTCAGGAAGCATACACGGATGTGGTTGAGTTGTGTGCCCTGCTGCAATGTCTGGGGTTCAGCGTCAAGTCTCTGGACACCAGCGACGGCAACATCAGTCAGGATGGCGGGACGAGGAGTGTTGTTATTAATTGTCAGGTAAAAACAATAATTACTGCAATATAGGATGTATGGGTCAGTGGGTCGTCTTAGGGGCGGGGTTTTAGGTGTTGGAGTATACGCTTAGGGGCACTATGAGCAGCAAAGAAAACAAAAATTTTTTGATTAAAAAAAAACTTGGGACTTAAAAAAAATTTCCTTGTTTTTTTTTTCGGAAATCTTCAAATTTTATTGCAGTATCGGGTTAACCGTGACCATAGAAACCATTTAGGTTCTTAGAAGCGTGGTTCTACGACGCACCGTTTTCGAGAAATAGCCTTCCAATTTATTTTTAACTTAACCAAAGCAGAAAAAACAGAAAAACGGAAATTACCATTTTTATTGCAGTATCGGGTTGACCTGGTACATATTTTATTTTCATATTTGATTTAGGTTCTGAGAATCATGGCCCTACGATGCACCGTTTCCCAGATATAGACTTTAGGTTTTTTTTTTAACTCTCCAAAATGGTAGCTCGGATGAAAATCTTTTTGGGAAATAATTTGTTGCAATAGTCGAAAACCAATGGGGGATAAATAAATTGATCCCAGCTACCGAACCCTTCATTGTGCGTGGTCCGACACGCACTTGGCCGGTTTTTTTTTGTTTAATGGCCAACCAACAATTGTTTACTCTGTTAAAATGATAAAATAATGTTTTCCTAAAATCTAAGGTTAGTGTAACAATTTCTTATAGGTTAGCACCGTTAATAAATGTGCCACAAGCACTAAACTATATACAGGGTGTCTCGAACGTCCACTAAGTTCGAGACACCCTGTATATAGTTTAGTCAAATGGCAAATGAGGTAAAGCGAAGAGGTCCACCTATCAAATAAATTAAAAGCTGGGATATTCTGAAAGTTCAGAAAAAAAAAATGTGATAAACAATAACAAGATGCTCTTTTCAGTCATCTGGTCTCCACGTGGTGCTGGAAAGTCCGAGTTTGTCATGTTCATGTCCGACAAGCAGCAACCAGCAGAACAGTGGCATCTGGCAGGTGTCGGGCATAACTGGCGGAAAACAACTGGATAAGGTACGTTGTAATGACACGTATGTACAGACTACAGTCCGCGAGGTATAAGCTGAGCTTTGTATTTATGTGAGTGCACATAGATAGTGTAGGTGTGACGTCGGCCTAGAGTGCATCGAGTCCTTTGCTTGGTTTAAACTTTTTAACCGGTTCAAATCACAATGGCAGTTGCATGAAATGCCTTTAAAACGGCAAATTAGGGTGTCATTTGCTTATCAATTAATTTCCGTGACTGAACCTATAGGATTTAAAAAAGTATGTACCTACTTTAGTTTATTTTCTTGAGTTATTAAGTAGGTACTTACTTATGAAGTTCGTATGACTATACTATCTATCGCATTCCTAAGGTTACCTACTTATGAAATAGTTCTTGCGTATCATCAGTAAAAGATTGTCTCGCTGCGGATTTCCTATACGATACCGCCACGTCCGTCATGTTGAAACGCGCATTTAGAGCGTTTCAACAACTGCCCGGGTATTCCCGACTCCGAAGAGGCCGCAGGGAAAGTACCTACATACTTACCTTTTAATGGTTTCATGGTATTTCTACTATTTTAGTTATGGTTCGGTATGTTTGCCGTTTGAAAGCTAAAAGTGATATTTTTGGATGCAATGCAAATGCACACATGTGAGCAGAGCGGAGCACGGAGCGTTGAGCCACAATAAATCATTGAGTACCTAGTAGTAGTAGATACCTACCTATACCTATTCTAAATACCTACCATTGCAACTATTATTGTGATGTTTAAGCTATTTATTCCGCTCGATCCCTTCTCCTTTCCTGAGTCCTAATTTTAACCTGCCAAGTATTTTTTATTATTATTAAGTAGGTAGGTACCTAATTGTTTTATTCAATCATCTACCTAGGTACCTATATATTTTGATTAACTACATGGTAGGTACATAAGTATAGGATCTATTGTAGCTTTTTGACCTACACAAACGCTAACCTTTTTTTAACACAACCGTGTAAAGCTATTCTGATATCAATTTCCAATTTTAGGAATTTGGATGCTCCCTACTAAGTTCACTTCCGAAAAGTCACCGCGAACGTCTTTCGAAGGAACTCCATGAGATGATCAGATGCATCAAGCAGCACAATGATTCAGATGCTGACATACCTAAGGAAGCTATAGAAAATAAGTCTGCCAGCATGATCGAGCTGAAGACTCCGGAAAAACGGTAGGTTATGGTAATGATTTTAAATCTAACTGTTATTTTCGGAGGCTACAGTAAAACCCGGCCAAACCTGCTGATGGATAAATTAGAGGATAAAAATACCTCAAGGTAATTGTGTCCTCAAACTGTTATTATTACTATGTACTTACGGGTTATTGTTTATCAAATTGACACCTTACGTCTGTTTGCCGTGATGCCATTCTTATAAATGTCAAAGAATGACAGTTGTTATTTTAAACTTAGGGACATTATTCAAGTTGGTAGACGGTATAATTTTGTAGTTATAGGTACCTACATATAGTAGTACCTACTCAAAGAAGAAATCTTGTTTTGAATGATTAGTCCGGTGCCTCTGGCTAAATATACCTAACAAAGTTTATAAACATTGACCGGAGTCGAATTTCGTATTTATTTCTAGGGATTTCCCCATCAAAAGCGAGACGCCTACACGGTACCGCTCTCTGGATACCCTTACGGCTCCTAAGAGGGAGTGCGAACAACCTCTGCCTGATCCCGGGCCATTGCAGAAGGGAGATCTCACGGATGCGTCTGGTGATGAGAGTAAAGAGAAGAAGGTAAAGAAAAGAAACCAACTACTACATCTATACCTTAATTTTATCTTTAAACAAAGAATTTTTAGTCATAGAAGTCTTCGTCTTTTTTGTTTTAATTTTTAGAAACGTCTCCTAGCCCTTTACCTATTTTGATACTACCCCTTAGTACTAATTGACGTTAAAAATCCGCCATTTTGATTTTATAAAAACAAAACAAGGTAGGTACTTATTAAACCCCAGACAGCCATGATGCATGCTTCGAGGGTTTATAAAATCCCACATACAAATTAATATAGAAACTTGCTATTATTATTTTCACGGCCTAGTTGGTGTGGTGTTTATCACAATCACGGAACAACTAATTGTCTGTAGGACGTAGAAATATTCGTGCTGTGCGGAAATCGACCCCGCGATACGTAGCAGCCGTAGCGCCAACTGGATCGCTCAGCCACTGGCTGGGCCATCAGTCATAAATTATTTCCTTAGTACCTACCCACCTACTATACAATATCCTTATTTGTTGCATAGGTGCTTTTGCTACAGACCTTGAGGATTATTTCCTCGAGCTCGTTAGTAGTATGGCCAAAAACTTTCGGCGGCGAGGTATTTTTTTTTTTGTCACTCATTTTATCTTAAAGTTTATACAAACTTATTTCCAGCAGATAATGTGTAGCAGACAGAGCACTTATACGCTATCATCCACTCCAGGAAGTGTTAGGATCCGAAATAAAACATCAAGGTAAAATACATTTATTTGCGTCGCTATCGTTTGGTGGTTGGTGATTGGTGGGACCTATTGTGGTCGATAAACGTAAGCTCACCTCATCATATACCCTTTACTTTTCTACCTAACAACCTCCAGTTATCTAGCAAATGATTTAATAGAAAAATTGTTCCTATTTTTTTATCTTTGGCAGACATTAGTAGCCCATCCGAATACTGGTAACCCCCATACGTAAATAAAATTCTTATCTAATTTAATTATGACCAATCCGCACTGGGCCCGCGTGGTGGCCTGTCCCAGAATTTGGAACATTATATAGGCTGAAATGTTTAACCTAATGACCATGAGTTAACAAATTGATATCTGCGTGTTCCTGTCGTGGAACCGTAGGTAGGGTCCATGTGAAATGTCTGGAAAGATGGTTGACTGAATCCGGGAAATCGAGATGCGAATTGTGTGGGACCCGGTATGCCACAAGACGCGTGCATAAATACGGTGTGCCCAGAGCACTGGTTATGTGGGTGCTGAGCCACAATGCTAAGCAGTTGATGGTAGACAGTCTCGGCATAATGCTGATGTCGCCTCTCGCTGTGCTGGCGGCGTGGTTGTCCGGACGCACACTAGCTGGCCTCATGACACAAGAGAGCGCGGTGACTCCTTGGCCCTTAGCGTCGACATTCGTACTGGCATGCATGACGCTAGTATGCTACTATACTGCTGGATAGTTTCTGCGGCGACCCGCCACGCCCTCGGTTGGTGGATATGGTACCGTTCTCAGTACGAAGTTAGACTCCAGTTACAAGAAAACGAAGAATAATCATAACACAATTTGTTTTTAAATATTTTTTTTAATAATAGGCAGTCTACGTAGGTGCGCAGAACATGTGTAACAAATGACCTGTATCTTTATCCTTGTATGAAAAATAAATAAGCCTTCATATTTCCAGCCCAATACATGGTTCTCAAAGTACCCTACTGGAAAGTTTGATAGCAGCGGAGAAAGCGGCAGAAGAACTGCATAATAAGCTAGCATACGTTATCAGAGAGTTCATGGAGGATGGCAAACATGACTCGTCGATATCCTCTCTGACCCTGGACGTTTCCAAGATTTCGTTGCTGAAGGTATAAAAACTAATGGATTCATGTGGAGTGTACCATTTCTATTCAGATCAATAGGTTTTTCGTAGGGAAATTTTCAGCTTGGAAATGCCCGTCACGTAGGCTCGTGCTCGGCCCTTATCGACTCAGTTAAGGCCGAATACCGTTGGAGTTCAGAAGCCTCAGGCTCAGGCTCGCAGGTAGCGGGTAGTATAATTAATTAATGGTTCCGAATGGTTCGATACCATTAATTAATTGACTAGGTACCTACCCGAGTCTGTATATGTGCCCGGTTGATGGCAATATACTCGTCCCTTATTACATGGGACTTAAACATAACTGGCGAAATGTGGGTGTGCCATAATTACACTTACACCTCTGCCTAATCCTTCGGATATTATAGGCGTGATATTATATTATTATTTACCCCCTTCATTTCTGGTAGCGAATTATAGAACTGCAATGTAAACTTCTTTGTTTATGCCCATTACAGTGTCCAGAAGCATCTAAAGCTCAATTTGCATCAAGCCCAAATCTGTCTGGCATAGGCATAGTTAAGGAAGATTTCACAAAAAGCCACTTGAAGCGATTTGAAAGCGCTTCCACGTCCAATCTAGCGCCCAAGTCAGCTGCCAAAGAAAGCAAGATCACCTCCCGACTGCGCCGTATATCACCTAATATTTTCAAAGGGAAGAAAGACTCTCCAAGTATGAACATTGATAATAAGACTAAAGCGCAAGATGCGAGAAGTAAACTTAACAGTAAGTTTCATTAACTTAGGGCCGATTTTTTTCAATCTTTTATCTGAGGAATAAAGTTTTTTTATCTATACTTATAATAAATCTGTAGAAGTGAAAATTCTGTACATTGAAGATATCAAAAAAATAAATGGCAGGGGGTGTTACTAGACCGACACCGAACCCAAAAATTTGATTAAAAATTTTTTTGTCTGTCTGTCTGTCTGTTTGTTCAGGCATCACGCAAAAACTACCGGTTCGATTACGATGAAACTTGGTATAATTATTCTTTAATATCCTGGGCACCACACTGGGTACTTTTTATCCCGGAAAAGTACCCTATCCTACGGTTGGGGGGTGTCAAAGTTTGTATGGAAGAATTTTAACGCGCTGTCCGATTAACTCGAAACTCAATATTTATACTTAAACCCAAAAATTAAGAATAACGTGTATCAAGATTTTTCGAAATTCAACCCCTAAGGGAGTAAAATAAGGGATGAAAGTTTGTATGAAAAATCTTATTCCTTGAGGTAATAAACATGAAACTTCGCACGAATAGTTATCTAAATAAATTATAAAGTTTGTAGTTTTTTGTTTTTTCTAAATTACCCCCTAAAAGGTTGGGGGGTGTCAATGTTTGTATGGAAGAATTTTAACGCGCTGTCCGATTAACTCGAAACTCAATATTTATACTTAAAACCCATGGGGATGTATGGGGTAATTTCCGACACTCACGCGGGCGAAGCCGCGGGCAGCAGCTAGTAGAAAATAAATGTCAAACTATCATATTTATTCTACAGATAAAAGTTACCTGAAGATTGAAAATTGGCCAATGTTTTGAAATAGGAGCCTAGCTCACAAACTTATACTAACCATTTCTTTCAAAAATTTCAGGTCTATTCAAGCCAAAAATAGTAACACCAGTCCGTACCCCTCGATCGAACATGGAAGCAAGCCCTAGTCTCAGTTCATCAAAAAAGAAATTTAGTCATATTAAGTCAACTATACCAAGACCTTTCAAGAAAGAATAAAAACTCAACATTTTAATATAAATTAAAAGTTTAATGCAGAACCTAACTAGTTAGCGGGCAGTGATTACAATAAACTAATATTTAAATAGACTATGTTATTTTGTTATCATCCTATAATACCTACACATAATGTGCAACACAGCAGATCAAGTATCAGATGGTTCAGAGTTAGTATAGGTCCTTATTAATTTTTCAACCTCTTTCTCTAAAAATTCATTCCTGTATTCTTTTTTTTTTGTTTTTGTTCTTGAATGCTTGGCTTCTTTGTTCTTTTTGTAGGCTTTTTCTTCAGCATTTTTTTTCCTCTGTATATGTATTGCAGCAGGATAAATTATACTTTCTATCAATTCTTCTCTGGCTTCCTTAGTGCAGAAATCTCCTCTGTTTTGTACAGCATCATGAGTTTTCTTTTTCAACCTCCGATGTTTTTCAATACAGACGTCTTGTAAACTTTTCTCATCGCTATGCACAGATTTATGATCTGATGACAGTTCATGTTTTGCTCTATTATTTATTTCCTTTTCTTGAGTCTTAGTGGTTAACTCTTTTAAAGTGTATGTTTCTGTGCCAAAATTTTTTCTCCTGTCTTTTTTTGCTAATTTGAGGCAAATTGTTGCTTTTGGGTATCCTATGAACTGCTGATAGCATCCTCCTTTTTCCAGCGACACAAAAGGTTTGAAAAATCTTCTTGGGTGTATGTCTTCTGGTGTCTCATTTAATAGCACATAAGCCTTCTTCAGAAATGTTTTCTTGTCAATAGGGTTCTGCATGTGGAAGAAATTTTCAAGTTGTTCATGAGACTTCAGCCTCTTCAATGCATTTCTTTGCACAATGTTGTATGAAACTACAGCCATGAGAATGAACGCTGGCTCATTACTAAGTACATGGTCCCACAGTATCAGCCACTCAGAGCAAGTTAGCACCTCACTAAAAGCTGTTTCAAGTATTTTTAGAGCATATGTCTGACTTGTGATGCCAACATCACAGAAATGATTCAACAGTGGCTGATCATGCTCAGCCAGAATGTTTTCAACAATGGCCAACACACTTATTGGAGGGAATGGAGCATACTCAAACCATAGCTGACAATAATTGCATAAAACACTGGCCACAGATTCAAATAGCAAGAGAGGATCTTTTTGAAGTACTTTCACAAATGGGAAAACAAAACCAGGCAAGAACTTCATGACACCAAATAATGGACACCAGTGAGAGAGACAGGATAGCAGACGTTTCAGGCTTTTCAGTGTCATTGCACTGTGGATGGTAAACTGCTTCTCTATATCTTTGTAAGCTGGATGAATGCCTTTATCAATGAGAGCAGCATAAGCAGCCTTATTCCGTGGAGTATCCAACAGTGACCTCCAGATGATTGAGCGGAACTTGTCAGGATATTCACCATATTGCATCAATATCCTCCGTAACCTAGCACTATCCATACAAATACGCATCTTTTGTTCAATTTGGGATTTTGAATGGGTTTGTTCCTGGGAAGCAACTTTATATGTTGAGGTACCTGGGATCTCCTTCCTCATAGTTTCTACTACACAGTTTTGACAGTTCTGTATCGAATCCATTACATATGAACAATTGTAGATATTGACTTCACCAAGTTGCAATATACATAGGAAGTATTTCCCTGTAGGACTGACAACGAACCTACGAATACCTGATGATTCTGGATGTATAATATGTATTATCTTTAATGATTCTAAATCTAGTAAATAAAGAATACAATCACTGCTCAATATAGCAAGGATTTTGTTTGCCCCACCATCAAATAACTGTGGAATAAATGCTAGTTGAAGAGCACCAGATATATTGTATTTAGACAAATTAATTGACTTCACAGCCTTCCAAGTATCCATACTGAACAGTATTAACATCTGTGCGAGACCTGCCATAGCCATTGCACGACCATTCATAGTGAATGCAATACTTTTCATGTGCTTCAATTCACTTGGTATTATCTGCTTCACGGATTTCATGCTCTCATGTTTCCAAATCTGTACTGTGTCATTTTGAAAACATGCCACAAGGTAGTCTCCAGCTGGAGAAAACATTATTTGTTGGATTTGAGCACCCAAGTACGTGTTCAAGGTGAAATACTTGGTATAGTTGCGTAGCTCCCACAGAATAGCTTCTACAGGGCTTGCTGTCAGAAGATTGTTCGTTTTCACGTGGTTTGAGAAGGAAATGTGTCTTACTAGTGCTGTGTGCCCCGCCAGCGTGAGAGAGACTCGTCCACTCTCGATGTCCAGAAAGTTCATCTCATACTTCTTCGCCATGGCGACGATCAGCGTGTCCTGTCTGTTCGGCACGAATTGTAAGGCAGTGCACGGCCCTGTTCCGGGTAATTTCCAGAATTTTAGGTCGGAAAAGTCCAGAATAAAAATGTTGCCGGCGTTGTCTGCACACGCGAGTTTGTCATGGTTATCGTCGAAGACGCCTGTGGAGAATCGTATTCTGCGGCATTCGCCATTTGAACCGCGAACTGTATGATGCAGCTGTAGTATGACACCGTCCTTTGGCTTAGATTTTAACTTTATATCAAATTTTTCTATAGCTTCCCGCTCACCTCTGTTCTCTTGTTCCATTTATGATCGTATCAATATTTTTGTATGAATCGAAAATCATGATATTTTCAGATTGTTGACATATTTTCTTAGATGTATCGGATAAATTATTTAAAATTTGGCGGAATCGAGCAATCAAAACAAAAACAGAGATTGTTACAAATTCTCAATGACAGATGAGATGACATGACATGATGACAGTGACAGTTCGACAACCATAGTGTAATAGATTCAGACAACACAAACAAAACCACAAATAACCCTAACCCAATCACGGATGTCTCACGCGTGGAATTAGGAAGTACTGTCTCATGCTTTATGAAAACTTCCTGTTTCAAACTGTGCTACATTCGGATACTTGAAATGGTAAAAAACTGCAGTCACTCCATGTAAAATACTCTTAAGCTTAGACTAGAGAGAATACTCTTAAGCCGATCCCAACATAGTTGGCAAAAGGCTAGACAAATGATGACGTGTCACAAAAATCCCATGAAGATTTTTTCTTGCTTCCAGCTCTATTTGCTCCATCAAGCTCTTTGCTCTTGCTCAAGCTCTATACTGAATAATAATTGATGTACATTTTTTTTTAAACAAAAAAGCTTCTGTTTTTGGAAAAACAATAACAACCTTTGCTGTAGGTGGGAATGCAATCTCGATCTCGAGGTCCAGTCTCGTTCGAGATCTTTTTTTGAGACTGATCGCGCACGACTTAGCAGAGCACTATGTTTCTTGAGAAGCCATTTTCCATTTAAGTGAATTTATAAATTGGCGTGATGGGATTGAGCTGATTTGTTGCATTCTGTTTTCGTAATGCAGATGATTAATACATATACGATTATTTATGTGTTTCGTGATTCGATTATAGTAAAAAACATTCATCGAATCTCTAGAGCTCGAGACACAAAAATAGGTGTTGTTTTTATTTAAATAATTAAGTTTAATGTTTTTTTTCGAGGAGCGATCTCGTTTTCGAGATAAAGATTCACTACGAATCTTTATCTCGAAAACAAGATCTCGCCTCGTTGCCGGGCGAATGGCCAATCTCAACACCAGATTAGCAGGCGAGATTTCAAGTTGCCAATCTAGACTCGAGATTGTATTCCCTAGCTGTAGGTACCCCAAAACCCCATTTACGAATCATAATTCACTGTTATAAAAATAATGACCGTAGATTGAATAATTTCTTTGAAAGCCTCATACCTAACTTGTTAGTAGAAAAAAAAAGTAACATACACTTTATTAAACTCTATGGTCGGGACTTTGTGTCCAATGCATGACTAACTTATAAAAGTACTTGCGTGATTGTGTGATGTGTCATTTTATTTGTGGATTTGGAGTCAGTGTGTGTTCTGTCTGTGCAGTTCTGACCACAGAACACATATACTCCTAACGGAGAAGAATGCGAACTCCATACAATATTTCGTAGAACGGTTACGCCAGCGCCATCTATACTTAGCCCGGAGAAAAAACCTTAGTATGGCGGTAAATTCAAATGTTGCCTATCATCCCTAATATTAAAAAAATGTTTTTTTGGTAGGTACATTCTCTTGTAAGAAAACTCAAAGAGTTTTCTTACAAGAGAATGTACCTACCAAAAAGTCTACGGAATTAATATGGCAAAATAAAACTATAAATAATTCAAATTGTTTTTTATTTATTTCAACAGCTTCATTACAATTTCATTAAATACATATATTTTACATTTTTAAATATTAGAATATCATTACAATTTATTATTATTGTGTTCGTGTTATTTGATTCAAATGCTTTATTTACAATCTGTTTGCAGTAGCCTCAGAATACATACTAACCCAGAAGTTTATTTTAACTACATTTACAGAGATCTTACAACAAAATTAGACAAAAATCAATTTTCAAAGTGTACCCAAACAGAAACAGTAGATTAGTAGCAGTAGTGACAAAATTATTTATTCATTTACGATAAGTACAGACGGACAGAACCTGTGTTCATGTCAGTTATAATAATGTTGATACATGTTAGTCATGTTACTGTTCTCAACTTCTTTTTATTATTGTGTGAACCGTCCTGGCCCTGTACTACTTAATACTCATGTAGTTTTGCTATACAATAGTAACTAAATTTTATTTGCTTATGGAAGTCATGAAAAAAACAACAGCCTACCTCAATTTGTAACCTCTTCATGTTAAAAATCTACTATAATTCCCCTTATGACTGACATATCCTTTTCTCCAAACAAGTATTCTTGTTTGTTGATAAAGTTTAAAGAATATATTTGTATTGGCCACAGTTTGCATATTTGTTATGTCCCCTAAAAATATTCTTTGGGATGGACCAGCTTGTGGTTCGGCCAAATCAATAAGTACGGGTTCAGTCTGAAACAAAATTATTCCATTAATTAAATTTTGGTTTGAAGCACCAATATTTATAACAAATTTAGTGACAATAATATAGTGTAGATAATCAGTTATTAAAATATTCACTTACATCACATGGAACAGCAGCTTTTCACACAGCATTCTGTGATCATTGTACAATTTTGTCTGATTTTGTAAAGTATAAACTATATTGCTCTTCTGGAAACTCTACTTTGCCCACAGCAGACAACTGAAAGTGAAAAAAATAACATTTTCATCAATCATCAATAGTTCTGGCTAACCACTGAAATATTTATCTTATAATAATACGTGTTAATACTTACCGAATAACGTTTCGAACTCCGGGTTTAGGAAAACGGAACAGTTTCACGTTATGTTCGGCTGGTAAACAGCCACACTTGAAACATTTCCTTCTATTTTCATCCATTTCACAAAGTTTCAAAACTCACAACAAAGATAAAGATCACAACTGTATACCTGTCCTGTATAGTGTATACAGCGTAGTGCTACTATGAATTATCAAAAATATCTACTATATTTTCGGTTTTATTTCATTTTAGACAATATTGAGGTATTTTGGGGTAAACCAAAAATCAGTATAACTTGAATCGATCACGAAAAAAAAATATGATCTAATCAATATTTATTTTTTGTTGGCATATTTCTAGCTTAAAAACTACTATTTGGAAAGAAAAAAATAAACGAATCACTTTCAATGAACCTGTGTTACAACTTGAAAATCGGTATTATTAAAGACCTAATTTGTTGGGTCCTTCATAATTTTTTTAACGTTGGCAATGTAACAACTTTGCCCCGGGTACCTGTCCTACATTGGCCCATACAAAGTTGATACCCCCTGGTTCTGACTGTGTTTTGTGAGTGCAGGACGTGCCAGATAACAGCTTTGGAGTGTTTTATAGTTATAAATAGCAAACTATCAAGGTGAGATAATTGTTTCATTTACGTAAATATGTTTTATTTATTGTGGTATTATAATAACTTTTGATACTTAATTAAAACGCGTAGTAGTGATAGGTAGGATTGTACGTTAATTCGGTACATACGTATGTTTATGTCAGCTGTTACGGCTTTAGGCTCCCGCAGGGGCGCGGCGCGACTGTAGTAGATTAATTTATATGAAAACTTCATGGAAATTGTTCTAAGTAGGTACCAGAAAGTCGCATCACACCTGTCTGTGGGTGCATTTAATCTTCACGGTCATTGACCTCCATGGGGGTGCGCAAAGAATCCAGTAGTGATTTAATAATTTTAGTTATTTCGTCACTATCTCTTTGTTACTGAATAAGTCAGTGTGTTTTATGGTTATTCTAGAAAATTATGCCTACACTTTAGTTAGGTAGCTAAATGTGACGATATCAAGGATATTCTAATAAAATATCATTGCAAGTAGGTAAAATAAATATAGCTTTTTTTAACCGCAACAAGGAAGCTCTTGGCCTGCCCTGAGTGACTCACCTGATGGTAAGTGATGATCAGGCCGAAAGTAGTGTGAGCTGAAACAAACTCATGCATTTTTACCCGACTACGGCGAAGGAAAAAGGAGGGTTATGATTTTGACCGGTATGTATGTATGTTCATCTTCAAAACTACTCATCATAATTTAAGCAATGGGGTATCGTTGGAAGCGTCTCGGTTGTCCGCTGGTTATAAGCCATGTGACGTTACATTAAATTGAATATGCTAGAGGACAAAAAGTCATGAATGAAAAAAAAAGCTTTTTTAATGGTGCCATGTTGGGTATCAAATGAAGGGCTTAATTAGCACATTTAAAAAATATATGTATTACAACCCCAACATAATTTAAATAAGTAAAAATAAAAGTAAAAAAAAAAAAACCCTACTACGGTAAAAAAGTCAACTAATAACACAAAATTAATCAGCGCCTGTCACTTCTCCATATAAGTTTAGACGTGATTAAAAACTTGCCTACTATAATTACGTCAGGCGCTGATTAATTTGACAACACCAAACAAAAACTTATCTTCTGTTCTTTTCTTAATGAAATAGAAAGAAAAAGATTTACTGAACGTAGCAGGTTTAGTTTGTGAACAAGAGAATCGGCACCAATGTTAAAGTGTGGGAGCACCATAACTCCCTACTTAGCATCTTCTTAATGGTACCTACCGAAATATGTGTAGCTTCATAAATGCAGAAGGGGAGGTATTATTCGAACCAGACGATTACCATAGGTACAACATGGTATGGTAACACCAATTTGTACCATTTAGGATAAATTCTCGCCCCATGACGATCCTAATCCTAACTAATATTATAAACGCAAAAGTGAGTTTGTTTGTTTGTTACGCTTTCACGCTAAAACGGCTGAGCGGGTTTGGCACATGGGTAGACAGTGACGTAGGCTCGGACATAGGATACTTTTATACCGATATTCTCGCGGGATCAATACTCATACATAATGTAAATTGGGACCTCTTTGCGAAACACTGTCTCTTATGATACAGGATACCCTAGTATAAGATACAGAGTTTAATCTATTGTGTACAGATTTATGCAGCATCCAATGTTTTATGTAAATGTACCATAAATTTGAAAAATTGTAAACTAAAGTAATTATGTACAACTAGCTGCTGCCCGCGGCTTCGCCCGCGTGAGTGTCGGAAATTACCCCATACATCCCCATGGGTTTTAAGTATAAATATTGAGTTTCGAGTTAATCGGACAGCGCGTTAAAATTCTTCCATACTAACGGGTGTCAATGTTTGTATGGAAGAATTTTAACTTTTAGGGGGTAATTTAGAAAAAAACAAAAAACTACAAACTTTATAATTTATTTAGATAACTATTCGTGCGAAGTTTCATGTTTATTACCTCAAGGAATAAGATTTTTCATACAAACTTTCATCCCTTATTTTACCCCCTTAGGGGTTGAATTTCGAAAAGTCCTGATACACGTTATTCTTAATTTTTGGGTTTAAGTATAAATATTGAGTTTCGAGTTAATCGGACAGCGCGTTAAAATTCTTCCATACAAACTTTGACACCCCCCAACCGTAGGATAGGGTACTTTTCCGGGATAAAAAGTACCCAGTGTGGTGCCCAGGATATTAAAGAATAATTATACCAAGTTTCATCGTAATCGAACCGGTAGTTTTTGCGTGATGCCTGAACAAACAGACAGACAGACAGACAGACAGACAGACAGACAAAATTTTTTTTAATCAAATTTTTGGGTTCGGTGTCGGTCTAAAACCCTGCCATTTATTTTTTTGATATCTTCAATGTACAGAATTTTCACTTCTACAGATTTATTATAAGTATAGATTATCTGTATTTTTGGGAAATAAAGATATTTTATTTATTTATTTATTTATACGGGTGAAACCGTGGGGTGCAGCTAGTAAATATATGCATAGATGGAACGACTATTCAGTTTGACCACCATGCTCATTGAACATGCTTGCTCATGCGTATTCACGATGTTTCTTTTCACCATGTGAGGAGAAAATCTATTATCATTTATCTTTACTTGTCGGATACAAAATGAAATTATGAAATCTAATCGCACTTTACTTTCTGTGTTTATCTTGGACATTACCAAAAACAATCATTACGTACCCATACTGTTCGATATGCTTCCACAACCCAGGCGATCAATCTGCTGAACCCTGATAGCTCAGGAGCCGGAGGTGTAAATCTATTTTAAATGTTTGCATGAAGTTTTTTAGCTAGGTAAATGTTATTTTGTTGGCTTGCTGCGAGCTTTGGTATTTACTGTAAGTGCAGCGAGCAATTGTTTTATAAATAAATAAATTACATAAAAATCGATACTTATAGTTACTATGTATGCAGTGGGATAATGATAGCATGGTATTTTAGTCACACTGGGAAGCTAAGGTCTCACTCGCACGCACATCGGATGCATATATCGACGGCAGTCTCTTCTTCATATACACGTTTCCTTTACGGCAAAATATTTATAGGAATGTTATCATCATTTCAGATATACAAGATGAAGTTCACAGCATTGCGGCGGTACATGAGGGACAAGAAGCTGTGTTCACCTCACATTCTGGAAGACTGCGAACTCGTCATCGACGGCGACAGTTTCTTCTGGGAAACATATAAAAACAGCGGCTGCCAGTTCGTCCTAGGACCTGACTGCGATCGGTACGCAGACTTCATTATTAAAACACTCAGCTGGTTCGTCGAAAACGATGTCAAATGCTACGTCATCTTCAGCGGAGCCACAAAACACGATATTGACAAAAGAAAACAAAATCATCAAAGAACTATTAATAACCGAAATGATATTGCGCGAATTGACTTGGCAGGATATTTTCAGCCTCTTCTCACTAACAACGTCCAAAAACAAGTTTTAGAAGAAATGGATATAAAGTATTTTGTGTGTGAATATGATTCTTTAGAAGCCATTGTGGGAGTAGCGAGAAAATTAAAGTGTCCAGTCCTAACAAATAATATAGAGTACAGTTGTTTCGGTGTATCGTGCATTACGCCAAATTCACTGGAACATAACAAAGGTACTACAAAATTAAATTGCATAATCTACGAGCACGAGAAAGTTAAATCTGCTATTGGCGTTTATGATAAAATGCCAATACTGCTGACTTTATTGAATGAAAGTGGCGACTATTTAGAAAAGCTAGCCGAAATAATTGAAGATGGAGATAGCTCTATTATAAGGCCAGTAATACGATGGGTCAAACGCCAAAAAGAAGCAACTGTCGTCAGCACTGTCTCAAGGATTATTGAAGACGTAAATCAAAATAGAGTTTTTAAAGAAGTTTATGAGAAAATTAAGACTATATACTTATACCCGTTATGCAACCTTGCTGTTAAATATTTTCAAAGAGATAGAGGTCATGGTTTATTCAAAGATGACAAGAAATGGTTTTCGAAAGGTGTCTCTAATGGCAGGATAGCGGTTCCGTATATCAATCTCAAGAAGAAAGGAATACTATGTGGATCTTTGCTAATGAATGATAGCAAGCGCCCCGATGCTTTGCTAGCAGCTATTGATATAATAGTTTACAGCCATTGTCTTTTGAAAAACTCTCAATATTCAACGATTACTTTTCTTGGGAGGGATGGCAAGAGAATTTCAATAAAGGAAATTGAAACACATTGGGATAAAGAAATATCCAATAGAGATATATTTACGAAACACCGTGTTGGGAAAAAATTAAAGTTATTAACGAAAGAGTCGAAGGCTTTCGAACAGTTTCTTGAAGAAGTTCTTCCTGGATATGATTTTAAGAAACCACTCGAGACTGTACCCGAGGAAAGCTGGATTCTTATTATAACACTAGTGTATTATGTACATAAGAAAAATAAGGACTTCATCGATGGCGCTTACTGCGTTCTCTTATCGTATGTAATGCTTGGCCCGGTATCTAGACTAGTGGGTAATTTTAAAAAGTACGGCCAATGCTTGTCAGTATCAGATAACGCAAAGGACGCTGAAACCTTTTATAGTAGTTTGCAGTTTTTGTTTGATAAAGTTAATTTAAACCTAAAGTATAATGCTACACTTGTGCATAACTTGTCAGAATTCCAGCATTGCCTCCAGCATATGAATTATTTAAATAAATTATGTGGTGAAAAATTCCCCTGTACTGTATACCATCATAGTTACAATGCTACATTTATTTATAACACACTTTTGTTTATGGATAACAAGAATGAATTCATGCAATATTTGGAAAATAGGTTCAGGGGGTCAATTTGTTTGAAAACATATAAAACTATTGTTACTGGTTTCGAGAATTGTTTGTCAGTAGTCAAAGTGTTTGCAAAAAATGAAATTGTCAGGTCTGATTTGGGTGAAGATAAAATTATTAACGTAGTTCATCGTCATGAGAACGGAACGAGTTCTCATAGTATTGATTTGATAGGCCAGGAGGAAGTAGTCCACAATTAGTTTGTGAAAACCCCTAAGACCCAGTTCTCCAGCCAGATTCTCGAACGAGAAACATCGCAAATTAATGTGACAAATTGTCAAGTGCGCGAAAACTGCTGTGGTTGGCTGTTGATACATCATTGCAATTACACGATAATTTGCGAGTCAGTTAGTAATTTAATTGTGTAGTACAGATTTTTTAATCGGCAGAAAACTTTTATCTTAGGAATAAATATGGTTTTGTATAGGAAATAATTATGTCAAACTGTCATATTTTGTCATCAGCTAAAGGATATCTGACGATTGAACAGTCTGCCCTAAGTAAAGAATACATACAATGCTTTTTATAGATTACCTTTATGCACAGAGGAAAGAAACGATAATACCTAGTTACTTTATAAAGTAGAAAACTGTAATGTTACTCAGACAGAATCTTTCTAACTATAAGTATCTAATTTATATGATAATATTTTTTGACAGTACAAATTAATCAATTGTGTGACAGTGTGAGTGTCTGAATGTTTGTATTACCTTTATACCTATACTGTAATATCTTATTATAAGCTGTGGCATCTCAGTAGAATAAATAAAATAAAATAATCAATACGTCTACTTCATTGATGACATTCCCTTTTATTTGTAGATTTACGTAAAACTATTGCAAAACGTGGTTGTGTTCAATCAAAACATCAGCGGCGGTGGGTCGCATTTGGATACGGCTTATAATCCCAATTATTTTCAGTGGTGCCGTATTTTCTCCGTAAACTGTTCCGTTTTTTCACCTCTAGGGGAAATGCGAGTTAATTTGACGTAAAGCGATTATGGCGGTCGCGGCGTCCGCGCAGGCGCAGTACGCCATCAGACACGAACCGCGCTCCCGCGCACTCGCGCCCATTCAAATGGAACCGCAACGTTTGGCGCGAAATTTTAAATGTAACTAACCTTTCGACAGCACAAAACAACATCTTTGTTAACTTTTGTAACAAAAGATAGCAAATGATATTAAAAACAAACGAGTTAACTGAAACAAACACTAAACAGATTACAAAAGCGAACGGGAAATTAATAAATCACGGTTGAATTCCTTGCTAACGACGCGTTTGCAATGCGCCTGCGGTCTAATAGCGACAGTAAAATCTGTTTTCTCTGAGATTCCGCGGACGTGTGGTCCGTGCGTTTCTGGTAGTCGAGCATATGCCGACGTACCGGTTGGTGGAGAGCGCGGGCGTGCTCCCCCGGATCCTGCGCGCTGTCAAGATGTGCTTCCTGAACGTGCTGCGCCTGCACGTGTCGCAGACTCAGAGGCAGAAGCGTTTGTACAAGCAGTACATGGAGCAGCTGGCAGGGGCTTACGTGGAGAGATGTACGGACTTGAGCTCGATGCACTGGGACCGGAGATATAGCTACAGGGTTCCGTCTCCTGAGTGGCGGTATTCACTTCCGTGTGAGGATCACTGGTGCAGCACGGATGGATCCAGGTCCTGCTGTGGCTCGGAGTGCACGGACAGTGGGAGATGCTCGTCACCTTGCTGCTCGGAAGTGATCTTCAATGGCGGACACCATTTTAGCGGGAAGAGAACGCCGAACATGCATGTTTGTCATCCTATTTGCTATCCTGGAACCTTTGGGTGAGTGTTTTCCTTTTTCATTTCCGCCTTGAAAGTACTTTTTTTTTCGTGGAATGTGTCGTATTGATTCTCAACTGTACATATATACTTATATAGGTGATTCTTCAGGGTATTAATCTCCAGGTCATAAACTATTTTGATTTATACCCATTTTAATATAGTTCTCAGTTACACTTGTTGCAATCTTTTCTTGTTCTAACCACAGAACATATATACCCTAACGGGGTTCTAACTCGACTTTTCTGTGCGCCCGTCAACGTCAAAATATTACAGATGTGATTTGAATATTATTACTAACACGAATAATTTAACAGAACTGCGTGGAGACTAAACCAACGACTTTGAAGCTTCAAGCGCACAGTTATAAAAATCGATTTATACCGCCTTACATAATCGTATTATAAAAAAAGTGCGAAGCAAGGAAAATGTTTATATTTTTTCTGTTCTCAATCTGTTTTATAAATAGATCCGCAATAACCTTACGGTACTCGTACTGTATTTAAAAAAAACTAAGTAATTGTAGTCTTATCGTAAGTAATGGTGAATAGAATCTATGGGAAACGCCGCACACTCGTGATTATTGTTAACTTTTTACTTTGCATGCTACAATATAGGTACCATGAGGCGGTATCTATCTAGATAACTAGCAAATACTTTATTCTTTTCTATTTTTCTCTATGGCAATGGTGCCGATGTCGACAAATTCCGCCAATGTCAGATGTGATATGAGAAAACGTGCGATATAAAAAAAACTAATTAATTAAAAGAACCTATATTCAATTCTAGTTGGTTGATGAATCATCGACATTGTTACTATGATATGTGACTTTACAAATAGTACGAATTCTTAAATACTAGAGCTAGTACTTTGCCAGCGTTTTTGTCCGCCCCTCTAATCTGTAACCAATGCGAATTTCGTAAAATCCGGCTGGGCGTTTATGAGTCAGTCAGTGAGTGAGATGAACACGATAAATATTTAGTGATTTGTGTCAGATTCCTAATTTATTTGAAAACAAAAGTGAGTATTTATTTTGTGAAATTGTGATGATGCCCTCATATAACTTTCCAAATCCAAAAGTGGTTATAGTTTTTGATCATGGCCTATAGGTACATACCGAATTAAGTATATACGTTGTTCCACTATAGTTTTCCCGTATAAACGGTAATTTATCCATCTGGCATCTCCAATAATTATCATAAACGCAACACGTGGTTAGCAATAATAATGAACTGTTAATTACTTAGGCGGAAAGCGTGCATTTTGCATCTTATTGCACATGTTCTGATAAAGGTAGCCGTTGTCTAATACGATTAACTAAATGGAAATCAAAAGAAAAGCTTTCAATATCCTTGTTCATTTAGTTTTTACGCCAATCCAACTGAACACGATCAGCACATCTAAATCGCGTTCTGAACAGTGTCAGTGTCAAGATTCCTTAAAGGTACCATTACGTAGCCGAGCCCTGGCGGCAGCAGCAGGCGACGGACACCAGGGGCCCTAGTCTACTAATTTATAAACGATACAATGGTTTCTCAATGGTGAGTTTTTGACAGATTTGCCATACAAAAACTGTCAAAAACTCACCATTGAGAGACCATTGTAACGTTTATAAATTAGTAGACTAAGGCCCCTGTCGTGTCGCGGCGACGTCGCCTGCTGCTGCCGCCTACGGAATGGCGGCTACGGAATGGTATCTTAAAAAAATACAACCGAATTAATAATCTCCTCCTTTTTGGAGTTAGTTGGTAAAAAAAATATGGTGACACTGACAGCTTTTGAACGTGGTTTAGATGTGCTGATTCGTTCAGTTTCATTGGTCAAATTCACCCTAAAACATTACAATTAGATAGGACAATGGGACTTTCTTTATGAAACTTACCATCAATGAGACTAACAACAACAATATGGTTAAACCTCCTAAAGTGTCGCATGGGCTTTGACATTACACGTCTGATAATCACTTGATATTCTGGTTTTGAGGCGAGACATTATTAGAGTGGTTATATGGTGTAACATCCATTGTTTTAATCAGATGCGCATTTGTTTCTTCATCTTTTACGTCATTTTTACTTTTCTCCTCATGTTTTGCAGATAAATGTATATCTTTTATTGCTGTTTCGTAATGTACCTAAGTACGCTGCTTACAGTGTATTAACATACTACTTTATAATAATAAAGTGAAAGAGCCGTCAATTAGTACCGGGTCAGCTGGAATGAGAGTTAAGATTTTAATCTGGAATGTTGGAATTTGAGGACCTACCTTTTGCGTTGAGAATTGTGGCTTACGTGACTTATGGCTGTTAATGTCAAGAAAATTCATTTCTTTTTGTGGAACTGCACCGTTTTCACTGCTACTTGTAACTTTACAATCGCTACTGTATCTAAATCTAAGCACATGCTTACCTCTGCTTAACCACCCATACAGAGATTAGGAACGTTCGTGACGAATCTTACATTGTAAGCAGAAAACATAGCTAAGACAAACATTGTTCGCGTCAAACAAGCGTCGCCTTTATTTTAATGCGTATACACGCTCCGATGAGCAGCATAAGCACTGAATGCTTCTTGCAAAAGGTTAATATCCTGTGATGTTTTGAAACTAATACTAATTGGTAGGACCTGATGAGGTTGCCGAGTGTCCTTTGAATAAATAAAAGAGTAAATAAAGAAAAACAAAAAGCAAATTTAAATTTCGGTGAATGTATTATGTAACTTTGTGCTTTATGATTTAGAATCCGCATTTGACTCCTTAAATCCAATCTTTTTACAGTTCGTTTTTTTAAATTCTGTATTAACTAAATAGGTGGCGATGTTAATAGATATTAATATTCTTGACTCAAAACGAAACAAGCTCCACTGTAGGAAACTGGACAAGACTAGATACTACACATTGGTGTTGTACAAGGGTGTGTGTTAGGCCCTTCCTGTGTCTTGTCATTTAATAGTTGCAGAAAATAAAATTTGAAAATTGCTAGCCTTACTATTGACGCCTTATTAATTACCATATTCACCAGCTTACAAACAAGCAATTAATTTACTAATAGGTACGTCAGATATTTCCGGACAAACAGTTTTGTACCCTTCATGTTCGTACTGTTAATAAAATCAGGATACGAGAAGGTTTTATGGCCAAGGAAACACCGTCCACCCACTACATGGCAGACTTTACCGCAGACTACTACGAAATGTATCATGGGCTCATGACACAAGAATATTTATTTCGTAAACGATTCCGACTAATCTGTTCCATTTTGACAGTTCAACAACATTCATTGCGTTATTTACGTTGTTGAGCAGTTTTTTTTTCGAACTTATGAAGCAATGGATTAGCAATCTGTTTCAAACCGATCCAGATTGTGATAGATCGTGTATTACGCAATTAGGGTGCAGGATCGAGTTGAGTAGAAAAAGGAAAGGGGGGGTCTTTGCTCTGCAGCGGGACAATACAGGCTGATTATCTATAGTTTGTTTGTATGTAGGGGGTAATCTGTAACATCACGCTACCAACCTTTAGGAGCCGAGCAAAAGGAACAAAAGTCAGAAAGAACGCTAAGCGGAAACAAAGTCATAGCGCGGGCGGGCAATGGGATGCGACATGATGTGTCGGGGGCGTGGGTGAAAATTTCACGCGAACGAAGTCGCGGTCAGAAGCTAGTATTATAAAAAAGACTTTGACTTTTGCCGTAGAACTTACAGTAATTTAGGTAGACAAGTTCTTGAGCCGAATGTAGTGCAATTAGGAAAGTCTTTGACCAGCAATATACTGCTGTAGATTGATGATGAACTGTGTGCAATCCCAAGAAGTAAATTACTTTTAAATTCTAAGAATATTATATACGCTACACTACCGTCCACCGTACTGTATACCAAAGACAATTTACAACTATTTCACGATGACAACACCAAGAACTGTGTTTACTTAAAACTTACGTAATAGAAAGCTACCAACACGACTAATAACGGTGTTACCATACCGAGGCGTATATTATCGCTTATTATAATAATATATGTGTGTGCAAATAAATGGTGGCAACACTGGAACGCAGTTATTCGTTATGATGATGATTGACGGAATCCAAACATTGTGGTGTTGCGTGTTATCTAGCTCATTATGATATGTAACATAATAATATGTATTTATTATGAGAGAGTAACGAATGCAAAAAATGTGGCCCTCGTTACATTTACGTTGGTATTTAGTGTTGCTTTATAAAGGCGAAGTTATATCAACAAAACTCTCTTTTTACACTTTCGACTACTTTGTTTGAAGTCAAAAGTGTTGGAGATAAGTCTATTGTATTATTCGCATTCTAATTTCAGCCTCAATCTGTAAAAAAAAGCCTCTTATAATATTTACATTTTTGACATTGATTCTCTTTGAGATGAGATTGCGAATTTGAAACGTTTAAAATCCATTTACCTAAAAGTTTATTATAATACGGAAATTGTCCTTCAATCTTGCAGCAATACTGATTGTCCTCCACCTACCCTCAGGAGATCAGGGCAGTGATTAGTGTTAACTGCAACATTTTTACAATAATTACAACTCTAATAGATACATAGATAGATAGATAGATAGATAGATAAATCGTTTATTTGGTGCACACAAAAGAAACAGCTTAATATAAAATAATACAAAAGCACGATAAAATAATAATACAGTAACAATAACAGTAGGTACATAAATATTTAGGAAATATCTACCTACAAGGTGTTATAGTATCCAAAAATAAAACAGAAAAAAAAGAACCCTAATATCCCTAATATAAAAAAACAGAAAAAAACCCTAATATCTAAATCCCTTATTTAAAAATAAAGGTTATACTTGTGATATTGTGTTGTGGTGCCCATATGAATCAATCAGCCGTTGTTTACGAGATTTCATGATAACATGCATGCTAGATCTAGACGTTTGTTTTATCGTTTTAAGTCTTAAATGATGTGTTACAACGCGATTCGGTATTTATCGTTATTGCAACGATGGTTATTGTCCATTACCGTCCGTAAGAGTAACCACGCGTTGAATTTATTATTGCCATTTATTTTGTCGCTTTTCTACGGATCGTTCAGCCGGACGTATTTGTTATTAATAGTCAGACTATTATCTGCATATTTAAGGTAACATAGATCTTGGGGTCTAAGCGATGTGTTTTGTTGATTACTCAAATCTGAAGTGGAATTTAAGAATTAATTTTGATGTTTTTTCATTAACGTCGTTTGATCAAGAGATTATTGAAGTTATCCTATGCTTAACTGAGTTTTGGAGGAGTTTATTTAAAAGTTTATCAAATATAATTTAAAATTAAGTAATTTGAAATACAATAGACGTAGATATATTTAGTAACCAATTCCGCTAAACTATTCCTAAAGAGTCATAAAAAACCCTGTAAGAAATCGAAACGTGTGAATCGTCATCCTGAGGATGCCATCCTCAGGATGACGATTAACTTGTCGCGAACCCGAACACGACATATTGCCACGCTCAGTGTCAAGTCAATCGTCATCCTGAGAAGTAAGTTACGTTAACTTAAGTACTAAATATATCTACGTCTATTGTATTTTATAATGGATTTCCGCCAAGTCACGCCTGAACCAATTAACTGTCTAATTTGAAATAATAGAACTGAGCATTTGCGTGACTTCTTGCTAAGGGTTGTGGCCGTATGTTTCACCCATCCATTACTGACATATAAATAACTACTTACCTATTTTTCTGCCACGTTGTCACATTCTCAAAGCCTCGGGCACAGGTCAGGTACCTACACTAATTACTCCCACATCTAAGTACCATGCCACATATTAGGGGGCAATAATAAAAAGTACCTATTAAAATACACCCGTGTCTCATTAAGATACAGTATCAATATGACAACTAATCGTTAATGTGCTCATAACTTGTTATTTCGCGTGCCAGCGAGAAGTGCTGTCAATAACAGCAGCAGTGCGTTACACTCGCGGCTGTATGTATCTTTTTATCATAAGTTTTTCCGGGGAAAATAGTTGTTCATCCACGCAGCGGCATATATTGCTTCGTTAATATGACGGTTGGGTTCCGTATCAAATTGACGGGAAATCTGTATGATGCACATTTTAAGGCCGTTTTTTTAGGTGAGTCAGGGGCCCCCAGAAACTGCAAATTTGAGAGAGGCAGTGGTCTGGAAGCAACGAATTTAAAGATATTTTTCTTTGGTTTTGAGTGACGGTAGGTACTAGAAATCTTGATAGCATTTACCTGAGAGGCTTCTCCTCCCTCACCTCTTGTTGTGTTCTCTGTTTGGGTATCTAATAACACCGGAACTGTGAAAGACCCTAACGAGGGCACTGCTATGCTAACGCTGTTGATGTGACCGATTTCTTTCAAAGCTTATTTACCTATGACTGTTTTTTTTTTTTTCTATCCTTTGCACACACATATTAAGCAGACAAGAAGAAAGGAACAGAAAAATACGTACAAAGGCAATGCTTATCGCAATGCATGTGGAAACGGAATCATTGATTGGACAAAACTACGAAGAAAATGCGGCAAGTTGGTAACGTCTCAAGTGAAGTGCCTCTAATTTCATTGACATTGAAACTTGAACTTGGATTTGGAACAAATGTTACTAATAGAAATATTTATGTTACTGTTCATATTTATGCTTCTACTCTAAACAGACGTTATATTACCGCCTACATAAAAAAAAAGTTTATCAATAAGTCGCACTGTTTCTATACCGTGTCGTCTGTACAAAATTTAAAAAAAGAAAAGTTGACCGACTTTAGTGTTGGGATCGAATCAATTTTAGTCGATTATACAATGCTGTAAACAGTGCCAAATGATTTGGTGCTCCGTGCAGTTCATTATGAGTTGGGCCGACTTTTTTTTTCTTCTTGTCTGTATTAGGGAGAGGTTGCATCAAGTTGCGTTTGTTTTGTTCATAGCTGGTCAAATTGTATAGCGCAGGCTCTCATTTTAAACTTTGCTGCATGCTCCTTAGGTAGGTATATTGAGGATGACCCAGTAAAGCTTGAAAACAATTAAATTTATATGATTTGGGGCTAACATTTAAAAAAAGATGTAAATAAAGCAGTAACGTGCCAAATTACGTCGCATATGACTGGACGTTTGAACTGTAGTATTAAATTGTTGGAGTTTCATAATTTTAATGAGCAACAAGCAGTAGTTGAATTTGATTTTTAATACTACAGTTCAGGCTAACACTTACGTTTGTATTATCGTCTTCTAAAGATTTTGTGAGAATTCATTTAGTGAAAAAAAACGTGCGTATTTCCTATTCGAAAAATCGATTCGAAACGAAGGAAACCGCAATTGCACTGTAAGTCAAGCAACCACGTACGTCTCTTGCCCAGTCATATTTTTTTTTTAATTTGTGGGATGTTTGAGGGAAGATTTACCTGCAGATATTTTGACTGCTAAGAGTCACCAGAATCTGTTTCTTGCAAACTTCAAGAGCGTATCAGCTGATTTCTGCTCTTCTCATAATCCGCAAACATTTTTGAAACATTATAAATTTAAGTTTACGGACATTACAGTTTATGGAACTGTAGATATTGTTAGTTTGTTACTAGTAAACCGTAGCTAAACTATCGAAGATAATCAAAACAGCGAGAAAATTGCAATTGTAACGCAAACGAAAACGTGCTGCTTTCATTTTTGACTTATTTGCGCTAGCAATTTTTACAAGCCCGTGTGTCCGTAGGGATTTTCCATGACAAAAAAGACGAGCATACATTCATCCCATGTTTAACCCATCTAAGGGGCGAATTTTCAAAAATCCTTTATTAGTGCTCACTTAATATAACACGCTTTATATGAAATTCTTGGGCAAAGTTTCATGTATGCCGTCAGATGGTCGTCATTGAATAAGGTGGCATCAGCAATGGTAGCCCGCGAAATTCAAATTTTCTTAAGTTTTTTGCATTTTGCAGGTCAGTGTCAGGTTGTATCTTGAACAAAATATGATTCGCAACCTAACTCAGTTAGATTATTGTCCTTAAATGTCATGATTGCATGAAAAAAACCTTTAATGGAACAAATCTATGTTGATCCACCATAAGCATATTATGCTGAAGGTGGTATTATGTAGAGGCATATGCGCGTGTACTCTTATGTAAGTAGTTAATTGTTTTTCAAACAGTTTCAAGTACGTAACTTCTGTGTCCATTGACTTGTTTCCTTGCAAAAGAAGGTATTTTACGCCGATATGACACCTATATCTAATGCTAAAACATGCATGTCTTGGAATCATAAATAACGACTGTAACTAATGAAGAGTTTCTATCGACAAATAAATACATTATACATGATTAAGCAAATTGACACCTACGTAAATTTTTCGTGTTATACGCCATTTCATACAACTAGTAACTGTCAAAAGATTGATTGTTGTGATTTGAATACACGGTCAAATGAAATTAGCTAACGAAACTAGCTCGCTCGAAAAAGTCAAGTTCACGATATCAAACACAAGAAAATAAAAAGATTTGTGGCTGTATCTCCATCGCTACATGAGAACTATGCATCAAAGACCTAACGTCACAAATCCTGCATCGCGCTATTAGAGTTTACCGTGCGATCAACATGTATTAAGACTATCCGACATTAATCGTTGGGCAGTTGATTTTTCTCTGGTGCGGTAAAAAATTGTAGGTGCTAATGAAGTTTCGTAGTACATAAGTGTTGAGTTAATGTATTGTGTAGGCGTTTCCTGCAAGGGTACCTGTGGTCAGTTCCAAAAGTATCTAATGAAAATATTAATAACGGATCATAAAACGTATAATGCCAATTTGTAAGCGCCACTTTCAATTTGAGTGCCGAAACCCGAAATTTTATTTTTAAATCACCATAAAGATATTCCTCATTAGATAATTTATTTACCTCAATTTTTAACATTATTTTAAATGTTCTTGACATATCTTGGGACCCTTGGGTCCCGGACCATTGGAAGGCGTACGAGGGGCCGACGAAGCCAACTCGCAGAGGCCCCTTAGACAATTTTTGGGTGTGGGGGCACCAACCGACGATTATACCTGTATGCACTATGCAAATGCAACCAAGGACAATCCCATTATTATAATTACGAGTTAGACATGTGTAAAGTTGAAACTTCTAAATACTGATGAATAACAATGGCTGTGTATATACAGCTGTTAAACTGTAGGTACCTATATGTACTTACTTTTATAAAAACTTTTATGTAGGTACTACCTAGGATTTAGAATAAATCGCTTCTAGTGAAGGTAGATTCTCCGGAACTGGGTGGGGGCTTGATATGGGTTTCTTGGTATCTAAATCTGACTTAAAGTAAGTGTTTAAAACAAGAATGACCATAAAATTGAGCATAACACTCGCTAAAATAACTTTAAAACTGTGTCAATTGCCATTTGCAAGAAACATGAACATTTTAACAAATACCAAGAACATTAGAACGTTTACAGCTGTCTTGCGGACTGGTTTATAGCTAATATCGCCAGGTTAATAGCCCATAATGTTAAGGGCAGCTGGCTGATGAAAGTACTAGTTTGTCGACTTGTTAGACCATAACGAAAACGCTTTTCACTCGATTTTCAATTACCTCTTCGCAACTTGGAAAAGCGGCTTCTTAGCCAATATTATTATCGATCCAGACCATTTGTTTTTATTATTATTTATTACTCAACCACTTTCTAGTTGTATTATTTAACTAAATTACTTTATTGCATTAACTTTCGTAGGACATTGACAAAGAAAGTGTTCAGCGCCATCTGTTATCGAGTGGCTGAACTAGTGTGTCAGTTTAGTGTAAACGTGTGGTAATAGATGGCGCTTCGAAAAAGATATGTGATGCTGAGATAGATCACAAAATAAACACATTATTTTAATTATCTGATAATATTATAATTAATATATTTTTTCTACATTCTTCCACTTTATGGAAGCAACCACACTTGGACAAAATTGCCATAAAACGTGGCAATGCTGCCAGCCTTCTGGGCACCTTTCCTCTTGACAGCGACGCGGACGAATTCTTTGATGCCCTTTGATTCCCTTTTTTCCCCCTCACATTATAATACATGTACATACTATTATTTATATTTTAAATCTGTTAGCATATTATGTAAATAAATGATTGCACTTAACCACTATCAGTCAGTGTTAACAGTGATTGGAAGAGTCCGTTCTTGAAGTATTCAATTACTTAAATGAAATTCTGTTTGCTTTCGGGTAAAAAGGCTTTAAGTGTAGTAGGTAATTGGTACCAACTTATTCTCCGATAATTAAATATTAAAAAGAGAATAGAAACCTGGAACCTAATCTAATCTTGAGATCCAGTTATATGGAACTTTTCATTACAGTACCGTCGGATTCAGAGTAGCAGGTGACTGATAGGCTGCTATATTATAACCACTTTCCGTCAGCAGATGATTTAAAAAGAAACTATTTCACTAGGCTACAGCCTTGCTCTTCTCACCCAACAAGTGAAACGGTGCGTGACGTTAAAGTTATATATTATATCACTAAGAATAAAGCTGAAGAGTTTTTGAACGCGCTAATCTTTAATCTCTGGAACTAATAGTCGGAGAACTAGATGCCATTTGAGGAAGGTTACGGGCTATTTACGCTAGACCCTTAGGAGCCGAGCTAAAGTAATAAAAGTCAAAACGAACGCTAAGCGAAAACGAAGTAATAATAGCGCGGGCGGGCGATGGGATGCGTTGCGGTAGTTCGGGGGCGAAATTTCACGCGGACGACGTCGCGGGCCGAAGCTATATCTTATAAATAAGTATACGTTGAGATAGCCACACACTTGGGGTCCCGTTCACTATAACTGTAGTCTGAGGAGCTGCTGCGTTCCAGAATCATACGTAATTCCATTATAATTTGTTTATTTTATCAACGGCTGGTAACGGGCGTTCAACAAAATGTTCTTATGAGATAGATGATTATAATTTGCTTTGACAAGAAGGGTAGTTAAGATGCAATTGGGTACAGCAGAAAGGTTTCAATAGATAGGAATGGATGAGGGTGAACGGCTTATATAAACAAGGACTTACATATAATATTGTTAATTAAGTACCCCTTGGTAAGACTGGTTGTCAGACTTTCCGGCTCCTGACGGTGTAATGACTGTCAAAGATCGTGGCTTAACGTGCTTTCCGAGGCACGAAGTCTCGGTATGTACCTAAAGATGGTCACCCATCCACGGGCCAACCCCGGCAAGCGTAGCTTAACCTGATGGATCGAGCCGGTTGTTATTACTTAGCCACGGGCTCCTCTCATCGCGATAACTTATTGTTCTAAGTTAATCGAGTGTTCATACTGTGTATCATGCAGATTCTCTTAGGCTCTTCTGTCTCTCTAGGTAATTGATATATAATCTAAATACTTTCTTTGTTTGAAGAACGGCGGCCATTAAATTCTATTTAGTTTTGCTTCAAGAGGTACAGATGCTTTGATATTTGTTGTTGTGCAACCACGTTGGCTGTAAACAAAGGAAAATTAAATAAACTTTGGTAGCTGGCTCCTACAGTACCTAGTTACTCATTGTTTTCAGTTGTTCTATGTTGAAGAAAACGAAGCGTGAAGTAAATTTATTTGGAATCAAAATGACATGAAATAATTTTTATAAAAGATACAATGTTGCCGATTCCCTTGTTCACAAACTAAACTTAATTTAAGTTCAGTGCATCTTTTTCATTCTATTTCATTAAGAAAAGGACAGAAGATAAATGTTAGTTTAGTCCTGTCAGATTAATCAGCGCCTGACCTAAATTGACGTAATTTCAGTAGGCAAGTTTTTAATCACGTCTAAACTTGTAAGCAGTAGTAACAGGTGCTGATTAATTTGACAGGACTAAAATAAAATTTATCTTCTGTCCTTTTCCTAATGAAATAGAAAGAAAAAGATGCACTGAACTGTTTAGTGTAGTTTGTGAACAAGGGAATCGGCACCATTGACTCCCGCAAGCTTTCGTGAGACAAGTCACAGCCGGCCATCACTCACTCCCTTTTCTAAAGAATGATTTCCACCAAACGGCTCGCATCGCATCGGATCGGAATGGATTTTAAAATCTTTAAACTATATTAAGTCGTGTACACAGTATTTAAAGTCTATATTACCAAGCCCAGCACACCACCTTGACCGCGGGCGGGCGTCTTCGGCGACATGCGATCGTAGCCGAAAGGCTGCTGCGATGCGCGATCGGCTCCGTTCGCCTTTCGTCTTATCAGATCGGTCCTTTAAGCTGCAACACGGTAGGTATGAAACTATTTGACTAGGCGCAGAAATGGATACGTTCGCAAGCGACGGTACGGAGCCGATCGTAAGTGCCAAAGTCCTGCCGGAGTGCCGGACGCAATCGGCTGTCGCCGCAGCCGTTCGTATCCTTTCCGATATGATGCGATGTGAGCCGTTCGGTGGAAATCATTGGAATATGAGTGAACTTTACACCCTATTCCTCATACCTCTATACGACCACTAGATCAACGCGGCAGGGTGTAAAATATTAAGTTATTAAGAAGAAACATTAGTACGTGTTTAATTAAGATGTAATTATGATCTTGATCTCTATCATCACATCATCATCATCATCATCTAATTAAGTGCGATGGAGAAAAATAAAAGTTCTTATTACTTCAAGAGCACGTAATATAATTAGAAATTGAATCCAGCTATAAATATTTATGTGATATAGTTTAAAACCTGTATTTTTTTAAATTTTATATAATCATTTATTATCTTGCTTCTATTACATGCTTATATTTTAATTAACGCTTAATATATAACTATTCAGTGCGTATTTAGTTGCTTTCCTAAAACATATAAACCGGCCAAGTGCGAGTCGGACTCGCACACGAAGGGTTCCGTACCGATCGAGCAAAATCGCGCCATGGGTATACTATTTCAAATCACAAACTTACTTGTAACATAACACATAACTTCACGCCTGGAATCTCTGAAGGGTTAGGCAGAGGTGTACCTATCTGCAGCATATATCAGAAAGGTGTGGTCATGTTTAAGGGTGTGGTACACATCATCAAACTAAACCACTTTCTTCATGGGTCCAACATCGTAATCACGAAAAATATAATCACCTGTGTCCCATACATTTGGGTAGAGTAGGTATTGAAGATTTGGGACAGTTGATAATTTTTTCGCGATTACCAAGGTGGTCCCAAGGAGAAAGTTGGTCAGTTTTATGGACGCTGTTTCTGATTCACACTGTCTTGTACCAGGGTTGTAACGGAGGTCGTATAATGGATGAAGATGCGGACGAGGATATCGATATAATCGAGTTTGAGGATGCCGATGAGGATACGGATATAGGAAAATTCCTTATTGAGGATGCGGATGAGGGTGCGGATGTCATAAAAAAACAAGGGATCGTCTGTCACAGCACAGGGATACGTCTGTCACAGTTCTCAACGCGTAACTCACACCGCCCATTTTCACTATTGAGCGAACAATGTAGGCCACATCCCCATAGAAATTATGAGGATGCGGATGAGGATACGGAGCTTTTGAAATCAAAAGTTGAGGAAGCGGGTGTTTTGCGGATATCGAAATGTATGCGGATGCTACGCAGTTGCAGTTGCAGATACGGATATCCGTTGCATCCCTGTATTGTACACATAGTTTTCAATTTGTTTTTTACTTGAATTCAGTTACTTATACGTTTATTCTCAGCCACAGTACAGCATCCCGTTGGTATGTTCTAATAATAGAGGTATCGGCTCTATGGTCTAATTACTTGACTGCTGCCGCTAACTGAGAGTCGTGCCTATACAATTACCTACCCTACTGACAGAAGATTCACTGTTATATGGTAATATATTAGTAGCTTACATTGAAATAGTAGGTTTACAAGAAGATACATGTTTGAAATGGATACCGGTAGTTACGGCAGAGAATATTATTAAAAGTGATCTAGAATAAAAGTAATAAAAACTAAAACCCAATTACGGCAAAAGGCAACTAAAAAGTATAAGCAAGTCATCCAGACGGACAAATAAAAAATCCGGAGTCTCACGTAATCTATTCGATTTATCCCCTAACACGTGTGTTTTTAGTTGAATATTTTATTACTTTTATATTTATTTAAATTATTTTGGGGCTATAATATATATTTTTGAAATGTGCTAATTAAGCCCTTTCATTTGATACCCAACAGGGCACCATTAAAAAACTTTTTTATTTAGTTCATGACTTTATGCTTTCTAGAGGGAGCCATATTCAATTTAATGTAGCGTCACATAGTTTATAACCAGCGGACGACCGAGACGCTTTTAAAGATACCCCATTTGTCAAATTATGATAAGTAGTTTAGAAGTTATGAGGGAGCAGATGAACATACATACATACATACCGGTCCAAATCATAACCCTCCTTTTTGCTTCGCCGTAGTCGAAAAGCGTGGTAAAAATGAAAAAGCGAGGAATTCCTTGGGAGCATCTTTATTTTTTCCATTGCCAAGCAGTATGTATTCTCGTGTTGAATTTTGAAACTTTGAAAGGTGCCAGTAATATACAGCATTAAAGCCTATGTAGCCTCGCTGCTGGAACACAAACCTCCTTTCTGTCAGAACGAGTGGGTCATAATCCACCACGAGGGCACAATGAAAACCAGCGTCAGACTGCACTTGTCTGGCATTAATGCTGAAATGAACCTTTTTGGCGCAGCCGTGAGGCACTCACTATTGTTGCATTATTTTCACTTTTTTTATGATTGTTTTTTGTATATGTGTTTCACGAACTGTGTCCAAATAAACATTATTCTTTCTTTCTTTTAGGTTGGTTGGATATCACCATGTCTTCGAAATTTTGGATCTAAGAGATCATTTCCTCATGACTTTTTCCTTCACCGTTTTGAGAACAGTAATTTTACTATGAAATAAATACACAAAGATACACAAAGTCAAGTACCTGACTCTGGGTGGGTGAACTCACGACCTACACGTCATAAGTCGGCCGTACCTACCACTGGGCCACCACCACTCTTCACAGTTCTCCGCTTATTTTATTTTTTATCCACAACGGGGATATTTTTTATCCACAACTCTTGGGCTGCATCTCACCTGATAGTAAGTGATGATCAGGCTGAAGGTGGAATTGAACGGACTGTAAAAAGTTTTGTTTAAATGTCTAATCTTATTGTGCTGTGAATAAGATTGGGTATGGGTACATAAAATAAAATTTCACAAACACTATCCTACCTACCTCTAACTGTCGACAGACTTAGATATCATGGTAGCTAGCCAGGCTGACTTGGAATAAGCCTTACCACCAACCAAACCGAGCAGGAAATGCCGCCACTGGGAATCGAACCAGGGATCTCTGGGTCTGCGACAGGTGGTCTAACCACTAGACGACAGAGGCGGTTAGACAAACGCATGTCTCTTTTCGTCAACTTTATCTTGAGTTTGGCAATTACTGTAGTTATTTTTAGTCCATTCTTGGTGTTTTGTCAGAGGTATTTTTCATGCGGGAATGCATGTTTCGTCACTCACACAAATGTTAAATGAAGCTACATGCTTTTCCATCAATCGCCGTTTGTTTATCTGTGTGATTTTGTGTTGAAGCCGTATGGATACTAGTGTCCCGTAACTTGGTCTTCCCACGTGGGGCCCTCAAACCATAATGTCACATCTTCATTTAACAAACCTATAAAGACAAGGTCGTTCCAATTCCTGCCAGCTGTTCTGCAAATAAAGTAAAACAAAAACTAAACTCAATAACGGATACCGTGTACACTTACAAACTCAAGTGCTTACTGTATCTATTCCGCGTGGTCTTGCGCATCCCGCACAACCGGTCGCGCAGGGTCGCTTTCTTCAGAAGTACACGCGAGCACAGAAGCGGTTCGTATGGCTGAGTTTTCTAATAAGTGCTGCTAAACGATGTGGTGGTGTGTTATTGAGTTAAATGGTATGGTGGGATAATGGTGCTGGACTGGGTGGGTTAATAAGGTGTGGTTTCTAGTGGCTACTGTTTATAAAGTCGTGCGTTGTTCCTACTCTTTCATTTTTTTTGTACGGAGGGTTTGAGAAATGGCATGCTTGGAAGAGCGCTTTAAGGCGCCGATAACCGATTTTATATTGAAAATCACATCTAAACGAGAATTGTTAATGATTTGGAAAAAATATATGTTATTTTCTTCATTTACATCTATCGGTGAATATTTTAGATTGTTTATATTACATAGTGTAATTGTTTTGTAAAGTTATGTCTAACGCGGATAAAAAGCAGAGAATTACGCAAATACTATCACGCGTACCGTTTTTTCTGAAACCTTCACCATTTTAAAGATAGTTGAATTATTTATCTTTAAGTATACCTGTTTTATTAACATAGGTACCTTTTGTTTTTAAACCCCGACGGAAAAAGAGGGGTGTTATAGGTCTAACGTGTGTATCTTGTGTATCTGTCTGTTCCCTCGTAGCTCCCAAACGGCTGAACAGATTTTGATTATTATTTTTTTGTTTGAAAGGTATCTTGATCGACAGTGTTCTTAGCTACATTTCAAGAAAATCGGTTCAGCCGTTTGAAGATCATCAGCTCTTTTCTAGTTGATGAATGAATGTGCGCATCTTCCACAGGTCTGATCGATTCGAAATTTAGTATTCTGTGACTTCAATGATATTAGAAGAACATAGTAACCTTGAACCGATACTGCAGCATCATCTGGAATTGTGTCGGGGGTTATTGGAGGTGTTTTTTTTTCTTTTAAGCGGTCTTTGTATGTATAATAAATTAATATTGCGTCTAATTTGGGACATCGCTCCTTGATGGGCGAGTCCTATTACTGGCTGGATGTACGATGCGCTGCGTGAGCTCAGCACAGAACACGCAAACTACATATAACCACTCAACGATATATAATGATGACTTTTAGGCAAAGATTTCCGCTAATAATCAGCCTATAAAGCCATTCCCATTGCTGGGACCTAGGCCTCCTGTCTGTGAGTGGGAGTGGGCTGCAGGTTGGTAAATGTCACGTGTTATCGGGTTCTAGGACGTGCCGATGTTTTCCTTCACCGTTTTGAGAGCAGTGGTAATGAAATAATTTATATTTAAAATAAATTGAGAATAAATAGCCTGAGACGCGTACCTCTTTCCGCTTAGACAGCATCTAATGGAAGTTTATTTATTTTAAACTTTATTTCAACAGGGGCAAGGTCGATATTTGTTTGGCAGTGACGAATGCTCTGCCCTGCGTATCGCCAGATGTGGCCTTAACTTAATAACTTTAAAAACGCAGTGCTTGATGCTGGAGATTAAATTATAGTTAGCAAATAACATGTTTTTAATGTGTTAAATGCATTCTTCTGGCTATATCCTGAAATGATCATAATTACAATGATGGCAATCGCTTCTGCAAAAAGCAATTGAAAGCATGGAGTGTGGAAGACCTATAACACTTCGGACCGTGTTCGATAATATGAGTCTGTTAGAAATGATCTGTTTAGGGTCTTGAGCAACCGACTTGATTTAGGCAAATTCTATAGAATTCTGTCTCAACCAAGTGGTGATAAATGATGTGAAGAGTCTGTTTAGGTTCATGGCCCAAATGTAATCAGTAGCAGAATATGTTAGGGTATGATGGGACCGTCTTATACATTGCGGTTTTAAGAATAAACATTTTTTCTTTCTTCTTTCTTTCTTTCTTTATAAAAGTGAATTCAATAAAGAAAAAAAATGAAAGCAAAAGTTATAGGGTCAGTAAGTTTCACCGTGCCTGTACACCGTACAATCCGATATTTATGATCTAGAGGCATATTAGAAAACTGTCAGCCGTCACATTTTCGCTTTCGACTGAACGTAATACCTATCTCATTTGAATTTCTTATAAATGGACGCCACAGATGTTTTCTTAAGATTCATCAAAAAAACTTGAATTTAACTTACGAGTGAAATGTTTATGTTGATAAATATAAAATAATTAATTTATTCTTAATTAATTTGTATTGTGCGAAGTTTTTTGAATATTTTGCATTCTAAATAAGAATGAGTCAAATAGAAGTGTCCACTTTCGGATGTACAGGAAAGAAAGGAAAGAAACATGAATTATTATGTGGTAAACATTGATTGCGTTGTTATCTTAAAAAAGTTGTAAATAATAAATTGTTTTGTTCCAAATGCTCAGCAGTAAAATATGATTCACTGAGTTTATTAATTGAATTGAATCATCATAACGTGTGTTGTGTATCATATATAATTCTTTAATTGGAATTTCTGAACTTAAATAACGATACTGTTACCCGTGAGATACTTACTAAACATTTTCTGCTGAATGAGACTTATATTGATGATAGGAATCATAGGAATTTACAGGGTGGATTTTTGAGATGGGGCTGTAAGGACAGGTCCCTTAGCCGTTGTCGCTACAAGAAAACGGTCTTAGGAGATTGTCCTTCTGACAGTCTGCAAGAAAATGGGCAGTTTTCACAATAAACTTTTTTGATGCCAATCGATCCCGTTTCCTAAAAGGATCAAAAAAATCTATTGGACCGACTTAGGTTTGTGTAGAAAAGTCAGAAATCGCAAAAAAAAAAACTGTACCCATACATTTCGTAGGAAATGAGACTTCAACGTATTTTACGATGATAGATTGGCCGAAAATAAACTAAAACAAATTAAACTTCTAATTCCAAAATTTTGAAAGAATTTTTTGATTCATATCCGTAGTTTTGAGTGTATAAATTACCAAAATAAAAATACAAATCTTTTCTTTTTATAATATTAGTGTAGATGTAAAAGTAAACTTTCGTCATTCCAAGGGACTTTTACTTTTGCTGCGACAAGATGAATTGCCTTATTTACTTTAGTTCAAGGTAATCTACATAATGTTATTTTTGGAATGAAAAAGTTGGATGACGATCAATATCTTGTTCAAAGATTTGTAGACGATATTGATAAACGTGAGAGTAGTGTAGTTGGAAATACAAGAGAATAATATCTTAGGAAAATGTGTGGTTGATTTTTTTTCAGTAATGGGAGCTGATGTTGATGAAGGAAGTTTTATTTCTAATTCATGAGGGCTAGGTACCTAATCAATTTTTTTTGGCGACGAAAGTAGCGATGTTCGCTTTTCGTGCCAAGACAATTTTAATCGAAAACAATTTCCTTCATTAGATCGAGTAACTGCTGATAATCGAGAAGGATCCCAGCAACTCCGTAGATATTATTAATCTGTGACGACTTATAACAAGATTGCCAATACATTTTTTATTTGGCTGATGAAAAAAAAAAAAAAAAATGTGTTTATTCACAGTTTTTTAGGGTTTCGTGGTAAACAAGGAACCCTTATAGTTTCGCCATGTCCGTCTGTCTGTCTGTCTGTCCCCGGCGTAGCGCAGAGACTGTTAGTACTAGAAAGCTGTAATTTGGCATGAGTATACATACTAATGACGCCGACAAAGTGGTACAATAAAATCATGAAAAATAGTAGTAATTTTTTTTAGGGTACCTCCCATACATGTAAAGTGGGGAAATCTTTTTTTTTTTCGTCTATCCCATGGTGTGGGGTATCGTTAGAAAGCTCGTTCATATTGTGACTTTGTTAAAACCATTTTTGGATTGAAGGATCCGTCTGCAAAATACTAAGCTTTAAACTGCTAATTTTTGTCAGATTCAAGTGTGTCCCCCTGCCAGCTAAACGGTAAGTTCTGGATATGTGGAAAAATTCACAGCAGTAGTATATATAACGAAATTAAAAGGAAAACTATCACAGCTAAGTAGGCTCTACTAGTTAACGAGAAAGTATCGACCAACTTAATTTGCAGTTGCTAAAACATGTTCTACCATACATTTTGTATGGGGGAACATGTTTTTCAACTACAATGTTAAGTTTGTTCTTGGCATAAGTTCATCCCAGCTACGGAACCCTGCATTGTGCGTGGTCCGACACGCACTTGGCCGGTTTTTTTTAACAAGATGTTCCTCTGCGTAATTCCAAATACTACTGTAATAGAATGTCACATTGTCGAGGCCTTCAGCACTCATTTACTCCACCGTCAGCGTCTTCTAAAATGGCGGTGTGAATGTAAACACAGATTTCTGGTCATCGGTCTATTGTTCTAATAATCACTATGTTTTCGCAACAACAATTGCAACAATTGGTATTGTCGGTGTTTGTTTGTGTTTTAATTCTTGGACACAGATACTTAGTTTGTAAATGCGAGCGTCATTGGTAATGTTATTTGTTTATTTTCTATGGATATTTCGGATATTTATAACAACAAATATTGCATGAGTCTTTAAAAGTCTTTCAAATAAGCATTGTTATATACAACGTGGCAATGCTGCCAGTCTCTTGGGTACACTAGCTACCAGTTGACAGCGATGCGGAGGAATTTTCCGACGCCATATTTTAGTTTGTGAATAGTTTTAGTTCAGTTTTGTTACATTTATTGATTAATTAAGTAGTTTATAAGTTTTAATATCAATTAATTTTACTACATAAATAGATTACGTCTTTGAAATGATTTTTTAAATATTTTTAAATATTTTATTTAAATGGTTTTGCGGAGTGAATCTTCTGTACTATTCTGTACCATCATAGTAATTATAAGAATGAAATGACGATGACCTAATGCTTAACGAAAACATTTGAAAAATCGACTCAAAACACTTTCACCAGAATCAAACCCAGGGCGTCGAATCGGCAACCGAGCTTGCAATCACCAGACCAGTAGGTTCTGATGCATAATTAGATGTTTATATGCAATGATGATACACCATGTTATGCATGGGTTGCCATATGTATTTATTTTCACGGTTTACAAGTTACAAACAGGTTAGTAAGTCGATGGAGTGGTTGTGTATTTAAATTAGCTTTTACTTGGCTGTTTTACGTTTTAAGGCTCTCGCAGACACGCGCGACACGACTCAGGGGGAACAACTTCTATGAAAACTTAATGGAAATTGTTCAAGCGGTGTCGCGTCGTGCCTGTCTGCGGGAGCCTTCAAGGTACTCCGACATCAGTCGATGAATCTTAACGAGCTTTTAACTAACGAAGCGTCGACTAATTTGACACCATTTTTTACATAATATAACATCACGCCTTGTTTCTCCGAAGGTTTAGGCAGTACACCCACATTTCACTAGTTATGTTTAAGTCCCATGTAATAGGGGGCGAACCTATTACCATCAACCGGGCACAGATCCAGCCGCTACAGAGAAATTCCTAATGGCAAAACCCAATAACATTTTGCGCAACTTGGGAATCGATCCCAGGACCTCATGCTCAGCAGTAGTTCTTGCGACCATTAGACCAACGAGGCAATAGATTTAATAGATTTTGCGTACTATTGTATAGAATCAATTTTTCGAACTGAACAGACAGCTGTGCTGCTGGGCACTTTGTTGCGCCACTTCTTCTTCCCAGCTAAAGCACTAGGAAGTGGTGAAGGGTGGGCGTTTTGGGGGACTCTCATGTAATTAACTTTCGAAAAGTGCTGATTCTCAGCCTAGTTTGAATAAATGACATTTGATTTTGATTATTTATTTATTTAAACTTTTCGCACTCCAAAAAGGTACAAAGGCGGACTTAATGCCTTAGGCATTCTCTTCCAGTCAACTAACGATGGTGAAGAGATTAGATGGCAGGTGCGCTTTTTGAGAGGAACAAAGAGAAAAAAAAGAATAGTACCATTTAGTTAACTTAATTAATATTCCTTAGTAAAAGGTTCCACCTTGAACGATTTTCCAAGTTCGTAAACAATTGTTTTTTTACATCCGATTCGGGGTCAATCAAATTATGTTACAGAGACGATGATAATACTGAGACATGAAATTGAACAATTTCAATTTGTATCAGCTTCTTTTGAAGTGACTTCCCAAAAAAGGACATGTGTGTTGTTACCTCACAACTCCGTCAATTATGAACTGATTTCGAAAATTCTTTTTTTGTTTGAAAGGGCTTCCCAGGTGGTCCCATCAGCTTAGGACCTGATAATAGGATCCTGGAGATATCGAGGGAGCTCTTCAAATATTATAGGCACGCCTATAGCGATTTGGGTATTTTTTATAGTAACTCGTGCATTTGGTCTCGGAAAGCACCATTTGGTGAAGTGGAACTGATGATGAAGATCACAAATTGCCTCCGGAACTACTCAATAATAAGTATTTCACGGGTTGCGATTCGATTACTTTAATATGGTTGCCAAGCAAATTATGCTCGCCACAATGCATATTATAATTATGGTGAAGTGGTGCTGATGGTGAAGTACCAGGAGACTCTCCAGAACTCCTCAAGAATTAACGCCCCTGCATCAAGAAATTTGAAAGCAATTTTTTGTAAAAGGTGATCCATGTGCAGTTGCCATTAGCTTATTGTAACTTAAATAAATTACAAACCGACCCACAAAAAAGCTATAAATATTTTTTTTTACAATATTAGGGTCTGCTTCCAGTCTAACCGGATGCAGCTAAATACCAGTATTTTACATGGAGCGATTGCCTATCTGACTTCCACAACCCAGTTACTGGATAACACGATAACCCTCGGTAAGACTAGGATGCCAGACTTTCGGGCTTCTTGTCAAAGATCTACAAATCACAGCCTGGACCAACGGCTTAACGTGCTTTCCGAGACACAGACGGGTCTTGTTGTATAAAGATGGTCACCCATCTACGGGCCAACCGCGTTCACCTCTGCCTAAGCCTTCGGTGTTTACAGGCGTGATGTTATGTTATTATTTTATGGTAATAATATGTGCAATTCTCATTATGTCAGACGGTTTTGTAGAAAATTAATTGACCACAGACAATGGGACGATTTCATCGTTATTTATTATCTGTGTCGCAGTTCATTGCTATCTATAGTATTTTATTACCTGCTATGAATCAAGAGAAAGGTGTTTAGATTTTATAATGATGGGTATTTTTTGCATATCCACATTTTAATCCCTTTTCTTTGAGTTTACTGGTTGTTGGAGTATTTTACTTACTTTTTCCTTATTCTCAAGCTTACTTTTAATATTTCCGGGTAGTTGATTAGAGAAGTGTGAGTGGAAACACCGGGAGGGGACGCCCTAGGAGGACATATAGTGACCTTATTGGGGATGTTCTTTAGAAAGGTCAGTTGCGTAGTACTCGCAACCGGCGTGCGTGTATGACCAGATGTATGAACGTTAACGAGGCAAAAGGAGTATGTAAGGATCGTAGCAGGTGGCATTCTGTAGTTTCTGCCTACCCCCATGGGAAAAAGGCGTGAGTTTAGACATGTTTATGTATGTTGATTGGACTTAGTCAACTTGTAAAGTATTAGAGCATCTTATTTAGAGCCTCCAGCGAAGTATCTCATCAGACACATTGATTATTTCTTCTCCAATTCTTCGAAAAAGGCAAAGAAAAACGCTCCACATTAATTTAGATATGAATGTCTAAAGCGCATGAATTTCCCCAATGAAACTGAACGCGATCAGCTTATCCAAACCGAGTTCAAGAGCTGTCAGTGTTAATATTCCAAAGAAAATACTGACACTGACAGCTCTTAAACTTGGTTTATGTGCTGATCGCGTTCAACTTTTATTGGTGAAATTCGCCCTTAGCCATCATGTGAGAATGACCTATAATGTGTATCAAAAATCAAATATTACCGTAACTCCGGTAAAGTGCAAAGACGTACGGTAACTCCTACGTAATATATAGTACGATACTACCACGAGATAATCTTCGTTCGCGCATGTGCACGCATTCGAACGTCGTCAGACGCCGCGACCACGCGTCTCCCGCGCAAATTGAAGCGCGGCCATGACTGTTTTTTTTTTTAATTTGTTTTTTTTTGTGCCAGTGCTTGAAAACTTTTTAGTGCTGTGAAATTGTTGCTAATCGATTTGATATTGTTTTGGATTTGACTTCGGCCTGTAAGTGATTTGTTTATGTTTTATTTTTGGTATAACTGTGTGTTTGTAATAAATTATTTTAATAATTTGCGGGTATTATGCTAGAGCTGCGTTAAATTTTTGCATTGTATTTTTTTAATTAGCGTGTTTATTTACGTATAAACATATTTTTTATAGTTTATTCTGAAAGTTTCAATTGAGCTTTTACAGAAACTGTTTTTATATTATTTAAAATAACAATTGGTTTACTCTAAATAATTAGAATCAATACATAACGTCTGTTATTTCATAACGTTCTGTTCAGAGGTCAAAGGCAGTATTTTCACGACCTTGAAAATAACATTAGAGATCACAGATAAAATGACAAACAAAATTCCAGTTAATTGCAGTATTTCGATACAGAAACGTAATAAAGTTTCTCATACATCTGTTTTCATCGGAGTTAGTTTTAAATAGCATATCATTGAACAGTTTATTGCATGGTAATGCATTTCCCCCGGTCAACCATTACTTATTAGTAGGTGCTTATTATGCGAATGACAAGCTGTAAAGCTTTGTGCTTTACTTTCATTTGTAAGAGGAAAATATACTTTTATATTTTCTAGAGTTTTTCACTATTTCATTGATCAGTTACGTTTGGAATGTTTACCCATTTAACGCAAGCAGTACTCTATGGTAATACCTACCTGTAGATTTGTAGTTACTACAGAAACTATTAGGACTTCAATATATTTTCATTTAAAAGAGTATCCATGGAATTTATTGCTCGTTTTTCTAAGCTTTATCTCTTTGTGACTGACCGACTCCTTGACAACTCAAAAGTGCCTGTGATTGGTTTTAACTAGAACTAAACTTAATTTTTATGATCCGAAAATTAAATAAGTGAATAATAATAGTTGATTTAGGCGTGACTTGACGGAAATCCATTATAAAATATATATTTTTTTTATTTTTTTTAACGATTGTTATTATTTTTATTTTATTTTCTTACCGGGTTTCTTACGACTCTTACTAATAGTTAAGCGGAATAGGTTACTATAAATATATCTACGCCTATTTTATTGAATAATAAATATAAAAATTAACTATTTAGGACGTACGCAGTACCTAGCTCCATTGCACATACTTACAGGAATTATATTAATTTGTGCACCAATAATGATGCAAAGATTACATATTGTTCATATGTCATATTCATAGTTGAGAATTCTACTAATTCAATTATTAAAAATATGGCTTATATTATCATACCTATGCCTCTTATCTAGAAACCTAAAAATGTGTCAAAGTTCACACCTGACGACGCATGTCATGACGTCAGGGCCGTCCTCAAACAATGCAATGCACATCACATGCACGTTACTTATATCACGTAACGTTTAATAACGTAACAGTTACTCGTTATTTTATAGGCTTATAACCATTTAAGGTAGCAGTAACTGAGTGTGTTTACAATAAAATAAGCAGGTATTATTTGTGTTGGAACGTTATGTTTTTATTTCGTAATAGATAATTGGCAACGTAACGATTTTCATGACTTGTTGTAATTGATTTTATCACAAATGTGTGTTGATTTTTTAAAGATAATTAGTAGAACTCTCAACTATGAATTTATTTCCCAATAGGCGGTTCATTTTCAAGGTTAATTGTACTTAGACACACAATTTGTCAAGCTGCTTAAGTTTCTACAAAGTCAATATTAATGCAGTCAACAATGTATTAATACATGGTTTGTACTAACCAGTGTCAAAACTTGATTTAAGTATTGTAGTTTCTTTTAATCTCTACTACAGATTAAAAATACTGACGATGAACTGACAGATGGCGTCGTAACTTGGTTCAAAATATATTGCAGTACAACTTTGTAGTCTATCATCACGTGTTTAGATGTGTTTAGTTATTCCATCTTTTACCAATACCTACAGCATCAAAGTGTTGCCAACAATTGAGAACCACATGTTACGTTTTCAAAATTGGGACACATAAAAACAGTAGTATTGCCAATAAATAACTCAAAGTTGACGTGCTTAATGAATCGTTACTACTGATCCAGGTATCGATAAAATTATAGAGCGTATCACTCGATTTACTTCCCGTAAGAACGGATAAGCTGACAGAGTAATGTTTAAAACATGGTTATCTAACTGTATCAACTCGTAATATTTTGATTTTATTTTTCTGAAAATTGACGAGGAGAAAAACATAATGACACTTTTTTATCGTAAATAAAGGTATCATTTTAGGGTATAAGAGGCTTTTCATCTACATTATGTTATGTTTGTATCTATAATTTAAGGCTGGGTAATTTATTAAGCACAATGCAGCACCCTAATTGCGTAATACGCGATCTATCACAATCTGGATCGGTTTGAAAGAAATTGCTAATCCATTGCTTCATAAGTTCGAAATAAAAATCTGCTCAACAACGTAAATAACGCAATGAATGTCGTTGAACTGTCAAAATGAAACAGATTAGTCGGAATCGTTCACGAAAATGTTTTACGCAATTAGATAGCAGATCATAGAACAATCTACAACGTTGGATTTCTATAACAGTGTAATAATTTTGAATTTTATACAGTGTTCCATACAGAAACTGTCAGACGTTTTTTTATTCCACATATAATATCAATTTAATTGATTCTGGCGCTGAATAATAGCAAAAGCATTGAAATAGACTGACTAATAACTGAAAAAAATAATGGTTATCATCACTATAAGTTAGGAACTAATGATTATTTCTAGACTAACTGGCTTAGGTTCGAGCTGAAAGATTTATTGTTATCAATATTTATTTCTTCACAAGGGAAATTGAGGCAATTAAAATTAAGAATATGAAAAAGATTTTTTTATAATATTAATAATAGAAAAAATATTTTACTTTTTTATTTCTTGATACCTTTTTTTCATTGATTACTAATAAATATATCCATTAAACAAAGATTAGGTATACTGATATTTTACAAGTAAGAAAGTATATAATTGTGTAGGTACATTAAGGTCTAAACGTCATTGGACCAATCAGAATTCTAGAAAGAGACAATTACTGGCCCCACATTCGCTTTGTCTCTCTCGTAGTTTTCGTTCTGTGTTCACTGCACAACTGAATACGTAACGGTCATTTTAAATGTCTAGAGCCCATGAAATCCGAATGACATAATATTTGAATTGACAGCTGTCACAAAACATGTTACTCAGTCATGCTCATAGAGTTTTTGATGCCCCTATATTTTTCTTCTTTTAGTAATCGTGTCTTTTATAAGCAGTTGTTTCCAACTCTCAAAATTCAACGAATTATTCCGCGAAAACGTAACATTTTGAAGCGTCCACTTTTCTCGGTCAGTTGGCTAACTGGGTATTCGGAGTTAGTCATTAGTGAGCAAATGTTAATTTTTACTTCTTAATTGTTGCTTTTTTGTCTATGAATTAAGGTTAAACCTCTCTTACTGTCTCTTTGGTTTAGAACGGGAAAAAAAAATCGCCAAAACATACAGTCCCGAGGCCCTAGCCCGTAACTTAAATTCGAACGATTTTTACCATTCCATTCGACCATTCTTTAGCATTTTGGTTTAAACTCAAAGCAATTATTTCAATTAAACCATTTACAGGCACTTTCAAATTGTCAAGGACTCGGTCAGGCAGAAATATGAAGCTATGTTGCCCATTCCAAAGCGTGGTAGGTATCAATGGAGAAGAATGGGCAAGAAACTCCACGAAAACTCTTTTAAGTTTTAAAACTAAGTAAATTATCTTCGAATTTACGTTACGTTAAAACCGCACGTTCGTGCTGGGCCCACAGGCACACTAACACATTCAAATATCATCCATATCAACCATTCTAAATCGACCACAACCAAATAGCAATGCACAATAATTGCAGTAGTACAAAAACATAATATTATCATCAAGACGTGTGCGCTGTGTTTGATTCTAAACATGATGGCTATGGGTCGTAACTGGAGCGTGCTACAACGTTTTTAGCTGCTCCGTACTTTGTTTAATTGCATTGAAATTCTGCTGAAGTGTTATGTTTTTAATTTACGTAGCTGTTATTATTTGTATGAATTTAGACTGTGGGTACTAAGGAGGTGTGTATAAGGAGTATAAACATAAGGATCGTAGCAAGTGGCTTTCTGTAGTTTAGAATTAAATATACGAGATTCCATCCATTTTATAAACTTTCAATGTTTCGCAACAGCTCTAAACTCTTGTGTCATTTATTATTATTTTATTATGACTTAGTTCTATGGCTGTTTTCAATTACACTTGGTGACATGTGAGAACTATGTGGATATTTTTTTTATTTTTTCTTTTCTGTGTTTTCACAGTTATTGTTAAAGATGGTCTGGCAGTTTGAGTATTAATACATAATACACAAGGACATAAAGACAGCAGGACACCAAATTGACATTTAATAAGACATTAGGACACTTAATTGACATCATGTTCCCCGGTCGTATCACCGAACTACTCCACTGACGTGCAGCTTAGTGAGCCGCCCGAAGATCATGCTATACAAAACACGCTGTACACATGCTGACTTTAAGGTCCAATGAATAGACGCAAAAACTATTTTTAAAATTCTATCACCAGTAGAATGCTATATTATCACTGAGTGACATAGGTAGGCTATAATGTAAAAAAATATCACGCGCCGAACCCGCTGGCTGAAGCTACTCTTTTATAATTTTCATTTGTTTAAGACAGCTTGAAATGCACTAAACGAGCTGCGAGTAGTAGGTACCCTGTGTAGGTACCGTTAAAAACAAGTAACAATTAAAAACTGATTCGGTAAGTAATAAGTAGACATTGATTAACAAAGAAAAATTCGGTATTGATTAACAAACCCAAAAATAATGAGGCTGGCGAAAGAAATACCTACAAACCTTTCGAAATATTGCTGCAGTTGAAATACTTACACGTAAGTAATTACAGCATAACATGGACATGTATAAAATGTTTAATTATCTCACTTGTTCGCGCCATAACCATAATATAACTATAACGGTTCAAGTTGTTACGCTCTAGAAAGGAATCTCGTGCTATCAAGGTTCTCCAGTTATTATGCAGAATGTGTAAAAAGTGCGTGAATCTGCGAAACTTTCAATGTCGTCGCTCTATCCGGTCGATTGCGCAAGCTTTGTTGTTGAGGTGTTTTGGTAAATTAACTGCGATTATTATTTTAAATTAGTACACACTTTAATTATAAGCTTAATTTAAACATTTGTAATCGGGTAATGGTAACTGTTTCCGGAAGATATAAATACTTTTACATATTAGATAAATAAGATAGAATTTTTAACCCCCGACAGAAAAAGAGGAGTGTTATAAGTTTAACGTGTGTATCTGTGTATCTGTCTGTTCCCTCGTAGCTCCCAAACGACTGAACCGATTTTTTTATTATTTTTTATTATCATGATGAATGGATGTGCGCATCTTCCACAGGTCTGATCGATTCGAAATTTAGTATTCTGTTACTTCAATGATATTAGAAGAACATAGTATGCCTTAAACCGATACTGCAGCATCACCTGGAATTGTCTCGGGGGTTATAAATTTTTTAAATTTTAACTTGTAATTATTAGCACGAAACGTGCTTCTGTCTTATATTACCAGTAAGGCTACGGTGTCATTATCTGTGTTCATCTAGACCACTGCTGGGATACAAGCCTTCTCTCAGTGTAAGACCGTCCGTGCTCATAAATATGAGCACGGACGGTCTTAGGTCCGTATTACAGAACGTTCCTCAAGTACAGTTTGATCTTCAATCAGTTGATCTCTGTTTGAGTATAGAATCAGTACTTGAGCATCGGTCTTATTCCAGAACGGTAATCAATCTATACTCAGCTGAATCGAGACTCAAATCGAGCCTCAAGCAGAGATGTGTATTGTCTATGCATCAGCCTGTTTTCGTTTACGATTTGTTTTATTTACCGACTTTGTGCCGATCGTGACTGGATTAGAATGATTAAAATACACCATAGAAGCCCAGTTATTTAGGAAATCAGCGTAATTATTTAATTCCTGAATAGTACAATGCCCCATTTATTGAAGTAAAGCTCTTTGAAGTGAAGTATAGTAATTTTGTAAGAAAAATATTGTAAAGCTTAAAAGACGTGTATCTATGGCCTTAAAAAATAAAAGTAATAAAAACTAAAACCCAACTACGGCAAAAGTCAACTAAAAAGGTATAAACAAGTCATCACAGACAGACTAATTAAAAATCCGGAGTCACACGTGCTAGGGGATAAGTCGAATAGATTACGTGTGACTCCGGATTTTTAATTAGTCTGTCTGTGATGACTTGTTTATACCTTTTTAGTTGACTTTTGCCGTAGTTGGGTTTTAGTTTTTATTACTTTTATTTTTATTTAAATTATTTTGGGGTTATAATATATATATTTTTGAAATGTGCTAATTAAGCCCTTTCATTTGATACCCAACATGACACCATTAAAAAATCTTTTTTTTTTAGTTCATGACTTTTTGTCCTCTAGAGGGCGCCATATTCAATTTAATGTGACACCACATAGCCTATAACCATCGGACGACCGAGACGCTTCCAACGATACCCCATTTGTCAAATTATGTTGAGTAGATTAGAAGTTATGAGGGAACAAATGAACATACATACATACATACATACATACATATATACATACATACATACATACCGGTCAAAATCATAACCCTCCTTTTTGCTTCGCCGTAGTCGGGTAAAAATAGATAAGCTATCAGTATGTCAAAAACAACAGTTTGTTGTGTTTGTTTATTTTAATTTATTGTTATTTGTTTGCTGATTAATTTATTCATATTACTTAGGTATATCTTTTTAAATCACAGGACGGAAGAAACATTTTAGTACATTAGAAAAAACCTACTAATAGAAATTTTAAAAGATTTCAAACATGTTATCGAAAATAAAATAAAACTGATAACGTCAGCACAGGACAAAAAGGCAGTTTAGGTCCTGTGTATCTCTTTTATATCTGAGAGGAACGCTAAAGTTCAACCTTCTATTAGAAATTAGAATTATCGTTGAATAAATCATTGTTATGATCAACTTCATCAAATATATCCATTTTGATAGTACCTAATAATTCAAAAACTCGACAACGCACTACTTGAACAGAACAAAAATTGACAATTTGACATGACAATCTATGCTCAAGCGCGGTCTCGACCACAATTGGGTGATTACAGATTTGATCACTGCTTGGGTTCGATTCAGTAACTGAGTAATGATCTAAAATAAAGCTAAACTCAGCTGAACGAATTTCGAAGAACGAAGATCAATGAATCTATGCTTGAGGAACGTTCTAAAATGAAAAGCGGACTTAAAACTAGTTTTAAACAGTGATCAATACTTGAGTTTCCTTCTGTAATACGGACCTTAGACTGAGAGAAGATTATTTTCTATGTATTACCCAAATGGGTAATACATAGAAAATAATCACATGTAGTTTCTTGCCGGTTGCTCTGCTTACGACACATTATAATCGTTATACTAAAACCGGACTTTTCATTTGTTACGGAAATGGTTACTGTGGCTTGCAGAAAATAAGAAACTACTTTTACACATATGATAAATAAAATATGACTTTTATTATTAGCACGAAGCATGCTTCTTGCTGCTGTCTGATAATACCAATAGGGTTACGATACTGTCATTATCTGTGCTCATAGCATAGAATAATCAGCCTATAACGAACGTTATAGGCTGATTATGCTATACCACTGCTGGGCTACTTTACAAGCCTTCTGTGAGAGACAGTCTGTGCTCATATTTGGGTAATACATAGAAGTGTAATTACGTGGAGTTTCTTGCCGGTTGCTCTGCCTACGAAACATTATAACCGTGATACTGGATTCTGACTTTTTATTTTCATAACTTAACTTTTATGGTTAGGTTGTAATGCATGGGAAATCCTATTGTAATCATGCATAGCAGTTTCGGAAAGCTTTTACGAAATCCTTCGAAATAACTTATATTACTCTATTAAAAGGTAATTAAAAAGCACATAAAGATCAGCAAAAGTAATAACACTTCTTAAGGGCCTATAAGTAGTCAAATTGCTGAGCAAGATCCGCCGTTATGTCGAAACTACTGCAGCATTAATTTTAAAATAAATATATGTTAAAGTTGAGGATTAATGTTAGCGACTATGTTAGCCGAAAATATGATTACATAAAATTTTCTCTATAGAAAAAAATGCAAAGTTACCTCCAAACCGAAAATAAAGCACTGCTATTAAACTAACTATAAAGAATCGACTCTGTTTTTTTTTTTTTTTAATTTCCATTATTTTCGCCGTAAAAAGCAATTAGGCACTCAGTCCGCGAGTAGTATGGCGCGAGCGAGTTAAAAACCTGAGGTTGTGTGGGCTCTTAAATGAAATCATTAAAGTAACAAAACACTACAATAATCAATGGTTCAGTGATTCAATTCAATTAGTCTATAATGGATTAAGAAATAGTTGTTTTTTGTGTCTATGGTGTAACTTTATGTCATGGGTGCTAGGTCGCGTGATACGTCATGATAATATGTCACTTTCGCTTCGAAGCTCGTATCGTGTCGAATGCGAGATTTCTTGATACTCGTATCTCATACACGCGACTATTGAACTCGCGTAGTGACAAAGGTCGTTGATGAATGATTTGGGGTTGAAGTTCGCAATATACAAGCCGTGTGCCCCATAAGGTATTCCATTGGCAACTTTTCAGTTTCCAAAAAAACGATGATACTGTGGATCTACATCGCCACATGCGAACTACGCATCACATTGACGTCTCGCAAAATCTTGCAGTGTTTACCGCGTGACGAGTAGGTATAGATACAAGGTCCTGATATCAATCGTCGGGCAGTTGCCCATCAGACACAACTCCCGTCTGGTCGGAGGATCCACCCGTTTCCTTTTAGGATGAGTCAACTTTGCACCCTGTTCCACATACCTCCATAATAAAACTATTTTTTACTTTGAAACAGTAAGCAAGTTAAGTACCAACCATGTTTCCAACTTCAAAAATGATGAATCCATATTTGCACCCCTATTTAGGGGGAGTATTTTCAAAAATCCTTCCTTAGTTTTTACCCGACTACGGCGAAGCAAAAGGGAGGGTTATGATTTTGACCGGTATGTATGTATGTATGTATGTATGTTCATTTGTTCCCTCATAACTTCTAATCTACTCAACATAATTTGACAAATGGGGTATCGTTGGAAGCGTCTCGGTCGTCGGATGGTTATAGGCTATGTGGCGACATTAAATTGAATATGGCGCCCTCTAGAGGACATAAGGTCAAGAAATAAAAAAAAATTAAAAAAAAAATCACTGCTTACCGTACCAACCTAAATATTTAAGTGAATACTCGTATCACTGTATAATGACGGACGATCGATTAACTATTACCGCTGAAACCGCAAGGAGACCCAGATCTGCACACCTTCGTCAAGTCTTACATATCGGTCAATTGGTCAACCGCCGATAGATACTGAACGCGACCACTATTCAGTCTTATCTGATAGATTTTCTTGAAGAACTCGATGGCTCAGTTAGCTTAAGGGTAAGCCAGACGAGCGTAATTTTTTGAGTTGTGAGTCGCGAAATTTCTGCTGTCCGAACATTAGCTCTGTGCAGTAAGAGTTTTGTTCGGGGAGCAGAAATTACGCGACTCACAACTCAAAAAATTACGGTCATCTGGCTTCACCCTTATGCAGTGGCTGAGCAATAAGCTTTCGCGCTATGGGTCACGGGTTTGATTTTCGTGCGGCATAAACATTCGTATCTATGGCCTAAAAATGCATTTTTCGGGTCTGAGGGTGAGAGATTTGTATCAGTAAAGCCGGAGTTCTATTACTGTGTTGTATCGTGTCGTGTCGTGATACCTTCTGACGCAGTGTTAGCCAATCACAACTCGTTGTGATTAGACGTAGTTCTGAACAGATACGTGTGATTCGTGTAGCCCGCGTCACGAGTCACGACACAACACGACACAGTCGGTGGCTTAACGTTTTTACGATACAAAAGAATGAAAATAATAAATTACAGGTTTTCTGGATAGAGTAATCTGATAATAAGAGTAGAAATTGACTTGAGAAAACTTTGGAATCGAATTCTTATATCTTACTTACCCATTTGGGTAAAAGTAATGTAGAAGATATTAGTCTTACGCCTTTCACAGCCACTAGGTTTAATAATTAAAACAAAATAGACTACACCAAATATTTTTATATTTAACTATAATCAATTTAGATTTTTTCCGTAACTAAATGAATTCGCTTCTCTCCATAGTGTTCTTCACGCACAATTTCCTGCTGATGGAACGAGTACTAAAATAAAACTAAGTACCGATTAAAAATAACAAACCTCCTCTCTATTATAAAATAAAGAAAGGCCTGAAATTATGCATAGTTTATTAAAAATATGAATAATAAAGCAAACCGAATTATTGATCAGCTGAGATTATGTAATAGCCATCTTCAGCTATTTATTAAAAAAAACAGTTAAAAACTCACGGATTCTGTAGATATAAGTCTTATCTGTAAATAGTAATAAGTCCTAACCTAGTTTCCGTAAGTAAACAAATATTCAAATAAACAAAATTTAAGTAAACAAACATAAAAAAATAAGTCTGCCATGGCATTTCTACGATCATTTCCTATAACACGATTTTTATAACTGTGCGCCTGTCAACGTCTTTTTAAATCGCCGTCGTCGGTTTAAATATTAACACTTACAACTTAATGAATAATATGACAGAACTGTGGAGAGGACACGAGTTGTGTAGACCGTATTAAGAGGCGTCGGGGCTCTGAGGAGGTAACCGTGCGGGTGAATTCAATACTAACAATCTAGGACGTTGCACAGTTTACACGACATTACACAGTTATCAAAATCGAGTTAATGTACTCCCATATCGAAATCCTCGATGGCATACCACCATAAATTGCTCATGTTCACCTGATCGTATGCCAATGACTCGTCATTTGACGTAAAAGTTCGATATACAGGTTGTGGTTATAACGTATCTTCGGCGTAAGTCACCTGTCCCACCGCTGGCGATTAACGAGAAACGAGTAGAGCTAGCAATTCAAAACAAGCAGCGAGTGACGAGCGATTACTAGCTGGTATGCGTATAAAAAAGCGTGAGTCTCGCAGCGAGTGTTCTACCCGGTAAACGAGAGTCGCTGAGCGACAAACGAGGACTAGAGGATCAGTCAGCGAACTACTTAATACAGGGTGTAAGGGACAGCCCTCCGCAAACTTACAGGTGTATTCAGCTCCTTATTTTGAATCATATTCGAACGGAAAAAATCTCAGGTTTTTTTTTTTTTGCAGCACTCAATTGCTGTAAATGAAACAGCTAAAATAAAAATAAAACAGCAATTGAAGTTGAAATACTCTACATGCGCTGCCGTTCGCTACGTGCGTTTTGCCCCGGTAACGATACATTTCGTGTGACGTAATTAAAGAAATCAGGTTTATTGGATTCCCATAACGTTCCTGAAATAATTTAATGTACCGGTCATCTTAGTATGATATTATTATACTGAATTCACCCCATCAGTCTGCGAGGGGCTGTCCCTTACACCCTGAATATGTCTCTTTTATTTACACGGGGACTACAATCTTTTGTACGTTTCTTGAGCAAGAAAATCGTTGATTTCTTTTTTTGCTTCATGCGGCGCGGCACGGTGTTACAGGTGCCTAACTGCCTAAGCAATATTGCTTGCGGTAACATATGAACAAGTTAATCGTATGCCAATCATTGTAGATAATGCTTGATGGTACTGTCAGTATTTACTGACGACTGTGACTGATGACTTCAATAGTGTGTTGTGGTTTGTGTGTAATGTAAGTATTGTTGGGCTTGTGAGAAAGCCTTAATCAATCCTTTGTGATTATGACTTATCGTATCGAATCTTTATCTCTCGTAAGGTATTATTCGTTTTAATGTCTGTTCTAAAAATATCTGATGAAAGTGTAAACGTACCTTGTTCAAGTTAATTTTTTACGCAATCAATCACTAAAAGGAATTAGTAATACATTCATCTGTATTTAGAAGGTCGACTTAATATCTCATCCCTTTTTCCAATCATTATTGTTTAAAAAACATTGTAATTGGAAAATCATCGACAAAAATTGAAGTTATAAACTTAACCTATAAAATACATCTTTAAAGGTGACTTAAAATAACAAATTCTGATCCATTTGTTTACATATTAATCAGATATTATTGGAGCAGACCATACATGTAGTTACTTTTTATCACAGCTTTTAATATTATTGACCAATAGAAGATGATTATATAAAATGATGAATAGGTATCTCAATTAAATTCCCTATTTTCATTCAACTATAATTATATTCATATATCTCTTTGACCATGCATTGGTATTTCACACATGCACAATATTGTGTGAGCAATATATTGCTAAATTCGTGAAGGCAATAAAACTCTAATTATCGCGATAAGCTACATTACAATGTTAATATCATCGCTAATCTTTGAATTAGCTTTTGTATACAATTGCGTATTTGTACGCATGTTGCTTCATATAGTACATAAGTGAAGCAATAAAATAAATAGGCATAAGCAATAAATAGGTACCTAATAAGTAACAAATGATATTGATAAGTGGATTTATTTATGTAAGTATGTTTGTACAACCACTTTTACACGTAAATCATATTTTAAAAACTACACGAGTTCGTTTCCTATCTGACTACTCTGAGAAGAAAGGCCGAAACAAACTCAGAGGTCACAGTCTCTTGTTAAAGTCCAGACATAATCTGGGTCAGTTTATGTGAAGACCATGTAGATTGCCTGAAATGGTATTTTGATGACTTGAAGCAGTTTGTCTGGTAATGTAAAAAAAATCCTTTCTTTGGTATTGTTCGTTGAATCGTTGAGCTCCTTAAGTTCTGAGTTGAGCTACACGATTATTAAAAAATGCGTGCACTGACTGGACAGGTCCACTGTGTGGTTCTTCCACACAGATTGTGTCATCCTGATTATTGGCAATTGGCTACTTACCAATGAATGAAGGCCCGAATTATACGAAAAGATTCTAAGAATATTATTTCATTCGGTTTTAAAAACTTTAATTTCATTGACGAATTCAAATAAATTATTCAATCTTTCCATTCAGCATATTGATTTATTTACCATGTTATTTACCATATTATTTTGCATACTAAATAAGTGACATAAAAGCAAACATCCTGTTGTGACAACTTGTCAAGTTAAAGCTCTTAAGTTTAAGATTTTTCCATTAAGTACTAATATGAAGGAAACATGCAGAAAGTCCACTTTGTTTATTAAATATTTCTTTGTTATCGTTGTTGTTAAAAATATTAATTACAGTCAGGTAAATTAATTGCTTAACAAATGGACACATTATACCAATTAGCTGCGATATAGCCATTTTATACAACTGTCAAAAAATGACAGTTGTATCAGAAAGGTATGGTTTAAATTAAGGGTGTGGTACAGACCATCAAACGGAACAACTTCCTCCATGGTACCAACATCGTAATCGCGAAAAAATTATCAGTCGTCCCATACATCTGGGTCGAGTAGGTATTGAAGTTTTGTATGGGACGACTGAATATTTTTGGCGTTGTAAAAATGCTGTCGCTCCATGTAAAATACTGGTATTCAGCTGCAACGGAAAAGGCTAAGCATATGATGCTCTAGACCTGCCTTAATAAAATGTACTAATGATGTACTAATGATAAAATGTAGGTACTAATGATGTACTAAAAATGTACTAATTTTCAACACTGGGCTCTGCGACGAAAGTTAAAAAAAAAACGTTAAAAATGATTGAATTTGCTAGTAAATCTTCTGTATAATTTGCCATTTTACCTATATCGTGTAAGTTCTTTGCGCATGCGCCGTACGCCAATTTCACCATAACGGACGCTAATACTTGTCTCGTTGCGCGCGCGCATTCTGTGCCGCAGCGTGCGTCGGATGAGATTGTAGCACATTATAATGGCTTCCATATAATATGCCTGATCGGATTTGTGATGTAGATTATGACGTGAGGTGTGCGTTTATTTTATGAAAGAGAAATAAGATGTCTTTATATTTATGGTGTATGATTGATATGATATATCTACTAAGAGCTTATTTGGACAATGAAACGGCAGAAGCAGCTCGGAGACTGGATTTGTGCCCGGTTGATGGCAATAGACTCGGCCCTATTATATAGGCCTAAATATAACTGGCGAAATTTGGTTGTACACCTCTGTCTGACGTTAAGTTAAGATGGAATTTGTTCTTCATCTACCTTCTGCACTACAACAAAATGTCTTTTAACCGTAATGGACCTGAAATAATATGATATGATATTTACATAAAAGATTAATGAAATCGCTAATTAAACCATAATCTTATCCTCAAAACTGGGTTTAAAATAATATTTGTTAACAGGGTCTTGAACTAATAGAATGACCATCAGACTATCTAAACACACTATGCCTTCATATCCTTGTATGAGTCATCATCAATCAAGATTCTACATTCTTCGGATTCTTCCAAACCTTTAACCCGGGTTCGCACGGGTATTTTTTTAACGCGACGATGCTTTCTAAAGCACTGGATTTTCAACTCTCTGTAGTAAGCCGAGCATTGAGAATCCAAATGAGCGCATCCAAACGCGTCAAAAAACGCATTGTTGGATTTTTACTCTCAACGCTAAGCAATGCGTTGAAACTCCAGCGCGCGAAAAAACGCCTCCCGCGTTGATTCCGTGCACCTGCTGTTCGTGGTGATCTGCCGCGGCGGCAGGGCGACACAGCCGCACAGCATTGCCCGTGCTCGGAATTTAATTTCATATATAAACCTATAGAAAATGTATGGGTACCAGTAGTGACGCGGCAGCACTGCTGCGACAGCACTGCCGCGTGCCTGGGCTTATAGAAATATTTTCTATACAAAAATGCCACATTCCTCTCATATAAGATTGGCGATATTGGTCCAAATTGCGCCATTACCTGACCGCAACACTTCTCTGCTGCGCAGGTAACTGCATCCTGCATCTTTTGAATACCTTTCTCTTGTAAATTCTTTGAAGTTGATATCAAAATAAATTGAGAGATAAATAGGTCTCAGGTCTCAAAATTAGACTTTTTGTTTTTTTTTAGGGTTCAGTTCAATGCAGACCCTGCTCCCGACACCGGCGGAACACTGTTTTTTTTATATTTTTATTATATAAGAAATATTTAAAAATGTATTTAATATGCATTTATAGACTTATTAAACGAAATAATAATATATTCTTTATTTCGGACTACACATTTGTGTACACACAATCCATATAGTATGAGTAAATTGTTACTCGATTTAAAAAACTATGCTAGTAAACTTTTAGAAACTAAAAACAAATAAAACTGACGTGGCCCAACACACGTTGGCACGTGCCTCCGTAACCAAAGCCTTATAAATGGAATGTCAACTTTGTGTAATAATGTGTTTAGGATGCTGTTGGAGCTTCCGCGCAACCTACCCATTATTGACGCTGTTCTCTTCCTCATAATAGCATGAAAATCGTCAACACGGGCTTCCGCGAACATCTGCGTAGCGCTGCAGTAGCGCGGAAGCCCCATGAACATCCTAAATTCATTATTATACGCACACTGAAAGAAAGTCAGAATCTATCCACTACTTCCTTCGACTTGCCATAATTAAACTCTTATTTATTATAATCTCTCTCTCCTTCACATCTCTAACATGCATAGGTACCTAACGATATCATTAACTAATATTTCAAACTTGCTCAACAGATATGATAAATCGAAGAGAAACCTATAACGTTATGATGGTACTATAATTATCCCATCACCAACACCGAATGATTTCCGTGAATGATTAATATTAAAGTTATGTAACTGAAGTTATTTATAACTCGATGACCCGTGACTTTTACTGAGTAGAAAACGAAGGTAATTACTGAGCGAAATGGTGAGATGAAGTTCACTTTGTGTTCATCGTTAACATCTATACCTACCGGTAAATTCTGAAAGAAATTCACCGTGAAAACTTAGGTGAAAGGTTTGAAGTGAGCTGTCAGGTGGAAACCTGATGCTAAGGATTGAGTCAATTGACCGCTCACTTCAAGCTCACGATTTTTACGTTCGGCGTCGGGCGTGGCTACGCTTCCAAATTGGCGATGTCGCCAGACCGTAGCCAAGTGAGTTAATGTCATACATTTTAATATGAATTGTTTGGATACGTAGCCGGCGATGTCGCCATGGTATCCCAGTGTGTTAGCGCTCCAAATCGATCTACTGAATTCTTAAGTAGAAAATGAAATGTAGAAGAGAAAGGTCTCTTCATTTCATTTTCTGCTTAAGAGGGTTTACGTCGTACGGCATTTCATACAAACTTTCACGCCCTTATTTTTCGAAATGACTGAACCGATTTTATTGAAACTACATACGCATATGCAGGATACAAAGGTCTAAAAACTTAGTTAAGAACATTTTCGAAAAATAGTGTTCCAGACAAATTAGACCAATTTAAAATTTTCCATAGAAACAGAGATTTTCAGTTATCTGTTTTTAAATAAGACATTTCGAAAATTTCCACCAAACGGGTCGCATCACATCGTATCGGAACGGATTTCACAATCTTTAAACGATATTAAATCGTGTACACAGTATATAAAGTCTATATTACCAAACCGCGCACAGCAGCTTGACCGCGGGCGTCTTCTGCGACACGTGATTGTAGCCGAAAGTATGCTGCGAAGTATCCGGTCGGATACTTTCGGCTGCAACACGGTAGGAATGAAACGATTTGATTAGGCGCACAAACGGATACGTTCGCAAGCGACGGTACGGAGCCGATCGTATGCGTCGACATCCTGCCGGACGCGATCGGCTGGCGCCGCATCCGTTCGTACCTTTCGCGATCCGTTGCGATGCGATTCGTTTGATGGAAATCATCCTTTATTCGTATGCAATCACTGTCTTTGGAAAGTTGAATAACCGCATATGAGCTGTTTTATGGTAATTTCCTCAAAATAAATAAATCAAATAGAAGTCAATGTCAGCCTCGCTATGACGTCAGTCGACCAGATAGATGGGGAAAGGTCCCCGTTTGATCTGCTCTTGCGCATCCAATACAATATATAGTTTACAGTGGGTGATGTGCGTCTGTTTAAATGTTTGTAGTTTACTTATAAGTATGTTCGTATATACAGCGTGTATCAAAAAGCTGTGGTCAAAATTAAGTATATGGTCCCATACATTTGGGTTATACAGTCCCATACAGTTATTGAAGTTTTGAATGGGTCGACAGTTTTTTTTTTCGCGATTACGATGTTGGCCCCATGGGGCAAGTTGATCGGTTTGATGGCACTCTTAATTTTGAGCAGATCTTTCTGATGGGAAAAAGTGATACAGGATGTCCTGTATTACTTTTTCCTTTTAGGGAATTTTGAATTTGGTCGTTTTTTAATACGATTGAACTTATAATTGCAAAGAATCCTTTGTCCTTCTCTAGGTCAAAGGCTATTTATCTGTCCATTATGTCTAATCTTCTTTTGTTTTTTTTATTCTTAAATTTTATTAGAGGCTTTCCACAGTGGCATTTCAGCCTCATCATAACTTAAACTATTCTAAACTACCTCTACAAATATAATATAATTATACATTATTAATGTCTAAACAAATCAGTAAGTAGGTTTGCTATCTCAGGTGAAGACTGCGCTAAAACTGTAACATGAGGACCAATATCATATTGGTTTACTTTCATTCTTCTTATCAGTGTCCCTCTTTCCTTGTCTGTTCTTCTTAGTGTTCCCATTAAAATTGGCAAAATGGAACGAAATGCTGTCTCTTTATGCCATGCGTAGGTTATGGATCTCTGCATTACCTGAAGCGTCACAGATTCGTTCCTATCCCAAAGACAAAGCTTAAATTAATGTCTCATATCTCATTAAAACAGACACATACTTCTATGTGTTTATTATTCTAGCGTATGGCACTCTTGGCTTGCAGCTGAAAATCAAGGTCAAATGGTACACTTTGTGTTGTCATCTGACATTAGGCTGAGCTGAAGCCCTTTTGACATTATTATCATTGTTTTCTGTTTCTATAGTTTTAAGGTGTATTTTTCTGCTGTAATTTCCTTTCTTTCGTATTATTCGTCGAGTCGTTGAGCTCCTTAAGTTCTGAGTTGAGCTACGCGAGTACTGACAAATGCGTGCACGGACTGGACAGGTCCACTCAATCTGTGTGGTTCTTTCCTCAAAAGACCATTTCAGACACAAATCTACATGGTCTTCATATGATCTAACCAATAAAATGTCTGAACTTTAAAAGAGACTGCGACCTCTGAGTTTGTTTCGGCCTTTCTTCTCAGAGTAGTCAGATAGGATAAACGCCGACCTCATCTAGTACTTAAAATATTATTGACGTATAAAAGTGTTTGTACAAACCTATTTACAGATAATAAAATGGCATTTCAATGCTAATAAACGCATTTTTCTTTCTTTCTTTCTATATATGAAGTTTGCCTATATTCTTAAACGAATTCCAAAGCAGTAGGTATATATTGTGGCATCCATATTAAGAAAGGAGGTATTCCTGGCCAAGATAATTTACTATGCTCCAAGTAATTTCGCGACCTGCACGTCTCTTCGGGTCGCGATGAATAGTTTCACATTATTGAGTTAAACCAACACTTCCAATGGAACAGAAAACAATAGTCACACAACACAGACACCGCCATGAAAGCGAGAATTATGTCAATTACAGTGACGATTCTCACTGACCTACAAAACTTTACGAATAACGATACAAATCACATACTGCCGGTACAAATAACTGGTTATTTAGCTAATGATGTAGTTATTTTGGTGTCTGTGTGTATGGCCGTTTTGCGTAAATAATACATAGCATAATATCACGCCTGTATTCCCCGAAGGGTTAGGCAGAGGTGTACCTTTAGTACACCCACATTTCGTCAGTTATGTTTAAGTCCCATGCGACATGTTTGCCGCACTACACGTATTTTCTTTCTTTTCGTTAATTTCTTTCTTTCTTTATTTCTTTTCTTTATAATTATGTTTACCAGCACTAATAGTTTAGTGTTTGTTCATGTGTGACTTGCAGTACTATTGCGGTTTTTAAATAATGCCTAATAATATACGTACATATTATATATGGTACTTATTTGTTTATAGTCGTGAGTTCTCGTGGGTTTTATTATTGCATCGGTTTTTTAGTCTTGATGAGATAAATAATTAATACAATTATCATGTGCAAAAACTTCCAGTATCATTCGGAAAAAAAAAACTAAACAAAAATCACATCATCATCATCACCATCATCATTTTCACTTTTTTTTTAATGTTTGTTTTTTGTATATGTGTTTCACGAACTGTGTCCAAATAAACATTATTCTTTCTTTTCTTTCTTTTTCTTTCTAAAAATCAGAAAAACGTGCAAGCAAGCTTGTTTGTAAATATATCCAACACTAGCTTCCGCTAGCGGGTTCGCCCGCGTGATATCTTATAAATGATACCTAGCCATAGGCTATCACAATTTTTTACTAAAAATGTATCACTGAGTAACATAATATTATTACTTAGTGATAAGTAGATAATATAGCACTCTACAGGTCAAAGAATTTTGAAAATAGGTTCAGTAGTTTTTGTGTTTATCCATTACAAACGAAAAAGAAATCTTATCTCTTTATAATATTATAAGTGGAGATGTGTGAACATGTCCAAAGCGTCTCAGTCTGCACGAGGCTTTATCCTGCTATTTGTTAATTACAGGTTGATACTATCCATACTGCTGTTTTCCTGTCTTGGTTATGGACATACACTGTCCTGACACAATGCTTTAGGTAACACTAGATAGGCATGCTAAGTGCTGGTCTGTAATGTGTTGCATCACATCATGATAATGAGTGTTGGTCAGTGTTCGACACAACTTTGAGTTGTTACCGTCAGGTACTATCGGGGACACTGACACTTTTCAACCTTATTACTAAGGACTTAAGGGTGAAAAGTGGTTCACCGCAAATGTCCGCGGTGCCTTTCTCCAGTATGTTACATGTCCTAGGTGTTGTTTTGGTTCGTAGCTTCTGTGAATATGGTAAATATGGTAAGAGAATATTGCTTCTTTGTGCAAATCGCGCATTCTAAAAGTTGGCAAAGTCGCAAATAGCAGGCAAATATGTAGTGTACTATATTAATTTGGTAATGTATGGAAATATGAAATATCGCTAACTATTGAACTAAACTATTGATTATGAAATGCAATAATTAATGTCGTAACACAGAATATTTAAGATTAGATTTAAAAAAAAAATGGATTCCTTCCAAATGAAAAAATCTTTTTACACCTAAAACGGTTACAATTACAAAAACAAATAATTACAGTTCAATATTATTATTTTAGGTCAATAGTTAGTCATATTTCCATACATACATATATTAAAAAAATGAGTAAACACAGGTAAATATTTGACAGTTATTTGCGACGTTGCCAACTTTTTAGAATGCACGCTCTTAATATTTTAAAAGCGGTATCAAGTCTGTCTCTCTGTTGGTTACCTTTTCAGGCCTTAACGGCTGAACGGATTTTGATGAAATTTGGAACACAGGTACCTACATACATGACCTTCGTTAGGACATTTTATCACGGTAGTACGTTCCCGTGGGATAATTTCCGTTTTGCCCACGTTTTGCCATATGTATTAAAATTTAGAGATATGAGAAACAGGGTGTAAAGTTCGCTCATCCTATAAAGAAAAGGGAGGATCCTCCAACTAGTGTCGTGTCTGGCGGGCAACTGCCGAACGATTGTTATTGTCGGGAAGTCTTATATGTATATTATTATCTTGATCGCTCGGTACACTCTAATTGCACGATACGGAATTTGTGTGACGTCAGGTCTTTGATGCGTAGTTCACATGTGTTGTAGATGACGCCACAATAATGTAATTTCTAACCTAAACCAGCATCATCATGAGCCTCGTGCCATTTTCCCAATTCAATTGTGGATAAGACCACGTTGTTTCTGTTCCCGGATTGAATTTCACCAATAAAACTGAACGCGATCAGCACATAAACTACGTTTAAGGGCTGTCAGTGTCGTTATTTTCTATGGAATATTGACACTGACAGCTCTTGAACTCGTTTTAATTTGTGAAATTAGCACTCGGTCTTTTATCCCTTTCTAACCACTAGCGAGACTAAGTATCTAATTATTATGAGAGGAAGACTCTCTAAACGCTAGTGCTTGTAAACACAAAAAAACTTGTTTTTTGCAGTAAAAGATACTGTTTCTTGAATTAAGAGGCTGACAACAGCTATAGCGCGGTCACTGTCGGACTGCAATGAAAAGAAAGAAGCGCGATGACACACAACTTGACACAACCCCTGGTAATTTATTGCAAAATATGAAGTAATTATCTATTTACAAAAACCCTATTGATTGAACTAAAAAATTTAAACACTTATTACGTTACTACGGTGCTTGTAGAATAATTTTACAAAAACACAGAATGATTCCTTGTATATTGATATGTTTTTAATCGTTAAAATAAAAAAAATTGAGGTATTTCGTGATTTTTTTCTATCGTATCATTTAGTTGTAAGTATTATGTTTTCAACACACTATCTTACTACCATTACCTATAAGTATACTGAGGAATGTCATATATTTTGTTGATTATTTTACTGCAGTGCATCAGATGCATTATAAAACTTGCATTTTGCTTCTGTAATCCCCTTAATAACAGTATCTCACAATAAGTTGCAAAAACTGCTGGCTAGTCTGTTAGCACTTCAGACTATCCAGCAGTTTTTTATAGCTACAATACGTGTAACTTGTTCGTTTGAATGATTAATTGCCATTAAGTAATAAAATTCTTTAGAAGCTGATTGAGGTTTTGTCTTCGTTTTGATTGGCTGTCTTTTGACTACTATCTAACTTACGATGGTAAATAATGATGGAGTCGACGATAGTGCGTCTCAACGGAAATACACTTTTTATTATATTTTTATTTTGCAAAAAATGTTGTGTGCCTTTTAGACTGTGCTAAATTAATCTAGTTTAAAATTGAAAAACATTAAACATGTTCTTGCAACTTACATCTTGATTTACCACGTGTGCTGCGCCGCGCATTGACCACGAGAGAGTGCGTGATAAGTGGGCTACAGTAAAAAGTCGCAGGACAACTTTACTTTCCAACCCTTTTATGTACCGCTTGTACGGAAGGGTATATTTTTAGATTCGCTCTAAAGGGCTGGCAGAAGAAACCTATTAATAATTTGTTGCACAGGGACCTGAAGATGGGTAGTACAATAAATGCTGAGGAAATGCGTTCCTTGCGAAGATGTGTGCTGTAACTATAATATGCTCACTACTGGGATATAGGCCTCCTCTCAGTAGGAGGGAGTGGGCCGTAATCCACGACGTGAGCCCAGTGCGGGATCCCGGGCAGTCCATTCCGTTAAGGGTCCCCGACACGATCAATTGCAATAAATTGCAACAGTATCAATATTGTCAATTGCTTCAATTTGCGCATTATTGTGTATGAATCACGTAAAAATGTACAATTTTATTGCCATTGATCTTTTTAACAACCTTGCTGCCTCAACTCAGCAAATTCTGCAACAGATTGAAGAAGAATTTTCAACACCAAATAAGTGCGTTAAACATGAAGTAAAAACTGACTTAGCCAGGCAACTTTCCAAGTTAAACCATGCTGTTTATAACCGTTCCGTCAGTTACATGGACAACTATATTTCTGTGCAATGACATGTTCGTAAACTAGAGTGTTTTAATAGTCTTGCAGTTTTCTAATATAGAACGATTTCTCTAGGGTGGTTAGAAGACGGCAGAGGAGCTTGTGGCTAAGTCATAACAGCCGCACAGTCGTTACGGGTCGTCAGAAGCCCGAAAAAAACAACCAGTTTTAAAGGGGTATCGTATTACCCAGTTACTGGGTTGTGGAGGGCAGATAGGCAGTCGCACCATTTAAAATACTGGTATTCAGCTGCATCCGGGTAGACTGGAAGCTGACCCCAACATAGTAAGGAAAAGGCCGGGAAGATTGATTGGTTAGAAGATGACTTGGTTTTGTGTGACAAAATCTTTATTTTAAAGTGATTATGGGTCGGTAACTACCAAGGGGTTTTGGATAAGTTTATATAAGGTGCTATAAAAATATCTGCCACGGCTTTAATGAGAGGTAGTATTGTGTTTAAAGATAACAATAGTGAAGAAATTTCGTACCCCGGCACAGTTAAATCAATTTGAGAAAATAAAGTAGTTAAATAAACATTGACTCTACTCTGCATAACGTGGTTCACAAATTACGCGCGAAGTGCACTTCGTCAATGAAAACAACTGCTATCTTTTTCCATCTGTTCTGTGAATGAAAACTGAAATCAGCTGACTAGTTCGTCACTTGCACAATTTTTTGTATGAAAAAAAATATGACACATGATCAATAATTTATCTTTACTATTGTAATCTATAAACACAATACTATCTCCCATTGCAGCCGTGGCAGATATTTTTATAGCACCTTATATAGAAAACTTGAAATAGTAGCCACGAAAAAAAAACGTCTGGCAAGCTGAAGGGATTCACCAGTCAGTGAATCGAATCGAAAAAAAACAAAAGTCGTACATCGAGGATACAGCTGGTAAAAGATTGTAAAAAAAAGTATAAAAACTAAAACCCAACTACGGCAAAAAAAGTCAACTAAAAAGGTATAAACAAGTCATCTCAGACAGACAAATTAAAAATCTGGAGTCACACGTGTTAGGGGATACATCGAATAGATTACGTGTGACTCCGGATTTTTTATTTGTCTGTCTGAGATGACTTGTTTATACCTTTTTAGTTGACTTTTTTTGCCGTAGTTGGGTTTTAGTTTTTATACTTTTATTTTTATTTAAAATTGTTTGGGGTAATAATATATATATTTTTGGAATGTGCTAATTAAGCCCTTTCATTTGATACCCAACATGGCACCATAAAAAAAACTTTTTTTTTTAGTTCATTACTTTTTGTCCTCTAGAGGGCGCCATATTGAATTTAACGTGACGTCACATAGCCTATAACCAGCGGACGACCAAGACGCATCCAACGATACCCCATTAGTCAAACTATGATGAGTAGTTTAGAAGTTATGACGGAACAAATGAACATACATACATACATACATACTTACATACATACATACATACATACATACATACATACCGGTCAAAATCATAACCCTCCTTTTTGCTTCGCCGTAGTCGGGTAAAAAAAATTGAACGTCACTAAAAACGTGCAAAAACCACTGACGTGTTTTGATAATTCTGGCGTAAGGAAGTCACCTAATTAATATTATACTTAAATAAAGAATATCGATTTGATTTTCGATCCCCACCCGGATTTGGATTGACATTTATCACATTTAAGTATTTATAACTATAAGATTGTTTAAATGTCTGTTGGTTTAATTATCCACGATGATGGATGATCCTAAATCCTTCAAGATTTACTAGCTAGCACACTATATCTCATTTCCTAAATTTGCCTAAGGAAAATCAGATGAATTTCAGCTTTTAATATTCCACCTTTGACATACCAAGATAAAGTCGCACACGACTGGATTTCCCGAGAAAGGTCTAAATGTAATTATAAAACTATTTTTTAAATTATGACGGACTTGGAAATCAAATCTAAGACTCCCATTCAACTGCCGCGCTTTTGACCACAGAACCCTTGCGTTCAAACAGTATGCTTAGCTAGAATATTTATATGCCATCTATCGCACGAAGCTAACAATTGTAACAAACGAGGCATTGTTATGCGCGTGCGCATGTAATGTGTTCACGCTACTGGAAATTTTATCGCGTTTACGCGTCTAGCCGCTTGGTGGCGCTAATTTGTCGAGGGATTTATTTAGTTTTATTTTATTTATTTTTTCTTTTGGATATGTTTTCTTCCTTCTTTGTATACCTATAATTATGTGGAATGTTGCTATTTTTAAAATATCTTATGAAAGCATACAGTTAACGTGTTGTAATTTCACTTTATTCGACCGTTCCAGTTAATTAATAACACCATCAAAAACGCAGTGAAGGGACTTAACGCCATAAAAATTTACTCGATCCCTTTAACCAAAATCGATACCAGTTTAATCGATTCTCATTAAAGTAACCGAAAAAAAGTAAAAGTTGTCTGTGAAAGTGTCCACACTATGTCGTATGGTCAACCTGTTTGGGGTATCTAATAATTAAAATCATCCAGTTGGAATAGCCTGATAATTATAATTATATTGTAGAGAGTAAAATAAATAATTTTGTAACTTGGAATGCGTACAAGATTGATGATTTTGTGTTTAATTTGTGCGCTTGACTGATTCGCGTAGAGTAGTTTGGATTTAGAGATTACAGTTTTTTGGACGTTGCTTCGTTTTTTTTTTATGTTTTGTATTTCTGTGCTGAATGCACGTTAAACCGGTCTGCTCTGTCAGAAGCCCAAAAGTCTGACAACCAGTCTTACCAAGGGGTATCGTGTTACCCAGTAACTGGGTTGTAGAGGTCAGATTTACAGTCGCTCCATGTAAATGTGATGGAAACCGACCAAAACATAGTGTGGAAAAGGCTAGGCAGATTGATTGATGTGTCTTTCTTTTCGGGATACATTATTGTGAAGAATACCTACTTTATCTTTGGTATTGGGTCGTCTGATAAACCTTGAAAATCGTCTCAAATAAAAGTAGTAATAAAACCTTGTTATTAACAGATACACCAACAACACTGACAACAATCGACCGATGACAATCGATTGATGATGATCGTTACAATGACTACTGGCTATTTCAATAATTTCAATATTATTTACTTCATTGAGTCAATCGACACATTTACCTAGTATAAATAAGTACATAATACCTACCATGAGAAAAATAAACAATATGTGAAAACTCATTTTCATTACACTATGATTTCTCGCGACGCTAGCGCTGCCGTTCGGATGTTAACTCGTGAGCGACTTTTGCGCGCATTACTTGTATGTAGGTATCTTGCTTTCACACGCATACTTGTTTACATCGATTCTATTATTGTATTGTTTAGTTACCGCCTAGTGTTCATGCGTATGACATGCACTACATAATTTAATTAAGAAAAAACAATAAACAAAAATAACACTTTCAAAAAAAGAATGCAGTTTCTGACATCGTGCGTTACTCTGTGATTTTGGAGTGTTCGAAATACAAACTAGTGCAGTGATGTGGTTTATGTTAATACTATTGTTTTTTATATGGCTGCTGGAGAACTTCCGGCGGAAACATGCGTCTGTGTCGCACGCATGCGTCAAAATGTTAGTATTTTGTTTTTTTTGGTTAATTATGTACTGTGGTTATGTACTTAGTTAGTAATTGTTATTATTGTAGTCGTGTGAAAATACCTGTAGGTTGTTTTTCCGTGTTCTGTAGCACTCAAAGTGTTATAATAATTTTCAATGTTTTGGGAACATTGAAGCATCTTCACGATTGTTTTGTTACGGTTTCAGCAGGGCTTTAAAATAGTAACATGTTTCATTTGCATGATATACCTAAAAAAACTAGTAAATACAGGGAGAAGTTAGCATTTTTAATCAGACCTAGATAGTAATGTAACAAATAATAAACTCCAGAATGCACAACACCACATACTTACTATTCATAGTATTCATTAATCAAATGCCTGAACGACATCATTTCTTGTATATTATTTCAAACATGGTTTGTTTTTACATTTCTTACTATCGATTTCTGATAAAAGCCTATTGGATGAATAATAGTAGATTAAAAAACCGGCCACATGTGAGTCGAACTCGCGCACCGAGGGTTCCGTACAAACCTGTATTTGATATAAATTTCAGCTTGATACCTCCACGCCTTCCTGAGAAAAAGGGTCTTGACAGACGGTGAGAACGTTGTAGGCACAACAGACTGTCGATTTGCAGACTATTTTCTATTTTTTTAAGTATCTTGTTGACAGGCCCACGCTGTCCTCGCATACCTATTGAAACTGTACATTTTTTAAAGCATTGTAAAACCCATTTATTTTTAAAAGAGTAACCGTGGAGTTTCTTGCCGGCTCTTCTCCATAGGAAACGACCAATTGGAACCGTGCACCTAGATTCTGACGTTTCATAAGTGCCCATGTAGGTTTATGTGAAATAAAATATTTTGATTTTGATTTTGATTTTGGTTGGACGGACGGACAACAAAGTGATCCTATAAGGGTTCCGTTTTTTCCTTTCGAGGTACGGAACCCTAAAAATTGTAATATTTTATAGTGATAAGACGTGAATCAAATTTTATTTGCCTAGCCTTTTCCCAGCTATGTTGCCCGTCTTACCATATGCAGCTGATTATCAGAGTCACTTTATTTGACATTAAAAATATTTGAAGAATTCAGTAATATCAATGCTGTTTTTAATGTACCTACTATTCTATTGCTATCCGAGTTATTTATTTCAATAACTACTTATTCAGTGCCTAAAAACGTTATCACTTCTTGAAAAGCTGTGTTAAACTGTAGGTGTTTTATGTAGAATCAAGTTTCATTCAGATCATTGTTGAATTCATAATGTGAATTCTTTGTTATTTGCTTCAATAGAATTCACTGTCTCATCATCGTTTTATTTTGGTTTTTTCCGATCTGGGCGGAGCGAGAGAAGTTATTTGATAATTTCCGTGTCAGACTCTTACTCACTAAAACCCACCCGTGTTCCTTCAATTGCCTGTGTGTTGCCAGGGGCCCCGGTATCCCTATCGGACTTTCCAACCCCACAAGCCCGGCAGGAACCGGCCCTAGCGGGCCTCGTCTGTGATGCTGAGATCTCTTTGAGGCGCGCGTGGAACAACGCCCCGTCGGTCGTCGACCCGAGCCTGGTCCGTATCGGGGGGAGCTTACCTATTGCTCACCGCCCGCAAGCCTGTGCCTAGGCTGGCCGGGAATCGGCCAATAAACTTCACTGCCTCCTCATCCTAGCCTCACATGTCATGTAAAGAGATCATTTCACACGTCTTCTTTCCTAAGATATTTAAACATATTTAGATCAAACTGAATCTTTAAGGGGACTACGGAGGTAAACGCAAGTTTTATAATGCCTAAACGTATATGATCCACTGCAGTAAACAAAATCAGAAAAACATATGATATTCTTCAGGGTATATGCTAGTTAGATAGTGTGGTGAAAACATAATACAACTAATTTGATACCATAGAAAAAAATCACGATATTCCTAATCAAAAATCTTTTCACGATTAAAAACCATATTAATATACATGTAGTTTTTTGTCAGATTATTCTACAAGCAACATAATAACGTATAGTGTTTTAATTATTTAGTACAATCAATGGATAATTACTTCATATTTTGCATTAAATTACCAGCGTTGTGTCATCGCGCTTCTCTTTCTTTTCTATGCTGTCCGACAGTGACCGCGCTTTAGCTGTTATTAGCCTCTTAATTGTGCTCATCACAAAATAATTAATGTTGACAATTCAGCAATATCCATTGAGATGTATCGCAATTACTGTTGTCCTGTCAATGTGCTAAAGTACAAATCTGCGCGTAATGTCGGGCTATCGAGCAATTTTAGTGTCGGAAGGCAGTCTTAATAATATTGGAAGGATTGATTACGAAATAAGGATCTAAAGAGATTCCTATAAGCACATACACAACAACTACAACAAACAAAAAACAACAATAACAACAACAAAAATAAGCAGACACTTTCCACCTTTGTGGAAAGTATCTGTTTATTGGTTTATTTTACATTTTATGTAGGTTTTTCATCTCTGCTGTAACTGTTTTTTGATTTTTCATATTTTTGCTGTTATTCAATTTTTATTTTCTTTGCTATTCTAGGCTTTATATCTGTCACCATTACAAGTAGTATTAATAATCAATTAAGGTCATGATTATGTAATAAAAGACATTCCATCTCAAAGAAAAAAAGGCAAATTCTTTCCATTATCTTAACATGTCTAATTGATATAATAAATTTTTCCGCATTATGTAATAGTGCACGGTACACGAGGTAGACTCAGCAAGGTATTAAAGTAAAAAATCTTATCACCAAGTCATTCTGTTGTAGAGTTGTGCTTTTATTCGATTCAGTGCAACTAATTCATAGCCAATTTTTAGGGTTCCGTACCCGAACCCTTTTTGTAAGCCTCCGTTGTCTGTCCGTCTGTCTGACAGCGGGTACCTCATGAACCTTAATAGGTGGACAGTTGAAATCTGATCGTTTATTTCTATTGCCGCTATAACAACAAATGATAAAAATGTAATAAAGTAAAAAATTCAAGAAACGTGTTTTTTGTACGATCTTAAAGGCTCGTACACACTGGCGCGACTTGTCGCGCGACGCGACTTTAACAATACAATTTCTAATAAAACTTCACGATTGAACAATTACCGCAAGTCGCGCCAGTGTGTACGAGCCTTTACGGTACGGAACCCTTCGTGTGCGAGTCCGACTCGCACTTGACTGGTTTGGCTGGTCAAGCCTGTACTGTCCCACTGCTGGGTAAAAGCCGCTCCCAAGTCTTTCCAGGAAATCAGTATCCAAATTATAAAAAGAGTTATAAAAGCAGTAGAATCTAACTAGTATTATAAATAAATTCTAATTAAACCCGCGATGGTTTGTGTGGTATGTCTAAAGTTAAAAAAAAAAAAAACATATAAATAAACTAAAAAAAATAAAAATAAAATGCGAAATTGAGTTTGTTTGTTATTCAGTCTAAAACGGCTGAACGGATTTGGATGCAATTTGGCACATGGGTAAACCATGACCTGGGTTAGGACAAAGGATACTTTTTATACCGGTAGTACGTTCCCGTGGGTAAATTTCCGACCTAAACGAGGGCGAAGCCGCGAGCAAAAGCTAGTGAAAAATAGACTTTTTTTTTCTTCTTAGGCAACTGAGCCGATGTAGACTATTCCGCCAGCTTCGAAACAAGACTTACAATTTGACAAGTTGTCACACCATTGTTCATCAATATCGACATCTGTCAATTCAGCAGACTCGTCTCGTGTAACGCCACACTTACATGAAAGTAGGTAGTAAGAACTTTAAACTGGGTTGCTATCGTTTCTAATTCATTGTCTGACTTCAATTGTGTGCTAATCGAGTTCTTCTGAGAACACACATGTGTCTGACATGACGTAAGACATCTCGTAGCAAAGTGCAGCTAAGAATTATGACTTTATATTGTTAGTAATTAATTTACTTCCACGCTTTTTAAGATGGAGTTAGTTTAAAACGAATTAATGGCTTAATATGTTGGAATTATTTCCGGTACAAAATGACCTTTGTTATGTAGTGGATTCGTGTTTCATGAGGATTAGGTAATCATAAATGTGGGTACACCTCTGGTGTGGGAGCAACCTGTGTCGACACCCTTGCGCCATCTCATGTTCCTAGCACGGCGGGATGTTCTGGCGCCGATGCTGCGAAAATACTGTAACCATGTGTAACTACAGTTTTGAGACATTTGGGGTGGAAGCGCTCGGGACATGAGGCCCGAGTGCGCATCTCTTTTTTAAGGAAATTTACATTAGCGACTGGTCGATACTTCACGTGACCAGAGAGCTGGCTCGTTCTTTTGGCCAAAGAATTAGCATTGCCATTCAATGTGGCCATGCTGCCAGTCTTATAGGCACGTTTCCGGATGACAGCGATGCGGACAAATACTTCGACGCCTGTGTCCTTTGGTTTTGTTATTTAGTACCTAGTTTAAATAGTTAGTTGTGTTATAATAATTATGTTGTTAAATAAATAAATCCACAATAAACCGTAAAGGCTCGTGCAGACTGGCGTGACGCGACGACGGCGTGATGCAGTCACAGTAACATTCTAATAATATGTACAACTAAACACAAAAGGAGGGGAAAGAATGACACTTTTCAATTATAAATAAATCTAAAATCAACTCCTTGCAATGTTTTGGTCGAAATGGATCATAAATTGCTATAAACCGACCATTTAAATTGCGAATATGATATATTAAACCAAACGGTAGTAAGTTACTATAATTTATGATTTCGTGCAATCAAATTAATTCAGTCGGAGCAAAAATTCTCCACAAAACTCCTCTAAGGCAAATAAAAGCAAAACAATCTATTATTAACTTATCTATCAATCTGAAACTGGCAAGTTAGCAGCCGTTCTAACAAATAAAAAGTAATCAGCACGCTTTTTGTATGCGTCTGCGCATCGATGTTAATTTAACTTCGTTTCTTGGAACATTCGCCAAAGCGTGACTTATTGGCAGACGGAGACGGGGTATTAGCATAGCTAAAGTGTATCTTTCTTTATTTGTTGTATTTGGTAAACAAAGATGGAGCACTGAGATTTCGATTTTGACAATGTCACCTATGTGTTTCGGTAATTATGTCCCACCGCCGCCCGAGAAGCGTCTAGAGCTAGCAATTAAAAACGAGTTAGCGAGCAACGAGCAGCCAGTACGTGAGGCTGAGGCTACAGTAGGCAGCGATTTGCGTTGCGACTGGAAGAGCGAAACGAGATGATCATGGTATGGCTACATTATAATCGAAAATCGGCGTATATTCGTCGAAAACGTGGCTACAATACATATCATCCTTCGCGGTTTACTATACGCATATTGTAGCCACACGCATATTTAGTAGAACTATTGAACTAGTCGTGCAAGTGAGAAATTTTCTAATAAATTCGCTTCAATTTCGCTGATATGTTGATGTAGCCGATGCCGTGTTTGCAGCAATGTTGTTCCTATCGCAAAAAGAAATCAAATAACATTTGATACATCAAATATTACTAGCGATCTTTAATTTATTTTATTGCGGTGTAGCCATATACATGAGCATTTATTTATTTATTTTAATCGCTCATGTATCGCAGGTCGCGTCGCGGCCTAATGTAGCCTCAGCCTGACGGCGACGAGCGATTACTCGCTGGTATGCGTATGTGCCAAGCGTGAGTATCTCAGCGAGTGTTCTGCCCGCCAAGCGAGCGTCGCTGAGCAAGTACTCTCTTTGATAGCCCTTGTCGCTGCAACGAATGAGTAGATAATTGTTGTTACATTCATCTTAAGGCTAGTGCACAATGGCGCGACGTGACACCGGTAACTGTTCTTCCGTGAAGTTTTCTTAGAAATTGTATTGTTAAAGTCGCGTCGCGCTGTTGCGTCGCGCCTGTTTGCGGAAGCCTTTAATTGTGAGAGTGACATAGGTCATATAATATTTATATATTGCATCTGCAAATACAAAAAAGGGAAGGGGTATCAAATAAAAGCTCACAGACCAGAAAATCACAGGATGAGCAAGGAATTGCCATGCTCGGAAGCGTCTAGAGGCGACAGTATAGTGTTAATGAAAGTGGCGCCGAAAATGCGTTGAGCGCACAATTTCTGTCACTGACCGCCTTCAAAGCTGTCAGTTTCTATAAGTCACTTTTACACTAGTGCGAGAAAACGGTGACATGCTTAGCTTGTATGAAAATTGTTAACAATCCGCCTCTAGGAGCGGCCGCCGACGAAGGTTGCGAAATCTCGTGAGTTTAGTGCCATATTTGTTTATCAAATGTTGAGCTCGTGGCTAAGTAATAACAACCGCACGGGTCGATCCATCAAGTTAAGCTACGCTTGCCGCGGTAGTTCCGTTGATTGGTGACCATCTTTACATACCGAGACCCCTCCTAGATTCGGAAAGCACGTTAAACCCTTGGTCCCGGCTGTCATTCGTGGATCTTTGACATTCGTTACAGGTCGTCAGTAGCCGGAAAGTGTGACAACCAGTCTTAACTGGATTGTATAGGTCAGATAGACAGTCGCTTCATGTAAGATACCTAGTGGTATTCAGCTGCATCCGGTTAGACTGGAAGTCGACCCCAACATAGTTGAGAAAGGGCTAGGCACATGATTTTGATGTTTGTTTACTAAATATGACGATTAAAGAGAAATACGCTGTAGTCAATTATTTCGCTAAACTTTTTAGCGTCTGCCGTGGTTAACTAAAGAATATTGATTAATTAATCGTTGAAGACAAGTTTTAAATGAATTTGAATGTATGAATATTTGTTTAAGATGATGTTGAGAAGTTTTAGCATTCATTATCATTTCGTGTGACGAACTGTTTATTATGAGGAGCACGTTCACATCACATGTAGGAATTTGTCGTGTTAAAAATTATGATGAATTAACTCGCCTCCACCAAAATACTTAATTAATTATGTAGTTGAGACAAGTATAATTATCAACCTATTAATTCATATGTATATCTACTTTCTGAGTTTATCTTAGACAGCACTGACATCGGTAAAGATATAACATCGTGAAGAAACATGAAAATAGAGTTAATAATACTCAATTTTTTATAACATTAGACAAATAACTTTTATCACCCTTCTGTTATTTCGATATAAACGCTTAATGAACTTCGATATTTCACGGTAATTACAAAGCGATGTAATCTATTTACCATTTAAATTTTAAAAATAACTTTAAAGTGCAGTTATTTCAACAATATTACATAATAACTGTCGTTATTTTGCCGCGTAAGTCTCGATCCCGTGGGAATATCGCGATAAAAGGTACCCTATGTCCTAATCCAGGTCATGGTCTACCCATGTGCCAAATTTCACCCAAATCCGTTCAGCCGTTTTAGCGTGAAAGCGTAATAAACAAACAAACTCACTTTTGCATTTGTAATACTAGTTAGTTTATAATATTATCTATAAGGATATTAGTCTGAAATCTCCACAACCCGTCTTGATCAAGCGTGGTGACCAATGCTCGTGCCTTCTCTGTATGAGAAGAGGCCTTTGCCCAGCAGTGGGACAGTGGGGTATTATTTATTCAAGAAAAAAATATTGTATGTTTAACCTTTTCTTATAGCTATACCTATACCCCATTCACAATAACATTAGACATATAAACAAACGTTTTGTACAGTCCGGTACAAGCGATTTTGACTTCTATTGCGTTGGTGGTTATGACAAATGGCAGCTGCAGTAAACAGTTGGTATTATAATCACGTTTTTGCTTTTAATGCCATCCTTATGCCTACGGAATAGAAGTCAAAATCGGTTGAAAGGACTGTAAAAAGTTTTGTTAAAGTTTTGTTGTTTAAATCTCTAATCTTATTGTAAATAGAGTATAGGTAATCGTGTTATTGTTTTCAAGAGTATAGTTCTATCGGTTTTGTGTTCCAAACACGAGTTACATGTTTATGAAACATTTTCTATTCAGTTTAAAAAAAAATCCTCACCGTAAGTGGATGGATGAGCTCGTGGCTAAGTAATAACAGCCGCACGGGTCGATCCATCAGGTTAAGCTGCGCTTGCCGGGGTTGGTCCGTGGATGGGTGACCATCTTCAGATACCGAGACTCCTCTGTGCTTCGGAAAGCACGTTTAGTCGTTGGTCCCGGCTGTCATTCGTGGATCTTTGACAGTCGTTACGAGTCGTAAGAAGCCCGAAAGTCTGACAACCAGTCTTACCAAGGGGTATCGTATTATCCAGTTACTGGGTTGTGGAGGTCAGATAGGCAGTCGTTCCATGTAAAATACTGGTATTCAGCTGCATCCGGTTAGACTGGAAGCCGACCCCAACATGATTGGGAAAAGGCTAGGCAGAATGATGACCGTAAGTGGATTAAAAAAATGAACCACACATAGTTATGAACGTCACATATAGTTTCACTATGGGTTCAGCACTGACAAAGGTCGAATTTCACCAAATAAACTGAACGTGAACAGCACGTCTAGACCGCGTTTAAAAGCTGTCAGTGTCAATATTCCACAATAATGATGGCTTTAAAGAACGCCGTGGAAGTGGCGAAGGTTTGGGCAAACAAGATTTGAAATGCTGTCGTACCAGCGACAAGAAGAAGAATAATGATGACACTGATAGCTTCTGAACGCAGTTTAGATCAGCTGATCGCGTTCAGTTTGAACATGACTGGCGAAGTGTGGGTGTACTATAGGTACCTACATTAGGTACACCTCTGCCTGACCCTTCGGGGTATGCAGGCGTGATGTTATGTGGTGTCGCTTCCTATTTTAATTTTCCTTTATGAGACCTATTTAAAAATTACCATACTTAAATAGGATATCATGTCAATTACTTACTTTGACACGGTGTGATAAACATCGTTTGAGGAAGAGTTACAGATTAAAGAGCTGTTAGGAAACTTGTGCTGGTTATACACGTAATGTACATGCGCTTGCGCTTCTGGTTTTCTATTTCTACATACTTGTAAGTACCTATAACTACTTGCATGTACGAAAGTAGGTATATTCTATTTAATTTTAAATTAGTAAACTTTATGGAAACCTCTTTTTTCATATACTAGATTCATCTCAGATTATGTTGCCATCCTAGCGACAAAGATGAATAGTAGATTACTGACGCGACATGCAAAAGGGGCATTTAGAATGTGGCCCGAGGTGAAGCAGAGGCACATAAACGTGAGTCTAGTGTACTTTTCTCATATAATGCACGGAAATTCAAACTAAGTAAATTAATTATAAACTCTAGACTCATTGACGAACAACGATATGTTTTCATGCGCCAATATGTATATTGGCGACACGATTTTTTTTCTACTTTAAAGTTTAAACAGATCTATTTGCAAGTCAAATCGAAAATTAAATAAAATCTTTGATAAGTTACCGCCTTGGTTGCCATGTGTCGAAGTAAAAAGATCGTTAAAAATTCGTCGATCATGATGACTAAAATAAATGATCTAGGGAAATTCAATCGCTATAGAAATCTGTCATACATGTCAAACAGTACCCTAATTGTGTAACACGCTTTTAACCAACACCCGAGAGTTTTGCAGGATATTGCTAATCCATTGCCTCATAGATTTGATAAAATCACCTGCTCAAAAACGTAAACAACGCAATGAACGTAGGTGAACTGTCAAAATGAAACCCATTGCCTTTGATTGTCATGAAATGTGTGTTACGCAATCACCCCGCATATCATAAAAATCCTCTTCTCTCGCATTACCATAACACAATAATTTCTGACTTCCGAGCTTCCGAGTGATAAAAATGTTGCCGCTTTAAGATTATTAAAGAATTCGTTTTTAATTGAATTAAAACAACGCTGCATTCCAGAACATTTTGTCATCCAAATAGCATAAAAAGTAGGTAATAAAAATATGTATTAAAAAAAATATTATATAAACTTTGTCTAAAATAATGTAATAACGATTTTATAATATTTACTTCCTTTCAGTTGTCATTGTATTTTATGTATTTTTTTTTTAAATAATAAATACGCGAGTTCTTAAGATTATCTACATTTTCATTGTTAGTATAATTTTAAACAAGTTAATTTTAATTTATTTACCCATTTCCGCAAAACACTTCTTTGTTATTTTTGTTACATAGTCTAAACATTAAATCAGCCATTTTAACATTTTTTATAAGAGAATATTAACTCAAGATTGCATAAAATATAATTTAGGTCTTAATTAAATTAAATTAAAACAGCGCCCATTTAAGACAAAAATTCACCAAACAATTACTTAACCCGCATACATAAACAAAGTATAATTGCATAACATTCTCTCTGTCACCTACGTCATATCACTTCATGTGGAAAACACCTTTTTCTAAATAAATTTGTCTATGCTCTGTGGCAAAACGACTTTGAATAGTTGCACGTGAACACGAACGCACCAAATTGGTGGCTGCCACAACTTTGGTGTAGATTTTGACATATTTATTGATTTATTAAAAATGATTACTTACCTCTTGTGTCAGTGTTCGTGATGTCTTTATAATTGATTGGGGACAATAAATTGGTGTAGTGCTAAATGAACTAGACACCTATTAATTTTCCTAGGTAAGTTTTCACTGACAAGGAATATACCATTCCTTCTTTTTGCAACGTGTTGATATGAAATATTTAGTACGACTTCTTCGATCACCAATCCGTTAGCGAACCATTACTTTCAGTACCTAATCTTAAAAGGCCTATTTTCAATGTTTTTTTTTCACACATGTTTTTCCAACCCGCTTGCCATTTATTTAAAAAAAATATTAAAGTTATCAGAAACTTGTCAAAAATTATACAGTATTTTTGACAAAATGACACGGAGATTAGAATCCGAACGTTCTTAAAAATAAGGGCATTGCCCCTCAGATTAGCAATTGGTAACTGACGACCTTAAAAAGACACCTGGGTAAGACAGATTGCAGATTGCGGAAGGCTGAGAATTAGGTGTTTTGGCCCTACTTGGGAGAGGTCTTTATCCAGCAGTGTACTTTAGGCTGCGCTCATTGATTAATTGAACGATCGTTCAACCTAACGTATTACTTATCACATGGGAAGTAATAAGTACGAAAAATTTAACCTTTATAAACCTTTGTACCATCAATCCACCATTAGCGAATCATGAATGTGACAATGCACGTCTGCCTAACTTCGGGGTCTTGAAGCATGTCGTCTAAGCTAAAGCCTACTACATTTAGGAATTTTCCTAACACCTGTATTTCCGCTCTAAAACGCATCTTTGCATAATGTAAGTAATCGTTACGTGCAGTAATCTTACGCCATCATTGCGACACTAGCGCCGCCACGATTTTGACAGCTACAACTCTGGTCTATGATTTAAATAGCCATTGTGAAGGCGTGTTGGAGTTATGTGTAAAATAATTACAAATTGATGTAAAGACTAGTGAATGGCTTCCGGATTAATTATTTTTGTGATGGTACATTTTATGGCCATAGTCGTAACTACTAGATTATATTTATTATTAAATTAACGTGGGATCTTTTTGTAGGCGTTTGTGTAAAATGAAATTGTTTATTCTGTAAATAGGATATCAGAATCACTTTTACACTTAAAATAAAATAAAAAATCGAGATGGAGTCCACATTTTCTATCTGACTACCCCTGAGAAGAAATGGCGAAACAAACTCAAGGGTCAAAGTCTCTTTGTCCAGACATAATCAAGGTCAGGAAAAAAAGAGGACCATGTAGATTAGTGTCTGAAATGGCCTTTTGAGGAAAGAAAACACAGATTTGAGTGGACTTGTCCAGTGTCGCTGTCGTGTCGCTCAATTCAGTTGTAATCATGTTGGCGGGAAATTCAAGGGAAAGTGAAAATTAATTAGTTGAAGAATATTGTAAGATTCATTAGCAGTTGTAGTAACGAATTATTATTGTGCTATTACTTAGATATACAGGGTGTTAGGGTAAACACCGTTTTCCTCTTAAGGGGTCATTCTACTCATCATTATGAACAACTTTTACTATGGGACCAAACCTGAAATCGGGAAAAAAAAATCAGCTGTTCCCTACATTTATGTTCGCATAACTCGTCAAAATGTAGGGAACAGCTGATTTTTTTTTCCCGATTTCAGGTTTGGTCCCATAGTAAAAGTTGTTCATAATGATGAGTAGAATGACCCCTTAAGAGGAAAACGGTGTTTACCCTAACACCCTGTATATAGAAAGAATACTGTACCACCAATATTGTATTAGCATTTGAAACTGAAACTATTTTTACCGGACAATTATGAACTTTTTCTTCTCCCAAGAAAACGCGCACTTATAAAAAGGATTCACGTTATACTCAGTAACTCAACATAAATAATGCGCTAACAAATCACAAGTTCAACTCCAATGTGGCGTGTAAACCAGAGAAATTACCATAATTACGCAAGGTTACAAGTTTCTAGTAATTTTCACTTATATTAGTAAAACCTCATTTGTTTAAGCAGGAAACCGGTTCGGAAACGTGTCATGGTGCGATGCCCGAACAGCTGTCAAAATCAGTGACAATGTAAAGCACGGGCGCTCGTTAATTGCCATCAGCATAGTGGATCATCATATCACTTATGTAGGAATGGGAGAAAGAGCGAGGCCGGTGCCCGCGGCGGCAGTCGCTCCACACGCGCAATTCGACATGGTCAACTGTACATAATTACGTGCACCGAGTGTATGTGATCAAAACACAATTGCGCGTATCTGAACGCGACGCGTCATTCGAGAAAAAAAATAAACGTCAAATTTTCGCGCGCTTTTCGATATCATAGACTAAAAACACATCATGATTTTTAGGAACCTGTTTCGTGAATGAAAGTGAATCAACATTTTTATTAATCGTATCGTGATGAAGTGAATGTGAAACTATACATATATTGCGTAAGCGTTAAAAAATTCTTCGGTGTTTTTGAGATGAATGTACTGAATTCTTGTGTTTTGTTATAAGTTTATGACTTTATTTTTAAATTCATTCAAAACGATTAATTTATTTTAATTGTTTCTTCGATGCTCACACGTAATTTTGGTTATTATAACGATGTTTATGTTGCCGTATTCTGTAACACTCATCGATAAACAATATTATGATCATTAACTCACGACTTCTTCCTATGGGGGTAAGCAGAAACTACAAAACGCTACCTGAAAAAATATGCTAAAAAAATAATCAATCAAACTGTAAATCTGAGTTGTGGCCTGTTTCCCAAACAGTATCCATTGTTTTTATTTGTGCTGTTGTGCAAACATACTTTCTTACAGGAATAAATGCAACAATAGTTTGATAGCTGAGAAAACATGTACAGTCGCCAGCACATCAAGCTACCCAAAACGGTCAAACTTTTCCAATCAAACTTGAACCTAATGCTTTAGCGATAAAGTTTAAAATCTACTAAAGAAATTTGACAGATTTTAGTACTTAGCTTGATGTGCTGGCGACTGTACATGGTTAGAAAATACGTATAAAAAGTTGGGAACTCAATCAAAACGTAGCATCTTGAGCGTATGTGCATAGTAATTGTTACCTTTCGTTTCTACGATAATTACTTAATTTCTTGGCCGTGGTTTGCATAATGAGTAGTTACAGTGTATTCTGCAAACAGTGTGACGTCATTTGGGAGAAATTCGAAATTTTTACTTTTATGTACCTAATATTACTTCTCTGATGTTTATAGCCTACGCATCATAATTCAAAAATAAAAATAATATAATTCGGCTAATGCAATTCACTAATAAATATGTAAAGGTATCAAATATAGCCATCTCTCTCAATATTGATTATTTTATGTATTTAATCAAACATTAAAATTTCTTGCATAAAATATTGCCATATTTAGCAGTTGGTTGGGGTTTCAAGGTCATTAATACATAATTTTACGATCAGAATTTTATAAAGTTCACTTGTGAAGGTCTTCCTGATAATGTTTGTAATCAAGAAAATATTCATTTTAGAGTATTAATTTTTTTACAATAGATATTGGACCAGTACAAAAGCTGGTCCTTTCATACTGAAGAGTACTCTATATCTATACAAATTCTCTATTTAGGATTAACAATGGACACAATTTCTGTCAATCTGTGAGTTAACCTCTGAAAAAATGTTCGCCTTCATATTGATACCTACCTATTGAGTTAGTGCCGAAACAATGAAAATAAGGAATTTCAGTAGTAACACCTGCTAAAGGCAACCAAATGAGGATAAATATCAGAAATTATAAATTATCATAAATAAAAATAAATATCCACTCAATATAAATATACATATTTATTATTAATATTATAAAAACGAAAGTAACTTTGTATGTCTGTCTGTTACATTTTCACGTTTTTACGACTGAACAGATTTGGATGAAATTTGGCACACGGGTATACAATGACCTGGGTTGGTATGTAGATTTTTTTCATCCTGGGGAACGTAGGCGAAGCTGCGTGCAAAAGCAAGGCTGCTTATTACCTATGCTAAATGATAAATAAAAACAAAATATTTTACATAATTTCTTAACTACTTCGCCGCCTATCGTAAAATAACTCATAATAAGTATATTACTACATTTGCATGCAACATATGACAAAGAAAGCGCTTTGCGCTGCAGAGCGAAACGAAGCGCTGTACATATAATAAAGCGTAAACATAAATTTTATCGTAACGAGCGTATCAATATGTTTTCAACACGATATTTTGTGAGGAAGCCACTCATAAAGTATTTATAAATAAAATATTTATTTTAGTAACTAATTGGATAACGAAGGTTTAGTTTCAGTATGAAATATTTAAAATATAGTCGAAATTATTCAGTTAAATGACCTGGGTTAGGGCATAGGATACTTTTTATTCCAGTAGTACGTTCCCGTGAAATAATTTCCAACCACGCGGATAAAGCCGCGAGTATGAGCTAGTGAATAATAAAAGCAATAACATAACAAGCTGCTCATTATAACAAAAATCAAGAAGACAATTAAAATGTAAACAAACAACATTATACTCAAAACGCACATAAAACCAACAAAGAAAGTAACCCACCACTATATACAAATTAAAATTTTAATATCATAACGCACTACTGAAGTTCCTACTAATTAATCGATGAAATAATCGTTAAAAATAATCGGTAAAGTATGTAGGATGCGATATTTAACTCGATTCGTGCTGTCATTTACGGATTTGTGGTGACAGGTACCGGATACCTCATGAAGAGTAATTTACTTTTTAAGACATTAATTTGAAGCTCATGATTAATTGATTTAGTTAGTTTGTGGGACTTTAATTGGAGTGTTTAGTGAAGGTATTATTATTTCGTTGGTATTTGTATTGGTGGAAGACAGAGGTGTTATAACAGTTAACGCAGTCTATCAAATTTTGTTTTGAAGATATTAGATACTTTAATAGCCTTTAAAGTAAAAGTAAGCTAACTTACAGCCTATAATTAAAATTATATATATAAATTATCTTCGCTAAATTAAAAAGGAGAGACCACTTATAAACAATTTAATTATTCCTGGGGATCAAATTGATTTAATATAGCAATAGATGACAAATCTTATAAATATAATCTAACACAAAATTACTGACTGAACTGAACAATAAAAACCAAACACTCAAAAACATATTATAAATATAATACTCCTACAATTCAATACACACAATATAATAAACGATACAATATAATCATACAATTCACAAATCTTCTTTCCTAAGAATAATTATGTATCAAGTTACGGAATCTATTTAGTGAAATTACGCATTTAAATAATCCCGCTTTCATTAAGAAGTTTCTACCATTTAACCTACATAGTGGAGAAGAGTATGTAAATTAACGCTGAACGCCCACAAGTATTGATTAAGTAATCGATCAAATCGTAAATAGTGATTCACCGTTAATCGTTTCGGCCACAACTCAAATTACGCACGTGGTAAAAAAATGCGACCTGTTTCGCGAGATGCGGTCGAGTTTACCGATTACGTAACCTAATCGTAACAATAAGATGAGAATACAGAATACGGAAGTGTTACAGAATACGGCCGTGTAACCAAATTAACCCTTGACTCGTAGGTAACAGTGATTTTCTGTGCTCTTACTTTAGTAGTGACAGTTAAATAACGAACAAGAACGATTGTGGGCGATGAACAATGCCTAGGGAACGTTCAGAAGACGGCGACTGTAATGCTATAGCGCGGCTCATTAAGGACTTCTGCAGTTGTTCGGAGAACGGCACGTGGTCCCCGGAGATGACGTCGGACAAACGGAAAGGGCCACTGCTGAAGAGCGAACTCACGAACATGTCTGCGATGCGGCGCAGAATTATATCCATAGCGAAGAGAAAAACAAGAGAGGTCCCAGAGCCGCCGAAACTGACCTACGGCAACACGTTCCAGAAAAGTTCTGAAACTCTCACTTCAAACTTAGTGAATACAACGATCAGTTCTCAAAGCAGCACCCTAAGGCGAAACATCGACAACTTCCTCCTCTCCCGAAGGATGTTCGCTTTAGAGGAGGACATCTACGAGAAACCGATTCAGGTCAAGACCCCCACGTGTGGCGAGAACTGGTCTCTAAGCAAAGCGTGGCGGAACAACAACTCAGATTTCTTCAACCGCTCTCCTACCCTCGATTCTCATAGGCTAATTGAGAGGAACCACAGCCAACTCGAACGAATAGACGAGATCCCGCATCGGAAAAAGCGAAACAAGAAAATGAAAGAGCAATTACGATACGATAGGAATATAAAGAGGCATATACGGATTCGTGTGATGTTGTCTTTACGAATGAGAAGGTATATGAAGAGAAGGATGAAGAAGCCTGGATTGCAGGCTTCGCAGAACGTGAATGTTCCTCCGAGGAGGTTTCCAAGAGGTGCTTCAGTGACGTCTAGTTTCGGGACTCGGTCTTATAGAAGTGTCATGACTGATAAGTTAGGAGATGGTGCAGTTTTGTTTGATATCCATGAGGCGAGGAACTCCACCATGGAGCTTTGCCACGACTATGAAGAAGACCTCGATACGCTACAGATTGCGTTACGCGCCGGTAATTTTAGGTAAATACTTTTTACAAGTTTTTAGATGTAAGATTTGAGAGTGAAAGTGGAGGCAGCGGGGATGAGCAAGTCATTATTAGTTGCGTAGATCTCTGCTTGCTTAGCTGCTTAGTAATAGTAAACACAGCTGTATAGTTTTTTTATCTGTGGTTTTATTTGTTTAAGTACATAACTATAGGTAAACGATACAAACTTAAAAACATATTAAGCAATCCGTACCTAATTTGAATTTGATTGACATAGGTATTTTTTCGGATCTTATAATTCATATTATAGTGTAGCACAATATTTTGAGATCAAAACTATAAAAAAAATACATAAATAATAAATAACGTTTAATTTTATCTCCACAATTTACATTCATATACTAGTTAGATATTATTCAATTGACAGGTATTTTGTCATAATGTTAAAATTTAAAGTCAAGTTTAAAACCAACAATTAAAATCTTAATTAAAATAACATAAAATCAAATCGAAAAAAATATTGTTCTTTAGAGGCATTATGTTTGATATACCTTATATTTCATTACCAAGGGGTACCGTATTACCCAGTTACTGGGTTGTGGAGGTCAGATAAGCAGTCGCTCCATGTAAAATACTGGTATTCAGCTGAATCCGGTTTGACTGGAAGCCGACCCCAACATAGTTGGGAAAAGGCTAGGCAGATTGATACATTTATAATCTAGACTTAACTAAAGCATAGATATATTTCTCGATTCTACCTGATCAATCATTCTTCTATCATTTACCTACTTCTGTTTGCACTTGATCAAAAATATGTATACAGTTACTCTACGATTGACACAAAGACAACTAAACGCAGCGTCCAGCGCTCGGCGTAGCAACACGTCGTGTTCGGGTCCGCGACAAGTCAATCGTCATCCTGAGGATGTCTTGTTGAGAGGTGAAACACGTGTCGATTTCTTACAGGGTTTTGTAAGACTCTTTAAGAATAGTTAAGCGAAATAGGTTACTAAATATATCTACGCCTATTTTATTTTATAATGGATTTCCGCCAAGCCACGCCTGAATCAATTAACTATCTTAACTAAACCAAATAAATCAACAACAAAAAAATATTAAACTAAATTCCATATTTGAGGTCATCCGTATCAAAGGTCACAATTTAGAAATTGTGCACTACCTCCGGATATGTGGCTAGCCTACCGTTACGCTATTGTCGTTCAGTCCCCTATATTACTGGGTGACTAATACTGGTGTACAGTGTTCGTAGTTATTGACAACCATTGTGATAAATATGAAGCGGTCAACGGTCACGCCAAATTGTTGAACCAAATATGCAATGGTTTTTGTGTTATTTGTTACTTTTTTGCCGTTATGGTCATAAATGCCAGTCTTAAGGACAAATCGTTGACTGACATTAAGCTGGGTTTGTCGTATTTAGTCTAAGGATGTAAATTGGACGACCAATGCTTATTGAGAAGGGTACTCCTTGCTTCCGACGGTCCCCCTGATGCCACATGAGAAAATGTGGTAATGCCATTATAGCACCGTTACAAGATTTAATTGGCGCGCGGCCAAAAGCGGAACTAACGTCGCCATCTTGTTTTTTGTGTAAATGCAATTTCTGTGACAATTTAACAAATGTCTACCAACAACGCCCCCTGTCAATGTCATTCAGGCGCCAAAAGATCCTTGCAACACTCTAGTCAGAATAGGGTATTACTCCCATTTTTGAAAAGTGTCTCAATTAGATTCTATCGTGCTAAAGAACCACTAAAAAAATCACTTTTCTTTTTCAACAATTAAAAAATTCACAAACCCTATTCTGAATGTCTGGGAGCTGCAAACCAGGTAGGTACACAAAAGTTGCACAACAATTGTGATTTTTTAAGGGCTGTGCTCTAAGGGCTTTGCTCTTGAACAGCTGATGCTGTCCCTCAAGCTAGGTAAATACGCAAACCCGTCAGCATCTGCCTCATTTACAGGATGTACTATTTTATTTTTACTTTTGCATTATTAATATTCCGCTAAGCTAAAATGACATGAATTCCAATTGCAATACAAAATATTTCATTTCCAGTACATGAAATGGCTGAAGAATTTGCTCCTTTTGGTAGAACATTTTTAGACAATAAAAGATTACGTAAACAATTTTAATGAATGAGAAGCGATACGGTTGTTTATTAGGAGAATGTTCTACGAGAAATATACTGTTTGGTAGTTTAGTTTCGGTAACTCTGTAAACTATTTACAGCATGGTTTACTTTGATTATTTTCTTATTTATGACAGCCGTATGCTCGCCCCCAGCTGCAGCGTGGAAATTAAGACAATCGGCGAAATGTGGTTGTCTTATTATTTACCGTCTCTGCCTACACTTTCGCAATAAATGCGTGATGCTATATGCTAGTCCAGAATAGGAAAATATCCTTGTTAGACGTTGTTAACTTATCGTACCTGATTAGTATTTAGGAAAGGATGATTATTTATTCTGTGGTCATGGGTTAAAACAGTATTTTTAACTTGTTTTGTAGCTGCGCAATGCTAGGCAACATAGTGTACTACAATGCCAAAGGATCTATAATTTACCATGATTTATATTGATTGCCCTTTTAAAAAGCATCTATGAACTACTGAAACGATTTTGAAATTTCTTTGGGACAGTACTACAGTATTGCCAAGTGTCATGGGAAATATTGAAATATTTTATGTGAAAACAAGAAATATCACGCTGAATAAGTCGTAGGCAGATTCTAGTTGTTTAGAAGTGTCATGTTAGAATGATGTAGTAATAATTAATCCTTAATTAAGTGTACACACTGTGATTTAGTATTATTAAACCTTCATTAAGTGTTCATACATTGCAATGTCATTGACATTCAGTTTGTTCAACTTGTAAATATTTCTACATTGTTAGTAAATTGCGATTTCTAGTCACTTTATATTGTTTGTTATTGTTACATGTTAGACTTTAAATTCTGTTGTAGATTTACAAAAATAGACATGATTCTTTATTATTAGTTTTGCACGCGTATCATAACCACCATAGAAACGTTTTTTGTCGACAGAAGAATAGACAAAATGACTCGTTTGTTATTGTTATTCTATTCTTCCGTCGATAAAACACGTTTTTATTGTGGTCTGTATGAAAGGGTAACGAAATGATTGAAATTCATCACCGTTTATTGTTGTTTTAAACCAATAACAACACGAATGTTAATGACAATATTTTCTCATACTTCTTTTCAATTTGGGAGGTAAGCACCTCTCAAAGAAGCTACACACTGGTTCCGGTCAGCGCAATGGATTCGACAGTATTTCTTGTACAACAAAGCCAATCCTAAGCGTTTACTACAAATATTCGGCTTTTGGCAATCGGCAAACTCCGTTCGGCATTAACCTGGGTCATGTTCGGGTCGGTTCCGGCATAATTCGAACTAAGCCGAGCAGTTTTTTCCCGAACATTCTGAATGATTAAAATTCATGATTGTTTTAAATAGTTTGATGCCTGTTTTTAAATTTTTCTCTCAATATTGTCGGAAACTTACGGAAAGTTTTAGCGAGTTCAAATAAAAACAATAACAAACATGAATGACTGTGCAATGTCTCATGAAAGTTTAATCATAAAAGTTGTTCAAATTAAATTATCAAACATCCACAATAAAAATATAACATTGTGAAAAAGTGCAGTAACATTGTGCTCTTAGAAATAACTACTGATTAGATTTATTTCGCACATGACGGTGTACAAAATTGCAGTTTCACTTTTTCATATCATTATACCATTATTATCGATATGAAAATTAGCTACTGCAACTGAAGCTGGGAGATCATTTCGTGGAATGATGAAGCACTATGTTCCTATGTTTTATTTTTGACGGACTTCAAAAGAGATTTCATTTCGATTTGATTTGTATCATTTTTTAAGTCGGTTTAGTTTTTTCTATTGATTTTTTTCTGTCAGTTTAAATCGTGACAGTATGACCAACTTTGGGTATCCTCCAGTTTTTAGGTACTCACATTCAATCTATCTTGCAGTGGTGGCGCAGAGATAACGGCCGCGACTTACGAGTTGTAGGTCGCGGGTTCGAACACTGACAGGCACTTTACTTTGGGTCATTTATTTCATCACCATTGCTCTCAAAACGGTGAAAGCAACTATCGTGAGGAAACCGGCATGTACATGGCAGGACTAAAAATTCGAAGACATGTGACATCCACCAACCCGCACTGTGTTCGCGTGGTGGATTACGGCCCGCACCCTCTCACTGAGAGGAGGCCTGTGGCCCACATTATAGTCTGATTATGATTCAATCTTTATCTAGGTATACCTACGTATTACATAGTATACAATATAAATAGTAATAATTAAAAAAAAAAAAAAAAAAACAAATTCAAATTCAAATTTTATGTACATACTAAAACTAGAAAACTATGTACATGTATATAGAAAAAGGGGAGGGGAATAAAATAAATAATAATAAAACAAAACAAAGAATAACACAAAGTCGCCTTTTGTGTCTATGTGTCCGCATAGCTCATAAAAACTACACAATGGATTTTGATTTGGTTTTCCCCATCATTTAGAGAATTTATTCCGAAAGGTATAAACAATTAATATTTAACTTTGTTATAACACAGAAAACTCGATGTTTTGTCATCACATGAATACTTTACACCCGTGTGAAGCTGGGGCGGGGTAGTGACCCACTCCGGCTGGAGCGTAACGGGGTAATGAGGAAAAAAATTTTTTTTGCAAAAAAAAAAAAAATATCGCATATCGTTTATTTTCTCGATTCTATCGTACATAACACTTAAGTATAAGGCTAAAAGCGTCTTGGTGTTTTTTGTCTTCGATCAGCCGTTTCCCAGCCCAGCTAACAAACTAGGGAGTTTGTTAATACGTATTATTAAGCTATATCATACATAGCATTAAAGATTAAACCTTCCAAGGTCGTTTGTGAAATGGTTACTTAAGGCTATATAGGAAAAACTTGATTTCAAATTAATGTAATGGTTTGATTGTGATTTGATTCGATTATTTTGCCACACCGTACCATCAAGCCATCATTATGTAGTTGTACTCAGTTACCATTAGTAACGTGTGTAATTTACTATGTTACCTCTGTTATATATATATATATATAGATAGATATATATATATATATATATATATATATATCGATGCCTTAGTTCACAATTGTATTAACTACAAAATTGTCAATTTTGAGGAGAGCGTTTTAAAGTTTTTTAAAGTTTAGACGTGAACAGTACGAAAACAAAGTAAAATAATGAAACAATTATGCATCTATTCACAAGACTAGTTCTTTAACTCCATCATATCTCAGTATTGTAATATTACTATAATCATAACATTTAAAAAATTGCTAAATAAACCTACAACCCCCCATTTAATACATTTGTGCACTAAGATTGATTATGTTGACACGTATTAAGTGAAAAACTCAGAATATTTAACAGCTTTACTAGGCTGGTTCAAGGTCCAAGAACTAATAATAAACCAGGGTTTCATATTAGTAATGTTTATTTTTTCTATAAAACACAGTTTTTCAAAATACTAACAAATAAAATATTTTTTCGAACTCACAATCATTTTAAGAGAACTAAGCCGAATATTTAGTTCTTTCTCAAATAATTTGGTTTCTTAATAATTACAAATTAGAATATTATTAATCAGTCTTCAGTTTGGTAACTGACTAAGTAATAATAATAATCAATTAAGTTAATTTAAGGCATTACATCGCTGACAAAAATGCTTGGCTCATCGCTGGTCCAGCTCCAACAGGGCGCATAAACTAGGTGATTAGCATTCGAAAAAAAATTTGGAGTTGCTGAAGATTGCCAAAACTATCTTTGTATTGTATAAATGAAATCTGTTATTGTATAATTGCATAGCACATGTGTGACGTATATCTTCTATAAAGCTACCATTTACTGGGTACGTCTTCCATTGCCTTAGGGCACATGCCCTGGCGGCTGAGTACGTCATGCTCACTCAAATATCTCGCTGGTGGTGGGTCGTTACTCGTTAAGTTCCCTTCAAAATGGTTGAGCTGAATGGTGCTCATCCAAGCGTCATGTTCGTGAACGGGCGCCGTCAGTAGGGACTGGTCACATCTCTTAGCTGCCACGGCTTATTTTAATTTATTTTTTAATTTGTTTTTATCTTTTTATTACGGACGCTTTTAACGTGCACGTCTTTCTACGTTGTTCTCACATGTATAATTTTAACATAAATGATGTTACCAATATTTTACAGCACATTTTGATTGAAAAGAGAGTCCGTGGAGTTTCTTGCCCGTTCTTCTCCCTAAGAACCGTTGTTAACAATAGCCGCAGAAGTGGATGGTATATCTTTGTAATATTGGTCGTATTTGTAAAAAATGGAAGTGGGGGATTTTTTCTTCAGCCGTAACCATTTAATTTTCAACCACTTTACTGGTTTTATTCTTCGTCGTATTGAAATTATTATTTTTTCTAATCCCTTCAATAATAGTATTTAACACACTTGTACAAATGAGACTCTTATCTCAAAACGACATAATGCATGCAAAAATTCCAAACCCCATAAAGTAAAAGTACTTAACACACTTGTACATCAAACTTTCTTGATTCTTTTGTACTAACAACACATAGTGCACGAATAAAGCACTGCTAAAAAGTATGGGCAGATATGTTAAATGTATTTAGTACGTTTGTGTTTTGACATTTCCTGCAGTTGAGAAACTTAAAATCTGTTAAAGTATGTCTTGTTTTGGATTTACAAAAATAAAGGTCATTAGTATAGTGGAGCATTCATGGAACTTATTTAATACAACTGTGAATTACGTTTTTGCTAGAAAGAGTAGGATTATCGGCATTTCGATGCGCGCAAACGAAAGAGCACGACATTTAGTGCATTTGGCACTAAAAAAGTGAAAATTGAAAATTTTGCAGTTAGTACAATTGTGAACTAAGGCATCGATATATATATAGATAGATAAATCGTTTATTTTGTGCACACAAAAGACACAACACAACATACAAAAGCACGATAAAATAATAACAAATTACATAAAAAAATTAAAAGTAAAAAAAAAACATGACTTTAGCTTCGCCTGCTTGATATGTTTATAAATTATAACCTATGTTAGATACTCATTCGTAGTTTCCTATGGTTAGTGACTAACCTGGTGTCCAAAGTTTTTTATGCTGCCCGTGTGTCATTGATAATATAGCATTCTTCATTAATCATCCTAACTAATATAATAAATGCGAAACTGAGTTTGTGACGCTAAAACGGCTGAACAGATTGGCATGAAATTTGGCACATGTGTAGAGCATGGCCTTGATTTGGACATAGAATTCTTTTTACCCCAATATTCCCAAGGATCGATACTTATGCGGGTGACACCGCGGGGCGCAGCTAGTACAACATAAATGTTGTTTTTTGACCTAATAGCATATTGGCAGTAGGCTCGCTCTCTATTATATTGGACTTAAACATCGCTGGTGAAATGTGGGTGTACTATAGGTACACCTCTGCCTAACCCTTCGGGGATAACAGGCTTGATGTTATGTAATAGCATAATTTATGTGAAAGAATGGAAGACGAATGAGTAGTCTGCGAGCATGAGATTTGTTATTGTTACTGAAATATGTCCAAAGTTCCAAATCTGCCAACTGTGTACAATATTTTAAGGGGCTGACAATAGCTAAAGCGCGGTCACTGTCGGACTGCATAGAAAAGAAAGAGAAGCGCAATGTCACAACGCTGGTAATTTTATTGCTAAATATGAACCAATTACGTATTTACAAAAAATCTATTGATTGGACTAAAAAAGTTGCTTGTAGAATAATCTGACAAAAAATCAAAATTATTGCCTATATGGTTTTTAATCGTTAAAATATTTTTTTAAAGGTATCTTCGTGATTTTTTCTATCGTATTAAATTAGTTGTATTATGTTTTCACTATCATAAATCCTGAAGAATATTATATATTTTCGTGATTTTGTTTACTGCAGTGCATCATATAATTTTTTTATCATTTTTAGGCATTAAAAAACTTGCGTCTAGCTCCTGTAGACCAATAAGCAATAATTTTAAAGACGTACATACATTATATACCATCACAAACTTAATTAAAAGTTGCTGAACGGCCAGACTTTTGCAATTAACTTGTTGCTATTAATTAACATTTCAAGATGCATACCTACTTATTTGTTTGTGAAGAATCGTTCCGGCAGATTCATGATATACATAAAAATAATAATAATACAATTTTTATATTCTAATATTTAAAAATGTAAAATATATGTATTTAATGGAATAAAAGATAATATAAATCACACACAACTTCGAAGGTCAGATAGTTAATAATATTTGATCTACAAATTATGGAAATATCTTCGATGCATTTAAAATTAATTGATTCTTAAATGTCAATGTTAGTCCCTTGTCACGCTTTGCTAAATGATCTCTTAATTGGTTTAAAATTTGTGAAAAACATAACTTAGTAAATCATAAATCGTTTTGTATTTGGGCTTTTATTATGTTTCTATCTATCCTGTTCATAATTGAGAAAGAAATCGTAGTTTATCAAAAATATGATTTGAAATGACAGAATATCAAATTATCTGCCTTATTTAAACAGCGCCATCTGTTATGAAGTAGATGAAACTAGATGTGTATTCACTTCGATGAGTATCTACTTCGTGTCTAGAGGCGCTCGTGCTTACTACAGCGTATCAATTGAATAGTTCAACTACCGCTTACTAGATGGCGTTGCTGTAGGAGTAAGCGCGTTTATGTCTTTAGTTCAGCTTATTTTCTTCACTAAATTAAATGAAGATTATATCGAATGATCCCAATTTCATTTGATTAGGTAGTCATTATGATTAATTCGGTAACTTGAGAGTTTTAACAGAAAAGTAGTTAGGTTTAGCAATAATCCTACATAGTGTATAGCACAGCATAGTGTGTGTGTGTGTGTGTGTTTGTGTGTGTACCTAATACTTCTTCAGTAAACATGAAAATCACATAAAATATTAACACATTTATAGTACATTTTTAAGAACATAAGATAAGATAAAGATTTATTTCTCATTATACATACATAAAAGAATATAAATCAATTATCATCATCGTTTTATTTATATTATACTGTAGGAGACTGGTGTCTAAGCCAGGCGTAAGGCCTGTATTTCAGGACACCAGAAGGTCAATTCTCGTACTTAAAAAACGTTCACATTCAAGTCGCAATCTGTCAAACTTATCAAAAATGTTGGTGAATTGATTGTATTTTTGATAGATTGCGAATGAGATGCGAATGCGAACGTTCTTAAAAATACGGGAATTGCCCCTCAGGTCGCTACCCCTTCAGAGTTACATTTATTTAGGATTATGCAGTCTTACACAAATGCAGTAAGTTATACAAAATCAGGAAATAAACCAACAAAAATCCATAAGATTTTCTCTGTTGTCCAGGAGCGGTCGTCTAGCTGTCGAGGGCTGGTGGTGCGGGCGCGCCATGCCGGCGGCGGGCACGCGCGCCAACAACGGCGCCTTGGCGCTGCACTACGCGGCCGCACGAGGCTGCCTCGACTGCGTGCGTCTACTGACTAACACAACGCCTGATGTATCGTGAGTATTTGTAACTCTTGTTTTTGATGTTATATTGAGCGCTAATCGATTAAACTGAACTGTGGTCTTTCTCATCGGCCGTTTTGTGGTTCTCGGGTCTATGATATCTTGAAATGAGGTCCGGATGCTGCCTGATGTCCGGACACAGGTCCGAGACAAGGGTCTGGGTCAGGTTGTCGGTGACTCGCACGAATTTACGCTCACATTTTTAATTTTTATGCAGTAAAGTTAGAGTACTTTTTTCTTAACTGTATTGCATAAAATTCAAAATGTGTCAATTGCCTAAAACATATTTCAGGAGTTGTCGATTCCCCTACATATAAATTGACATCGTTCGAATCGCCTCAAGAAAAACTAATATGAATTAAAAGTGTTTTCGCCCGTGCGAATCACCAATAAGCCGAAGTTACCGCCTAAGTACACATTGTGGAATGCAATAAATGATTGAGTATTAAGATAAATTTGTAGTCGACAATATTCCTTACATAAACTAATTTGTTCAATTGTCAATAGATACTAATTTATTGATTTAGAGGTATGACGAACGGGGTGTAAAGTTCACTCATCCTCTATTGAAAAGGGAGGATCCTCCGACCAGACGGGTGTTGTGTCTGGCGGGCAACTGCCCAACGATTGATGTCGGATATTCTTATACATATATGTTAATCGCGCGGTAAACTCTGATAGCGCGATGCATAATTTTGTGTGAAGTTCGCATGTGGCGATGTAGATGCCGCCACATTAGTATATCTTGTTCAGTCTGAAGTGAGTGAAATAGAGAAGTGTTGTACGTAAAATGCAGTAGTAGGACGCTTAGCATGACCACAATAGAAACGGGTTGTCGACGGCAGAATAGACAAAATGACAGATAAACAATCACAATCTGTGATTTTGTCTATTCTTTCGTCGACAAAAACCGTAGAAAACCCGTTTCTATGTTTGTTATACTACGCGTGCAGGTCATTAAAGCACACTAAAATAAAACGTGTACGCAATCAATATTTCCATTCAAATCAGTGCAGGATCTTCAACAGCATTGAACCTTATTAACTCCACACCATTTAACATGGTGAAAACTATACCATTACTTACAAACATCAGCAGATTTAATATAGCAATAAGATTGATGAAAGACATAATCTATTAAGGTGGTAATAAAACATGCGCGCACGACTCATTAAGCAGTCACACTTTATTGCGCGCGCGCAGGTCTGCGAGATCAGGGCAACTGAGCGAGACTTATCGGTAGTCGACATGTTAAGTCTCGTGCAGACTGGCGCGACGCGGTTGTAAGAATACAATTTCTAAGAAAACTTCACGGTAGAACAATTACCGGTGTCGCGTCGTGCCAGTCTGCACGATACTTTAGGAGTCATTTTGAGAAAAATAAAAACAACTAAAAAGTAAAAAATAAAAACTTTGTAGTGTTTTTTTTGTCAGTTTATATTTTTCTCTTTTTAGTTGTAGTACCTTCTCCACACAAATTCGAATACCACGACCTGCTATGAAAGTAACAGTTACAGGAACTTATTATAACATCATCCATTTTTAAGGATCTTCAATAAAAGGTATTTTTCCGACATAGTCCATACTAAGTGGGAAAAATTGAAGCTAACTCAAAGCCAAGTTAATAAAATTTATTATGGAACCATCTACCAAACAAAAATAATCATTAAAATCAATCCTCCTTTTTGAAGTTGGTTAAAAAAGACGCAGACGTGGTCATCAGTTGAGGAGTGACGGAACAAAAGCCGATAATGACCAGGACATTTTTTTTTTTTCGCTTCTCAAAGTTGGAATACACATCGCAATACCAACAAACCGCTTCGAAAACCAATAAATCCTTCTGAAAAAAATTGTTTAAAGTCGACGGTTTGATCAAAATCCTACAAATACGTACGTAATTACTTACACTATGCTATACGGTTTTTATCATTTTCTGAAAAAATATGCAAAATGGAGATAAAATCAAAATCATTGATTTTCATTTTTTGATTTTGTTTTAGATTGGTTACTCCTCAGTTAGTATACAATAAATACTTCAATCGCATTTGATTGGATCCTAAACTAGTACTTGGTTTAAGGCTGCCTGTCCACTAGAGCGGAGCTATGCTAATATTAACCAATAGAATTAAAACTCTGGAGCGGAGATTAGATTCTATTGGGTTATAGGCACAGCTCTGCTCCTTTCCTCTCTTCTCCGCTCCAGTGGACATACTGCCTAAGGCTAAGCAGACAGTTTTGTTTCAACTTGATTGTTTTTTTTGTTACGACGGTTAGCCAGGCATGTTTCTTGTACGGAACCTCTTTTCAAGCAACAAATCAGCTCATGTAAAGATTTTTTATTAGCTGGTCTTTTGCCCGTAACTGCCCAGTCACGGGAGCTAACGGTGCGAAGTACTGTTACTAATCGTTCTCGGTGCGTATGCGCAGCTTTGTTTTGTACGAGATGCAATCTGTTTTGTATTGGCTAGGTCATGTATAATAGGAAATGGACACGGCAAAATTTAAAGACAAAAATATATCAATCACGATTATGAAACATGGTTAAAAATTAAAAACTTGAATAACCCCCTACAAAACCAAAGACAATTCCAGGTGATGCTGCAGTATCGGTTCAAGGTTACTATGTTCTTCTAATATCATTGAAGTAACAAAATACTAAATTTCTAGAATACTCAGAAGACTATTTTGAGTAATATATTTATACTTTAGCTTTATAACATAGTATTATATCTACACCAACAGCCCGTCACTTGAAGATTGAACCTCTACATTACTATGATAAAAACTTTTTACAAAAAAAACCAAAGACACCGACTTCCGAAATTAAAGTTATTTTTCACTTTCTAGTGTTTTTTTTGGAAGTCGGTTGGTTTTTTTTGTAAAAAGTTTTTATTTTTCACTTTTTAGTTGTGGTACCTACCCCCTACTAGTTCGAATATCACTCATCATAAATAACAGTCACAGGAAAATGTTAAAAGATCATCCATATAGGCTAAGTGGGAAAAATACGTATTAATGAAGCGAACTTTTTTTACATACAATGACATGAATATTTACTATGTAAAGTATTTTTTTTATTTTGTTTATTATTGTGAATGTGAAGACTATGTGGGTCATTGATTTTTCTTTTTTTCTTTTTTCTTTTCTTAGTTAGTTTTAACCATGGTCTGGCAGTTTGAGTACTATATGCGGCCTACCCAAATGTCCTTTCTTTGGTATTGTTCGTCGAATCGTTGAGCTCCTTGAGTTCTGAGTTGAGCTGCACGATTACTGACAAATGCGTGCACTGACTGGACAGGTCCACTCAATCTGTGTGGTTCTTTCCTCAAAAGACCATTTCAGACACGAATCTACATATTCTTCACATGATCTGACCAAGATTATGTCTGGACTTTAAAAGAGACTGTGACCTCTGAGTTTGTTTCGGCCTTTCTTCTCAGAGTAGTCAGATAGGAAACGCCGACCTCATCTAGTTATAAAACAATTTGATTGACGTGTAAAAGTGTTTGTACAAACCTACTTACAGAAAATAAATCATTTATCATTTATCATTTATTTAACTCAAAAAGTACTCAAGCTAAGTTAATAAAATTTATATGGGACCACCTCGAGAGCATACCCTTTCAAACAAAAAAAGAATTTTCAAATTCCGTCCACAATTGACGGAAATATCGACGGACATACACAAAAAAAAACATACATACGCTACGAACATATAACCTCCTCCTTTTTGGAAGTCGGTTAAAAACTGATATGTGTCGTGTAATTTAAAATTGGAAAGAACTTTTTATTTCGACACATGGCAACCAAGGAGGTAACTTATTAACTAAAGTATTTGATTGGTGTATCATCCAAAAGAAAAGCAAGAAAATGAAATAGGGAATGGAATAATTCAGAGGGCAAGAAAAATCGAAAATTGAAAACAGGGTAATAAATTGATGAAAAAATCTATTCGTATTAATCTGCATAGAATAATTTTAATTATGGAGTAATATGCTTTAATACATAGGTAAGTTGTATTATTGATTCTCGCTGTATAAAAGTGCAATATTTAAGCGATGGGCCGTATTTGTGAATTTTATCATGAATTAATTTTGACTTATATTTAGCGGCTGTCAGTTGTTTTACGTCTCATCCTTCATTATTTTGTTCTTATCAAAGATTTTATTTAAATTTCGAACTGTCTTGCAATTAGTCACTTTTTATTAGACTCTAACAAATGTTTGATTTCCAGAGATGACCCAATTTTCTTCAGATATTCACAAAGGTCTAACAGTTAGACCATTACTGGCAGTAGCCAGAGATAGTTGCGAATATTTAAACTGATCAAGATGTCCTCAGGAAATGCCATTTCTTAATAAAAACGTAATCCCCATGGCCTTAATAATAAAACTATGACTTACATTAGCATAAAACCATTTGACTGTTTAATCTAAAACTTATCACCTCAAAAATAAAAGAAATATCCTAAGCCTACATTCAGTGAGACGAGTAGAGAAAGCGTTACCAGATTAATTGCTGTTATCCGCGATCTAGCGCGCTCATCTGCGATCTTCACGCCCGCGCTTGCGCAGCCGTCCTGTGACACATTTATGTCGGCAATAAAAATAGTTGGTGGTACAATACACGCTAGGTTTAGCAATGGGGTAGGTAGGTAACAAGGTTAACTAGCCCTATTATAAAGTATGGTGAGTTCCTAATGTATCTGATGAAAATGTAAACAAATGGATCAGAACACGCATCTGTGGGTGCCAATTTGTAGTGCTACTTACAAATTGAGTGCTTTGATTTGATTATTTGAATACTTAAACCCGAAATTCTAATTTTAAATCACTATATATATTTTTTTTCGATTATTTTTTAATTATAATTTAATATTTAATGTTATTCAAGCAATAATTGTTGGAAAAAGTGGTAAGATTTGAAGTTTAAACATTCTAAATACAGAAATGAAATGATGATGATATATTTCTGTAAATAGGTATATAAAACAATTTTAAGAACTAGATGAGGTCGATGAATGTGTTACTTGTTTGCGTAAGATTTTAACCTGATCAGGACTTTTTTACACTTTCATCATAAAGAATATACATACTTTTAGAATAGGTTGGCCCACCTTCAGACATGTCTCACTGACTACCCTTTTTGACGCGATACGACTGTCGAATTTCATACCGATCAGTGGTTTCGACGTGAAAAGTTAACAGACAGTTACTTTAGTCATAAATCTATACATATTATAAATTAAAGTCGCTTATCGTGTTTGTCTGTATGACCGCGTTTTTCTTCTAAACCACACTACAGTTACATATAACTAAGAAATGTCGATGTTTTTAACCCCCGGCCCCGACGGAAAAAGAGGGGTCTTATAAGTTTAACGTGTGTATCTATCTGTCTGTTCCCTCGTAGCTCCCAAACGGCTTAACCGATTTTGATTATTATTTTTTTGTTTCAAAGGTGTCAAGAGTGTTCTTAGCTACAATTCAAGAAAATCAGTTCAGCCGTTTGAAGAATATCAGCTCTTTTCTATGTGATTAATGGATGTGCGCATCTTCCACAGGTCTGATCGATTCGAAATTTAGTATTCTGTTACTTCAATTTATTTATTTATTTATTTATTCAATTTTCTTGCACAACATTACAGAATATTCTTCCAATGCATTGTACAGAATAATTTACAAACTATTAAGTGACAAACCATATACCTACCACAGTAGGATTAGTAAAATATTAATAAAAATAAAAATAAACTATAGATGTATAACACGAGAAAGAACAAAGGTTAACAAACAAACAAACAAAAAACATTTGTGTGCAAACAAACTGCAACCAAGAGGAAAAAAAATAAAATAAAAATACGAATTATCTTTCGTCCATCTTCTCACAATAACGTAAACATTCACGACACACATCAATCCATCTCCCAGCAAACAAGTCACATTCTGGTGTTGATGTCAATAGAGCATTGAGCATAGTAAGGGCCCGAACGAGGGGTGAGTTAGCTCGTGAGACTGTGCGTGCTGACGGTACGGCTAGTAACCGGTGACTTCGCGGCCGGAGTTGTTGTTTGGGCAAAACAGGGACAAAAAGCCTTACCAACTGCGCTACCAGTTCCGGGCAATCGGACTCACCGCGCATGATACGGCAGGCAGTGATAAGCAGTTCAATGATATTAGAAGAACATAGTAACCTTGAACCGATACTGCAGCATCACCTGGAGGCTGGAATTGTCTTTGTTTGTGTCGGGGGTTATTTAAATTTTTAATTTTAACTTGTGTCAAGTCTTATAAACCGTGCGAGGAAGGATCGGGTCGCTAGTTTATGTATGAAGTATGGATAACCGCTTGCTAACGACATAATTATAAGTATCGATACCAATGTAACTTTAAGTGAAACCAATAAGCAATTGATTTTATTTCATGGAACTGCACCTACGTTTCTAATTATAGAAATTATGTTAACGGAAACTGCGGCTTTACACGTTTCTGTGCGTTTTCTACTCTGATTCAGGGCTAGCGTGTTTGTGCCTTCACTTATGATTGTGACGATAAGGACCCTGGGACCCTGGGTACTTAATAAATAGAACCTTTTGCGGGGTAATTCCATCTTGATAGTTCAACAACATTCATTTCGTTATTTACGTAGTTGAGTAGGCTAATTTTTCAAACATAGGAAGCAATGGATTAGCAATTTCCTTCAAATTGTTTCGGATTGGGACTGAAAGAGTGGAACGCAATCAGGGTGCTGTTCTAGTATCCAAAAAGTGTCGGAGATTGCTTTGTTTTCAAGCATCAAGCCAAGTATTCGCTTTCTATTTAGGGCCAAGATTTGGTGCTTTGGTGGAATTTGCAAAGGTTTTAATTTTCGGTGCTTGAAATAAGTGCAGTCTAACCGGATGCAGCTGAATACCAGTATTTCACATGGAGCGACTGCCTATCTGCCCTCCACAACCCAGTAACTGGGTAATACGATACCTCTTGGTAAGACTGGTTGTCAGACTTTCGGGCTTCTGACGACTCGTAACGACTGTCAAAGATCCACGAATGACAGCCGAGACCAACGGATTAACGTGCTTTCCGAAGCACGGAGAACGGACCAACCCCGGCAAGCGCAGTTTAACCTGATGGATCGAACCGTGCGGCTGTTATTACTTAGCCACGAGCTCCTCAATTGTTAGACCTAACCAAGGTTCTAATTGTAGTCTTAATTAGATCACCGAGCTTATTTGGGGCAGTAGTACTCGTAATTTGATGAAAATGTACATTAAAAAAATTATCCTTCTTACTTTTGTAACAATGAAAATCATTACACAAAACAGTGTGAATGACTTGCTTCAGATTTGCAATACTTAGACTCACTTCACATTAAAGCCATTTACCATTAAGAAACTCGTGATACATATAAGTTAATCTGTCCACCACCACCATAAGCGATAATGTTGCAAGACATATCACAATTACGGGCAATTTGTAGCTTTGCAGCTCGTGCCAGCTATCGCGGTTCCGTTGAGTAAGCCAAATGCCTCGGAGTTTCCGGAGCGGAGCTGGTTATGAAAGCCTTTACTAATTTTTTTTAAAACCTTATTATACCTATATGGTTTGGTAATTGGGAGGGTGACATTGTTTTGTTGTCAGATTTAATGGTTCTCTGATACGGTGAGGTGTTGGGAAATTAATGAGGACTGCTTGCTTTTTTAAGTAAAAGGAATCGGTGTTAACTTATCAGATACCAGTTGTTACATAACACGCTGTATGTCATGTTAACGATTATTTTGTTAACTAAATTGTTAGTTGGGTAATATTAAAAAAAATCTTTATTCAGTGTAACTGTCTTTCGGCTTTCATGACAATGTCGCCTTTATTTTCCGAGAAGCCATGTCAGATCCCAATTACGCAAGATGATTTAAATTTGACATCATTAATTTACAAAACACACTTATTTGCACACTAACAACAGTGATACAACAATAAAAATTGACATTAGTCATTTTAATGCCATTAAATTCTTTTAAAAATAAATCCCACCCAACGATATCTCGTAATTCAATTGTCGGTAATTTCAGTTAAGCCAATGATTTCCTCATATAGTAAAATAACGGTTTGGTTAAGGAAACCCGTCAGAGTGCAAATAAAAACATAATTGTATACTGCAAAGAAAGCAGCCATAAGTAAGTGGGTCTGTTGCACTGATAAGGGTAATCACATAGTGAGGAGCGGAGAGGGCAAGCATCAAGATCACGATAATAGAACTTGCTGGTAGCGATTGCGTATTATAGACCTACGTATATAATACTAGGCTATTATTGTCCCACTTCTGGGCAAAGGCCTCTTCTCATACAGAGAAGGCACGAGCATTGATCACCACGCTTGCTAAAGATGGGTGGCGATTACAGACTTATATTAAGCATAAGTATAGGTTTTTCTCACGATGATTTTTAGTAATTTCCCAGATAACATTATAAAGTACCTAAATAATATGAATTGAAAAAGGTATGTAGAATACCTACATAAAAAACGTAAACGTAAGTGAATTTTTAAAGTTTACTTTGGATTGAGTTGAATTTTGTCTCAACCGTGTAGTTCTGCAATGCAGTTAGTATAGCGTGATTAATTAATTAAGGAAAAACATGAATTTTCATTTAACAAGAAGAGTTTCTTATTTCTTTTGTTTATCATATAAAATGGCTTAACGGTAAGTTTAAACTGGGTGCCTATGAATTTCATGACAACTCCTTATTGCAACATTCTGAGTTCATAACAACTGAAAACGATGAAAAAAATTGCATTAAAAAAAGTTTTAATGGTATCGACAGCACACATAACATCTGGGGTAAAAACAATAATAGAACAAAATCGCGCCCGCTTCCGCTTATCGCTTCACTCATCACCAATCTCCTTACCAATAATAAGTAGAGCTCCGTATTACACATTAGTAGTAATTCACTCAGTCGAGTGAGATGCTACTCACCGTGTACTCGTCTCGAGTGCAATGTGCGCGTGAGTTCGTGATTGAACCATTTTCTGAACGGAAATACGTTTTCAAGTGATTTCGTTCGGGATTTATTGTGAACGTGATAACTTTGTGTGGTCGGATTTGATGTATTTGGAATTTGCTGTATTATACCTAGGACTGTTTCTTTTTCTGGGGTTGGTGGGGGTTGATTTGCTATGGTAGGAGTAGTATGTAAATATTTAACTATTCATTTTATTCACATGGTAGAGAATAGAGGGAAGTTTGATCTTAATGTTCCCCTTCCATTTATTTACCATTTTTTTCATTCTGCCTAGCCTTTTCCCAATCATGTTGGGGTCGGCTTCCAGTCTAACCGGAACCAGCTGAATACCAGTATTTATCATTATCTTCCCTTTATCCTAATTTATTTGGGGTCGATGCAACATGTCTTCTCCCTCCATAATCCTCCTCTCAGTAGTCACCCCCTTTCTAGCTATGTTTCACTTGGGCCCTTTCATACTCAATTTCTAGTATTTCTAAGTTGTATGTTACAATTTGAATTGAATTTGGAACAAAGGAACTCGAACTCAAAGCATTTATTTCAATTAAATTATTTACATGCTCTTTTGAATTGTCAAAGGAGTCGGTCAGTCAGAAAGATGAAGCTAGTTGCCCATTCCAAAGCGTAGTAGGTTTCTAAGTTGACGATGGGCAGCAGACTCCATAGACACATATCTAACTGTGCAAGCATCGACAATCTGATGTGACCTAACTATGACATAGACAGTGACAGTCTATTGTCAAAATTGATTTTGGTTCAATATTAGGTAACAGTTGATTCTGCTTAAAAATCAGGGTCAGAGTGCATAAAATGCATTCCTATTGTTCATTGTGAAGTATTGTCATCGTGACCTGACCCAAATGTTATGGTGTTTTGTTTATTATTAATAATAATTTGCGTTAGTCATGAGCTATTTTGAACTTGACTGACAACAGAAATGAACTCACTGATACTTATTAAGATGTATTAAGATCTTTTCTTCCACTGTTTTGTCATTTAAAGCTGTAAGTTCTCTCCTCCTTCGTGAAATTCTGCTTTTCAACTTAAATTCAACTAACCCATTTTAATTGGGATTCTACTGCTTTTACTTCTTTTGCTCCTGGCTCTTATCTATATCCTGAATTAACCATATTCATGTGTTTCTTGTCAAGGTTTGCGGTAGGTACACCTGTTAGTTGTCGTCTTACTAAGTACAACATCATATAGCAATGAATTATAGCCTATTTCTATACTAAGCTCTATTCGCAGGTATATTTTGTAAAATTCTCAGTGTGAAAACTTAGTACCTAGAAGTGATCTGTCATACCACCTGATGCTACAGATTGACAATATTGACAGCTCACTTCAGGAGAGATTTTTAAAGAATAGATCGGCTGGTCTAAGACTTTCTCTAAGTTATATATTTTAGTAGCCACGTATAATTTTACGATCACAGATAATGAAAAATATGTTTAAAGAAACGAATGCATAGTTTCTTAGTAGTCACGCCAGAATAAACATACGATAGATCAGATTATAACGGTATCTAACTGAATAACTTAACGACTGTTATTTATTCATTTTTATCTTCATAATGTTTTTCATTTACTGCGTGATTAATGATTTTATTTCTGAAAGCAGGTTTGTACAAACACTTTTACATGTCAATCATATTTTTTTAAACTAGATTAGGTCGGCATTTCCTAGGTCGAACTCTGAAGTATCCAACATCCGCCATATTGCTTTTTTATAAAAAGTGTAGCAGTACCAGAGTTTCAGCTTTTTTATATCGCAGAAATCAAGTTTATTATTAAAATAACACTATATTTTGGCATCATCTTCTGGAGTCTACACTCGGCATATAGAAGGTTGAATTTTCATATATAACATATTATTCTTTGAAGGATTTAACCGTCACTGGTTGTAACAATTTATATTGTGTCTAACATCTACGCTCGAAGAAAAATAAACAAAACTAAAAATATTTCATTTCACTTAAACTTACGTTGCACATTGGCACTTATGAAACGTCCGAAGCTAGGTTCACGGTTCCAATAATCCAGTTTCCTATGGTGAAGAACCGGCAAGAAAAACCACGGTTGCTCTTTTAAAAATAATGGTGTTTACAAAATTTTCTAATAACAGTGATAATAGGTATGGGAGGACAGTGTAAGTCTTTCAACAAGTACTTAACAAAATAGAAAATGGTCAACAAGTCTACGGTCCAAGAAAATCATAACAAGTCTTCCTTCAAGATACTCAACTAGTATGCCAATTAAATAACTGCTATTTGGATCATTACTTAATCTAATCAATTTCATTAAAGGCTCAGAATCACCTAAGCATGTAAATGCACCGTCAAACCATGGCCACTATGAATCAAACTGTCCATAAAGTAATGTTGATCACAGATAACACAAAACGGATGTGGCTACTTACTCCAGTGAAATTAAGCCTTAGCGTAGATACAATCAAATTTAGTTCAAATTAGCATATTCGCTATTAACTCTCGAAAGTGAAGGAAAGCGAGACATCGCGCAAATATGCGCGTTTGTTTCACAAACGTACTGAAGTTGGGATGTTTCTAAATCTAATTGCATGTTTTACTGGCACGATGATTGTGCGCGAGTGCATATCTAAGTAACGTCCCTGATATGATCAATTAAGACGCATAATCCAATATATTTTTGGGTGATTCCTTTATTTTCCTACAGTCCAGCCGTCGAGAGAATGCATTCTTGACACCTGTCAGTTTCGTATTAACGAATATGTGTTTCGCGAATTTGATCCTAATTACTACTAGAATTGTACAACTGACAGGTGTCAGGAACGTATTATGTCAGCGGGCGAACTGTACTTTGGTGATTGTGTAATTATTTTCCCTTGTTTCTTAACCTCCTAATTTTTCTTGGCAATAATACCCATTAGTTTTGTCAGGTCTTTTGTATTTTCTTGTTAATATTTTATTTATCCTTAATAAATTATAATAAATCTGTAGAAGTGAAAATTCTGTACATTGAAGATATCAAAAAAATAAATGGCAGGGGGTGTTACTAGACCGACACCGAACCCAAAAATTTGATTAAAAAATTTTTTGTCTGTCTGTCTGTTTGTTCAGGCATCACGCAAAAACTACCGGTTCGATTACGATGAAACTTGATATAATTATTCTTTAATATCCTGGGCACCACACTGGGTACTTTTTATCCCGGAAAAGTACCCTATCCTGCGGTTGGGGGGTGTCAAAGTTTGTATGGAAGAATTTTAACGCGCTGTCCGATTAACTCGAAACTCAATATTTATACTTAAACCCAAAAATTAAGAATAACGTGTATCAGGATTTTTCGAAATTCAACCCCTAAGGGGGTAAAATAAGGGATGAAAGTTTGTATGAAAAATCTTATTCCTTGAGGTAATAAACATGAAACTTCGCACGAATAGTTATCTAAATAAATTATAAAGTTTGTAGTTTTTTGTTTTTTCTAAATTACCCCCTAAAAGGTTGGGGGGTGTCAATGTTTGTATAGAAGAATTTTAACGCGCTGTCCGATTAACTCGAAACTCAATATTTATACTTAAAACCCATGGGGATGTATGGGGTAATTTCCGACACTCACGCGGGCGAAGCCGCGGGCAGCAGCTAGTCCTTAATAAATCATGAACCATAGAGACGCATAGGTTTGCTTCTACGTAGATAAGTCGTTTGAACTTTAAATTAAAATGAAAGCATAAACTTCCGGATCTCTTGTGCAAAATTGCATGCTTCAAGACCCAGCTAATTAGGCTGTGCGTTGTCCGTCAGTGAATTAATTAGTTTTAGGTTTTTATTCGGTACATTGGCTTCTTGTACGCGGCCGTTTTGGGGGACTGTCTTATGTAATTTTGACGTCAGAAAAGTGCTGATTCTCAGCCTAGTTTGAATAAATGACTTTTGATTTGATTTTGATTTGAAAAGTTTTAATTTTTTTAAATATATTAATGTTATTTGTGCCGTAGTTTTAATGGCAATATAAAAACCAGTGTTTTCATTGAATATAAATCAATCACATTCTTTACAAGATACCATAAATTTAGTACGTGATCAAGATACATAGCTCTCAGTAATAAATGAGGTAGTAACTTATGTCTGAAAATGGTTTTATTGCATTAAAATGCGTTTTAAATGCACCAGTTGAACAATAAGTAAAAGAAAATGGTTACACTGAGAAGTAAAAAGAAACCGATGAATCTAGAGTAAAAAAAAAAAACTATAAACATAAGGTATAATGTATCTACCGCTGGGTCCAGCAGCATGAAATTTTGCGCAGAGTTCCCTAGACAATGTGGAGACAACAATAAATGAAAACACTGACAATATTATTGTATAGGAGTGTTATGGAATTGGCAAATAAATCCTAACATTGAAATTATAGAATTGTTCTCACTAGTTCGACGATCGAACTAGTGAGAACAATTCAAATTATAAAGCAATTTTTCTACCCAACTAAATAGTAATGATGCGCCGACTATAAGTTTTGCCAATCTTTGACTAGCTATAGTGAATAAACTATTAGCGTTCTGTAGTTTCTGCCTACCCCCATGGGAAGAAGGTGTACGTTTGTGTATGTATTTGCTGAGTGATAATAATTTAATAATTTGCGTTAATAACCTATTTTATCGCATAACAACGAAATTTCGTTTTCCATTTTCAATGTCCCCATTTCTACTAATCTTGATACTCCAAGACACTTATTCTGAATGGCGGAAATTGTGTAGGTAACATTCCTTTCGCCAATCGTGACGTATGTAAAAAGAACTTGTTGACACTTACTTTTGACATGTTTATACCTATTTGTTACTACGTTACACAACAGTGCAATAAAACGCTCTGATTTTATTTAAATATTGACATAAATAAATATTTTATTTTGTAAAAGTACTATTAATGACGTTTGAATTACATCATTTTTAGAATAATTCAGTAGCCGTGTTTTTTTTAATAATATAGTTTTAATTTCCGAATGGTCATAAATAAGTCTTAATTAGTCTGTTCTCATTGATATTAATAAGAAATATCCGGTGCTAGTCCATTTTATCACATAATATCATTTACTCATAATATGGCGAAACAAGTGTTATTATATTAACATATCATATCACTGGTTTCAGAAACGCTAATCAGGGCAAAAATCATTGGCCGAAAGATGGTCAAATTGATGTCAAATAATTTTACCGGTTGTTGCTATTTCAGTCAGCCAATGATAACAGTTAACATGAGTTTGGTAATCTGTCAGCAAAACAATATTTAATTATTATCATCCACATCCCGACTTTTCATGTCCCAATCCTTAGGATCTCTCATCCTGTACACAACGTCATGCGTTGGCGTCCACGTCCCAGTACCGTACGTCATGGTAGGCAGAACATACTGCTTATAGAGGCGGAATTTCAGACAATACTTAATTGTCTTAAAAGCATTCCATTTGAAAACAAAACCATTCGTGACACAACATTAAGAGGGTGCATCCTAAAAGTTGGCAACGTCGTAAATAGCTGTCAAATATTTACCTGTTTCGATTAATTTGGAAATAATACTGTATGGAAATAAGAAATGTGGCTAACCAATTGACTAGAATATTAATAATGAATTGCAATTATAACATTGAATTTGATGTTGTACCCGTTTTAGGTGAAAAAAACGCAATTGGAAAGTTACCAAATACTTTTTTTACATCTAAAACTAACTATTCGGTGTTACGATATTAATTATTGCATTTCATAATGAATATTCTAGTTCGCTGGTTAGCCACATTTTTTATTTCCATACAGAAATATTATCAAATTAATCAAAACAGCGAAATATTTGACATCTATTTGCGACGTTGCCAACTTTCAGAATAAACCCTCTTAATCAAAATTCGAACAGCTGTCATCCCAAATTCAAACTTAACCGCGAAATCTGACAGATCGAAATTCCGATTCTTTCGACCACAGACTATACGAGCAACATTTATATCAAACGATTTATATGTCTTGTCAGAGTAATCGCGTGATGAAATGCGCGTATCGTATGAGTCGTGTTGCCAGTAATAGTAGACGGGTAAGCCGTCGATGAGAAAAAAAGTAAACTATTTTTCGAGAGCCGATAATTTGACTGGGGTAATTACCGGTTTCGCGTTTCTGGTGCAATGGTTTTTTCTCTGCATTATTTATTGAAGATGGAGTATCTTAATTATGATTTTTACGATGCATGGGGAATTATGCTTAGTAAGAGTAAAGAGCAAGAAGATAAGTAGCACTTTCGTATAATTCTGTGACAGATTAGGTACTGTGTGTTATATTACATTTCAAGTCTGTATGTACACATCAAAAGGAAATGCTGTAGCCTGACATAGTTTCAATTACTATTGTGTTTATTTCTCTCTAAACTTTCTTATCAATTTTTTGGGTCTTCCGATCTTCATCACTTCTCGGTTAGTTGGTTCTCAGTAAATCAATGTGGTTTTGACAGATTCATTCTCATTTCGCACGTTAGACTACTGGGGTTGTAAACATGTCTTGCAGAATAAATTCTGCTAAATTAATTATATTTTCTAGGCTATATTTTATTCAGATTCATGACAATGCTTTCCATTTTACGACTGAAACGTCTTAATTAAAATGCCATATGCTGTATTTTTTACACCTGCTGTATAGAATTGTTTTTATTGTCTAGCTTTTTCTTTCCCGCTATTTGCTCGCTGAGTCTTGAAGTCTTGTAAAAACAAATTCAACTAATCGTTGAAAATTCTTGTTCGCCTTCTGTCAATAATATAAGGCTGTTATATGCCCAGAATATTAAAAAAAAAACCGCATCTTCTATAGGAGAGAATATAAAGTATTACACAGATCCGGAATTGAGAATTTGAAGTTGAGGACTTGTCGGACTCTGCTTTAGCATAGCTTGACGTGAAAGCCACAAAATTAAAACGTAAGCTTAAGTCATCATCATTCAATCGAAAGACGTCCAGTGCTGGACAGTATAGGCCTCCCCCAAGCACCGCCACTTCGATCGGTTCTGTGCTTCCCGCATCCAGCGGATTCCTGCGGCCACAAGGTCAACGGTGTGCTGCGTACTACATTTATTGTTGGTGCGATTTTGGGGGGGGGGGATGTCGTAATCGCCACGCTTTGCAGGCGGGTTGGCGATCTCAGTATGGTGTTAAAAATGCCTAGAGAACTCGAAGCTAAAGTAATTCTAGAGTTTAACAGGTTCTCAACTCCAAATTCTCAATTCAGAAAACGTGGAAACAGATGAAGTGTGCAGTATTAGTGAAGTATTGGAAGTATATAGCTCAGTGAAAGCTCACTTCACCTAAGTTTTCACGATGAGATTTTTACAGAATAGATGTGTATCTCTTTTGCATTCTGGTGGACACCGAATACCTCTGCTTTATAGTACCTTTATCTTTCTTTAAAAACAGCTACAGCTGAACATATGCTTAAAAACACCGTATAAAATATTAAAACAACAAAACATACGCAGAACTTTTTTTAAACGAAAAAGTTGTACAACAATTCAAACGAAGACGAACGAACTATGCTTTGAGTGATGGAAAACTGTGACGTCATAAAAACAAAGATGGCGACGTGCCCGAGGCGGGAGAGAAGTGCCAGGTCCGCTTCTACGAGGCTGAAGTACTCCAAGACGGTACCTGCGAGTACCATCAGGTGGGTGTTTTAAAACTTTTATTTTTATTTTAGTTACCAGTTTGAACCATATTAGTTCTCTGGGCCATACGTATGTTTGTACTTACTTGCATCCTAATTGCATATCACACTTTCAGTCACAATCCAAATATTTAGAAGGAAATTGCTAATCCATTACTTCATTTAATAGAACAATTCGTCTGCTTAACAACGTACCTACCGTATTACACCGCGGGGCTTTAAGGGGCATCCCGTAACTCGCCTGCCGTGCCCTCTGACGGGGACGTAGCGACTAACCACATTTGTGTTATCATACATTATGATGATGTCGTTAAAGCATTAAAAGTATTTAGCTCAATGGAGTGCACATAATAATGATGAGCTTAGGCAATAGCCACACGCCATAATAACGGTTCGTTCCGTTCTGAAACCCGCTGCAACTCGTTTAGTTTCAATGTTGCGTTTTACAAATGAATTGGTTTTAATTCATAAGCATTTATGGTTATTCAATTAAAACATGAGTTTTATATTAATATTGGATTGTTCCAAAATAGTACCGAAACAAGTGACAATCGCTTTCAAATCGTTTCGTATTTTCTACGACGATTTTCAACAAGATTGACAACACATCTTTGCTTTTTTAACCGACTTCCAAAAAGATTCTAAGTTCGTAGCGTATGTATGTTCTTTTTTAACGTATGTGCATCGATATTTTCGTCAATTGTGGACGGATTTAAAAAGTCTCATTCTCAAGTCATTTGGTAGAAGAACTTTGCTTGGGTAATTTTTGAGTTAGCATTAATATTACGTATGTTTCCCACTTAGCCTATGTGGATGATGCTATGATAAGTTCTTGTGACTGTTATTTACATAGCAGATCGTGGTATTCAAATTTGTGTACAAAAATGTGAAACATAAAAAAAAATACAAAAAAATTACAGCCGACTTCCAAAACAAACACTACAAAGTGAAAAATTACATTAATTTCAGAAGGCGGTGCCAAAAACAAAAATGCAAAACCAAAGACATTGACTTGTTATCGTTGTTGGAATGTCATTTTGTTCTCTGTTTTTTTTTAACCACGATGGGGAAGCTCTTGGCCTGAATCTCACCTGATGGTAAGTGATGATCAGGCCAAAGGTGGATGCGACCTTCACCCGGAATCCCCTACCATAGAGGAACTGGCTATCTTACCTCTTACTGCCGGAACACAACAATGCTAGTAACATTGTTGTTAGGCGACAGACTTAGATAAGATGGTGGTAGCCAGCCAGGTGGACTTAAAACAAGCCCTACCACCAACCAAACCGAGCAGCAAAATTTGCCCCTACTGGGAATGGAACCCGCGACCTCTGGGTCTGAGACAGGTGGTCTAATCACTAGACCACAGAGGCGGTTCTTGCTACATTTACACCTAAAAGTATATTTCAAACATCGTCTAAACAAAAACAATTGAATACATAACGCTCATAATACACAATCTTCGTATCAATATGACAAACTTTCAAGTCAATTAAATTATTACTGTCGTATACATCGGCTTCCCCGTGGCGTCGCCTGTCGGATCTCGAAGTAGACGAGATAATTTCCACAATTTCCTTAGAGAAAGTGATATGACAGGGAAATAAACGTATTACGTATGTGTTCGATGTTTGTTTAGGTTTTTTTGCTTTGTGAATGTGTATGGAGATAGTTATGTTTAATAATAGCAGATTTAGAGTAAGAATTTTGTTTTGATAGGATGATGAGCAGAATTCAAACAAAAACTTTGTTTTAATTGGGGTCTTAGTTGTTACTGATTGGAAAGACATTGGTTGAGAAGACTAAAGAAAAAAATCACTAGTCAAATAAAAAAAACCAGAACACAAAGACAAAGAATTTATTTCAATTACAGGATCTGTGAAGATGAAGCTAGTTGCCCATTCCAAAGGGTAGTTAGCTCCTATGGAACAGGCAAGAAACTCCATGAACACTCTTTTAAATCAGAATATTGTTAGAAAGTATTGGTAACATCATTCATGTTGAAATTATAAACATAATGTGAACGACGTATAAAGATGTGCACGTTAAAAGTGTCCAAGATAAAAAAACAATGCAAAATGAAAATGAAAATGGAAAAATGGAAATGAAATTAAATGAAATTGTTCATTCTGTAAATAGGATATCGGAATCACTTTTACACGTAATGTTAAAAAAATATTAGACCTAAGCTAGATGAGGTCGGGGTTTCCTATCTGACTACTCTGAGAAGAAAGGCCGAAACAAACTCAGAGGTCACAGTCTCTTTTAAAGTCCAGACATTATCTTGGTCAGGCCGTAAGAGGACCATAAAATATGCCGTGGCAGCTAAGAGATGACTAGTCCCTACTGACGGCGCCCGTTCACGACAAGACGTATGGATCAGCACCATTCAGCTCTCACTTAAACCCTTACTTACCTCCTCCCCGTCCTTTGATGACAAAACCTATGCAAGTCAAGCAACCTGTCAATCAATCAACTCAGCCTATTGCAGTCCACTGCTGGGCATAGGCCTCTCCCAGACTGCGCCACAACACCCTGTCCTCCGCCTTCCGCATCCGTCTGTCCCAGTCGCCTTTTTAAGGACGTCGGTCGATCTAGCTGGGGGACGTCCCACTACGCTTGCCGATACGTGGTGTCCACTCCAGGTCTCGTCTGCTCCGGGATTGCGGGAAAGTCCGAAAGGGTTACCGTGACCCCTGGCAACACATAGGCAACTGAAGGAATACGGGTGGGTTTTAGTCAGTAAGAGTCTGACACGCCCTCCCGCTCCAAAAAAAAGGTCTCGTCTGCTCCACCGGCCATCGGTCCAGCAATAAGCAAGCAGTAGTTATGTATAATTTAGGTACCTACAGATGTCTGAACTCATATAATACTTTACAGTTGATTTACAATTAACATTCATGGTCACGGTTGGTAGGTATATAGATACCACTATACCGGTGGCCTAGTGGAATATATATATTTAACCAAACCAATATATTTAACCAAATATATTTAACCAAACTGTAAAATTGTTTGATTGGTTACTGAATGAATAATGTAAGAATTATGAGGAGGTATCATGCAGGATAAATTTCTATCGTAAGATATTCTTCTTTGTGAGCTATACGCTCCCCGTATATAAAAGCGTTGCTTAAAGTTAAGGGACGTTTAAACGTCAATAAATGTTTGGTTAAGATAATCATTACTTAACTTTAAGCAGCGCGTATAATAAATATGGGGGATATCCACTACTAAGGTTGGGAGCGGACGGCCGCGGAATTTTAAATTGTACTTAATCGTAATTATAAAAGACTTGTCAAGATTTAAAGAGACTTTTAATTATCCTAAATTACCAGCAAAGTCAATCAATACCAGTCACTTACTGCAACATCAATCAATTAATGCTATAATAGCTTGAAACGTATTATAAGCAAACACTACATAATTATTGATAAAACACTTTTTACAAATCCTCATTACCAAACAATAGGAAACTTCTTACAGCGCCATCTAGTGTCGAATAGAAACAATAGTCGCGAGGAAAAAACGTGATTATATTGTGACAAGATTTTCTCTCTTCATTACTGAATGATCTTCTATGTTTCTGACCCTGATAGACAGTTTCTATTAAACAAAGCGTAGTTTAATAGCTAAACGGTAGTAAAAACGCTAGTCAGTTAACACGCAAACCGCTGTTTAGTGCACTATTGTTATGATAACTAAAATTTGTAATCACTTTTAAGATTATGTCGTGCTGTTGGGACACTTTCCTTTACTACTTGTCTTAGTATAATGTAAATCTGAAATATCTTAGTAATAGTATACAGATGAAGATGTCTGTTTGTTTTGAAACACGTGAATATTTTTTACATCGTATATATCCTCAAATTAGTGCAGATCTTCCAAAAACCATATACATGATCATCATTTCGGGTATTATGGAACAAGTCGTCAAAGACTTGTTTAGGTATACTATCAAAGAACGGACATAATACAGGCCACATATTATTATGTCCATGACTGGCCCAAAAAAACAAATAAAAAAAAACAAATTACTTTGAATTTTCACGCAACAAGTAAACATAACCTGTTACACAAACCTAACTCAACAACTCTTACAGACTTCAGGATTTAACAGTATAAATAAGTAGGTAACAGTTTTTTACGGCTGTCAACATTTATTACGTATTATAGTGTCAATATTCGGCGGCATGAGCGAAAGTGTTCGAATAGCGCTTGTCATGTTCCGACAGAGTCACGTTCCGGTGAAACGCACGGTTTGTGGTCCAAGTTTTAAGTGGAGGCTTAGTCAAATAATTTATTTCAAGTAAACCATTAAAATGCACTTTTGAACGTCAAAATTTACAAGAAAATGTAATTATAATATCAAAACAAAGATTCCTAATTATTTTATCGTTTTTTTGCGCTAAAGTACCATTGCTAACTTAAAGGTGGGTGTATGAATGTCTCAATGACTTTTTAAAGCTGAAACACATTTGGGGGAACCGCACCATAACGCAAAAAAAAGACCCTACATAACTTTCATACAGTTTGCATAAACAAGCGCACTTTTTTGTTTTTGAAATGCGATGCGATGCGATGCGGCCCGATGCGGCTGTAATGTGAGCTTGCCTTTAAAGTCCTGTTAGTGGCAAACGGATAAAAATAAACCGTCTTGGTATTTTTTTTTTAAGTCGTTTGTCATAATATTTTTCTGCGTTTGCGTTTCCGTTATATTCATAACAGACAAAAATTCTAAAAACTGTTGGAACGTGTTCTTTTATCGATTCTAAGTATCCCTAGCCAACTTTTTTTCGAATATCTTCCATGTACAGACTTTCGACCCTCTGCAGCTTTATTATATGTCTAGATTTTTGTTATATTCATAATATTTATAAAATAATTGCCATAATGCATTCACAGTCAAAATATTTTTTAAACATTTGTTATTCAATGAGCATTGATTGACTGTGGAGTTATTGCGATTGTTAATCATATGATACAATGACATCATTTGTCTATGCGTCTGTCCGTATTCCATATCATAGGCAAAAATTTCAATCTTAGTTGTTATTGTCAGTCAGTCACAGTCATAGATTAAACAGGGCATCCCAATAATCGTTGAAAAAAGAGTGTCCGTGGAGTTTCTGGCCCCTTCTTCTCCATAGGAACCTACTACGCTTTGGAATGGACAACTAGTTTCATCTTTCTAACTGACCGACCCCTTGACAATTTAAAAGTGCCTGCAAATGGTTGAAATTGAAATACAATTGAAAGTTACAATTCGGGAATTTGGCCACAATGGCGGGACGCATAACCAGACAGATTCATGGCAACTTGGGCTTTTTGCGGCGAGAACAATGTTGCTGGAATCAAAAGATGGGAAAAAGGGCCGCCTGTTTGGCCCAGAACTCGGCAACACTAACACTATTCGCAGACGCTGACGCAGACGTAAGGACCTCACGTGAACAGGGGCCTAAGTCTACTAATTTATAAACGTTACAATGGTCTCTCAATGACGAGTTTTTGACAGTTATTGTATGGTAAATCTGTCAAAAACTGACCATTGTAGCGTTTATAACTTAGTAGACTTAGGCCCCTGTTAACTGGGCATGCGGCGCAAGATGAAAGGTGGGCCATGGTCTGCGGGTTCTGCGCCAAAAGGAATTTTATATTTGCCATTGGCACGTTAAGAAGAAGAAGGCGGCCTAACCCTTTGTCTAAAGAAAGAAAGAAAATACAGTTATTTAATACAGACTAAAAGACACACAATATAATATACAGCAGATAAAAAGTTCAAATTGTTCTAATCTTTTTAGGCACCTATATGTCTGAAGGATTAGCTTGACCTAGCCTGTCCTTGTCCAGGTTCCAGGCAGAGATGTCAGATATATAATAACGATCGGTTCAGTGATTTAGACGTGAAAAGGTGACAGACAGACAGAGTTACTTTCGCATAATATACAATGTGTCTGGGTATGGACTAGCGATATTCTAAATACTTAAATATAAACTATTTTAAAGTGCAATTGCATTCTAAGCTTGAGTCCAATACACTTCCTCGCTATGTGGCAGCCATATTGTTTTTTTGTTGAAATATACTCTATGCGAGTACAAAAAAATATCATATCCCTCAAGTTTTAGCCAAACTGAGATAAAAATAAGCTTATTTAAAAGGCCATAATATTGTCTATCGTCTGCATTACAAAGTAATGTGTTCACAATTCCATAACTTAAAAAAAAATGTGAAAGTGAAAAAAATAACGAAAATTTATGCAATTCAACCAATAATTGTTAATTACTACAAAAAGACCCCCGACAACTTTTTTTACTTTTTACTAGATCGACAGATTTTGAGCTAAGCTACAATACAACATAAAATTCACAACTGTATATCTAATAATTTTAGAGTTATTTTTGTTTGGACATATCGTATGCGCAAGCACAAAAGGCCATTGTCGGAACCCTGAACAGGAAATCATTATTGTAATTGAAGTGTGGACAAGGACCCAAGCTTAGAGTGTAATTGTACTTTAAAATAGTTTATATTTAAGTATTTAGAATATCGCTAGTCCATGTCCGGACATACTGTATATTGATATGGATATGTGTATTCATATGATGTCGCCATCTTTAAAATTCATATTCCCGCTTAATTTTTTTGACTTGCACCAAGAAATGATCATAGAAATGACACGTCGATACGTAATTAACGCTAGACAAAATAATTATAGCATCCACGTATTCACATGCACTCGTTATTGTGGAATAGGAACGACTTATATGTTACGTGTTACATAGCTTTTGGTTGCAAAATCAGCTGCATAGATTTTTCGTAAGTTGCTGCATATTAGTTTCAAATATTAATAAGAAATATTTCTCTACAAATCGATATCTTTCTCTTTAACAAATTATATTGGCTAGCGAAACTTCACAGTCGTCATTGGTATCTATTAATATCTAATGTAATGACGAAAAAATTATCTTATATGGGTAAGACCATGACGGTGGCCAGTTAACGTATGTATAATATAATTAATTATGTAATTAATAACTGTTATGGTGGTCCTTCTAATAAATCTTGATGAATAAAGTTGCAATGATAAATAATATTATACAGATGGTGTGCCTCGTTGGTCTAGTGGTCGCAAGCGCTACTGCTGAGCCTGCGGTCCTGGGTTCGACTCCCGGGAATTTTCCATTTTGAATTTCTCAGTAGCAGCCCGGAGTCTGTCTGTATTTGTGCCCGGTTGATGGCTTCGCCCCTATTACATGGGTTTTAAACATAACTGGCGAAATCTGGGTGTTATAAGTAGGTACAACCCTGTCTATCCCTTCGGGGAATACAGGCGTGATGTTATGTTATGTAATATGAAGATTTCTTTCTTACGCATCCACCTGCATACAATAGTAATATGAAAAGAAATAGGCATTTTATTAACAGATTTGAATGTCGGTGAGTTCAGTCAAGTGAACAAGATACTTATGTAATTCGAAACGTTATCTAATTTGTTTGAAAACGTTATTAAGTAAGCTTTGTTTAGATCATAATTTTTGATCATATATTTGTACAACTTCCTCATATGTCTAGAGTTCGAAGATGGCGTCTAACTTTAGAATTTTAAATTCATTTATTCATAACATTAGACATTTCCTTTCTTTAATAGAGAGTTTAATGGGTCGTCAGAAGCCCGAAAGTCTGACAACCAGTCTTACCAAGGGGTATCGTATTACCCAGTTACTGGGTTGTGGTGGTCAGGCAGTCGCTCCATGTAAAATACTGGTATTCAGCTGCATCCGGTTAGACTGGAAGCCGATACCAACATAGTTGGGAAAACGCTAGGCAGATTGATATATAGATTAGTATCGATAGACGTTTCGGTTCATAGGTGGTATATAGGCTATATCTCCTATACTATGACTGTATATACACAAACAGAGTACAGTATAGATATTAAGACTTAAAGATCTACTCGCTCGAATTATTACGAGTATTACAATATTATTATTTTATTACCCACACTTAATCAAAATCAAAATATTTTATTTCACATAAACCTACATGGGCACTTATGAAACGTCAGAAATTAGGTGCACGGTTCCAATTGGTCGTTTCCTATGGAGAAGAGCCGGCAAGAAAGTCCACGGTTACTCTTTTAAAAATAAATGGGTTTTACAATGCTTTCAAAAATGGACAGTTTGAATAGGTTAATCATTAAAGAGACAAGCGTGGCAGATCGATAATTACTAATAGAGACTGGTTCTCTTTCCTACTGTTTACTACGGTTTCCTACTGTTTACTAGAGAATGTTGTGTGAAAACTTAAATTAGTAGCCATGAAATAAAACGTAAGGCTAGCTGATGAGTTCCACCACTCAGTGAAAGAAAAAGGATTGAGGATAATACTTGTAGAAAGACGATTGTTAAAAAAAAAATGGAATATCACAAAAAAACGTGCAAAAAGCACTGCCGTATTTTGATAACTTTTAGAAGAATTTTCATTTTTGATAAGAATTTTCACGGTCACAAAACATTGACGGTGAAAATCCAAAAAAAATCCGAACTTGCAGAAGCAAAACAGAAGTCATGTTATGGAAAACAGAAAAAAATCTGTGGGGTCACTGTTCTTTGTTGCCTTTATGTATATCATTAATTAGACTTCATATTTTCTTATTTTTGATTGAATTAGTTGTTACATTAGTTTAGTTCAAATACATTGTCTATGTTTTGTGAAAAATGTTAAAAGCTCCCTATCAATAAAGCTTTTGGCAATAAAGCGAGTGTTCATCACATAATAATTATATCAAAATATAGAAATAGCCTGTGCGAAACTCACAAGAATCTAGACTAACATACAAAGACCGATCTATACACGAGCACACATCGATCGACCAATAAGCCCATCTTACAATGGGCACTTTCGCTGTTTTCTCGTCGAAATCTCGCGCAAGCCTTAAGCTCACCAGTAAGATTGAAGCAACCGCGATCGGCGCCCGCGCACTAAAAAACGTCGCGTTCGAAAATCGAATTTCAAAAATAAACGGGTTTTGTTTACGAAGCTCGTTAATATTTTTTATTATGAGTGTGTTATAGTGACATTGTGTAATGAGGTGATTGATTTTCTCTCGATTTTGTGTTGATTCAAAATTTTGATCGAAATTTTTTGAGCTTTTTTTTTTGGTTTATTGGGGTTGGTTAGAGGGAGATGACACTAAACCATGCAACCCCGCCTTACAGTCGGGTGACAAGCAAGTTGTTTGGGAGGAAGAACAAGAAGGGCAAACGGCTGAAGAGTAAAGCTGGCACGTATGCGGGCAGGGAACGGTAAATATTTGTGTTAATATTTTGTAATCCTTATGGTAATTAACTTACTAAGCAGTAAACAGTTAGTTCTTAGGAAGAAACAGCTCTTCATAAAGTTCAGTATTTGATTTAATTATGCGTTGAAATTACAAGAAGCAAGAAAGTTTCATGATAGCGTGGACTGAATTCTGCTTGTCGTTTAAAAAGCTTACTTCGTATTGTTCAAGGTTTTTTAATATAGTTCTGACAAAAAAAAAAAAACAATATTTTTTACGACAGGTGCTGCAGAGAAGCAGAAACTTGTAAAATTGACGGATTTTCAGATATTGGCCTGTCACCTGTCGGTTTTATTGCGTAACACATTTTCAATACTCAATTCTTTATTGCATTCCATATGTATACATAGGTGGTATAACTTAATATAAGATCAATATGGACCCTGTCGGGCACAGCAATTTCGTAAACAATTAAGACTAATCTGTTTCATTTTGACAGTTCAACAGGATTATATTGTTGAGCAGATTTTTTTTTCGAACTTATGTATCAACGGATTAGCAATCTGTGTTAAAACAATTCAGATTGTGATTGATCGTGTAATACGCAATTATGGTGCAGGTATTGGTTTACAAGAATGTAGAAAACAAAAGAAAATGGCGTCGAAAAAGACTTGCCTGTTTTTCGCAATCTATGAATAATAATCATGATTTAACTGGAAAATATTATTTTCTGTATGTAAATAAATATTATAAGATCTCAACGCTAATAAGCAAACTCTTTATAGCTATCTCATTTTCTAAATTCCGATACCAGTAATATAATTATGTAAAATAATGACCCCACCTTCGAATTATAAATTAAAATCGTAGAAATTCTAGAAAACGTGTAGAAGAAATCGGGCAAAGTGTGATTCATTTGAATTTCTTCATTTAAACAAAATATATATTGATAGTTTATTGGTATTACATTTAGTATTTATGTACCTACTTGTAAATAACACCATTATAATGAAATGTTTGACTTTCCACACGATAAAGGCTCGTTCACACCGGCGCGACTTGTCGCGCGACGCGACTTTAACAATACAATTTCTAATAAAACTTCACGATTGAACAATTGCCGGTGTCGCGTCGCGCGACAAGTCGCGCCGGTGTGAACGAGCCTTTAAGCGGGTTACTCCCGTCTGGCAACGCTCACGTTTGGCAACGCTACATATTATACCTACAGCGATGTATCGCGTGCACTAGGTAGGTACAGTCAGTACGTTAAGTCAAATTTTTAAGGAATGTAAATATTTGTTTGAAATCAAAAAAGTACCTACCTATTTAAGATTTTTGTAGTGTATTTTTTTTATATTATATTATATAAAAATATAATATATATGACTTAATTATTAAAACGAAGCAAAGCAAAATCAACAACAACTCCGCCCTTAAGACGACTCACTGACCAACATACATTACTACAATATACAATAGATAATCTTTTTTTATTCGTTCAAAATGTTTCTGTCTAATTTGTGACGTTACAAAAATAAAAAATCAAGTAACTAAATAAAATAAAAGAAGAAAATATAAAATTTGAACTCATTCTGCCTAGCCTTTTCCCAATCATGTTAGGGTCGGCTTCCAGTCTAACCGGATGCAGCTGAATACTAGTATTTAACATAGCAAATATTATATACATTCGGTACACTAGAACTTTTTAATCTGACTGTAACGTGTCCTCAGGTACGTTATATCTACAAACATAACCAATTTTTAAGTAGAGTTGCCAAACGGGAGGGTTGCCAGACGGGAGTAACCCGATAGAGCAGTGGGAGATTATATAAACTTAAGTGTACGATAATGCTACTTATCTTCGCGATAGTGGTTGTGCAATTTATGGCTAGGTAGGTACACTTTAACTTCAATCTTCAATCGAATTATGTATTGATTGATTGATTATTTTATTTAAAAAAATGCAAAAACAACGATGCAGAGCAATCGATATGTTATGTTACAAATCTAAGTAATAACAGCCGCACGGGTTGATACATCAGGTTAAGCTTCGCTTTTCGGGGTTGGTTTGTGGATGGGTGACCATCTTGACATATTGAGTTTCCTCCGTGTCTACGCACGCTAAGCCGTTGGTCTCGGCTGTCATTCGTGTATGTTTATGTGTGACAGTCCTTACGGGTCGTCAGAAGCTCGAAAGTCTGACAGTCTGTCAAAATAACAGTTTTTTACAAAATGCATATGAAAGTATAGGTGTGTACATAATAATATACGGTACTTACCTATAACAAAAAAAACTATTTTTGAATTATTTTCTGTTTATTTTTAAAACAGACATATACTGCTAAAATCATAACCCTTCCTATTGGCTATGCTGTAGTGGGCTAAAAAGAATAAGGGTTCACGCGGGCGAAGCCGCGGCCAGCAACTAGTTTCAAATATAAACTGACCTAAGATTACAAACGGCCTAGAAAGGTCACACTCACATCTATACAACTTTACATTATCATAACATTTAGTAACATTATCCGTTACAGTCCATTCAACTCGACCCTAGGCGGCCGAGTGACGTCAGACGCGGTTGCCTAGCAACGCTCTGAGCGAAAAGAGAAAAGAAAAGTGAAACGTGAGACCGCGAGATCGATGTATTGGTGTAATAACAATCACTTGATCTAAGTACTTGTGTGTAAGACGCGGTGGAAATTTCTAGAAAAATCATGCAAATACTGTTTTTTTATTAAAAGGACTTTTCTGATAAGGGAATTATGATCATCGTCATCAGGAAAAGACTCGTGAAAGGAGGAGCTCGTGGCTAAGTAATAACATCCGCACGGGTCGGTTCATCAGGTTAAGCTACGCTTGCCGGGGTTGGTCCGTGGATGGGTGACCATCTTTACATATCGGTACTCCTCCGTGCCTCGGATTGGTCCCGGCTATCATTCGTGGATTTTCGACAGTCGTTATGGGTCGTCAGAAGCCTAAAAGTCTCACCACCAGTCCTACCAAGGGGTATCGTATTACCCAGTTACTAGGTTGTGGAGGTCAGATAGGCAGTCGCTCCATGTAAAATACTGGTAATCAGCTGCACCCGGTTAGACTGGAAACCGACCCCAACATAGTTCGGAAAAGGCTAGGCAGATTGTATTTCTTTTGCAGCGTCCGTAATGAGAGGACTAACACACAAAAATATCGGCTATACTAAAGTCAGAACTTCAAAACAGTTATGTTTAGTTACCAACAGCGAAATAAACTAAGTACCTATAATGGTAAAATATTCTGTCTGACAAACAAATTGGCGTTTCAAATTCAATTATGACTATCACTTTTTCCAACCCAATTCATAAAACGTAATTAAAAGGAAGTTACAAAATTAATTCGAGACAAACCACCAAATCAAAAGTACAAAAGTACGACTAAATCTAATAATTAAAGAACAAATCTCCTACGGCGTTAATGACACGAAAAAATTTAATTATAACAAAATTCTATATAGCAGAATTCAGAACAATAATCTTACTAATAATAACAAATAACCTTACATAACGCCACGTAATCTAATAACAAATTAATGTTTACAAGTTACAAGCGATTATTACATCGTTGTGTAAAAGTTGCCGAATCTGGTACAAGCATGGGATTATGTGAACAATGGAGGTGTGGAGATGGACTTGTTAGATTTTGAAGTGTATCTTGATAGTAAGTCCAAATTATCTATATTAAATATCAACGTACGTTAGTATTTTAATTAATAACCAGAACGTCAAAATTGAATGCAGAACTTGGTTGTTTTTTGTTTTTCATAACTCACCTTATTTTTGAGTAAATAGAAATTTGTTTCATATTTTGCAATATAATGTAAATAATGATTACAGCATAATTTTATGGCCATGTTTTCATCACAATAGGGCACGTTTTCTGCCCTCATAGTGCGTCTAATTACATGGATTATATGTACGGAAAACATTACCGATTAGAAAATTACCTTCATTTATATACTATTGGGTAATTCATCTTCTCCTTAACGTGTCGTTGGTATTCTAAATTGAGTCGGCCCAGAATTCGCCTATACGTGTGCCTTCAGTAGCATCTCAGTTCCTGTGGATACAACAGCCGTGCTATTCTGTAAAAATCTCATCGTGAAAACTTACGTGAAGTGAGCTTGAAGTGAGCTGTCATTCTATCTGATGCTAGGGATTGACACCACTGACGGCTCACTTCACCTAAGTTATCACGGTGAGATTTTTACAGAATAGCACTACAGGACACGAAGGATACGATATTAAGTGTTAGCTTTTGGAACAGATCGCGTTTCCCTGTAGTAAAGATAAATGTGGTGTATAGAATCAATTTTTCTAACTGAACAGTCAGCTGTGCTGCTGGGGAGTTTTTTGCGCCACTTCTTCTTCCCAGCTAAAGCACTAGGAAGTGGTGAAGGGTGGGCGTTTTAGGGGACTGCCTTATGTAATTTTGACTTTAAAAAAGTGCTGATTCTCAGCCTAGTTTGAATAAATGACTTTGATTTTGATTTTTAGACATTTATCTGCAGTCCAGGGAAACGCGATCTATAAATCTACACCTGAGCAGGTTTTCCTTGCTACAGTCAACCTGGTTCCAGGGTCTGTTTAAAGACTTTCTGGTTAGCCAAAGCAACTAATTTCCAGGTGGGAGATCTGGTGGAAGGAATGGATTGGGTGGGGAAGCACTGACTCAGACCAGTAAACGAATAGTCAATAGTTAATTACTTGAAAAACAAACAGATGTTGATGTAACACTGACCATTAACCAACAAGTGCAACGGTCAGCAATAAATGTAACATTAAAGAAAGAAAAAAAGAAAGAAAGAATACCTTACTATTATTTGGACACAAATACAAAAAACAAAGTAAAAAAGTCAAACATCTGGGCAGGCAGAGGTGCATCTATAGTAACACCCATATTTCGCCAGTTATGTTTAATGGCAGTAGTAATCCAGGGGCCTAAGTCTACTAATTTATAAACGTCACAATGGTGTCATAATGGTTAGTTTCAAAAACTGTCAAAAACTAACCATTATGACACCATTGTGACGTTTATAAATTAGTAGACTTAGGCCCCAGGACTCCGGGGTGCTACTGAGAAAACTTCTAATGGAAAAATCAATAACAGTGCCTGACCTGGGTATGGAACCCAGGACCTCACGCTCAACCGTTACGCTTGCGATCACTAGACTAATGAAGCAGTCTAATTACATGGATTACATGGACGGAAAACAAGTCATCGTCTATTAGTCAACACTAGTACTGCAATAGGTATACAATAAAACCTAATCAGGATCTAACACTGACCAATAAACACTGAACAATAAACGAGTCAGCAGTAAATGTAACATTCGATTCTAATCAGAAATCTGTACAATTTGTAAATATTGCCCGCGGCCTTGCCGATGCAATCGACTCGTGTGAACAGCGCGTGGGATAAAGTGAAAGATGTGTTATTTGAATACCTATGTGTTCTGTGTTTTCATTTTCTATTTGTAATATTATGTTATTGGGTTGGTTTCACGCTGTGGGATTGCTATAATTATGATCTTCTTTGTCTTGTCGATGGCACGACAGTGTATTACATTTTGTTAGGCCGATACTTCGCCGCTTCCACGGTATTGTCGGTGACTTCGCAGAAGTCGCTATTGCTACATTTTGTTCGCATTGAGGGATAGAAGATGGGACATGGTTTGCGTTACAACTCCACATCTACACCTTGCTGCCGCTATTTGATACTATGATTAGGTACTATCACACACACAAAATCAATCTGCCTAGCCGGGGTCGGCTACCATTCTAACCGGATGCAGCTGAACAACTAGTATTTAACATGGAGCAACTTGCCTATCTGACCTCCACAATCCAGTTACCGGGGAAAAATGATACCCCTTGGTAAGACGAGTTGTCAGACTTTCGAACTTCTGACTACCCGTTACGACTGTCAAAGATCCAGAAATGACAGCCGGGACTCTGGAGAAGAGGTCTCGGTATGTAAAGATGGTCACACATCCGCAGACTGACCGCCGCAAGCGTGGCTTAACCTGATCGATGGACCCGTTCGGCTGTTATTATTTAGCCACGGGATGACTATCATATAAATATGTAGCGAAATATCTTCTCAGGACCTAGAAGAAAGTAACGGTGAGGGGAAATATTGAAAATGTATTGGACGGACGTATGCTGCTGAAAATCTTATGTCAATCCAGCACGCTTAGCATGACCACAACAGAAACGGGTTTTGTCGACTGAAGAATAGACAAAATGACAGATAAACAACCACAATCTGTCACGTTGTCTATTCTCCCGTAGACAAAACTCGTTTATACGGTGCTCATGGGACACTACGCGTGGACGATAATAAACTGGTATTAAAGATGTGTAATGATAATGAATTCAACATTTGAATTTATTAAGTACGAAATGTTTAAGTATGAAACCTTTGACGATTTGCCAATAGTTCATTGATAACTTGCAATGCTTGTGACATTTAAAATGTGCAAGACGCACTATGATCTTCGATCCCAAACTTAACTTAGCTGTAAATGGACGCTATACACTAAAGTCACACACTTAAGATACAACTTATCGCTAAAGGTCTGAGGGCTGTTTAACTTGACAGCTACTTAAATAACTGTTTCAACAGATAATTAACTCTAAACAGCGTTTATGAATGCAAAATATTTTTAACCACTGCCTAAAGTGCTGTTAAGTAACGTTTATGAATAAGCCAGTTACTCTCTAAGTTAGAATTGACCTGAAATGTCACGATTTCATGAAATAGTCACTCAATCGGGCAATTTGTACTAACAGAGTTGTATTGATGACTTTTATTATTATACTTCGGTATTACATGTTAGTTACTGGAGCGTATGATTTTCTATTACCGTTTATTGAACCGCAAATCCCAGAAAAAGTGCGAAAATTAGAATTTCGCGTTTTTCCCTGACGCTTTCGCCTTAAGGAAAAGGCAAGAACGACATCACTCTATCGTCAGTGAAGTTCTAACAGTACGGAAGTCAAAAAATGCCCACTTTACAGGAGTCTGAAATGAATGTAACTAGCAACTGAGATACGCAGAGTAATTATTTTTCAAATAACGCGTTCGTATTGGTCACGTTATCGTGTTTTGATTGGTCGATGTGCGCCATTAAACTTTATCCTATGACATTCAATTCTCAAAACAGTCTTAAAATGACTTACGCACTGTTAGAACTTCACTGACGCTATGGTATTTGCTAAAATGTAAATTCCAACTATGTAAGTGCGAATATTAATTAATTTTGTCACGGACGTTGGGTGATCATTATTTCCTTCGACTTTCTAGAGGTCCAACAGAGGTCTATATGTATCGAACATTGGACTTTGGATCGTAACCACTTTCCCTTAGTCATAAAATTACAATTATAGGATTAATTATGATTATACTATCGATAATAATAGTTTAACTAAACGTACATCAAGATTATAGACACAAATAATAAATCTACACTCTTTTGCAAAAAAAACGGGCACCTAAGGAAATTTATGTTCTAAGGTCGATTTTAGTTAATTAAATGAAATTTATTTTTTTGACGTAGTCTGTATACTTATAATCGTGTAAATTAATGCGCGTGAAGTGAATTCGAGCAATTAAAAGAAAAAAAAACGATGGATTCTTTAAAATCGATGTACACGCCCAAACAATAAGAATTGGTCGGCAATAAAGACAAGTTTTTCTTTACTTTTTTTAATTAAATAAAGTTACAAATGTAAAAACCTAATAACGAGTGTGACCTCCTCTTTCCAAAATCACAGCTTGAATCCTTCTGGGCATGCTTTCCACGATGTTTTTAATAACGTTTTGAGGAATACGTTCCCACTCTTCTGCAATGACTCTTTTTAGCTCTCTGATGTTTTGTAGAGCAGGTTGCACTGATCTTACCCGTCTCTTTAGAACATCCCACACATGCTCAATTGGATTGAGGTCAGGACTTCGAGCTGGCCAATCTAAACGACGGATCCCAACTTCTTGCATGTACGCTTCCACGTCGCCAGAACGGTGCGGGCGAGCATTATCGTCCATAAAAATGGAATCTTCCCCAAGTGCAGTCAATGTGGGTTGTGCATATGGAATTAGGACTTCCATTATGTACCGGTGTGCATTTAATGTTCCATTTTCTATGAAAACTAACTCCGTACGCTCCGTCAAATTAATTGCTGCCAGAAACATAACGGAGCCTCCGCCATAAGGAGTGATTTCTTCGAAACACACTTCCGCATAGCGTTCCCGTGGTCTTCGCAGCACTCGCCGGTGTCGGTCCTCTCCACACAAAGAGATTCTAGCTTCATCAGAAAACAATACTTTATTCCAGTCCTCCAGAATCCATGAAGCACAGTTCCGAGCAAACTGAAGTCGAGAAACACGGTGCTCACGGAGTAATTTAGGGGCCCGAGCTGGGCGGTAACTCTTGATATTGGCAGCCAAAAGCCTCCTCCTGACCGTCCACAAGCTAACTTCTACTCCTCTTACTTCTTCAAGGCTCTTCTTCAGGTCCACACTTGACGCCTTACGATTACGCAACGCCTGACTCACCAAAAAGCGGTTCTCTTGGTTCTGTGAATCGTTTTCTTCCCGAACCGGGTCTTCTTTTGACCGAACCAGTCTCTTAATACCGTTGCCAAGTCCTCTGGACAGTTGAACGACTCACATTTAGCCGCTGAGACACGTAAGTTTGCAAACAACCTTCTTCAAGTAGGGCTATAATTTTACCGGCCCTTATCGCTTTATCACTCATATCAAAAAGTGGTATTTAATGTAAAAAGAAAGATTAAATTGTTTAATTTGCAGAAAATATCCAAAAAGTTTTAAAATATCGTAATCAGTTAAAAATCGTTTCAGCAATTTGCGCCATTAGTAAAGCAATTTTAGAATAATTCACAATAATCATTATTTTTCTTTTAATAATTTCAAATTTTAAATTTGGAACGTAAAGAATCATGCCAGGATGCTTCAAAAAACATGCCAATACATCGTCAAATTAACAAAACCTATTTCTTGTTCTTCTTCATTGAAGTAGAGAAAAAAATCTAAAGTGCCCGTTTTTTTTGCAAAAGAGTTTATTTATAGATAAAAACATGTATGTAACTTTAAAAGTAAATTAAAACGAAGCTAACTAGTTTTATATCTAAAAATACACAGATTTTTGAAAAATAACATCTTTAAAAAAACATAAATAAATATTTAAAAATAAATTAAAAGAGTAGGTTAGATAGCTAGGTACATTCTCTTTTTATAATAAAAATACGCGGTTTTTTGTAAATAACATCTTAAAAAAATATTATTAAAGAATCCTTTCCAATTCATTAAATATTGTTTTGAATCATTATAAATGCATGTATTTATTAAATCAAGTCTAGTGCTATAGATTTCGTTCGGTGGAACCTAGATACTTTTGTGATTTCGAAAGTCTTATTTAAAATATGGAGGTCAGACCAGGTCTCAACTTTTTAGTTTTTATTAAAGCATCTGTATTTAGTCAAGATGTTTTGTCCGCAGTTGGTGTGAGAATTGTTGTTTTAGATTTTTTTTAAAGTTTTATTTGTGTAGGTAAATGTTTTTAAATGTGATCTAGGCTTTGTGATGTGATTTGTTTGTTGGTGTGTTGTGTTGTAGTGTTGAAAAATGCTAAGCACCAGAATCGAGTTTTGAACGGAATCATCGTCTGAGAAAGGGGTTTGTTTTGTAAGATTGTTTATCGATTGTACAATATAGATAACTTCTTGGTGTTTTTTCTGTCTGGTGTTTTTGACATTAACGGATTTTGATAATGATTGAAGCCAGCATTGAAGCAAATACTGGCATTCTGACTGTAAACCTACCTAAATTGTCATTGTTTTTTATCATATAATTATAAACTTAGGTAAGCTAATAAATATATTTCGAAATAAAATAAAAAAAACAAGTGCTTCGGGGAAGGAAACCATCGTTACGTAAAAAATCCATTTGCATTTATTAATTAAAGTTGAAGGATTAAAAACAAAAAGTAAAAACACACAATAAATGACGAAGAAGCTTTGAACTCCTTTAATTCTTCAACCATCATTGAAGTGATGGATAGCATACAGTGACTGAGCAATAATATTGTCTGCTGCGCTTGCGCAGCGTAGGTTCCCGGTTCTACTCCTGAGAAAAAATGTGTATACACTTTTGCCGTACCATTCGGGGAATGCAGGCGTGATGTTATGTTTTAGAGGTATGAGGAACAGGGTGTAACGTTCACTCATCCTAGATAGAAAAGGGAGGATCCTCCAAGCAGACGGGTGTTGTGTCTGGCGGGCAACTGCCCAAGGATTGATGTCGGATAGTCTGTGTTATATATGTTAATCTCGCGGTAAACTATAATAGCGCGATGCAGGATTTTGTGACGTCAGGTCTTTGATGCGTAGTTCGCATGTGGCGTTTTAGATGCCGCCACAATGTTATGTTCATACTTCAATACTTACCAAACATTCTCCTCTTCCACAGTGCCAACACGGCGATGGACAACGACGTGACGCCGGTCTACCTAGCAGCCCAGGAGGGCCACCTGGCTGTCCTCAAATACCTGGTGCTGGAGGCAGGAGGGAGGCTAGATGCTAGGGCTCGGGATGGGATGCTTCCCATACACGCGGCTGCGCAGACTGGCTGTTTGGATTGCGTTAAGTGGATGGTAAGTTGATTTATCGTTATTATTTACTAGTTGTTTGCTACTTTTTAAATTATGGGGCTCGTGGCTAAATAATAAGGCTAAGCTAAGCTTACCGCTGTTGGTTCATAGGAAAGCACGTTAAGCCGTTGCTCCCGGCTGTCATTTGTATATATTTGACAGTCTTTACCGGTAGTCAGAAGCTAGAAAGTTTGACATTCAGTCTTACCAGGGATATCGTGTTACCCAGTGATTGGGTTGTGGAGGTCAGATAGGTAACCGCTTCATTTACTGGTACTCAGCTGCATCCGATTATACTGGAAGCCTCAACCGCAACATAGTTGGGAAAAAGCTAGGTTGATTTACTAGCTTTTGTCCGCGGTTACACCCTCGTAGAGGTCGTAAATTGACCCACGTGAACGTATTACTGGGATGAAAAGTATTCTACATCCTAAACCAGTTCAGAAATCCGTTTTGCTTTAACCAAGTGATGCAAGTAGCTTTTCGAATGTGAGGTACTGCTATCTATTTGCTTAAAACGTTTTCGTAAACGATTCCGATGAATTTGTTTCATTTTGACAGTTCAACAACATTGATTGCGTTTGTTTTTGTATTTACGTTGTTGAGCAGATTTTTTTTCCAACTTATGAAGCAATGGATTAGCAATTTGTTTCAAACCGATACAAATTGTGATAGATCGTGTATTACGCAATTAGGGTGCTGGATAGATTTAACTTATCAAGCCGTCGTGTAAATTGCTGGTTAGATAACTTTGTACAGAAAAATGATACTTAAAATTAAAATCTTATGAAACAAACATTAAAGATATTGATATCAAAGATAAAGATTTGAACTGCACCTTTGATAAAAGGCAGCAATTGCAAATAAGTGAAGATTTTATCGGCTTAGATACCTATTGTCCTCTTTTGCAATAGATTCATCTAAGCTTCTTGTTCTCCAAACTATACGATGTAAGTGATGGGGTAATAGAGTTCATAATACACGCTGTAAGCCCCACAACGACGCGCAAAATGTTGCTGCTGACCCACAAGCGTAGACATTTATCGTCAGATAAAAAAATATCAGCTGTTTCATACATTTGACCGTGTAGCTATGAGACTGTTGTATGAAAAAGCTGATAGTTTTTAGTAAACGACGAAAAATTTCTACCCTTGGGTGCGTGGATGTCCACCCTGCATAAGGCACGAGTGGGAGATGATAAAGTATGGAATAATCAGATTTTTTATTGCTTCATATAGAAAGCAATACAAGCTTTGGGCTATCATAAATTGCCTAAAAAGTCTACTTATCAGCAAGAAAATATAATCATTCAACACGTGCACGTGTAACAAGTGAAAATAATCTGTGAGTTGAATGACCTTACGAATAGGAAACGTGCGGATGTCACGCACTGTATTACCTGCTGATTCATACGATAATCTCTTGTTGGTAATTTTGTCTTCCTTGTGTTCGTTGTGATTGTGATTCATTTTAAATAGGTATAGGCCCACGGTAGTTTTTAGGTAGTTGTATAACATGGGGAGTGTGGTCTTTATCACCACTGTGTTAAAGCCTACGTGCCCACAATCGCCAATCCGTAAGGAAACGCATGTCAGTCACGCAGCACATTGCGTCTACGTCTCCGTTCACCGATCTGTCGCAGGAATTCCTAGTTCCTGATCAGCTGTGCTGTGATGAATGAATCGGAAATTAAGTAGATGTAATCGTCTTATTAGAATGTTTTACTTCGTGTTTTCTCTAAGAATCATTACAACTATACCATATGCGTGAAAGCGCGTTTACACAGCTTCAAATGCAATGTTGATAAATGATTTGAAGTTAAGTCTGATCTTAAATCGTTTTACTGTTTAACTATGCTTGAAACCTAAAAATCAATAGCCGTGCCTTACTCTCGCAAAAACTCGAAAATGGCTCGACGTATTATGATAAAACTTTGGCAAACTGTTGTGCGCGCGCCGGAGAAGGTTCCTAACAAAGAAAAAGGCTTTGCAAGGCATGCCGCCGGGCATTAGCTAGTTTAAAGATAAAGTACCTGGTCGACCGAGCTCTGCTCCCGTGAAAATAGAGAAAACGATTTTTTCCACAAACGAGAACTAGCTAGATCGATTTTTCGCCCCTGAAAAGTATTGCAGCTTTCATCGAAATCGATAGAGCCGTTTTCGAGAACGTGATTTCAAATATATACATATGTTTATACAAACAAATATTATGGTTTGAATGTGAGAACGTTGTAGGCTCAACACACTGACGATTTGCAGACTGTTTTCTATTTTATTAAGTATCTTGTTGACAGGCCTACACTGTCCTCTCCTGTTCACACTGTAAATTTTGGAAACATTGTAAAACGTATTTATTCTTAAAAGAGTAACCGTGGAGTTTCTTGCCGGCTCTTCTCAATAGAAAACGACCGATTGAAACCGTGCACCTAGCCTCTGACGTTTCATAAGTGCCCATGTAGGTTTATGTGAAATGAAATATTTTGATTTTGGAGACTTGCTTTTACCCGCGGCTTCGTCCGCGTTAAGGTGGAATAAAAAGTATTCTATATCCTTACCCAGGTCATGATCATGACTATCTATTTTGTGATCCAAACATCGAAATCCGTCGAGCCGTTAAGGCCTGGAAAGGTAAGAGACAGGGAGAAATACATTCGTTTTTATAATATAATGTATTAATGTAGTATGGATTTGAGTGTAAGAAAGAAAGAAAGAAAAATTGTTTATTCTGCACAAACTAAACGCACATTACTCTCTACTACAGTTACATTAGACGCAACGTTTTAAAAAGAAATTTTTACACCGCCGTTACGTACCGCAACAATTTTCTCAGATCATTCTAGATAAGTAAGTAAATATATTCTAGTTAAACTACATGTAATAACTAAAGCTTCATGCACTAAAACCACACATAAAATTATAAAGTCACCACTTGGCTGTTTCGCAGTTGTGCAAGCATTTAGACAAGGCCGCTTTTCTAGTTAAATAGCGGTTGATAGAACTGGTTATAAGAATAATATTCAAGAAATGCAGAAGACCTGCTCGTATCAAACAGCAAAAAGGAATCGTGAAACAAAAACAGCTGCTCGATACATTTATGTTCGTATAACTCGACGACAAAATCTTGATTTTAGGGTTGATTCCATAGATGTTGCTCATGATGAGGAGTACAATGGCCCCCCTGAAGAGGTTTTCAGTTACTATAATTTTCCAACAAATAGTTAATTATTTATCCACTACTTATAAATTAGACCTTGTTTGGTGATTCTGTTTTACCTCCACCCACCGCCACCTTTACCTACTTTTGGATAAGGAGCTTCTAAGCCTGTGGAATTCTTCTGTGGAATTCTTCTGCTGAAAGGACCTTCGGATAATGATTTTGATTAAGATTACCCAATCTGATACACAGCAGCTGCAAATTGCAAAAAAACGTAAAAAAAAAATGATTTCGCGGGCTAATTTACCGCGTCCCCTTTATAGTAGAACTTCTGCTAATAATAACAGTTTAAAATCTTTTATGCTAGGATTTAGTCTTGTTAAAACCAGACTTTCATTTCGAGGTACCTACTCTAGTCCGGTCGGCTTTACCACTCAACTAGAAAACCGCTTGATTGACGTAGCTAAGACCATTACACGCTGAATAACTGGTAAAGTGCGCATTTAGTTAGCGAGATCAGTGTGGTATGAGTTTGTTTATCATAAGTTCGTTGACTGTACACATGTTTACTTACGTGAACAAGCATTTTCTTTAATTAAATGCAAGTTTGGCTTCGCTGTTTTGTTTTCTACTAGGATGCAATGCCCGATGGGATTTATCGGCAAAAATGATGAAATTTTCATCCCCTATTTTAACCCCTTTAGGGGCTGAATTTTCAAAAATCCTTCCTTTCGTTATATTCATGATTTTAGATCCAGCAGTTAAGGCTATGCGTTGTCTGTCAGTTAATTAATGACGAATTCAAGATTTTATTACATAGATTACTTATGGTCGTTGTCAAGATTGAAAGATTATGATAGCCTCCTATACTCGTAATAAGAAAGAATAAAAGATTTCTATGATAATTTAATTATGCATCATACATCTATAGGTGTAGACTTGTCAATATAGTACCAGGTAGGTACTTAACGAACAAAATAGAAAATGGTCTACAAGTCTATTAAGCCTACAACGTTCTCACATTCACAAAATGTAGAAGAATCTATTTAAAAGATAAATATAATAATTAATATACAAATTAAAAGTTATAAATGACATGATTGGTAACTAGAACAAATCTGAATTGTTCAGTATCGTCCATCAGTTTCTGTAACGTCACGTCAGGACTAACTGGACACGATAATAAACGTTCCATTGTTCGTGGCCCAGACTTTAAAAAAAAAACAGAAATTGACAATGGGACTAGACGCAATGCTGTAGGTAGTCTGTCAATGATTACGTATTTGATCAAGCAATTCATGCACAATAATAATCAAATAAAATTGATATACAAAATCATTAGATCACATGAATCTATTCGTTGTGTCTCAACTATAAGTAATTCACAATAACACAGGTCCCGTAACAAAACTGAACGTTTATTTACTACACGCACGGAACCCTAATCAAAGTAAATTCATTGCAATATTTACGACTTAGATATCGCAGTTACAATGTTGTGGTGAAATCTTTTAACGTCATATCATTTTATTTTAATGCGCAAACGCATGTTAGCGAGCGGATAATATGGCGGCTTGTGTTGCGTTTGAGTGAAAATATAAAGAATTTATGAACGTGAATCATAGTAATATAGCAGTTTAAAATGAGTAAAAAATATTGTAATCATGTAATTTTGTCATGACGAATGTCATATGTACATAGTTATATTTTTCAATGAAACCCCATTTAACACTACGCAACTCTTTTGCCTGTCGCATGCAACAAAATTCAAGCAACAAATGACTTGCATCGTCAAAACATCGTGTAGACGGTGCATTTTTTGTTGCTACAACTTATTACATGTCATGTAAAATATAATAGCTGTTGTTTTTTGACATGGCATATCATAAAGATATGTCATGTCAAAAAGCAACATAGCATTGACGAGTTTGGTAACTTTAACTGGGCAGGTATTAAAAGAATAATTTAAGGAGAATTTTACAGTATTCGTACATGAGTTAGTAGCATTTTCACATTTTTCACCCTCAATTAAATGGACTTTATACGCTCCAAAAGCCCAAAAGTACATCATAGTTATGTACTGTTAGCCTATTAGAAGATATGCTGAATTTTATCTAAACATTTATTTTCACTTTTTCTAAATACACTTTAATGATCGAATGCAAGCATATTTTTTTTGTCCAGCCTCTATGATATAAGGTTCTCTTTTGCAGACAACCTTTAAAATACACACCCCAAGCTTCAAGAATCTTTTGGCGCCTAAATATTATTAATTGGGGGGCGTTGTTGATTAACATTTATGAAATGGCCACAGAAATTGTATTGAAAAAAACAAGATGCTTGTATCGTTGCAAACTTCTATCGTTGGAGGTAGGTTAAAACTATAGCTTATTTTTCTTTTCTTCCTTTCTAGATAGTCGATCGCGGCGTGGATCCCAACGCGAGAGATGGAGACGGTGCTACTCCTCTCCACTTCGCTGCGTCCAGGGGACACCTCAGCACAGTCCGCTGGCTCCTCAGACATGGTGCCAGGCTACACCTGGACAGGCATGGGAAGAGCCCCATCAATGATGCCGCTGAAAACCATCATTTGGAGGTTTGATTCTAAATATTATAATTAATAGGATGAGGCATTATTTCAAATTAGGATTTAGAGTTAAGTATTTAAATAAGCAAGTCAAATCACTCAATTTGAAGTGGTCGTTGTCTGATCCATTTGTTTATATTTTCGTCAAATTGTTTTTGAACAGAGTATAGGTACCAAGCAGTATGTTTCTCTATAACTCATTCAACACCTAAATGAAATTAATAATCTTGTCAACTTTTAAAGCGATCAGCACACTTCACCCCTCTCTCGTTTCCACCAGCCATAGAAAGTGCGTTATAACCACATCAAGTCATGACAGTGTGACTGTCCCTAAATTACCCTAGGCTGATAAAATTTTCGTTTTTCCTAATTGTGTTAATAATACTGTTAGGTCGGTTCCCCCTTTGGGGGAAAGGCCGCACCCCGCCCCGTACGGCCCTGTAGAGCTCGTCTCCAGACTGGACACTCTCCCACCGATATAAGAAATGAATTCCCAAATATAGAGAAGTCCGTTGCCTTGACCGTTAACGGACAGGAAAGGATTGAATGACATTGTAAATGAGACTTAGGAATTCATATTTATGAAATTATATTGAATGTGGTTTTAGAGAGTTAATAAATAATATAGGGATGCAAAGTATGTTATTATATAAATCTGTGAATAACCCTTACTTTAGCGTAACAGGTATTTGGTCAGTCATTACTCGAACGCTACCTCACATCTGCACTCGAAGCACTCAGAGCAACACTTCCATAAAGTGACGCAAGCGGCTTTTCAGCGGCATTACGTCGGCATCATGCTCTTTTGGAGACATGGTCCCTAGCAGTTCTTTCGAACTGATAATCGTGACGAAGCGGCTTTCCCTGCGGCAACCGTGCGACCGTCCTTGTCTAGCAACGGAGCGGCTAGTTCCAGCGGCATTGCGTCGGCATCATGCTCATAAGGAGACATGGTCCCTATCAGTCCTTGGACTGGATATGAGATAAATGTGGTCACCCAAACCCCTGGAAGTTCACTCTTTGCACAACAAGCACGTCTGCAAGACACGTCTTCATGTCAGTCTGACCGAATTATTGGTCTTAGATAAAGAATACAACATTCAAGAATTACTAGTTATAATAGAGTTGAGAATCGATACTCAAGTATCATTAAGTAATAGAGTTGTGAATCAACTCTCTTGAAGGTCTATAGACAGCCCAAAGCGCCCGCCCTTCACCACTTCCTAGTGTTTGAGCTGGAGAGAAGAAGTGGCGCAACAAACTCCCCAGCAACACGTCTCTGTCTGTTTAGTTAGTTACAATACCAGCCTCGGGTAATTATTATAATGAAAGACTCACCCAGTCGCACCAACAAACACACACACATACTACTTTAAATACTACATTATTCTAATCTGGGCTTCAACCCAACTATGTTTAACTTATTATTAAACTTAATAAATAATACTAGCTATTTTACGACAGCCCACTTGGACATGGCCTCTTGGTATTCACCAAGTCTTATAAATTCACTAGCCTAGGATATTACGTCCGTAGCCTAACGTGGTCTCAAACCAAGTGCCCTCTCCGTCTTTCCATCTCCGTCCCTTCAATCCCTAAAAAATACCACGTTCACCCAAGCTTCTCACAGTTTCGTAGAATAGCTTTATGACCGTTTTTGTACAATTTCTCAATTGTTTCAAGAGTCCGTTTGGATATTGCCATTTATGATTAGCAGATGTGGGACTAACATTGTGAGTTGAGATTAGAAATCGGATATTTTACTAGTTTCTTTAGAATTCCTTAAATTATTGCCTTCGACCTTTTTGCGGTACTTGTCCGTAGCTTGTTTCCCATTAAATAGAGAATTTATGTGTTTCTAAGTGGCCCAGGAACTTGTGCTAGTTTGAATTTAAATATAATATTTTGATATTAAATAGGAATAGGTGACAGACAGTCACATTCCCCCCTCTGAAAATCAGACGCGTGACGCAGTACAGCGGATGAGCTTTCACAATAGGATGAACTGTACTTTTATTGAAAGTATAATAGAATATTCAGGTGCGCCATGTTTACCTAATCAAATAACTATAAGTATTCCAGTTGGAATATCGATTCAATAAGATCCCAATCAGATGCAATGTCTGCTTTAATATAGTACTGTTTTGCAGAAACATCTTCAATCGATACTAAAATTTCTCCATTACATTTGAACTTACGTCACATTATTCAAATTACACTATGGCGATTTAAGTAAGTTCAGAAAACCTGTGCATGCTTATAATGTAGTTTTACATACCAGGGTCTCTTTTTAAGAGTATTTGTGCTAGCGTGGCACGCTACCTACAGTGCTACCTCGTTCTACACTCAGCGAACTGCAGTCGCCACTGGACAGAAGCCTCTCCTATGCACCTCAATGCTGAGTCAGCTTAGTCAGCTGCCTGCAGTTGTAACCAGGAGTAACTGAAATAGTCCGCACATAAACATATTAGATTGTATTCCAATTGGTCGCCCCCCTCTGATTGTGAGAGTTAGAGCAGTTTTGAAATCCAACTAGAGTAGGGAAGTTATGTCAGAAAATGTAGACATCCTAGTTTGTGTTCCAATTGGACGCCCCCCTCTGATTGTAAGAGGTTAGAGCAGTATTGAAATCCAACAAGAGTTGGGAAGTTATGTTCGAAAATGTAGACATCCTAGTTTGTCCAAATAATTGTTGGCTTATTAGCACACAATTCTGTTAATCTACAGATTATAAACATGTTTACAAGAACATATTCTGGTATATTTGTACTCATAACTATAGCGCCCTAGCTGAAATTATTAAGTGAAATAGCAAAATCATACCGCGTTGATCCTAATGTGCAAACAGAATTGAAACTTAGCTTCGTAACAGGAGCCACGCTACTGCTGCTGCTGTTGCAGTCAGCCGATTTTGATGAAACTTTAAACCAAGCGCTCTCATAAACCAAAGGTTTAGACATAGCGTAGTCGCGGCCAAGTGAAGACTTAAATATCCTGGAATTTGAAATAAGGCCACACGAGTATCTATTCAATTATATAACATACGCCGTCGACTGGGTAGTCGGAAAGATTTGTTTACTACTTATGATTATAGTTAGTATTCCTGATACAATTGTTACGAACTGCGAACCTTCATGTTTCGGAGGTCTTAATTTCTAATAATATTATTATGTTTACCCATAATACCTAAGGGTGTCTTTCCCTAAGCTCACTCCTCACACACTTGTATACTTCAAACGCACAAACACATTTCATATCCACCAATTGTACAACAGAAAAGGTACTCTTACAGGGAGTCGAACCCATTATAATATTACGCATTTACATGCGTACACGAGAACCCAAACAAAATCATACCATAACTACTTAAAATTACGTCCGTGCATGTGGAATCGAACCCACTGTTAGTAACATAGGAACCAAAGCCCTGCAATAACTATTCATGCGGGAATTGAACCCACAAGCCGTGACACAGGAATCCAAGCACTTATTAACCAAAACATCATGCAGGAATCGAACCCAAAATTCAAGACGATGGAATCTAAGCACATCAAGTGACAAATCATGCGGGAATTGAACCCACTACAAGTAGTTGAAATTTCAACCACCGTTATTAAACCGTAACTTAACTAAACATAAGTTTTTGTAGCCGTTGTAACTCTTGCCGTCTCTGTTAATTGATAGAACCCTATAATTACGTTGTGTTATTTTTGTAGTAACCCATAAGCTGTTCTTTCTCGTTGCACTGAAGTGAATCAGTACATTTAATGACGAGAATCCTGGTCACGGCACCACATGTGACTGTCCCTAAATTACCCTAGGCTGATAAAATTTTCGTTTTTCCTAATTGTGTTAATAATACTGTTAGGTCGGTTCCCCCTTTGGGGGAAAGGCCGCACCCCGCCCCGTACGGCCCTGTAGAGCTCGTCTCCAGACTGGACACTCTCCCACCGATATAAGAAATGAATTCCCAAATATAGAGAAGTCCGTTGCCTTGACCGTTAACGGACAGGAAAGGATTGAATGACATTGTAAATGAGACTTAGGAATTCATATTTATGAAATTATATTGAATGTGGTTTTAGAGAGTTAATAAATAATATAGGGATGCAAAGTATGTTATTATATAAATCTGTGAATAACCCTTACTTTAGCGTAACAGGTATTTGGTCAGTCATTACTCGAACGCTACCTCACATCTGCACTCGAAGCACTCAGAGCAACACTTCCATAAAGTGACGCAAGCGGCTTTTCAGCGGCATTACGTCGGCATCATGCTCTTTTGGAGACATGGTCCCTAGCAGTTCTTTCGAACTGATAATCGTGACGAAGCGGCTTTCCCTGCGGCAACCGTGCGACCGTCCTTGTCTAGCAACGGAGCGGCTAGTTCCAGCGGCATTGCGTCGGCATCATGCTCATAAGGAGACATGGTCCCTATCAGTCCTTGGACTGGATATGAGATAAATGTGGTCACCCAAACCCCTGGAAGTTCACTCTTTGCACAACAAGCACGTCTGCAAGACACGTCTTCATGTCAGTCTGACCGAATTATTGGTCTTAGATAAAGAATACAACATTCAAGAATTACTAGTTATAATAGAGTTGAGAATCGATACTCAAGTATCATTAAGTAATAGAGTTGTGAATCAACTCTCTTGAAGGTCTATAGACAGCCCAAAGCGCCCGCCCTTCACCACTTCCTAGTGTTTGAGCTGGAGAGAAGAAGTGGCGCAACAAACTCCCCAGCAACACGTCTCTGTCTGTTTAGTTAGTTACAATACCAGCCTCGGGTAATTATTATAATGAAAGACTCACCCAGTCGCACCAACAAACACACACACATACTACTTTAAATACTACATTATTCTAATCTGGGCTTCAACCCAACTATGTTTAACTTATTATTAAACTTAATAAATAATACTAGCTATTTTACGACAGCCCACTTGGACATGGCCTCTTGGTATTCACCAAGTCTTATAAATTCACTAGCCTAGGATATTACGTCCGTAGCCTAACGTGGTCTCAAACCAAGTGCCCTCTCCGTCTTTCCATCTCCGTCCCTTCAATCCCTAAAAAATACCACGTTCACCCAAGCTTCTCACAGTTTCGTAGAATAGCTTTATGACCGTTTTTGTACAATTTCTCAATTGTTTCAAGAGTCCGTTTGGATATTGCCATTTATGATTAGCAGATGTGGGACTAACATTGTGAGTTGAGATTAGAAATCGGATATTTTACTAGTTTCTTTAGAATTCCTTAAATTATTGCCTTCGACCTTTTTGCGGTACTTGTCCGTAGCTTGTTTCCCATTAAATAGAGAATTTATGTGTTTCTAAGTGGCCCAGGAACTTGTGCTAGTTTGAATTTAAATATAATATTTTGATATTAAATAGGAATAGGTGACAGACAGTCACAACAGGTACAATTAAGTCGAGCAACAAGGGAGTAACGTATTAATTATGTCTTTGTTTCGAGTTTTCTTTCGTCTTTCCTAGTTTCCAAGTATTGTATACGTCTCGAACGTATCGTAAAGATTGCAGTGTGTCAAGTGTTTTTATTGCTTTTGTTTTTGTTTCAATATAAAATGATGTGTTCCAATTAATTTTCGCGTTCATGTTATCAGAATATTTTGTACTGGCTTCTGCCCGCGATTTCGTCAATATGGAAGTCACATATGGGATAAAATATATCTTATAGCACTAAGGATACCAACACGGTTCTTGAGCGCTCGGCGGAAGAGTGGGGATCGCTTTGCGCATCGTACACTTGTGACAAAATACGTAAAGGGACCCAATAACTCACTTCTTCGCAGGTGAAGGTCAGCGCTCAAGAATCGTGCCGATGATTGTAATAGTGTAGATTTCTGTCAGTGAATTAATTTTTGTAATCGGATCTTCCAGGGATTCTCTGTCACAAACTGTGATGAAATAAATAACACAAAGAAGAGCGAGTGCTTGGGTTGGAACCCATTACGTACAACTCTTAAGTTCCCCGTTACCACTGCTCCAACTCTCGTAGTAAAGGCTCCAGAAGACTGCCGCGACGCGACTCTGGCGGAACAATTCCTATGAAAACTTCACGGTACTTAGAACAATAAGATTACCGGTGTCGCATTGCGCCGTCGTGTCGCGCCTGTCTGCGGGAGTCTTAAATCTATACTATATCATTCTTACTATTCTTTTATAGAGGTAGAATTTGTGAATTTTTATGTTGGGGGTAATCTTCAGAAACTCTGATCCGATTCTGAAAATTCTTTCTTTAATGGGAAGCTACAATATTGCGGATAAATTTTATATTAAAACAAGAAATTTTACGCGGACTACGTCGCGGGCAGAAGCTGGTACCTCATAAAATAATCAGCATAAGTCCACTTTCTACTCACATGTCCACAACAACCAAAGCTCACGTTTTGAAAGTATCACTTTTCACTGGTCACACTTCGTTGCGTCGTTTTCGGCGTGCGCGCATA